>CM029654.1:29763559-30363559 GCA_017311315.1 Dendrocalamus latiflorus | reverse complement strand
GAACTGATAAGGTCAATCAGATGGATGTAACAGCATGTTGAGGTTCGAGCTGACATTTGAGTTGCTATCCCTTTTGTTTGGCTTGCAATGGAATGACGTATGCTAGTATTCTCCAGTTAAATATACACATTTGAAACACGTTTGGAGTAAATATACTTGTTTGAGTGCAAGTTGGATTTCAAGCAATTTTAGTTGAAAGGTGTAGACTGAGTTAAAAAGTTTGGGATTTTTTTTTTCGTTGAAGGTGTAAATTTGAGTTGAGGAATGAAATGCAATTAAAAATCTGAAAGTTTATCGACTCATTTGGATTTAATCCTCACAGTGGAATTCTGCAATTAATATAGGAATTTGCATTTAAGTGATGGGTTGACATCATTTTAATTTGTTCTACTGAGATTGGTTGCAAAAGTTGTAGGATATTCGTATTCAATCGAATTAAGAATATATTTGATTCTAATATATATTTATTATGACATTTGATTCGTATTTGTCTTTGAGAATATTCGAACTTAGATTCATATTTATTTTAAAAATATAAATTAATATTCGTATTTAAGACTATTCAACTTGTATTCATCTGTTTCCATCGTTTGCCCTTCTCTGCTCGTGCTCCTCTGCTTGTGTCTTACTTTTCATAGGTCCAACTCCTCATAGGCTGCTCTACTAGTCCTTGGGTGTGATGAATGTAGAATTGTTGGACACAATGTTTGTGTTGGTTCCGGGCTACTCAATGGTGGCTGTGTAATTCTTCATGTCCCACTCTGTCAGAGGAAAATTGTGCAGGACCTGGGTCCTCCGCCATCACTTAGGACTTCCATACTGTTACAACTTTGGACCCTGGTCATATGCCTAGGTCCAATCGGGTACCACAGGTTTAAATGGGCTGAACACAACTAAGCTTACGGAGCAACGACATTATAAGTGGTATTAGGTCTTCTCCCCCTAAAAGACTAGTCCAAATGGATGGAGGCTTCCTCACACTTATAAATTATGCTTTCTCCTCTCCCACAATCCATGTGAGACTATTCCTAAGAATCTCCCCCTCACACATGGATTAAGCACTTCTACAACCATGAGGTCCAAGAAGATGTTAGGCACCTGGGCTCTGATACCACTTGTTACAACTTTTGGACCCTGGCCACATGCCTAGGTTTAACCGGGTGCCACAGGTTTAAATGGGCTGAACACAATTAAGCCCACGGAGCAACTGAGCAACAACATTATAAGTGATATTGAGCCTTCTCCCCCCCAAAAGACTAGTCCAATGGGTGGGGGCTCCCTCACACTTATAAGTTGTACTTGCTCCTATCCCACAATCCATATGGGACTATTCCTAACACATACTGTACATGACACCTGGCAAAGGCAATCTTAAAGAACCCGAAAAAATTCTTCAAGCTACACAAGCTGGCTCTAACCAAAGAGTTCTATAAGGTACACGACGAGATTCGTCCTGACGATCTCGAGCGGTAAATCTTGTAGGCACACACTAAAATTCTTCTGCCAAGAATGAGGAACACTACGAGCACCCTCTGAGACGGTATGGTAACACTGACAAATATGTAGACGAGGGAGCGGGCGAGGGGGGACGGCATGGATATAACAACATTAGTACGGACGAGGGAGCACACGAGAGGACAACATGGACAAAGTGACAATTGTACGAAGGACGCAACGAGAAAGAAAAGATAACAGCAACAGGCCGACATATGTGCGAATGACAAAGGTCAGGCACTGCAAAAGATGTATGAGCATTGTTAATTTCACGATTAAATTAACATGAATTAACATGCCAAATTCGGAGCATATAAAATTCTCAAAAAATTACACAATTAGTATAACTGTGTGAGGAGGCTTCACATAAAATTCGTAATTTTTGGAGCTTGTTTGCTATATGTAATAACACCTACAAATATCAAAATTGTACGAATTTTTGAGCAACATTCACAGTGGATAAAATTACCAAAAGATTACATAGTCAAGTATGTTATGTTGAAAGGCTGAACATAAAAGTTTGTAATTTTCTAAGGTCATTTGCTACATTCAAAAATTTAAACAAATAATATACAAAAAGGCAGGTGATTAAGCCGCCTTTATCACCTGCTGTCTAGCCATAGGACGGCAGGCAATGCAGGGGCTGAGGTGGGGGGGTAGGCTGCCTACTGGGGCAGCAGGCTACCTACTGTCCGGTGACAGGGCGGTAGATAGCCTGCCGTCCGGTGACCGGATGGCAGAGGCCTACACATCAGCCCCCTGCATTGCCGCTCGGCTATGGACGGTAAAAACAGCATTTTTATCAATGCGACAGACATACAACTATTTTTATAAATACCATTGTAAATAGTGCTAAATACATCAAAAACTCTTTTCTAGATCACATCATGTACACATGATTGTGCTTAGAGAAATACGGACATGTACGCGTCCATTTAACCACGAGCTGCTGACAGGTGAACAGTGCAGTCGTGCGGTACCACACCGCACGACCGGGACACACGGCAGCGTCTTGCGGACGCGCGCTCGGGCGGGGGCTAGCTTCGGAAATTTTTTCCATTGAGAGCCACTTTCGGAATTCCGGATCTTTAGGGGGTCAGATGTGTCCAAAATTCGAGAAATGCAATGTTACTGCTCCGTCTGCCTGCTGCTACAGCCCAAGTAAGTAGTAGTCAATTAAAAAATCCAACAATTTACTAATTTACAGACTGTACCTAGGAGTCAGAGGAGGATTCTTCAAGCCACACCGCAAGAAACGAGCCTGTGGTGAGACGTGGTTTCCTCTTTTATCCCTGCTGCGTTTCCGTATTTTATATAATATATTATTTGGTTCAATTGGCTTTATTGTAAACTTGACTTGATGTGGTCTATTTAAACTCTAATATTGTAATATTCTTATATAATATGGTTTACATCCTGTATAAAATATAGTGATATATCTATGAGTACTATGTACTGATCTAAGAAATAGTACAATAATATTTATAAAGGATTCTGAATTGACTATGCCCTGGTCGGTTGGGCTGAAAAACTGTGGCTTATGGCTGAAATTACACTGTAGCGGCTGAAATTTCACTGTAGCTGAAGGTGGCTTATTTGGCGTAATTAAATTTTAAAGAATTTAAACATAGAAAAAATATGCTACCTCATCACGGAGAACGCAAACGAATACTGGGAAAAGGAACCGGCAAAAAAGTTCAAAAAAAGTCAAAAGTTCAGAAAAAGACGAAATTTATAAATAGTGAAAAATAAGCCAAAAATCAGAAGCTAAAACTAAAATGAGCGGGACCTTAGCTTTGCAAGCTCTCCCAAAACTTGGAGACAAACTTAGCATCTCGGTCCGAAACTATCGTCTTGGGCACACCATGCAATCTCACTATCTCACGCACATAGACAGGTGCCAAATCACTCGCCGAATTCGTCGTACGAATAGGGATGAAGTGTGCGGACTTACTAAATCGGTCCACCACTACCCAAATCGCATCCTTACCTCGCTGGCTACGAGGCAAGCCAATTACAAAGTCCATGGTAACATCATCCCATGGCCACTGTGGAACATCTAAAGGCTGCATTAATCCAGCAGGACGCTTATGCTCAGCCTTCACTTGCTGGCAAATCCCACAAGACGCCACATACGGTGCGCATCCACTTTCATTCTCTTCCACCAAAAGCTCTTTTTCAAATCCTGATACATCTTGTTCTCGCCAGGATGTACCGTGTACGGGGTACGATGAGCCTCTCTCAAAATATCGTCCTTGACCTGAGCCTTTTGTGGCACGCAAAGACGGCCCCTAAACCGTATTGCGCCCGACTCATCAAGGCTGAAGTCCCCCGATTTTCCTTCATCAAGGCGCTTCCTCACTTTTTGAAGCAATCTATCGTGCTGTTGCGCTTCTTTCACCCGTTCTGGAATTGCCGATTCCAGTAACAACTGTGTTATCTACCTGTGCTGTACCGGCATAGCAATAGGAAATTCCCATCCGCTCAAAGTCGGCAACGAGACAACCTCCAGTGGAGGGTGTCGTCTTGCGACTAAGGGCATCAGCAACCACATTTGCTTTACCTGGATGGTACTCGAGAGTAAGATCATAGTCTTTAATTAGTTCCAACCACCTTCTTTGCCTCAAATTCAACTCTTTCTGAGTGAAGATATCCTTGAGGCTCTTGTGGTCAGTGAAAATATCACAGGATTCTCCGTACAAATGATGCCTCCAAACCTTTAGAGCAAAAACCACTGCAGCCAGCTCTAAATCATGAGTAGGGTAATTATGCTCATGTGTTCTTTAATTGTCATGAGGCATACCGATCACCTTGTTGTCTTGCATGAGCACACAACCCAAACCTACTCGCGATGCATCCGAGTAGACCGTGAAACGCTTCCCTGGCTCAGGAAGAGTGAGAACAGGAGCAGTTACCAGTTTCTCTTTCAAAACATTAAAACTGCGCTCACAATCACCGGTCCACTGGAATTTCACGCCCTTCCGCGTGAGTTGAGACATTGGCTTAGCAATAATGGAGAAATCTTTCACAAAACGCCTGTAATAACCAGCTAAGCCAAGAAAACTCCTCACCTCCTTAACATTGGACGGTCTCTTCCAGTCTACTACTGTAGAAATCTTGGCTGGATCTACTGAAATGCCCTCCTGGTTAATCACATGTCCTAGGAAGCCAACTTCAGAAATCCAGAATTCACATTTCTTTAACTTGGCAAAGAATTGATTTTTTCTCAGAGTCTCAAGCACAAGCCTCAATCTAGATCCGAAGGTGGGCCTATGTTGCGTGAGGGCCTCACCGTTGATTGGGGTGGGGCGCTCCGTGGCAGTTGATAGAGCTGGAGAATAAGAGGGATTGTGCACACAGAAAGGTGATGGAGAAGGTTGAACTGATAAGGTCAATCAGATGGATGTAACAGCATGTAGAGGTTCGAGCTGACATTCGAGTTGGTATCCCTTTAGTTTGGCTAGCAATGGTATGACGCATGCTAGTATTCTCCAGTTAAATATACACATTTGAAACACGTTTGGAGTAAAATGTACATGTTTGAGTGCAAGTTGGATTTCAAGCATTTTTAGTTGAAAGGTGTAGACTGATTTAAAAAGTTTGGGATTTTTTTTCCGTTGAAGATGTAAATTTGAGCTGAGGGATGAAATGCAATTAAAAAGCTGAAAGTTTATCAACACATTTGGATTTAATCCTCACAGTGGAATTCTGCAATTAATATAGGAATTTGCATTTAAGTGATGGGTTGACATGAATTTAATTTGTTCTACTGAGATTGGTTGCAAAAGTTGTAGGATATTCGAATTCAACCGAATTAAAGATATATTCGATTTAAATTTGTATTTATTGTGACATTTGATTCGTATTTTTATTTGAGAATATTCGAATTCATATTTATATTTATTTTAAAAATATAAATTTGTATTCGTATTTAAGACTATTCAATTTATATTCAATCTATTTCCATGATTTGCTCTTCTCTGCTCGTGTCTTTCTTTTCATTGGTCCAACACCTCATTGGCTACTCTCCTAGTCCTTGGGTGTGATGAATGTTGAATTGTTGGTGACAATGTTTGTGTTGGTACTTGGTTCCAGATGCGGGCTTCTCAATGGTGGTTTCACGTCCCACTCTGTCGGAGGAAAGTTGTGCAGGACCCGGGTCCTTCGCCATCACGTACGACCTCCATACTGGCTACACAAGCTGGCTCTATATAATAAAGTCACTCTGTTGGAGGAAAATTGTGCAGGACCTCCATACTGCACGACACCTAGCAAATGCAATCTTAAAGCACTCGAAAAAATTCTTCAAGCTACACAGGCTGGCTCTATATAATAAAGTATGTTTTATTCCTAATAATTATTCAAATTTCGGACCGTTGGATTAGAGATCCAACGGCCTCTTATTTTTGGAGGGGAGAGATTTTTTTTTGGGATGGGGCGGGGAGAATTCATGACCGTTGGATCTCTAATCCAATGGTCACAAATCTGGATAATAGTTAGAAAGAAAACATCCGAATGATGTTTATCAATACCCAATAAAGTAACACGGCAAATCCACAACGGCCTCCAAACCACGGCCAAGAAGAATAATTGCAAGCTGGCAGGCAGCTCTATAAATACGCAGCACGCGCGACTGGGGGCAACAACATATCACAAGATTGTTTCGACAGAGTACGGCTGAGCTTCAACATGGCGGCAATGTTGCTGTCTAGGTTTTGTGGCCCATTATGCAAACCGAACACTCCTGCTAACTACAAGCACTCCAGGCCATCAGCAACGACGACAGCAGGTCGTATGCAAGTGACCAGCCGCTGGTACGTGCTTACATACGTCTCCCTCTAGTCTCGTTTAGATATTGGGTGGTAGGTTTTTTTTCCGGTTGCAGCTAATAGTTTATGGATATGGCTGATAGTTTTTTTTATTACAAATGAGCCATTCCAAAAAGATTGCACCGATAAGTTGTTTTGAAAAAACATCAGATAAGATATTCCGTTTGTTTGTTCATGAGAAAGTCATAAGCTATAAACTGAAAAGAATCCATCCATCTTGTCAAATCTAATGACATAGAACAGGGCTTTCAGATATTTTGTTGCTTGGTTAGCTATTTTTCACCCAAACCATATAACAAAAAATATATTGTTGCGCTCTAAATAACACAAGTTATCAGAGTACTTACCAAAGAAAAATATCCACATGGGATAAAGTAATTAAGCAAGGATTAAGGGTGAAATGGATCGAATACTGATCGGATAGTGTTTAAACCATATTCACATCTATATTTTTTCCTCGGATTTGAATACGAATCAAACAAACATCATATACGAATACAGACCAAACAAATATCGGATATGAATTCAAATCGAATTTCTACTCAATTTGGTCGGATCCAGATATCCTCATAACTTACGTAATATAAAGACATTAATGGCATTTTATCTTCGTACAATCACGCTTAATCATTCTAATTCATTTACTACACCTAAAGAAACATGAATTCACGTTCAATTAAATAAACTTGTCCAACTAATTAGTCGTATCGTAATAAAAATATGCATATTGCTTCATCAAATACGAATACGGATAGTCCGAATAAAATAACATTTCGGATGATAAAAGTTTATACCATAATCGTATCCATTCTTTTTATATGAATTGAATACAAATATGAATAGGATATAGATTGTTAATCGGATGGGAAAATCTATATCATATTTGCATCCTATCAAATATGATAACTGGATAATACGGATAATTCATATCCACTTTTCACCACTAGCAAGGATCACTGCTAGCAAGGATCGGCCAACGGATGACATAATTTAATTGTTAGACTTTAATCTAATTTACCAAAAGATGGTGCTAGGTTTTAACAACTGCTTTTCCACGTAAGCTTTGAAAAATACTCCTTAGTGCATTATTCTCTTGACAAGCATATACCGCTTTTTAGTGGCGAATGCATGAGCCGGTGCTCATGAGACAAGCCAACGGAGGACGCAGGATTTAACAAAAGAGACCACTTGTCTTGCATGCTGAGTTGATGAATGCATGCAGGAGGTGCAGGAGTAGTACTAGCAGAGAGATCATAGCCGCCAGACAGCGAGAGAAGGATGAGGAGGAAGAATGGCGGAGTTACCTGGAGCCGGAGAGGCTGGAGGTGCTGACGCAACTGGAGCCGTGGGTGGAGGAGCACGTGCTGCCGCTGCTCAAGCCGGTGGAGGCGGCGTGGCAGCCGTCGGACATGCTGCCGGACGCCGCGGCGCTGGGCGCGGACGGGTTCCACGAGGCGTGCCTCGAGCTCCGTGCGCGGGCGTCGGCCGTGCCGGACGTGCAGCTGGTGTGCCTGGTGGGGAACATGGTGACGGAGGAGGCGCTGCCGACGTACCAAAGCATGATGAACCGCTTCGAGGCCACGCGCGACGTCACCGGCGCCACCGGCACCGCCTGGGCGCGGTGGATCCGCGGGTGGTCCGCCGAGGAGAACCGCCACGGCGACGTGCTCAGCCGGTACATGTACCTCTCCGGCCGCCTCGACATGCGTCAGGTGGAGGGCACCGTCCACCACCTCATCCAGTCAGGCATGGCCATGCACGCGCCGGCGAGCCCCTACCACGGCTTCATCTACGTCACCTTCCAGGAGCGCGCCACGTCCATCGCCCACGGCAACACGGGGCGCCAGGTGGGCGCGTTAGGCGACGCCGCACTAGCGCGCATATGCGGCACCATCGCCGCCGACGAGAAGCGGCACGAGGCTGCCTACACCCGCATCGTCGCCAAGCTCTTCGAGGCGGACCCGGACGCCACAGTGCGCGCGCTGGCGTATATGATGCGCCGCCGGATCACCATGCCTGCCGCGCTCATGAGCGACGGCCGCGACGCCAACCTCTTCGCCCACTATGCCGCCGCCGCGCAGCAGGCCGGAGTGTACACGGCCTCCGACTACCGCGGCATCCTGGAGCACCTGATACGGCATTGGCACGTGGAGGAGCTGGCTGCCGGGCTCTCCGGTGAGGGGAGGCGCGCACGGGACTACGTGTGCACGCTGCCGTACAAGATCCGGAGGATGGAGGAGAAGGTCCTTGAGAGAGCGGCCCAGGCCCAAAAGAAGCCCACGCGCATCCCGATTAGCTGGATCTTTGATAGGCCCGTCGGTGTCATGCTGCCCTAGCTAAATCAACCGACTAGCAGTAATAATATTTGCAATTAATGGACCATTAGCATTTGCAAGCGGTCCATTAATTAATTATCGAAGCTGTGGTTCCTGGTTCTGGTGTTCTACTTCAAACTAAATAAGATTCTGTCCTGCATATGGCTACTGTTTGCACACAAAATTGTCAAAAGTGAAATTCTACAATTAATATAGGAATTTGCATTTATGTGATGGGTTGACATGATTTTAATTTGTTCTACTGAGATTGGTTGCAAAAGTTGTAGAATATTCGCATTCGACCGAATTAAGTACATATTCGATTCAAATTCGTATTCGTTATGCCATTCGACTCAAATTCGTATTTGAGAATGTTTGAATTCATTTTCATTTTAAAAATATAAATTCATATTCGTATTTAAGACTATTCGATTCATATTCAATCTATTTCCATCCTGACGAGGATAGAATAATCGTCACTGTATCCTCCAGATATATCCCTTATTGATAAGGGAGAAGATTAACGATGTGGTCATAAATTCTCCTTCGGCTACTCTATGGTTGTAAGCTCTTCTATGACCATAAAGTCATGAGTCCTTCTACGACTACTCTATGGTCGTAGGCTCTTCCACGACCATGAAGTCATAAGTCCTTCTATGACTACTCTATGGTCATAGGCTCTTCTACGACCATATAGTCGTAAGCAGTCCTACGATCATCTGGTGATTGTAGACTATTATGTAGATTCTATATCCCCCAATCGACTTGCCTGGCGACGTCTTACTACATCATGGGAGCGCTTGACAGGGCAGTTAGAACGTGCGCTTATCCAATAAATGCACATGATCTCTCTCTGACAACAACCGCTGCACGACGAACGGCCATCATGTCTCACTGACAATAACCTCTGCTAGACAGTTTACGCCCGAAGCGTTGAGGCGCCTTCTTGTGCCAGGCAACCATCGTCATTTCATCAAGTATTTAATGATTGGCGCCAGAGAAGAGGAGCAAGCGAAGCCAGATGAGAGATAGTGCAGACTTTTTTTTCGCATTACAGAATTGTAATCATTTCCTTTGATTAATAATCACATAGGACGTAGGGTTATTATTCTCCTAGGAGAAGACCCGAACCTGGATAAAAGTTCTCATGTCCCTGTTCCGAAGACCATAGCTTAGTAATTAAGGGAATCCCTGAATCCAATCAAATCATATATAAGATAGGTATTAAAACACTAACAGTTGGTGCCATTCGTGGGGATTCTTTTTCCAAGCCGGTAATTTCCTCATTGGCAAGTTTCTCTTTTTCCTCCTGATGTCCTCATGGCAGATGAATGGAACGAGGAGAACTAGTTTGACTTGGCCAACTACGCGGATATCAACATGGAGGCCTGCTACGACTACGAGCAAACCATGCTTACTTCTGATGGTGAGTTTGTCCATGGAGATCCATCCAATGATCCTAGGGACAACGCCGCGGGAAAGGCTGATGAGGGATCCAAATCCCCCATAATAGTACGCCCAACGGAGGACTCACTTTCCCCAAGTGGCAAGGGTCAACCTGACCATGATGAGGACTCTCAATGTGACAATGGGCCCATCACCAAGCGTTCAAGCTCTGCGATGACATTCTGAGCAGTTTAAGCGAGCCCTGGAATCTGCCAATCCAGAACCCATCGCCAACTAGTGGTGGTGACTCTCCAGTCGAATCTACGAAGTGGATGGGTGGGCACTCTCCATGTTCGCCCGTATATTCACAGGGAACAATCCACCTGGGGACAATTATAACCCAAAATTCCCCTACCTGGCGGGGTTTACTCTAGGCCATGAGGTAATCTTGCTTGACGATTCTTCAGATGAGGGGACCTCCCCTAGAAGTGAAAATTCTAGACAGGAGGTTTTTGCCCTGTCCGCAGATCCTCATCACCCTCTCAGAGGAAGGCTTGAGGATGCTCCTCACTAATCACACTCTTCTGCCTCTCATCAGGATGGTGAGTAGACCTCCAGTGATGAGCCTGATCAGTACTCTGATGAGTGTAGGAGAAATTCTTGAAATAATCGCTCTCTTGTAAGGTAGCCCCAGCCGGCATCAGGGATCAAGGATCCTGAGACCACTCGAAGAAGGAGACTAGCTACCTAGAGGTCTTTGCCTGGGTGAATCCAGTACCAGTCTAAAGAGGCTCGAGAGCTTCAATGGATCAATGACTTGCTTGAGAACCCGACTCAGGAGCTTGCTTGGGCATTGAGCTATGACCACTTTGCTAAAGGGATTGTGCAAAGACTCTGCGATCTGATGGCCAAACTCGAGCACCCTCATCGACGTAACTATGAGAATCGGCAAGGTATGACCACATCTAGTTCATCACAAAACTCATCTAGTTGGGTTCGGCATGATGATAGGGCACATCAGACTCTTGGTCACAATACAAGTCATAGGAGAATACCTCGAATGGCTCTGGATCAGTAAGTTGACACTTGATCACCGCTTCAAGCAAGGAACCTACAATAGTAGATGGAGTACGAGGAGTACTACCCTCGTATGGATGAGGCCTATTACAGGTCAAATCCATTGACCGTCAGACATCGCCGAGTACGGTCGCCCGACGATGTCAACTACCCTTTCCCGCAAAAGAGTCATCAAGAAATCGTTACCGAATGCTGAGCATTCGTGCCCGAACTCTGAGCAGTGTGCTAGCCATCGCGGTTTCAACTAGTGAATATGGAGAAATCTGATGGGTCCTAGAATCCCATCGAGTTTCTCCAGATTTACACGATTGCGGATCAGGCAGTAGGAGGAGGCGAGCACGTCATGGTAAACTATCCTCCGATAGTGCTCAAAGAATCTGCTTAGTCTTGGTTGCTCAACTAGTCATTCGAGTTGATCTACTTGTGGCAATACCTCTGTGACCTTCTGATGGCCAACTTCCAGGGTACATACAATCACCCTGGGAAGGAGGACGACCTGCATCGAATGTGCCAAGGTAGCAATGAGACCTTACGACAATTCATCTGATGCTTTAGGCAGGTTCGTAACTGAATTTCGGAGGTCTTTAACACTTTTGTCACAACGGCATTCAAGCTGGGTGTACGCAATAGGAGGTTCACAGAGGACATCACTTTATATCCTCCGACCACCGTCGCCAAGCTCTTTGAGATGGGGGACCGCTACGCGACTACTGTTGAAGTAGTCAAATGGACTAAGTCTATAGACTAGGTCAACCGATGTTCCAAAGAGCAGGGGTGAAGGCAGTGGGAGGAAGGAGAAGGCCAAGAAATCGAAGAAAGGCTACTAGTCAAAAGCCTCAGGCTAGAAGTTCGAAGGAAGTCTTGGCCGTGGGTGATAAAGAGCCACGAAACTCCAAGCAATACTCTGATTGGGGCAAAGGCAAAGTACCCACGTGGAAGGACAACAAGCCTAGATTGTGCCCTCTTCACAAGAAAGAGGGGCATGATCTCCACAATTGTTGAGTTTTTCAGCAAAAACTTGAGGATTATTATTCTGGCAAGGGCCTACTCCCAACAATCAAGGAGCTAGGACAGTTGAGTGGTCAAAAGAATTTGAACGACGATGATGACATGCCTTTCCAAGATTCGAAGCACACCATCGAGCATATCTATGGTGGAGCCTCGACGTACAAATCCAAGCGATAGTACAAGGTTGTCAAGCAAGAGATAAACTCTATCAACCCTCCCCTTGTCAATTATCTTCCTAAGTGGTTGAAAGTCACTATTACTCTCAAGAAGCGTGACAGCCCGATCTCTTTGACTCAACTCGGTCGGTTTCGATTCGTGGTTGAGCCCACCATCAACAACTATTGAGTGAATCATATGTTGATTGATGGTGGCTTATTTGTTAGTGCTCTGGATGAGATGAAAGTCCCTCATACCAGAATAAAGCATGTACAATATTCGTTTCATGGAATCGTACTAGGATCTTTGGCCAAGCCTATTGGCCAAGTCTCTCTGCCAGTCACGGTTGGGTCTTCAAACAATTTCATGACAGAAAGAATCTCCTTTGATGTGGTCGACTTCGACACGGCGTACAACGCCATACTGAGACGACCAACCCTAGCTCACTTTCTGATTGTCGCTCACTATGCGTATCAATGTCTTAAGATACTAGGTCCTAAGGGAGTCATCACAGTTCACTGTGATAGAAAAATGGTGCTAACATGCGACCACAAGTCCCTCGAGTTGGTCAGATAGCTACTGTAACATCCTAAAAATTTGAACCTGGGAAATGTGTAGCCCTTGAATTGTTTTGAAATATATTTTCTCGATATTTGGAAATTTGTGGATTCTCTTTGGTTTATGGTGGAGGTTCCAACAATTGAAAATGAATTATGAAAAATAAAACTAATGGAAAATCATGAAAGAAATGGGAAAGCAATAAAAATATTTTTGGGCTAGTTCTCGACCAGGCCTAGCCGGCCCAGGTAGACCCATTTCTCTTTCCCTTCTCCCCTTGCTTCTACCAAGGCCGAAGCCATCCCCCTGCCATCGCAGCCCACAGCCCGCCATCACGCCTGCACCCCCTGCGCTTGTGTCACCAGGACCCATCTCTCCTACTCCCCCACGACCATGCGCATCACTGCCAACCGCCTGGCAGCTTCACTCCGTCGCGTCGCTCTGCCGCTGTGATCAATTTTTTGACCGCATCGTCGCTTTGCCTTATGTCACCACCGACTCGCCCGGCCGCCTCCGTCAGCCACAGTGTGCACCTGTTCCCGTCACTTCCCCTGTTCCGGGCATCACCGCGCCTGCGCTTGCATCAGCTCGGCATTGGTCACCCTGTGGCTGTGCTCCTGCGCCTGTCGTCTCCGCGTCTACCTCGCACGACCCTGCCACCCCCGTCTCCATTCCCATGCCCTGCGTCGCCCACGCCCCGATCCGAAGTCGAGTCCAGGGCGCTGTAGTAGCTCCACCGCTACGCCATCGCACCGACTGCCCAATTGCTCTCCTGTCACCACCACTTTTCCCCGACTATAAATCCCCGCTGAAGCCTCCAGTCGCACCGCACCACTCCCTTGAGCCTCCCACTTCACCGAATTGGTTTTTCGAGCACCACTGGCCACCGGCGACTCCTTCTTCCCCAACACTGGTTGGCGAGAAATTGGCCGGTTAGTGCTGCCATCGTTTGATTCCTTCCCACTGAGGCACCCCCAGAGCATCACGATGCCGTCCCCAACCTCGGCCGGACCTGCCGTCGCCTGAACTGCGCCCGCACCGTGTGCCCCTTTCACCTGCCACCGTGGCCCTCAGGCCAAGCCGACCGTTGCCCTTTGGCCAAGCCGACCGTTGAGGTAGGATCCCCAGCTCACCTAGATGCTTCCCTCTTAATTAATTGAACTTTGGTGCCGTGAGTCGTCGTAACCATTTGTACTCTGTTTCGCCGCCACCCGCACGTGGTCGAAGCGTAGCTGCCGTGGTCAAAATAGCGACCACGATAGAAGCGTAAGACTTAGTGGTAGTCGAAGAGTTACTGTAGTAGCTATGGTCAAAAAATCCGTGGTCGTAAAAGAGACATGGCCGCGGAAAAGTCATTTACGACCACGCGGTCGAAGCCACGACCATACGGTCGAAGTTACAACCACGCAATTGAACTATCGACCACTTAGTCATTTACGACCACACGGTCGAAGTTACGACCACGCAATCGACCATGCGGTCGAAGTTACCACCATGTGGTCGAACTCTCAACCATGTAGACGCTCCCGACCACGCAGTCATTTACACCCATGCGGTTGGACACTCGACCACATTTAATTTTCGTAGTCATAGCTCCTTACGACCACACGGTGCTCCTACCGATCATTGTTCACATAGTCGAAGCCCCTTTCCAACAACGTTCACCCTTCACAACGTGGTCGAAGCACCTTTCGATCACACTCACGCCTTCACAGCGTGGTTGAAGCACCCTCCGACCACTCAAAACGTGGTGGACGCCCCCTCCGACCACTCACAACGTGGTCGAGGCCCCCTCCGACCACTCACAACGTGGTCAAAGCACCTTCCGACTACTCACAACGTGGTCAAAGCGCCTTCTGACCACGTTCATCCTTGCACAACATGGTCGAAGCATTCTCCGACCACGTTCACTCCTTCACTCCTTCACAATGTGGTCGTAACCCCTTACGACCACGTCTGTGAGTACTTGGCCTTGCTCAAAGTCATTTATGATCGCTCAAAAACACTTACGACCACTCAATAGTCATTTACGACCACTTAAAGTTGTTTACGACCGCTCTGTGTCGTTTACGACTGATTTGTGCCATTTACGACCGCTCTGTGTCGTTTACGACCGCTCAGAATCATTTACGACCCCTCTGTGTCGTTTACGACTGCTCCGTGCCGTTTACAACCGCTGAAACTCGTTTATGACCATGCGGTCGAAAATACGACCATGCAGTCGTTCACAACCACACGGTTGAAGTCTTGACCACGCAGTTGTTTACGACCACGCGGTCGAAGTTACGACCACACGGTCGTTACGACCACGCGGTCAAAGCTACGACCACGTAGTCATTTACGATCGTGCTATCGAACTCACGACCATGCGGTCGGATTTACGACCACGTAGTCATTACCGACCACGTTGTCGTCAGTAGCCGATAATCGACTATGGGTCCCACCTGTCAGATTTTTAATTATTTCTCAAATTTATTCAAACAGAGAACTTCAAATAATCATAACTAATTCATTTTAAATCTGAATTGAGTGAAACAAATTTCTAAATTCATACAAAATCAAATTCTAACCAATGGAACTGAAATCATGAATTTTGGAGTTTATTTGAATTTTCTTGAGAGGGTTTATTTGATTTGCTGATTTTTATCCGAATTTTCGTGCATGTAAAAATAGCATACGAGGCTCAAGAGGAGGAAGCTGAGGCTGAAGTAGCTCTCGAAGATCAAGACCAAGTTCACTGTGACTAAGGCGAGTCAATACTTTGATCATGTTGAACCTACAGTTTCTGCAAATTACTTTTGTTTAAATTATCAAGTTGCATGCTATTGTTTTATGTGCAAATGTATGTTGAATTAAGATTCTAGTTATATGCCAATTGTTTAACTTGATTAGTACTACATCTCTTGTGAAATATTTGAATATGTGAGCTTTGTCACCCTAGCAAAAATTATAACGGTAACCTTTCGAAAATAAGTCCATCATTATACGCCATGCTTAGTATTGCTTAGATACTCGGAGGTGCCAAAATGCCCTAAGCATCACTTTTAATCATGGGAAAATGGTTTGGGAAGTCATGGTGGTAATGACTGGTATATTTTAATATGATTATTTTATTCTCCTAAAAACCTTAAATTGCTTATCTATTTGGGCGGATGGTTCGGGGGTATGGTGCAACGGTGCACTAGAGTGTGGTTAGTGGTAGAACTGCCCAGATAATCCTAAGGACTGAATTTTGTCATGACCTCCTGCGTAAAACAAGTACAACCAAAAGTCTGTAAATTATAACTTGGCTTAGTAAATTTACTGAACCTTGGAAGTCATCTCATCGGTGGAAGAGGTGAGGTAGTGCAAGCGGTTGACTGTGTGATGGCTTGAATGGGACACTCGCAGAGGGTGAAGTTTTACACAGCGGCTAGCAGTGTGGGTAGCCGGCTACTAGCCGACTAGGGGAAGAACATCCTGCACAACTTATGGGACCTACCGCAAGCGGATAAGCCCATGTGGGTGAGATGATGGAAGAGGCGAGGTACTTTGAACGGTTACTGTGATGGTTTACTCAACCGCACAACTAAGGAATCATGTGGGGCAACGAGCAGACTGTCTCTTGTGGGTAAAGTGTGCAGACTCTACAGAGTCTAAAACTATTCGAATAGCCATGCCCACGGTCACGGGCGGACATGGAAACTTAACTACATATAGTTCTATTTCAAAAACTTTGTGGGTGGAATGGGAAAAGTGGAGGGCAGTGGAAAGCCCTGATTGGTGTTGCCTTGGGTGTCGTCCCAGTGATAATGTAAGCGGCTATAACGCTGAAGGTCTAGCATATGGTGCAGAGATCATGTAATGGTGGATGGATCTGGATCACTACTAGTAAAGCATTCTTTCACACACTATGCTTTAGTTCAAACTATTAGGTCATAGGAAATTTTCTAAGTAATATATTTAAAAGCAATTTCTGGCAAATAAAATAACTCGAGCCTTCTCTTGATAAGCCATGCATGTTATTTACTACATTCTGTGTATTGGCTTGTGGAGCACGGTGGATTTGTGCTCACACTCGCATTACCAAAATCAGAAACAGGGACCCAAGACCACTGTGCTCACGAAGATACCCCTGCCGTTGATGGAGGAAATAACGAAGGAAATTATGGTGCTTTCTACGTTTTTGGTCCTAAACAAGTTGACCCATGGAGTTGTGTGCTTATATGTTACCTAAGTTTGGGTAATATATAATGCACACATTTACCCCAGTCGCTTGCCTGTGGATTATGGTCTTACTACTACTTTTTCTTCCGCTGTTGTTTATGTAATGTAAACATTTGGCATGTTCGGCCTTGATATAAAACAGTTGCCCGACACGGCATATTTCAAACCCAGTTTTGTAATATTGTAAATTATCATGCTTCATGTGATGTATGAATTGATGCAGTAATGTACCTGTGTGCACTATCTACTGATCCAGGGAATAGTGCAGTAAATCACAGGAGATTCTGGATTGAAAAATCCAGGTCCGACAGCTACCGACTCAAGAAGCTACCAAGGTGTAGCCTTTCAGCAAGCACTTGAAACCTAAAGCCGCACTGATGCTGAGCAAAGAAGTCAAGGAGGTTTCCTTGGACCTAGCGGAGCTTTCCAAGACCGTTCGCACTAAGGTCACCTCCGACCCCGCATAGGAAGATGCCCTCGTTGCCTTCCTCTAGGCAAACGCAGATGTGTTCGCGTGGCAACCATCCGACATGCCTGGAGTCTCCAGGGAGGTGATCAAGCACAAGCTAGCCCTTGGGCCTGACAAGAAGCCCATAAAACAGAAATTACAGAGATTTCAACTAGATCGATGAGAAGCTATTAAGTCAGAATTAGACAAGTTACTAAAAGCAGGCTTTACAAGAGATGTCGATCACTCAGAGTGGTTGGCTAACCCTATAATGGTTAGAAAGTCTAACGGTAAGTGATGCATGTGTATAGAATATACTGATTTGAATAAAGCTTGTCCAAAAGATGATTTTTTGCTTCCTTGTATTGATCAATTAGTTGATTCTACTGCTGGTTGTGAAATGTTAAGTTTTCTAGATGCATACTCTGGTTATCACCAGATTAGTATGTCTTCGGAAGATGAAGAGAAGACCATGTTTATCACACTGTTTGGAGTATTTTGCTATGTCAAGATGCCATTTAGTTTGAAAAATGCTGGTCTGACTTTTCAGCTTTTGATGCAATTGACTTTTATACATCAAATGGGCTAAATTTTGGAAGCCTATGTTGATGATCTGGTTGTAAAGAGCATCAAATGACTTAATCATGTTTCAGACCTGTAGGAGACCTTCGATAGTCTTAGAAAGCATCGCTTGAAAATAAACCCCGAGAAGTGTGTGTTTGGAGTCTCCTCAGGAAGATTACTCGGATTCCTTGTTTTAGCAAGAGGTATCAAAGCAAATCCTTAGAAGATCAAGGCTATCAAACAGATGCGCCCTCTGACCATGAAGAATGAAGTCCAGAAACTCACCGGGTGCATAGCGACTCTAAGTCGTTTCATCGCACAACTGGGAGAGAAAGACCTTCCTTCCTTTAAGCTTCTGAGGAAGCACAAGGGTTTCGAGTGGTTGAAAGAGGCCAATGATGCTATCAAGGATGTCAAGAGATATCTTACGAGTGCTCCTGTCCTAATTTCTCCAAAACCAGCTGAGACACTCTTAGTGTATGTATCTGCCACGTCACAGACAGTAAGTGATGTACTGGTCGCAGAGCGTGAGGGCATTTAGTGACCAGTATACTATGTAGGTGAAGTTTTACATGGTCCTAAGGAGCACTACACTCAGGTCCAAAACCTTCTCTATGCCCTCCTCATGTCTTCGAGGAAGTTGAAGCATTATCTTCAAGCCCACAAGATCCTCCAGAATAAGGAAACAGTGGGCGCATAGAAAAATGGTCAGTGGAACTTGGGGAGTTCGACCTCCATTTTGTGTCCCAAATGGCCATTAAATCCAGATCTTGGCAGACTTTGTCACCAAATGGACAAATCTTGAACTTGTTCAGGATCATCAACAGTACGATTTCCACGACTAGTGGACAATGTACTTCGATAGGTCACTTACATTAAGTGGCTCGGGTGCTGATGTGGTCCTAGAATCTCTCATAGGACAGACCTTAAAGTATGTCATCCAATTGCTCTTTTCAGCTATTAACAATGTGGCTGAGTATGAAGGTTTGTTGGCTGGCATACAAGCTGCTAAAGCGCTCGAGATTCGCTGACTACTCGTGAGTGGAGACTCTCAACTTATCGTGAATCAGGTCAGAAAAGAGTATCAATGCTCGAGTACGACTATGTCTCAGTATTTGTTGGAAGTACGGAAGCTTGAGCACTTCTTCTATTTTGACTTACAGTATGTCCTTGGAAAGGATAATTGTGTCATAGACCAGTTGGGTCGAATAGCTTCCTCTCGATCACATGTACCACCAGGAGTCTTCTTGGAGCAGCTTTAAAAGCCTTCTCTGGTCTAAGCACCAGAGATAACTCCTAATGAGACAACCTCTCTAGATTACGAACAGACGTTGATGGCTCCCATCTACGACTATCTTCAGAAGGGTTCAATATCCGATGATGATCTCGAAGCAGATCGTCTTGCCCGCAAGGCCAAGATGTATACCTTGGTTGATGGAGTACTCTATAAATGGAGTACTGAGGGAGTTCTCATGCGATTTATATCCTAGAAAGAGGGGTTACAACTCCTTAATGATATTCATGGGGGCATTTGTGGAGCACATGCTTCTACAGAATGCTGGTTGGTAAAGCCTTTCGATAAGGTTTTCACTGGCCAATAGCCCTCAATGATGCTAAGGATCTGGTTAAGAAATGTGTACAATACTAGTTTCATAGCCAGCAAATACGCCAACCAGCTTAGGCTCTTAAGACAATTCTTCTATCTTGGCCTTTTACGACCTAGGGTTTTGATACCCTAGGATCATTCTCAAGAGCGCCGTGGAGCTTCGAGTTCCTCTTCGTGGCCATTTATATGTTCACAAAGTGGATCGAAGCCAAACCAGTAATTGGAGTAACAATGGAAGCTGTAAAAATGTTCATGATGAGAAGCATAATTACCCTGTTGGACCGAAATGGCGACAGAGGGGGGTGAATGTCGCTTTCTAAAATTAACTTCGCCCCTCAAGTATCCACACTTATGCTTCTTCTCCAATAGCTATGAAAGCTATGAAGATAGAAGATATGCACTACTGGAAGTCACAGCAACAAGGATAAACCAGATCCAGAAAGAGACAGTCAAGAAAAATAAATTCAGAACAGGCCTGACTTCAAGCGGTAGTACCGTTGATACGAGCGGTAGTACCGCTGAGTGGTAGTACCTCTCGAGGAAATCAGCAAACAGGATTTTCTGAAATCTGAGAAATTTGCAAAGATTCTTGGATTCTTGGCGTGGGAAACTTTGAGGATATCTAGGGAACACTCCCAGAAGAATAATCCAAGAGCCAAAATCGAGAAACCACTCCAAGAAACAAGAATTTCAGATTTGGGTAAAAATCTGAAATTTTGCAAGAACCAAGCCAAAAACCAAATTACTCCTCAACCTTTGATCCTTTGGCCATGAAATTTTGAGGATAGCTAATTAATAGCCTCTGGACTCTCCATGCCAAATTTCAAGCCACCTCACAAAGGGAAACAAGAACAGCACCAAAACCCTGAAAAGGCAAAACATGAACAGGGAAGGCTCAAAAACGAAATCTGAAATTAGAGATGGGTTTTTGGGATTTTAACTGATCAAATGATCTTGAGGCACTATCCCAACATAGAGCAACCCATTTTGGCACTCCCGAGCAACAACCAACAAGAAACGCAAAAGATCAAGAATCACCCAAAAAGAAGAACGAAGGAAGAACAGAGAGCACGGGAGAAAACTTCATATTTCCATTCATTGAACCAAAAGGAATACAGAGGAGTCCCGATACGCATGGACATTAGAACCATGGATGATTACATGGATTCACCACTCAATCCTCTCCTTTCCCCATCTCAAGAACACACCTCTCTACATGCTTGCTAAAGAGGAACACGCACAGAGAAGATAGATGATCGTGGGAGACAAGGTGCTACTGCCCTCAACTACTAAAGAGCAAAGCAAAACCACCTCTCCAAGCCTCTTTTGACCCACTAAAACCCTAACTCTCTCCTAAAGCCATGGAGAGGCATGCAGCCCCCTCCACCTATTTATAGCGCTTGGCTAACGGGTCTCCACCCCGTTATGCCCGCTAAATCCAACGGAGCCCGCTCCCGCTTGTGCAGCCTTGCGAATTTACCGATTCGCCCCTCGTGCACCTTCCGGGAAGCTTCCGCGCTCCTTGTCGTCCACAACTCGCAACCACATCGAATCTCCGCCGTCTTTGACACATCCGACCATTCTGACCTCGACACCTCCCTGTGTCTAGTCCGGTCACCTCGTGTCTCACCACGACTCCGCCTCGACGTCCTGTAGTCACACAGAAAAGAAACACGTCACATAGCACCGCTCGATACATGAAAGCGTAAATAGCATAAGCACATCATACTTACTCATGACGAAGTCCAAACCTGTCGAATCATCGGAATAAGCAACCTAATCCCATACGACCAAGTTTGACCAAGTCCGACCGAGCCCGTTGCACCACGCAACGACATGGTCCGACCACACAATCCAAACTCGACTATCCTAAACCTTTGTCAATTTCTCATCATTCACATGGAGTCACGACCACATGGTCTCTCATACCCGATTTGGAGTCCCAAGTCTGATAATTACAGACAACGGTAAGCAATTTTTGAGAGCGAAATTCCATGAATTTTGTGATGAATTAGGTAGCAAACTATGCTATGCTTTAGTTGCTCATCCTTAGAGTAATGGGGCAGTCAAGCTTGCAAATGACCGAATATTGCAAGGAATCAAGACTCGAGTCTTCAACCAGCTTGTAAAGTGCTGGGGGGTTTGGGTCCAGGAATTACCTTCTGTGTTATGGAAAATTCATACAACTCCTAGTTAGGTGACAAGAGAAACTCCTTTCTTCTTAGTCTTTGGGGCTGAAGCCATGCTTCCCAAGAACTAAAGATCTGATCTACAGGGGTCGAAAGCTTCAGCAAGTCCTACCAAAAACAACTTCGAGCAGACGACATCAGCCTGCTCGAAGAGAGAAAAATTAAGCCTTCTTATGATCAGCAGTCTATCAGCAAGCCACGTGTAAGTACTATGATCGTAAGGTATAGCTAACCTCGCAGCCTTGCTATAGATGACTTGGTATTAAGAAAAAAATCAATCCCAGTCTAATCGGAACAAGCTTTCCTCTAAGTGGAAAGGTCCTTACACTGTGATCAAAGTCACTCGTCTAGGCTTGGTTTGACTTGCCATGGAGGATGGCCAGATTCTCTCGAACTATTGGAATGTCGATCAATTACGCAAGTTTTATGTGTAAACATTTCTACTCTTTTCAATAAAGCTTTCAGTTTTTTCAAATCTTTATTGTCATATGTTCAGTGGAGCTTCTTTTATGTTTGTTTGACCACTTCTTGTACATCTAATTCGTTTAACTGGTCGGAGAAGGGGACACCACTAGTCGAAGTGTCTCCTCTCTGCATGTGGTCCTACCCACTAGAAGGAGCTTCCTAGTGTCGACTCGTTCTTAACTCTTGCTATCAGCATAAAACGACTAAGTTGTCTAGAAAAATGTTTAACAAATGTACAAGAAGGAAATCCGAATGATTTATCCTCATATCGTTTATCTTCGATTTCATTCACCTAGTCGAGGGAAGACAAAACCGCCTAGTCAAAACCTTTCCTTTCTACATTGGGTCCTGCCCACTAGAAGGAACTTCCGAGCGTCGACTTGTTCTTATTCTTTGCTACCAACACATGTGATCAAATTCGACAATGATTGTCGAATAAATCATTCTGCTCTCTACATACTTCACTCTGTACTATTTGCTTTGTTTATTCACATAAATAAAGTAAATAGTCGAGGGCTAGGATAGAGTTATTAGCATAACTTTATTTCTTAGTCATAAATTCATTCTCTTTCTTTTCTTTTTGTCTTATTCATCACCCAAAGGTAAGTCTTTACAATTTTTTTTACAAACTACTCTGAAGAAGGAGAGCCAAGTTGCATTTCTTTGCACACCTTTCGTCCAATTGGCTCTACTTCCTCGATCAGGTGAGACACCTCTTCCAAAGAGTGGGTGAAGTCATGCTCGATTGGACGTAAGTTGATGTTCCGATCGCATGCCTTAAGTTTTGCTAAGGCATAGTCTACAGCACTCCTGACTGCATCCCTAATCGACTCTGCCTAATCAGTCTTTAGAGTGGCTAAATGCTTTTCTAAAGTTTTGGCTCGTAGTACAATCATACTCGTGTGAGCAGGTATGGGGTCCTCGGAAGGACTCATCTTTTCTGCATTGAATTCATTAAGTAGATTGTTCAAAAGAATACTGCAGTCTTGAAGGCTTGCCTTCATGACTTCGTTTCTTCTTGGCTAAGAGTCATTGCTTCAGCAAGCCGCTTTATTTCGACCACGGCCTCTGCAAATAGGTTGAAAGTGGTCAAGGCAATACTTATTAAGAGATTAATTAAAAGAACTGGTCGAAAGTAAAGTTTTCTTACCTACTAGTTGAGTATCGAGCATCGTTATTCTCTCATTTTTCTCTTTATTAATACAAATAAGTTCTCCTATCACTTTGGTTTTTTCTTTGACCTCGGTGTGGGACTTACTCAATTCAGCCTCTTTCTCTGTTAAAAGAAAAGAGTTAAAGGAATACGAGAAAGATATCCAAATAGGCAGCCTAAAGTTTAGGACTTACTGTCTATTTTCTCAAACAAAGCATTAGATGCAGAGTTGGCTTCAAGAGGTTTATTGATAATGTACAGTTGTCCATCTTTAGCCTCTGTGAATCGGCCTTCTCGTTCTCGAGTGCAGCAGCTAATAACTTTGTGTTAAGCTTAGACCTGTAAGGGTTAAAAGCAGACATGAAATGCTGGATGTGTGGTCAAGACAGAATTGGACTACATAAATCAGTAACTTAGAATGCTGCTACTTTCTTGGAAAGTTCGACATTCTCCTATCGTAGGACTATAAGTTGTCTGTGGTACTCAGCCATAGTTGCCATGTCTTCCAATGCTCTCTGGATAAAGAGGGAAAGTGAGAAACAAGAAAAGACAAGGTATGAATGTTCAGGTTCTCGATACCTACATTCATACTCCTATGAGCAAAACTTCCGAGCAGGTCGGCGCGAATTAGGCGCAAAAATCCAAAGAAGATCAGAGTGAAAAGGAGCTAGGGTTGCAAAATAGTGCAAGGAGAGGGACTAAAATGCAAAACGCAGCAAACCCTAATGCCTGCGCCGCAACTATATAACCCAAGCTGCATCTCCTCACGCCGCCACGAGAAACCCATCGCCTCCATCTCCACAGCTGGCCGCCACCCATCTTCTCCAGATCCTCCACCAGCACCACCGAGCCGCCTTCCTCCATCTCCTAGAACCCTAGCCGGCCACCACCCATCTTCCTCGCGAACACACTCCCACAGCCCTCCATCTCTACCACGTTCATTCCATCTCCTCCAGAGCCTCCACCGGATCTCTAGCTCTCCACTGGCTGAACCCATCCTCTTCCATCTCCCATACCCAGCCATCCCACTCCATCGCCTGGAAGAACCAGATCCCATAGCCGCCATCCTTATCCTTCCCATCCAAAACCCCAAGCCGTCCCTCTCCCGCACTAAACCCTCTTGCTGCCGGCCAGATTTGCAATCGCAAGTCGCCTCTTGGCCGGGATTTGCTTCGTCTTCTGCGGATCTGCGACCTCTACGTCTTCTTCGGCCGATCTACTACCACTACACCGACCTGCTTCGCCAACGCGACCAGATCTGCTCACCCACGCCAGATCTGCAACTTCTCCGAGATCCACTGCCCCGACGTTTGGTCTGCTACCTCTACACGGCTACCTCTTTAGCTCCCAACGCCGGATCTGCTGCTCTTCGCCCGGATCTGCTTCTTCTACGGTGGCCAGCGCGGATCTACTTCCTCTTCTTCCTCTACGGCTAATCTGCTACTTCTACACTGCATCATCTACAAACATTCTACTTCGGCTAAGATCTGCTAGTCTACTGGTTGTTTCGATTCCCGATCTAATATTTAGCACTGTGATGGCATGCTTGGGATGATTACCTGTTAGATCTGTTTATGTGCATGTGTTTGTGTGGATCTGGCTACTAAGAAGTGGTTGCTTGGATGTGTTTGTTTATTTTTGCTATGCCTGAGATGCTTATGCGTAGATTTGTGATGTTTCGGTAATATATTTTGCAGGTCTGTATGTTTGTAGTGCTGTTCTTGTTTATCAGAGATGTTTATGTGTTAGATCTGTTAAGTTCAAGTGCTATATATTTCAGATCTGGTATTACAAAGTACTTTTCATGTTCTTGTGCACGTAAGATATTTGTGTGGATGCTATTTACCGTTAGATTCATGATTTTTAATTGATGCTTATGTTCTGTTCTGTCCTGTTATATCTAAGATCTTGAGTAAGTGTTTATTTCCTTGTCTCTTGCAGTAGTTAAGTTTGCCAGTTTGCTTATTGTCTTGTCTCTTATCTGGTGTTAGTCTGTGAGCTTGCTGTGTTGGGGTAGGATATTAGTTCTAGCACTCGCTTCTTCATGTCTGTCCCTTGCGCTCTCCTCTTCTCTCCAAGTCCTTCTTCTCCTTCCTATAGTACTTTTCCCCGCATTCTCAGCACACCTAAATCTCTCTCTCAGTAGATCTAGTTCGTAGTCTCCTTCCTTCATCTCCCCTCTTTCCTGGCTGTGCATTAGTCTTCTAAATCTTCTGTAGACCTTTCTTTCTTCTTTTCTCTTCTCTGGTTTCTTTCTCACCTCACTTCTTTCTATAGCAGTCAATCATCTTCTTAGTCTTCTAGTCTCCTAAATCCTCTTCTTACCTCTGCACCCCCTCTTTCCCCTTAGCTCTGCTACTTGTCTTTCTTTGCTTTTCTTCCCTAGTCTCTTCTGACTTTCTCCCGGTAGAATTAATTCTTAGTCGCCTCTCTTCTTTTCTCTCTTGTCCTGTCTGTTTCTTATCCCTTCCTTCTTTAGACCTTCCTTTCTTTTCTTCTCTTCTCTAGTTTCTATTCTTACCTCTTGTCTTTCTATAGCAGTCATTTCATTCTCTAGCCTTCTCGTCTCCCTAACCCTATTCTTATCTCTATAATCTCTCTTTACTATTCTTTTACTCAATCTGCTAAGTGCTAGCCTACTCCCAGTCTTACTTTCTCTCTCTCTCTATCTCTCTTTTCCCTTAGATCTTTCTGTTTTAATTCTAATTAGTCTTTCTTCAGCCTCTCTCTCTCTCTCTCTTAGTAGGATTAGTTCTTTGGTTTCTCTTGCCCAGATAGTCTTATTCCTTTCACCTTCAGCTCCTCCCTTGCCTCTCTTCCCATCTTTTGCAGTTCTTATTTCCAGCCTTAGTTAATCTAGATTCTGCAGTTAGCTTCAAATTCCCTGTTCGTGCGACTTAGCTTTGGTTAGGGTCGTGTCTCCAGTAATCTAGTCCCTGTGGAGAACACGACATTTGCTGCTATCTTGGCGGCAGCCCGTTCACTTGCGGGTGTGCAGTTTTGCACGATCAATCGAGCTCTTCGACCTTGTTTCACCACACTTTCTCAAGACGTTCATCATCGAAGATGTACCCTTTATTCGGAAGGTCTTTGGGGTGTGGGACATGAGCTCGATCAGAAGAAGATCCCACTACAAAGGGAGGGCTAAAAATGAAGAGAAAACGTTAGGTTGTTCTTCCTCTTCTTCTTCTTCTTCTCCAATAGTACCTTCTTGAAAGCAAAAAGGGACATCATCGGTGATCTCCTCTTCAACGTGATGGTCAGAAGGATTTTTGACCCCTTTATTAGCTTCGATAGCAGCCCCAATTGCTGTTGTGATCGTCTTTTCGACTACCATCTCCACCATATTTTAGGCCACGGGAAGATCTGCAGGGGGCTTCTCAATAGAAGCATCCTTGGATAGCGGAGAGGCCGAGCTATGATCACAAAAAATGAATCAGCATGCAAGAAGACATAAAGGTAAAATGCAGTATTTTTACTTGTATTTTCGTACCTTAGTGTCATTGCATTCAGTGTGAATTTAGAAGGAACCCTCCCAGCGAGTGGTGAGAGTTTGTATGATGCTTGGCAGAGGTATCAAACCCTGCTTAGGATGTGTCCTCACCATGGCCTTGAAAGGTGGTTGGTGCTGCAGATTTTTTATAAAGGTCTTACACACCACACAAGAGCCTTTTGTAGATTCTGCAGCAGGAGGAGGGATAATGAACAAAACTCTTGATGAAGCTTTCAGCTTGATTGAGAGTATGTCCTCCCACCACTTTTAATGGTCCAGTGAGAGAGCTTCTGCTCCTCCACGTCCTGGTATCTATGAGGTGAGCTCTAATGATGCCTTATCAGCTCAGATTCAAGTTCTCACACGTCAAATGGCGCAGCTCATGCCCTCATCTTCAGCCCATATAGCCACTCGATGTCAGATTTGTGGATCTCAAGGGCATACTCCAGTTGAGTGCCCCTTAACTTTCACAGCTGAATCATCTGAAGTGAACTATGCTCAATCACATGGGCAGTATTCTCAAACCTACAACCCAGGGTGGCGTCATCCAAACTTGTCTTACAAGAACACAAACCCTAGTGTGTCATCCTTCCCTGTGAGAACATCAGCACAAGGGTTTAGACAGCAGCAAGCCCCTTCACATGCCTCATTTCAGCAACCTATGATGCATGTTCCAAACCCTCCACCTACTACTTCTCAATCAGATCAGTTGACCAGAATTGAACAGCTCCTCGCATCACATGTAGCTAAGATGGAAGCTCAATACAATGATGCAAAGACTCAATTGACTGATTTGGCTAGTCGTGTGGAGAGTTTGCAAGCATCACAGGCTTCATCCAGCACACCTGGGAGGCTTCCTGCACAGCCTGAGACAAATCCTCGTGGCCATTGTGGAGCAATTACTACTAGGAGTGGAAAAACCACATCAGAACCACTTCTTCCTACACCACCCTTGTATGTGCCACCTGTCTTTAGGTCTGTCCAGCAAGAAAAACCTGACTCACAGCAGCAGAATCTGCACCAACCCAGCTCCATAACACCAGCCAAAACATCTGATATTCCCTCATCATCCACTACAGCAGTTGTCCCCTCCACAAAACCCAAATTGCCATTCCCTGAGCGGTTAGAAAAATCCAATGAGGACAAGCAGTTTGCTAAATTCCTAGAGAGGATGAAGGATGTTCAGATCACCATTCCCATTCTAGAGGCTGTCCTACATGTGCCTATGTATGCCAAATTCTTCAAGGAGTTGCTTACCAAGAAGCGGAGTATGGATGAGCTTGAGGTGGTCACTCTAACTAAGGAGTGTAGCGCTATCATACAGAATAAGCTACCTCCTAAGTTAGATGACCCTGGTAGCTTTTGCATACCTTGCATTCTAGGCTCCAAGAACTTTAGAGCTCTTTGTGACTTAGGCTCAAGTGTTAGTGTCCTCCCATTATCAGTTTGTGACGCGCTCCCTTTTGGCGATCTGCAGCCAACAGCCATGAAATTGCAGTTGGCTGATCGCACATATCGTCACCCAGCTGGTATTTTAGTGGACATTCCTGTGGTAGTTGGTACCTTTGCCTTCCCTGTAGATTTTGTTGTCCTAGAGATGGAGGATAGAAGTGAACCTGTCATCCTTGGGAGACCATTCTTTGCTACTGCAGGTGCTGTCATTGATGTCAAAGATGCTAAGCTTACTCTCCAATTTGGTCAAGAGAAGCTAGCATTTGATATGAGGCACCCCACTCATCTTCCTCACTGTCCAGATCAGTGTTTCTCACTTGATTTGGTTGACGAATGTGTTGTTGAGACATATGAAGTTGAGAATGCAGCATCAAGTGAGGATAAAAAGCTTACTATGCACAATGAGTGCACTGCTGCAGATTCTCATCATGTGGCACTCATTGATGCTCCTGTAGAACCTTCTCAAATCCCAGACCTTAGGCAGCCCACAGCCCCAAAGGTAGAGCTGAAACCACTTCCTAATCATCTTAGATATGAATTTCTGGGACCAGATCAGACCTGTCCTGTTATTGTGAGTTCCCATTTGACACCTTTAGAGACTGACCAACTTCTTGAGATCCTTCGTAAATATCGAGCTGTCATTGGATACTCGATAGATGATATGAAGGGCATTGATCCAGCTACCTGCATGCATCGCATTCACCTTGAGGATGATGCTAAGCCAACTCATGAGCACCAACGAAGGCTTAATCCCCACCTGCAGGAGGTTGTCAAGAAAGAAATTCTTAAGCTTCTTGGTGCCAATATTATCTACCCTATTTCAAATAGTCAGTGGGTCAGTCCCATTCATGTTGTGCCTAAGAAAGGAGGCATGACAGCGGTTGCCAATGAAAAAGGTGATTTGATTCCCACAAGAACAACCACGGGCTGGCGCATGTGTACTGACTATAGGAAACTCAACAAAGCCACACGCAATGACCACTTCCCTTTGCCTTTCATTGACCAAATGTTAGAGAGACTGGCCCGTCATTCTTATTTCTGTTATCTTGATGGATATTCAGGATTTCTGCAGATTCCCATTCACCCATCAGATCAGGATAAGACCACTTTCACATGCCCCTATGGGACCTTTGCTTACCGTAGGCTGCCATTTGGACTTTGTAATGCCCCTGGTACCTTCCAGCGCTGTGTCATGTCCATTTTCACTGATCTTATTGAGAAAATCATGGAAGTTTTCATGGATGACTTCACTGTTTATGGACAGACATTTGAGAGCTGTTTGGCCAACCTTGAAACTGTCTTACAGCGCTGTCTTGAGGCAAATCTGGTTCTTAATTGGGAAAAATGTCATTTTCTAGTTAGGGAAGGGATAGTTCTTGGTCATTTAGTGTCTTCTAGAGGGATTGAGGTGGATAGAGCAAAAGTTGAGGTGATTGAGCGCCTGCCACCTCCTTTAAATGTGAAGGGTGTTCGCAGTTTTCTGGGGCATGCTGGTTTTTACCGCAGATTCATTAAGGACTTTTCTAAGATTGCCCGTCCTCTCACTCATCTTTTGGGTAGCGATATCCCTTTTGTTTTTGATGAGGCTTGCATGGATGCATTTAGTAAGCTCAAGGAAGCCCTCATTTCTGCACCCATTGTGCAATCTCCTGATTGGGATCTTCCTTTTGAGCTTATATGTGATGCTAGTGATTTTGCTGTGGGGGCTGTTTTGGGGCAGCGGCATGACAAGGCTTTGCATGTCATTTACTATGCTAGCAGGACTTTAGATGACACCCAGATCAATTACACAACCACTGAAAAAGAACTGCTAGCTGTAGTATTTGCCTTTGACAAATTCAGATCTTACCTAGTTGGCTCAAAATGCATAGTGTACACAGATCATGCAGCAATTAGGTATCTTTTGAGTAAAAAGGATGCAAAACCTCGTCTCATTCGTTGGATTCTTTTGCTGCAAGAATTTGATGTAGAAATTAGGGATAAAAAGGGGGCTGAGAACTTGGTAGCTGACCATCTTTCTAGATTACCCCATTCTGGTCCAGTCTCTATTCTTCCAATTGAAGATTCTCTTCCTGGAGACCAACTTTCAGAAGTTTCTCTTATTCAATCTAAAACTCCTTGGTATGCAGACATTGTGAACTATTTGGTCTGCAATGCTATACCTCCTGATCTCTCCTATCAGCAGCGTAGGAAATTCACTCATGAGGCACGAAAATTCTTTTGGGATGACCCATATCTGTATAGACATTGTGCAGATGGGGTTATTAGACGTTGCCTACCTCATGAGGAGGTTCAAAATGTGATTTTTCACTATCATTCTGCACCTTTTGGTGGGCACGCAGGAACTGCTAAGACCCAAGCTAAGGTTCTTCAAGCTGGATTTTATTGGCCTACCATGTTCAAGGATATTCATGCTTATATTCAGTCTTGTGATCCATGTCAGCATGCAGGGAACATGTCAAGACAACATGAAATGCCTCAGCATGGTATTCTTGAGGTAGAACTCTTTGATGTTTGGGGAATAGATTACATAGGACCATTGCCCTCCTCTCAAGGGTACAAACACATTCTGGTTGCAGTTGATTATGTGTCCAAATGGGTTGAGGCTATACCCACAGTCCATGCTGATTCAAAATCTGTTTGTAGGCTGTTTAGGCAAGTCATCTTTCCTAGGTTTGGGATTCCTAGAGTTGTGATAAGTGATGGTGGGTCTCACTTTAATCACAAACAGTTTGAAGCTCTTTTATCCAAATATGGGGTCCATAATCATAGGGTAACCACTCCTTATCATCCTCAAGCTAATGGGCAAGTTGAAGTTTCCAATAGAGAGATAAAGCAAATTCTTGAAAAGGTTGTGTCCAAATCCAGGACAGATTGGTCTCTTAAGCTTTATGATGCATTATGGGCTTATAGGACAGCATTCAAAACTCCTATTGGAATGTCCCCATTTAGGTTGGTTTATGGAAAAGCATGTCATCTTCCTGTTGAGCTTGAGCATAGAGCTCACTGGGCAATTAGAAGGCTCAACATGGATATAGGTCTAGCTGGGAAACATAGGAAGTTGCAGCTGTGTGAACTTGATGAATTGAGGCTTGATGCTTATGAAAGCTCAAGAATTTACAAAGAGAGAGCTAAAAAGATTCATGACCGCCACATTTTGAGGCGTGACTTCCAACCTGGACAGCTTGTCTTGGTTTTTGACTCTAGATTCCATTTATTCCCTGGAAAATTCAAATCTAGATGGTTTGGGCCTTGTGTAGTCAAGAAAGTGCTAGGGAGTGGAGCTTTTGAGGTTGAGAGTCAATCTGGAGGCATTTTTAAGGTTAATGGGCAAAGATTGAAACATTACTTTGTTGGAGAACCTTTTCCTGAACTAAGTGATGAGGACAATGCTGGAGATCAAGTCAGATCTGACCCTGATCCTCCAATTTCTTTTGAGATTACTTGATTATCATTTGTTGGTCAAGCTAAAGACCCAAAACAAGCGCTTCTCAGGAGGCAACCTGAGCTGTTTATTCTTTCTGTTTTACTTTAGTTTTTCTCTGTTATTTTACCTTTGTGTCGGTTTATCTTTTCCTTTTTGTTTCTTCCATTTTCAGGTACCTGCAGAACCATCAATCAAGACTGGCAGGAAGCTTAAGGACTAATGTGAGACTGCCTATTTCAGCTTTTGCACCAGGTGAACTGCTTCCAACGCTAAATGTCTATTTTTTTAGTGTATGCTTAATTCAAGCTTGGGGGAGAGATCTGTCTATTGTTGAGGAATGCTCATGGGCACTGAAATTGGTGATGTGTAATTGATGATTTATGGCTAGTATCATTCTCATGCTAGATTTCTAATGATTAAATGTGACTGCCCTGATCATTAGTATGAGCTGTTTTAGAATGCTAATTGAATACTTGACTGTAATATGTGACTGTCTTGTGTAATCCAGAGTTATCAAACTGAAATTTGTTTAAGTGATCTAGTAATGGCATCAATTCTTTGGATATCCAATTGGGTTACTCTTGAATACATTGAAATCTTGTGATTGCTTAGAAATCTTGTGATCCTTTGGTTGTTGATTCATTGCAAGTTACACATGTATCTTAACCTTTTGCGAATTGTATCGATTCTAGTTATCACTTCTAGAATAACAATATCCTAGGATTCATGCTTGGGCATAATACTTCATTTTAGACATAGATACTTTTGCTTGAATGAAAGGGTTGTGAAAGTGGTAGTCCTATCTTGAGCCTATAATTTGGTTGATTTACCTAAGTCCATGTCACATGGTACTTAGAGATAATGAAAACCGGTTAATGATGCTTAAAAAGAAAATATCTTTATCTCTGTTTTGTGCGGCAAAGTGTGAGTTGAATAAGTGACTTTGTCACATGCAAAAAAAATGTTGAATAAGTGGCAGTTTTGCCCAATTGAAGTCTGAATGTCTGAATAAGTGGCAAGAATGCCCAAGAGTTGGAATAAGTGGCACTTGTGCCCATGTGTTTGAAGCTTGTTTAAAATCAGCAAAAGTAAAGTATCATGGCTCAAGTGTGGACTTTTTCATAAATTTCAAGCAAGCATTAGTCTCTTTATCTAGAATAGTAAATGCCTAAATATGACTCTAGGATATGCTTATTCTTGACTGTGATATCTGGTTTTAATACTTTTCAATTCTGGTGGGATCCATGCAAACATTTAGTGCAATTTGGCACTTTTGGGTAACTTGATCTGGTCAAAAACTCTAGTATCACTTGGATATCTTTGCTGTAATTCTGGTTCTAAATCTGAATATCCAGTAAAAATCAATTCAGGCAGTCTTATTTGAATTATGAAGTGCAATTTGACTAGCTGCAAGCATTATCTTATATCCTTTCATGTTTTTCTGGATTCCCTGGGTTCGATATCATTATATCATTTTGCTTGAGGACAATCAAATGTTTAAGCTTGGGGGTATGATATGCATCATATTTGTAGTACATTTTCATATAATTATTTTGTGGATAATAGCTCAATTTGGCCATAATTTCATCAATTATACACATTTTGCTCTCCTTTTGTACAATTTACAGTGGTTTGTAATATCCTTGCAGGTCGGCGCGAATTAGGCGCAAAAATCCAAAGAAGATCAGAGTGAAAAGGAGCTAGGGTTGCAAAATAGTGCAAGGAGAGGGACTAAAATGCAAAACGCAGCAAACCCTAATGCCTGCGCCGCAACTATATAACCCAAGCTGCATCTCCTCACGCCGCCACGAGAAACCCATCGCCTCCATCTCCACAGCCGACCGTCACCCATCTTCTCCAGATCCTCCACCAGCACCACCGAGCCGCCTTCCTCCATCTCCTAGAACCCTAGCCGGCCACCACCCATCTTCCTCGCGAACACACTCCCACAGCCCTCCATCTCTACCACGTTCATTCCATCTCCTCCAGAGCCTCCACCGGATCTCTAGCTCTCCACTGGCTGAACCCATCCTCTTCCATCTCTCATACCCAGCCATCCCACTCCATCGCCTGGAAGAACCAGATCCCATAGCCGCCATCCTTATCCTTCCCATCCAAAACCCCAAGCCGTCCCTCTCCCGCACTAAACCCTCTTGCTGCCGGCCAGATTTGCAATCGCAAGTCGCCTCTTGGCCGGGATTTGCTTCGTCTTCTGCGGATCTGCGACCTCTACGTCTTCTTCGGCCGATCTACTACCACTACACCGACCTGCTTCGCCAACGCGACCAGATCTGCTCACCCACGCCAGATCTGCAACTTCTCCGAGATCCACTGCCCCGACGTTTGGTCTGCTACCTCTACACGGCTACCTCTTTAGCTCCCAACACCGGATCTGCTGCTCTTCGCCCGGATCTGCTTCTTCTACGGTGGCCAGCGCGGATCTGCTTCCTCTTCTTCCTCTACGGCTAATCTGCTACTTCTACATTGCATCATCTACAAACATTCTACTTCGGCTAAGATCTGCTAGTCTACTGGTTGTTTCGATTCCCGATCTAATATTTAGCACTGTGATGGCATGCTTGGGATGATTACCTGTTAGATCTGTTTATGTGCATGTGTTTGTGTGGATCTGGCTACTAAGAAGTGGTTGCTTGGATGTGTTTGTTTATTTTTGCTATGCCTGAGATGCTTATGCGTAGATTTGTGATGTTTCGGTAATATATTTTGCAGGTCTGTATGTTTGTAGTGCTATTCTTGTTTATCAGAGATGTTTATGTGTTAGATCTGTTAAGTTCAAGTGCTATATATTTCAGATCTGGTATTACAAAGTACTTTTCATGTTCTTGTGCACGTAAGATATTTGTGTGGATGCTATTTACCGTTAGATTCATGATTTTTAATTGATGCTTATGTTCTGTTCTGTCCTGTTATATCTAAGATCTTGAGTAAGTGTTTATTTCCTTGTCTCTTGCAGTAGTTAAGTTTGCCAGTTTGCTTATTGTCTTGTCTCTTATCTGGTGTTAGTCTGTGAGCTTGCTGTGTTGGGGGTAGGATATTAGTTCTAGCGCTCGCTTCTTCACGTCTGTCCCTTGCGCTCTCCTCTTCTCTCCAAGTCCTTCTTCTCCTTCCTATAGTACTTTTCCCCGCATTCTCAGCACACCTAAATCTCTCTCTCAGTAGATCTAGTTCGTAGTCTCCTTCCTTCATCTCCCCTCTTTCCTGGCTGTGCATTAGTCTTCTAAATCTTCTGTAGACCTTTCTTTCTTCTTTTCTCTTCTCTGGTTTCTTTCTCACCTCACTTCTTTCTATAGCAGTCAATCATCTTCTTAGTCTTCTAGTCTCCTAAATCCTCTTCTTACCTCTGCACCCCCTCTTTCCCCTTAGCTCTGCTACTTGTCTTTCTTTGCTTTTCTTCCCTAGTCTCTTCTGACTTTCTCCCGGTAGAATTAATTCTTAGTCGCCTCTCTTCTTTTCTCTCTTGTCCTGTCTGTTTCTTATCCCTTCCTTCTTTAGACCTTCCTTTCTTTTCTTCTCTTCTCTAGTTTCTATTCTTACCTCTTGTCTTTCTATAGCAGTCATTTCATTCTCTAGCCTTCTCGTCTCCCTAACCCTATTCTTATCTCTATAATCTCTCTTTACTATTCTTTTACTCAATCTGCTAAGTGCTAGCCTACTCCCAGTCTTACTTTCTCTCTCTCTCTATCTCTCTTTTCCCTTAGATCTTTCTGTTTTAATTCTAATTAGTCTTTCTTCAGCCTCTCTCTCTCTCTTAGTAGGATTAGTTCTTTGGTTTCTCTTGCCCAGATAGTCTTATTCCTTTCACCTTCAGCTCCTCCCTTGCCTCTCTTCCCATCTTTTGCAGTTCTTATTTCCAGCCTTAGTTAATCTAGATTCTGCAGTTAGCTTCAAATTCCCTGTTCGTGCGACTTAGCTTTGGTTAGGGTCGTGTCTCCAGTAATCTAGTCCCTGTGGAGAACACGACATTTGCTGCTATCTTGGCGGCAGCCCGTTCACTTGCGGGTGTGCAGTTTTGCACGATCAATCGAGCTCTTCGACCTTGTTTCACCACACTTTCTCAAGACGTTCATCATCGAAGATGTACCCTTTATTCGGAAGGTCTTTGGGGTGTGGGACATGAGCTCGATCAGAAGAAGATCCCACTACAAAGGGAGGGCTAAAAATGAAGAGAAAACGTTAGGTTGTTCTTCCTCTTCTTCTTCTTCTTCTCCAATAGTACCTTCTTGAAAGCAAAAAGGGACATCATCGGTGATCTCCTCTTCAACGTGATGGTCAGAAGGATTTTTGACCCCTTTATTAGCTTCGATAGCAGCCCCAATTGCTGTTGTGATCGTCTTTTCGACTACCATCTCCACCATATTTTAGGCCACGGGAAGATCTGCAGGGGGCTTCTCAATAGAAGCATCCTTGGATAGCGGAGAGGCCGAGCTATGATCACAAAAAATGAATCAGCATGCAAGAAGACATAAAGGTAAAATGCAGTATTTTTACTTGTATTTTCGTACCTTAGTGTCATTGCATTCAGTGTGAATTTAGAAGGAACCCTCCCAGCGAGTGGTTTCTTCGACTTCTTCTCTCTGACCACATCTGGTCATGGAGAATTAAGGACTTCTTCGACCACATTCGGTCGAGAGCCGTGAGCTTTCTTGACAATGACTGGTCGAGAGTCTTGTACATGTTCGACCATGTCTGATTAAAGGTTTGGAGCAAGAGTTGCTACTTCTTCTTCCTCCTTTTTTTGGTGGTCAGTCTTAGTTTTCACCACCGTAAGAGCAATATCCTTTTCGATCACAGGTTCTGCCATTGCGGTAGACTCCTTGAGAAAAGACATAAAACTCTTCTTATTTTCCTTTTCGAGTCACTTGATAAAGCCTTGAGAAGAGCCAACTGAGTTAGTTTCGGGGTTGTAATAGAAGGGTACCTTGATCTTAGGAGTCGGCTTCTCCAATATAGCTACCTCTATTCCACTTGCAACAATCATATCTACAATGAACTTCTCAATGGGGCAAATCGGAGTAGCAGGAGGAAGAGCAGCAAGAGGAACGACTGCACTTGCGTTCCCCTTGTCTTTATCAATTGTCTTAACCAGTCGACATCTCTTTGCTAGTGGAGCTTTGAGTTTTTCCATCTCTCTTTCGACGACCATCAATTCGACCCTTGGTTGTCCTAATGGTAATTCATGCCCACGCTCTGCGAGAAAGAGAGAACACTATTTAGTCATTCCTCACGACTATGTAGTATTAAAGATGAAGTTAATTCTTTGCCGACCATTATGCGTTCTTTCCTCTCTTCAGTGCATACATCCACCAGGATTCAAGGAGCCACCATGTCTAGTGATGGAACCTTCTTAGAGACGGCCTTGACCTGGGAGTTGATTCCCCCAAATCGAGACTATTCAAACAAGATGATCTATGCACAAAACTCGAAAGAGGTAAATCTAATTACGATTACAAGTACAAATGTTACTTACCATTCTCATAGTCCCTAGTCAAATCTGAAGCACCCGAGTACATCCACATGGAATGCGCTTGTGGCTTCAGAGGACTAATGTGGCGCATAATGAAATCCTTCACCATGTGCCAACCGGTGAGTCCCTTGTCCCTCAGTGTAGGACCGGACAAGCAACAGAGGGGGGGTGAATGGTCCCTTCAAATCCTCCCCAAGTATTCACAAAACCCTTTTTCTTTGTTAGCTAAATAGCTATAAAGATTAGAGTTGAAATCCCACAAGGAAACATAAGAGATTGGATGAACAGAGCAGGAAAAGCAACGTGGTTGAAATCTGTCAATGTGGTTGATACTTACAACATGGTCGTAAGTCTCCAACAACGTGCTCAATAACCAACAGAGGGTCGTAAATCCGATTACTCGACGGAAGACAATATGGTCGATCCGAACAGAATTCACTGTAGTCGATAACCACCAAGACCAGAAGTAACAAGATCAAAAATGGTTACAGTCGTAGTCATAGACAATGTGATCGAATACCAACAAGTGGTCAAACAATCAACATTGTCGTAACGAGTCGTAAGCCAATGAGTGGTCGAACAACCAATGTGGTCGAAACCAGTCAACCGTGTGATTGTAACTAACGTGGTCATAAGCCAATGAATGGTTGAACAACCAACGTGGACGGAACCACTCTTCAACCAAAAAGATCAACGTGGTTGAAATCAGTGCTACGTAGTCTGGAACTTGACCTTGGTTGAAACCAACATAGTCGAAAAGCCGATCGACATTCCAGATTGAGCTGCACCGACTACGCCTGCCTCAATTCAGATTCAACAAAAGAAGCAAAGAACCAACAGATCTGAACATGGTCGAAACTCACTCAGAAGAATAGAGGAAAGACAGTGAGGCGCACGACTAAAAGAACCAAATTCCGAATAACTTTTGATTTATAGATCAACTGGCCAAGAAACTTTATACACAGCAAGATTAAGATCTCAAGAGCCTGCTCTGTACTTTAATTGAAAACTTAGCAAGCAAATAGAGATGTTTCCGTGATTTCACCAAAAGTGCTTAAAACGGAGGCTGAGAGGACAAAAAGACAATTAAACCTTGCTCATAGGAATAGAATAGCCATGATGGCTTCAAGTATGATTCCCCAACATGCTGCAAGTTAGATCACAAGCAAGAACGTTCCCTCGGATCAAGAAGGAAAAGAAATGAGCAAAGAACAGACGAAAACTAAGAAAACAGATGAACAAGACCGAGCCAACTCAATATAATCAGACAACAATACTCAAAAGATAGATCGAGAATAGGTGTATTGCTCTGAGGATTGAATCTACAGCCACTCCATCCAGGAGGACCAGGAGCACAACTGCTCCACACACAAAACCCTAACCCTAATCCAAAATGCACGCAAGAAAAAAATCAAAGAGACATCTAGATGGGTAGCCCCCATACCTTTTTATAGCCACTTGATATCGGGGATAACCCGTTAACCCCTACCTACCACTGGGTTTTCCCGCACACACTTCTCAAAGCAACTTACATCAACCCATTTAGGACAGAAACCTTTTAAGCCAACAGAACTACCTCCTTTCCTGGTCTTGAGCATTTCACCAAAATGCCCCTCTACCACCTTCCTAGAAGTTTCCCGTTTTCTTGCCGTTCAAACCTTGCAACCTCCTTGCGAGCCTCAATCATCTTTAGCATCTTTCTGACCGTTCTGGACCTCAACACCTCCCTGTACCTAGTCCCGATCCTTCCACACCTCACTATGACCTAGCTCCAAAGTCCTGCAACCATCACAAACAAGAAAAGCACTACATAACACCGCACTATAAAATCAGAATGAATTACAAAGAACAATCTCAACAAACCACCTGGTCTAATGCAATTTACGACCACTCTAATGCACAGGACAGAAGTACTCATAGCCCATGAAGTCCTACCAGCAGTCTACGACCACTCAACAAGTCGTTACGACCATCACATACGTCACTATGAGCATGAAACAACTGCTACGACCATGCAACAGTCGCTACGACCATCGCTCACAACGGCTATGACTTTACCAACCTGGTCGCTACGACCGTCGATGTAACAGCCCAGCTGTTTATTTCAAAATGTTTAGTAAAAAAAATTAAAAAGTTATTTTAATTTAAAATAAAATCAAGTGTGCTTTGGTTGCTTGAATTTTTGGAGTTTTTGAATTTATTGGATTAAATTAAAGCTTAAAAAGTAAAAATGTTTAAATGGTTAAAATATACCTCAATTAAATCCGAAATTATTTTATTTGATATTTTCGGGTTCTAAGGATATTTGTAGAATTTTCTTGAATTTTTTTCGAATTTAATTTAATTTATTTTTTTTGGGAGAAAAATATATTATTATAATTCCTGTTTTCTCTCTCCTGCCTTCTTCTCCATTGTGTCCGTTCGTTTCTTCCCGAACGTGGCCGCCATGAACAAGTTTTTGAGCTCTTCATTCCTCATGAATTTCTCAACGATTTTTCATAAAATCAAGTGCATTCACTTGCTCTCTTCATGACTCCTCCATTCCCAGCCGTTTTCCCCTCATTCATGACCCGTTTCGCGAGAAATTAACCCATGCCATTGATGGACATGGTCTCTTGATCTCCCATCTCGGACCTCCCCCGCCCCTATAAAAGGGAGCACCGTAAGCCCCTCCTCATCCTCACTCAACCCCGAAAATATCAAGTCCCCACTCCTCTTCTCTTGGGCGCAATCGGAGTTTTTCTTTTGTGTTCCAAGCGGCGTTCTTTGGATTATTGCGCCTCGTCCGGTGGAGCCCCGCCACTTTTGAGCATATCTCCGGATTCGCCTTGTCGCGTTCTACGCGGTGCTTACCTCGCCTTCACCGGAACTTCGCCGGAGCACCGTCGCCACCGTGGGCCATAGCGCGTCGTCGTTCCTCGCGTCGCCACCGGCCGTCCGTGCATGCCCGACCAAAACCAAGGTGAGCATCACGTTCCCCACGCTCTACTCTTCGTTTCACCGCAAGTCTTGCATGCTAACTCCTCTCCATTTGCCCGGAACGCCGATGTCAACCCGACGGTCGCAAAATGTCTTCTCCTCCGTGTTCCGCCACCATCCGATGTTCTTTGGCCGAGCCGTTTGCACCGTTGAGTTTGCCTCGACGCGTTCTACATCGTGCTTCCATCGCCATCGCCTAAAGATTCCCCGAGTCCTCGTCGACCTTGTCAGGCCCAGACACTAAAACTGTACCTTCGCGCGTACCCACTTTTTTGGTGAGCGCTTTAATTTTTGTTCACGTCATATTGTGTCCTAGTCTCTAAGGAATTTTTCTACCATTTTGTTTAATTTTTCGTGGGGCCAATTGTCAGGAATTGAGCTTTCCGCGAAAATGGTCGTTTTTGACTCCCGACGTCGATTCGTCGCCTCCGGTAAGCCTTAGCCCATGCCGTAATTTTTCGTAGACTTACCTCGGTACGTTTTACGCCATGCTTCCTTCCTTTTCCCCAAAAAGCCTCCACAAATTTTCGCCTCCGACACCTTGCCATGGCCGCCAATGACATCTTGTGTCCCCATCTATCCGTTGGTGTTTTCCCCAATCCGTTCGCGTCATATCGTGCCAAACCATCCCATTTAGCTACCTTCCAAATGGTTTTAGATTCGATTCACCGAGCACTAAGATATTAAGTTTTTCCTTTCTCTCTACCGTCGCCGTTCAAACGTCAATAGTATCGTCTCTGTTCCTCGTCGCCGTATCCATGTCACCACCTTCATCTCATCGCCAGGATTCCATTTTCCCCATTTGCTAGCCACCTCGCAGCCTACCGACACCATACTGTTCAAAAAGTAATTCTCAGATGTCGTTATCATTTCATGTGATGTCCAAAACCTCCAGATATTCGTCTCCCTCATACAAACTCCGAATCCGTTGATTCTTTCTCCTAAATTCATCTAAGATCATTATATCTATCTCCCAGTATATATTTTATAATTTTCGGATTTTATTTGGATTTTATTTGAGTTTATTTTGTTTGGTTCTTCGCGTGTAGACTGTGACGAATCCGGAGAGTTTGATTTCGACGATTCGTAGCATCAAGTCTTCGAGCAAGGCAAGTTACACCTTTGATCATGTTGAACCTAATATTTTAAATTAATTATGTTGTTTTTAAATTATTATTGCATGCGTACTTTTATTCAAATTAGTTCAAATGTGCTTAAAACTTTAGTTACACCCAATTTCCTTTGTATGACCAATCTTGATATTGAACAATCATACCTTGTCACCTTAGATGAAAACCTAGTTGGTACATTAGTATTAACTAGAACAATTTATGGAATTGCTTAGCCATGCTTAGAATAATTCGGGTGGGAAGAATTGTTTCACATAAAATGATAAGCTTTTGAACTGTACTCTTGACTTTGGTGAGTCGAGCAGTGTTATGAATTATTTTGGAAACAAAATATAAAACTGGTTTAGACTTAGGCAATTGGTCAGAGTGGTGGGTGCAGGCATGCCCTGTTGGTTGGAGCCGCAGTGGTTGATTGTCGTGCACGGGGGTATGTGATTAGGCCTAAGTCAAGTTAAAGACCGGTCTGTGAGCTACTGTTGCAAAGCCCTATCGTACTACCACAAGTCTGGTATGGGACAGACCTGGCCAAATAATTTGTGAAGTTCCAACATGATCTCGCTATAGGCTGAATGTGAGCGCGGCGTAGGCCGTGAGAAGTCTCACATGGCACAAGAGGGGGCTCCAACATGTGGATTCATGTTGTGGTGAAACCTTAGTGGCGGCGTGATTATGTTGACAACAGATCATTGTAAAAGCCTTGTCATGATCTCCTCACCGCACACCTAAGGAAGTGTGTAACTCGCGTGGCAAACCGGGATGATCATGTCTTGTGGGTAAAGCTGTACAACCTCTGCAGAGTGTATAACCTATCTTGGATAGCCGTGCCCACGGTCATGGGCAAGCTGAGTGAAGTTTTTCACGGATTAGACTTTGGTTTTCAAAATGGTTTACGAAAACCTTGTGGATGGATGGAATCCACGAGAGATGAAAACCTTGCGGATGGATGGAATCCGTGAGAGATTGAAATCTGGTGAATGGATGGAATTCATCAGAGTTGCGCAGTGAAAGCGTGTGGATGGATGGAATCCATACGTGAGCTTTTGGAAAAGATGGTCCGGGTGGGATGCCCGTGGATAGGTTAGTGTTTGGTTGGAGCCTGCACTAACGATATTATTTTGTTAAAATCTTGTTTCTATTTATCGTATCAAATTCAGCTTTTGCACTTACTTATGATATTTACTCAAATGTCGTCTTTTATGCAAATAAACCATATTATGCCTTCCTTTGATATTCCATATGCATGCATCAATTCTGTTAATCTCCTGGTGTAACTTGTGGAGTACTTTTTGTACTCATGTTGCTATATCTAACTCTTTCAGAGGAAGCCTTCGACGACTTCGGTGAGGATTGCGACTAGGCCACGTCTTACAGTCATTCGCCTTGTGGGAAGGCTGGATGGGCTGCCGCTTTATGTATTTCTTCCGCTGTCTTCTTTTGCTGTTATTGTAAAACTTTGGCCATCAGGCTCATATTAGCTAAATAAAGTTTGTCATTACGCATGATAATTGTCTTTGTGATACTGTGTGCACTAGCTTTTCCTGGGATAGTGCGATTAACACAGAGGGTTCTGGAGTTGCTGCTCCGGGTCCCGACAGAGATGGTATCAGAGCAATAATGACTCTAAGACGTGACCGTAGATAGAATAGAATGGTTGGACCTTAAGGATATATCTTAATAACAAGTAATTTCAAAAGTTTTCTTATTCTTACCTCTCAATCTATGCTACCCTTATCTCTTAATCTTTGCTTACTCTCATCTTTTAATTCTCCCTTATCTTTATGTCATTACATGAAAACCCATTTCTACATCTTCCCTTGCTCAAAACAACTATAGATGGTCGGCAGTTCGGATTCATCGCCTCCGCCGCTGCTTTGAAGGATCATGGTTCGTACCTCGAGAGCTGTGAACGATCACTCCAAGACAACCCTTACCTCTCTAGGATAAGTTGTTAAGCTAGAAAGTAGACGATGTTATGAGCTGTCAGTTTTCTCTTTTGTCGGCAGCCGTAACTATTGCTTGTTGTTTGCATAATAAAGGTTTTGCTAGTTGTTTTGCTTTGGGTTGCGAAAACATCCGTTGTTCCTCTTTGCCTTGAGTCTCCTCTCTCCTAATCTTTGGAAGCATCAAGCTGAAGCACCAACTGCCAACAACCTTTGCGAAAAGACGACTGAACCAGATCTCAGCACAAGCCACACAGAGTAAGATCCAAACCTATTTCTTTGCTAGCCCGTGCGAATCTCGGGGACGAGATTCTGTTTAAGGGGGGTAGTTTGTAACAGCCCAGCTGTTTATTTCAAAATGTTTAGTAAAAAAAAATTAAAAAGTTATTTTAATTTAAAATAAAATCAAGTGTGCTTTGGTTGCTTGAATTTTTGGAGTTTTTGAATTTATTGGATTAAATTAAAGCTTAGAAAGTAAAAATGTTTAAATGGTTAAAATATACCTCAATTAAATCCGAAATTATTTTATTTGATATTTTCGGGTTCTAAGGATATTTGTAGAATTTTCTTGAATTTTTTTCGAATTTAATTTAATTTATTTTTTTGGGAGAAAAATATATTATTATAATTCCTGTTTTCTCTCTCCTGCCTTCTTCTCCATTGTGTCCGTTCGTTTCTTCCCGAACGTGGCCGCCATGAACAAGTTTTTGAGCTCTTCATTCCTCATGAATTTCTCAACGATTTTTCATAAAATCAAGTGCATTCACTTGCTCTCTTCATGACTCCTCCATTCCCAGCCGTTTTCCCCTCATTCATGACCCGTTTCGCGAGAAATTAACCCATGCCATTGATGGACATGGTCTCTTGATCTCCCATCTCGGACCTCCCCCGCCCCTATAAAAGGGAGCACCGTAAGCCCCTCCTCATCCTCACTCAACCCCGAAAATATCAAGTCCCCACTCCTCTTCTCTTGGGCGCAATCGGAGTTTTTCTTTTGTGTTCCAAGCGGCGTTCTTTGGATTATTGCGCCTCGTCCGGTGGAGCCCCGCCACTTTTGAGCATATCTCCGGATTCGCCTTGTCGCGTTCTACGCGGTGCTTACCTCGCCTTCACCGGAACTTCGCCGGAGCACCGTCGCCACCGTGGGCCATAGCGCGTCGTCGTTCCTCGCGTCGCCACCGGCCGTCCGTGCATGCCCGACCAAAACCAAGGTGAGCATCACGTTCCCCACGCTCTACTCTTCGTTTCACCGCAAGTCTTGCATGCTAACTCCTCTCCATTTGCCCGGAACGCCGATGTCAACCCGACGGTCGCAAAATGTCTTCTCCTCCGTGTTCCGCCACCATCCGATGTTCTTTGGCCGAGCCGTTTGCACCGTTGAGTTTGCCTCGACGCGTTCTACATCGTGCTTCCATCGCCATCGCCTAAAGATTCCCCGAGTCCTCGTCGACCTTGTCAGGCCCAGACACTAAAACTGTACCTTCGCGCGTACCCACTTTTTTGGTGAGCGCTTTAATTTTTGTTCACGTCATATTGTGTCCTAGTCTCTAAGGAATTTTTCTACCATTTTGTTTAATTTTTCGTGGGGCCAATTGTCAGGAATTGAGCTTTCCGCGAAAATGGTCGTTTTTGACTCCCGACGTCGATTCGTCGCCTCCGGTAAGCCTTAGCCCATGCCGTAATTTTTCGTAGACTTACCTCGGTACGTTTTACGCCATGCTTCCTTCCTTTTCCCCAAAAAGCCTCCACAAATTTTCGCCTCCGACACCTTGCCATGGCCGCCAATGACATCTTGTGTCCCCATCTATCCGTTGGTGTTTTCCCCAATCCGTTCGCGTCATATCGTGCCAAACCATCCCATTTAGCTACCTTCCAAATGGTTTTAGATTCGATTCACCGAGCACTAAGATATTAAGTTTTTCCTTTCTCTCTACCGTCGCCGTTCAAACGTCAATAGTATCGTCTCTGTTCCTCGTCGCCGTATCCATGTCACCACCTTCATCTCATCGCCAGGATTCCATTTTCCCCATTTGCTAGCCACCTCGCAGCCTACCGACACCATACTGTTCAAAAAGTAATTCTCAGATGTCGTTATCATTTCATGTGATGTCCAAAACCTCCAGATATTCGTCTCCCTCATACAAACTCCGAATCCGTTGATTCTTTCTCCTAAATTCATCTAAGATCATTATATCTATCTCCCAGTATATATTTTATAATTTTCGGATTTTATTTGGATTTTATTTGAGTTTATTTTGTTTGGTTCTTCGCGTGTAGACTGTGACGAATCCGGAGAGTTTGATTTCGACGATTCGTAGCATCAAGTCTTCGAGCAAGGCAAGTTACACCTTTGATCATGTTGAACCTAATATTTTAAATTAATTATGTTGTTTTTAAATTATTATTGCATGCGTACTTTTATTCAAATTAGTTCAAATGTGCTTAAAACTTTAGTTACACCCAATTTCCTTTGTATGACCAATCTTGATATTGAACAATCATACCTTGTCACCTTAGATGAAAACCTAGTTGGTACATTAGTATTAACTAGAACAATTTATGGAATTGCTTAGCCATGCTTAGAATAATTCGGGTGGGAAGAATTGTTTCACATAAAATGATAAGCTTTTGAACTGTACTCTTGACTTTGGTGAGTCGAGCAGTGTTATGAATTATTTTGGAAACAAAATATAAAACTGGTTTAGACTTAGGCAATTGGTCAGAGTGGTGGGTGCAGGCATGCCCTGTTGGTTGGAGCCGCAGTGGTTGATTGTCGTGCACGGGGGTATGTGGTTAGGCCTAAGTCAAGTTAAAGACCGGTCTGTGAGCTACTGTTGCAAAGCCCTATCGTACTACCACAAGTCTGGTATGGGACAGACCTGGCCAAATAATTTGTGAAGTTCCAACATGATCTCGCTATAGGCTGAATGTGAGCGCGGCGTAGGCCGTGAGAAGTCTCACATGGCACAAGAGGGGGCTCCAACATGTGGATTCATGTTGTGGTGAAACCTTAGTGGCGGCGTGATTATGTTGACAACAGATCATTGTAAAAGCCTTGTCATGATCTCCTCACCGCACACCTAAGGAAGTGTGTAACTCGCGTGGCAAACCGGGATGATCATGTCTTGTGGGTAAAGCTGTACAACCTCTGCAGAGTGTATAACCTATCTTGGATAGCCGTGCCCACGGTCATGGGCAAGCTGAGTGAAGTTTTTCACGGATTAGACTTTGGTTTTCAAAATGGTTTACGAAAACCTTGTGGATGGATGGAATCCACGAGAGATGAAAACCTTGCGGATGGATGGAATCCGTGAGAGATTGAAATCTGGTGAATGGATGGAATTCATCAGAGTTGCGCAGTGAAAGCGTGTGGATGGATGGAATCCATACGTGAGCTTTTGGAAAAGATGGTCCGGGTGGGATGCCCGTGGATAGGTTAGTGTTTGGTTGGAGCCTGCACTAACGATATTATTTTGTTAAAATCTTGTTTCTATTTATCGTATCAAATTCAGCTTTTGCACTTACTTATGATATTTACTCAAATGTCGTCTTTTATGCAAATAAACCATATTATGCCTTCCTTTGATATTCCATATGCATGCATCAATTCTGTTAATCTCCTGGTGTAACTTGTGGAGTACTTTTTGTACTCATGTTGCTATATCTAACTCTTTCAGAGGAAGCCTTCGACGACTTCGGTGAGGATTGCGACTAGGCCACGTCTTACAGTCATTCGCCTTGTGGGAAGGCTGGATGGGCTGCCGCTTTATGTATTTCTTCCGCTGTCTTCTTTTGCTGTTATTGTAAAACTTTGGCCATCAGGCTCATATTAGCTAAATAAAGTTTGTCATTACGCATGATAATTGTCTTTGTGATACTGTGTGCACTAGCTTTTCCTGGGATAGTGCGATTAACACAGAGGGTTCTGGAGTTGCTGCTCCGGGTCCCGACAGAGATGGTATCAGAGCAATAATGACTCTAAGACGTGACCGTAGATAGAATAGAATGGTTGGACCTTAAGGATATATCTTAATAACAAGTAATTTCAAAAGTTTTCTTATTCTTACCTCTCAATCTATGCTACCCTTATCTCTTAATCTTTGCTTACTCTCATCTTTTAATTCTCCCTTATCTTTATGTCATTACATGAAAACCCATTTCTACATCTTCCCTTGCTCAAAACAACTATAGATGGTCGGCAGTTCGGATTCATCGCCTCCGCCGCTGCTTTGAAGGATCATGGTTCGTACCTCGAGAGCTGTGAACGATCACTCCAAGACAACCCTTACCTCTCTAGGATAAGTTGTTAAGCTAGAAAGTAGACGATGTTATGAGCTGTCAGTTTTCTCTTTTGTCGGCAGCCGTAACTATTGCTTGTTGTTTGCATAATAAAGGTTTTGCTAGTTGTTTTGCTTTGGGTTGCGAAAACATCCGTTGTTCCTCTTTGCCTTGAGTCTCCTCTCTCCTAATCTTTGGAAGCATCAAGCTGAAGCACCAACTGCCAACAACCTTTGCGAAAAGACGACTGAACCAGATCTCAGCACAAGCCACACAGAGTAAGATCCAAACCTATTTCTTTGCTAGCCCGTGCGAATCTCGGGGACGAGATTCTGTTTAAGGGGGGTAGTTTGTAACAGCCCAGCTGTTTATTTCAAAATGTTTAGTAAAAAAAAATTAAAAAGTTATTTTAATTTAAAATAAAATCAAGTGTGCTTTGGTTGCTTGAATTTTTGGAGTTTTTGAATTTATTGGATTAAATTAAAGCTTAGAAAGTAAAAATGTTTAAATGGTTAAAATATACCTCAATTAAATCCGAAATTATTTTATTTGATATTTTCGGGTTCTAAGGATATTTGTAGAATTTTCTTGAATTTTTTTCGAATTTAATTTAATTTATTTTTTTGGGAGAAAAATATATTATTATAATTCCTGTTTTCTCTCTCCTGCCTTCTTCTCCATTGTGTCCGTTCGTTTCTTCCCGAACGTGGCCGCCATGAACAAGTTTTTGAGCTCTTCATTCCTCATGAATTTCTCAACGATTTTTCATAAAATCAAGTGCATTCACTTGCTCTCTTCATGACTCCTCCATTCCCAGCCGTTTTCCCCTCATTCATGACCCGTTTCGCGAGAAATTAACCCATGCCATTGATGGACATGGTCTCTTGATCTCCCATCTCGGACCTCCCCCGCCCCTATAAAAGGGAGCACCGTAAGCCCCTCCTCATCCTCACTCAACCCCGAAAATATCAAGTCCCCACTCCTCTTCTCTTGGGCGCAATCGGAGTTTTTCTTTTGTGTTCCAAGCGGCGTTCTTTGGATTATTGCGCCTCGTCCGGTGGAGCCCCGCCACTTTTGAGCATATCTCCGGATTCGCCTTGTCGCGTTCTACGCGGTGCTTACCTCGCCTTCACCGGAACTTCGCCGGAGCACCGTCGCCACCGTGGGCCATAGCGCGTCGTCGTTCCTCGCGTCGCCACCGGCCGTCCGTGCATGCCCGACCAAAACCAAGGTGAGCATCACGTTCCCCACGCTCTACTCTTCGTTTCACCGCAAGTCTTGCATGCTAACTCCTCTCCATTTGCCCGGAACGCCGATGTCAACCCGACGGTCGCAAAATGTCTTCTCCTCCGTGTTCCGCCACCATCCGATGTTCTTTGGCCGAGCCGTTTGCACCGTTGAGTTTGCCTCGACGCGTTCTACATCGTGCTTCCATCGCCATCGCCTAAAGATTCCCCGAGTCCTCGTCGACCTTGTCAGGCCCAGACACTAAAACTGTACCTTCGCGCGTACCCACTTTTTTGGTGAGCGCTTTAATTTTTGTTCACGTCATATTGTGTCCTAGTCTCTAAGGAATTTTTCTACCATTTTGTTTAATTTTTCGTGGGGCCAATTGTCAGGAATTGAGCTTTCCGCGAAAATGGTCGTTTTTGACTCCCGACGTCGATTCGTCGCCTCCGGTAAGCCTTAGCCCATGCCGTAATTTTTCGTAGACTTACCTCGGTACGTTTTACGCCATGCTTCCTTCCTTTTCCCCAAAAAGCCTCCACAAATTTTCGCCTCCGACACCTTGCCATGGCCGCCAATGACATCTTGTGTCCCCATCTATCCGTTGGTGTTTTCCCCAATCCGTTCGCGTCATATCGTGCCAAACCATCCCATTTAGCTACCTTCCAAATGGTTTTAGATTCGATTCACCGAGCACTAAGATATTAAGTTTTTCCTTTCTCTCTACCGTCGCCGTTCAAACGTCAATAGTATCGTCTCTGTTCCTCGTCGCCGTATCCATGTCACCACCTTCATCTCATCGCCAGGATTCCATTTTCCCCATTTGCTAGCCACCTCGCAGCCTACCGACACCATACTGTTCAAAAAGTAATTCTCAGATGTCGTTATCATTTCATGTGATGTCCAAAACCTCCAGATATTCGTCTCCCTCATACAAACTCCGAATCCGTTGATTCTTTCTCCTAAATTCATCTAAGATCATTATATCTATCTCCCAGTATATATTTTATAATTTTCGGATTTTATTTGGATTTTATTTGAGTTTATTTTGTTTGGTTCTTCGCGTGTAGACTGTGACGAATCCGGAGAGTTTGATTTCGACGATTCGTAGCATCAAGTCTTCGAGCAAGGCAAGTTACACCTTTGATCATGTTGAACCTAATATTTTAAATTAATTATGTTGTTTTTAAATTATTATTGCATGCGTACTTTTATTCAAATTAGTTCAAATGTGCTTAAAACTTTAGTTACACCCAATTTCCTTTGTATGACCAATCTTGATATTGAACAATCATACCTTGTCACCTTAGATGAAAACCTAGTTGGTACATTAGTATTAACTAGAACAATTTATGGAATTGCTTAGCCATGCTTAGAATAATTCGGGTGGGAAGAATTGTTTCACATAAAATGATAAGCTTTTGAACTGTACTCTTGACTTTGGTGAGTCGAGCAGTGTTATGAATTATTTTGGAAACAAAATATAAAACTGGTTTAGACTTAGGCAATTGGTCAGAGTGGTGGGTGCAGGCATGCCCTGTTGGTTGGAGCCGCAGTGGTTGATTGTCGTGCACGGGGGTATGTGGTTAGGCCTAAGTCAAGTTAAAGACCGGTCTGTGAGCTACTGTTGCAAAGCCCTATCGTACTACCACAAGTCTGGTATGGGACAGACCTGGCCAAATAATTTGTGAAGTTCCAACATGATCTCGCTATAGGCTGAATGTGAGCGCGGCGTAGGCCGTGAGAAGTCTCACATGGCACAAGAGGGGGCTCCAACATGTGGATTCATGTTGTGGTGAAACCTTAGTGGCGGCGTGATTATGTTGACAACAGATCATTGTAAAAGCCTTGTCATGATCTCCTCACCGCACACCTAAGGAAGTGTGTAACTCGCGTGGCAAACCGGGATGATCATGTCTTGTGGGTAAAGCTGTACAACCTCTGCAGAGTGTATAACCTATCTTGGATAGCCGTGCCCACGGTCATGGGCAAGCTGAGTGAAGTTTTTCACGGATTAGACTTTGGTTTTCAAAATGGTTTACGAAAACCTTGTGGATGGATGGAATCCACGAGAGATGAAAACCTTGCGGATGGATGGAATCCGTGAGAGATTGAAATCTGGTGAATGGATGGAATTCATCAGAGTTGCGCAGTGAAAGCGTGTGGATGGATGGAATCCATACGTGAGCTTTTGGAAAAGATGGTCCGGGTGGGATGCCCGTGGATAGGTTAGTGTTTGGTTGGAGCCTGCACTAACGATATTATTTTGTTAAAATCTTGTTTCTATTTATCGTATCAAATTCAGCTTTTGCACTTACTTATGATATTTACTCAAATGTCGTCTTTTATGCAAATAAACCATATTATGCCTTCCTTTGATATTCCATATGCATGCATCAATTCTGTTAATCTCCTGGTGTAACTTGTGGAGTACTTTTTGTACTCATGTTGCTATATCTAACTCTTTCAGAGGAAGCCTTCGACGACTTCGGTGAGGATTGCGACTAGGCCACGTCTTACAGTCATTCGCCTTGTGGGAAGGCTGGATGGGCTGCCGCTTTATGTATTTCTTCCGCTGTCTTCTTTTGCTGTTATTGTAAAACTTTGGCCATCAGGCTCATATTAGCTAAATAAAGTTTGTCATTACGCATGATAATTGTCTTTGTGATACTGTGTGCACTAGCTTTTCCTGGGATAGTGCGATTAACACAGAGGGTTCTGGAGTTGCTGCTCCGGGTCCCGACAGTCGATCACACAGGCAAAGCGCTACAACCACTGCACACATCAACCACGACTACCGATCACGACCAGGTAGAGCTACGACTATCGATCACAGCCAGACAGAGCTACAACTATCGACCAGTAGAAGCTACGACCACCAAGTCATAGGAGCACTTGTCGACCATCAAGTCGTAAAACCGACTGCCGACCACCAAGTCGTAAATTGACTACCGACCACAAAGTCATAAAATCGACTGCCGACCACAAAGCCATAAAATCGACTGCCGACCACACAGTTGTAAAATCTACTACCAACCACACAGTCGTAAAATCGACTATCGACCACACAGACAAACACAGAGATTATAGAGCCAGCAAACTTCTGCATAGACCTCAAAAACCAAACTCAGCCTTTACAGAAACGCTAATCCAAATGTTAATTACCCATCACAACCATAGGGTGACCTCCACATGGTCTCATAATCTCCCCCTTGATGAGTATATTGAAAAACACAGAAAAGGCATGAAGATGACTTTGTTTTTGAAAAGCAAAGCAAGTAGTTGCAAAAGCCACACATGGTCTAAAAGAAGTGAAGAAGAGACCCATGACCATGTTGATAAAGTGTGAAATGGAGCAAACAATAAGAGAGAGCAAGTTTTCTACAAAAACTCCAAATCACACCTGATACCTCACAAAAGCCAAATCTTTCTCATGGTACAAAAAAAGAGTAATTACTCACCATGACCATTTTTATAGCAAGATGACCAAGCATTCTCCCCCTTAAATGCTTTTTTCTCTATCATTTCTCCCCCTTTTGGCAATAGAGTCATCAAGATGCATAGAAGAAAATAGAGAATGAATGAAACAGAGTGACTGCAATTTAATTCATTTTAAACATGAGGAGCGATGAAGATTATCCAAAGTGACTTTTTAGGTATTACATCAAGCCATAAAAGGTGAAAGTGCTATCTAGATCATGTCAAACCATGTATTACCAAGCTAAGACCAAATAAGCCATACTCTGAAATTAGATAGGTTGTTTAACATGTCAAGTCATTCAAGATCATAGTCTAGCTAAAGGTATCTAAAAATAAGTCAAGCCATGTCAATATTCTAAGTGCAACCAAGAAGTTATTATTGAGTCAATTTAGAGTGCTACAAGTTCAAAAAATGAGACATTTGATCAAGTTCTTGATATCACTTATAATTGAGCACATTTAGCACATTTAGCTTTTTAGAAATTCATGGTTGGTTTCAACCATTTTTTACAAGACTTTGTTTTCTTAGCCACGTGCTAGATCTCAATTCTTATGCGACCACTTCAAGCAAGAAGCTTAAGGAAATGATCTTGGTCATCCAAAACTCCCCCTAGGTTTATGCCTAGTACAATGGCAAGCCGTCGCATGAGAAAGGATTGGTGAGATCAATTTTTTCGCACAAAAGAGATCTTTTTGCATTTCTTGACTTAGTTTAAGAACAAAGAGTTAATACTAACTCATGCTTCACTAATGAACTAGTGTAGCTCAATCTAAAGCTCAATGCAGATTCAATACTCAACTCAGCTTATTTGACATTGCATGAATCATAAGAGGATAACTAGAGCTAGACTAGTTACAAGATCTAACAAGACATGATTTAATTCAAGTTGTTCATATTTACTTAAGCTAGCATGGCAAAGACTAGGCTACACATAGAAAGGCATGATAAATCTAGCAATCTAGCACAGTTTATGGCAGGATGTAATGCAATCTTATTGATGTGACGATGGCCCGATCTTCCGAGAGATACTGATAAGTCGATTGTGGAGATCTCGACGTTGATGATCCAAAGGCTCCGACCAAAACAGATCGAACCCCTCGCAATCACTACACCACTGCTCCGTTGGTTATCAACCGTGCCGAACACGATTGACCTCGCCAAGAAGGCTATCTCCTGCAAGCGAATCGAGAACACAAGCAAGAGAGTAAAAGATGCAATCTGAAATTGCGAATAATGTTTAAGTTCACAAGTTGGGGTTCCTCAAACCGAACATGCGGCGAAACTGCTAAGCAGAATAAACTCTTAAGAAAAACCCGAGGAAAACTAAAGGGGTGTGGCCTCCTTAAATAGGGGAGGGGGAAGCCACACTTATCTAATGAAAAGGGATGTGGTACTATTCCTAGTTACTGTTCACGCGCGTGTACTGTTCATGTGAACAGTACCGGCCCAAATAGCCCAAGTTACAAGGCCCTCGGCCCACTTTGAGTCGGACTGGAAAAGTGACGTGACTTGTTTCGCAGTTTCTGATCTGCTCGAGTGGAGTTTGGAGGTGAGACCAGATCCATCTGAAAGTAGACTCCAAGATCTTTCCAACGAGTACTCACGGGCCCCGAGAAGCCTTCTGGATCAAAAGTTATGGCCGTTTGAAGTTGGCTTGTCAAGCTGAATCCGAATTGATCTGGAGGCCGAATTGGATTCCAAAACCTGTCCAAGTTGAACCCTTGCTTCAATTGGTTCCAAAGTGATGTGGTGCTACAAATATATATATTTTCATCATTAGGTAGCATCATATTCTCATTTAAAATATGTTGAAGTTGAAGAAACGAATTCACCTTTAGTTCATTCTTGATATTGGCCGCTATGGTCGTACGTGTTGGTGGCGTGGTCACATCATCCTCCCCTTCTTGATGGAAAACCGTCCTCGGTTTTAACATATGTGTAGTGTCACGTATTGCATGATCTTGATCATAAATCTTGGTGTATGATAACAAACGCAACAAACTCTCATTATGTAATATCATAAGTTCTTTATCAAATAAAGTAAAATCTCTTTGAAACGAGCTCACCTCATAATTTAAGGGATGCGTAGGAGCTCTTGTAATTGTAACAACAAGTAGAGCAAATATGGTTGTATCCATAGGGTTCATGTTCTTATCATCCTCCCCTTCTTGCAAACAAAGCCGTCCTCGGCTCTTGATAAGCTGAAAATATGATAACAAAGAAGCCAAGGTGTATGCATGGTATATGTATATGTCATCCATTTTAACAGTTTTTCGTTGTTGCACAATTAAGGTTATAAAACAGCAGCAATCATAAAAGCTAATTGTATTATTAACCCAAGAGTAATCATATAAGTTAATGAGCAATTCAAAATTTGTCACACAGTAATTGTTGCAACTTGTTTTGCAAATGTAAGTGAGGAACAATCCAGCTATATAATCATATCTCAATCGAACAATAGCAAATTCATCTAGCCAGGGTGAAAAGATTTGTATGTTCTGCCATAATTCATCATCTTTATTCAGATTGTCTATACTAGATGGTGTAAAAAGAGTTGAATACATAGGCATTGGATGAGTACTAAATTTTACTTCCCTCTCACTTTGAACATGATTCAGCATACAAGAATTGTTGTTCCAAATAGCAAGTTTCAATTCATCCATGTGATCGCAAGTTATGCATATTCGATATACAAGAAATTGAGTTCCCACATCATAATCTCCAATCAAATTAAACTTATATCCAGGGGTGTAGGTACTAAATAAGAATTTCGAACATGCAAGTTCAGAAACTTTCTCCATAGCATGTGACAATTTCATAGGTAGATCCAACATGATGTAACACAATGAATTAGCAGGAGAAATTCTAGTCAAAACTTCTTTATGTGTTATTAATTTAACATGTGCAAAATTATGAGAATTTAGATCAGCACATGGTTTATTTAAGTCAACACAAGGAATATCAAAAGATTGCACTACAACAGGTATATACTCACAAGGTTGCTCTATGTCTTGTTGTAGCACCAAATCAATACCGTGAGCGATGATAGTACCATGTTCTTTACCTTTTTGGGTCTCCTCAGATGATGTAAGTGCATCCATCTCCTTATCTTCATTCTCAACCAATGGGGTCAGTGATTCAATCAGCTCATGCTCTTCTTTGGCATGGTTCTCAACTACCTGCAAGTTGTTAGTCACAGAAAATGGCACAAACACATGTTTGTTCTCATGTTCATCACCACTACCTGCAAGGTTAGCTGCAAGAGCATATTCATCCTCAACATCACTAGCACTTACATAACCACCATCTTCTGTCGCAATGTACGCCCGCTGACTTGGGCAATCTCTCATGACGTGGCCCATCCCTTTACAACGGTGGCACACAATGCCCGTCGTACGGCACGTGGAAGCAACCGATGAAGAGCTCTTTGCTGGTGCTTGCACACTAGTAGATTTGCTCGCCTCGGGTGCTCGTGATGGTGGTGGCAGTGCTGCTGAACGCGCCCTACTCACAGAGGGGGCAGCAGCTCGAAAAACAGGAGGTGGGGCTGTCTTGGGTTGCTCCTGTGTTGGTCTCGATGTAGACGTACCTCCAAAATTGCTCCTTGTCCTTTGTTGTCTACCCTGCAATTCTTTCTCTGCCAAATAAGCAAGCTGGAACAATCTATTGATATCATTATACTCTTTGTAATCAATTATGTCCTGAATTTCACGCCTTAATCCCCCATAAAAACGAGCCATCTTATCTTCCTCATCCTCTTCAACATTACAACGCAGCATGCCTATTTGCAGTTCTTGATAATATTCCTCAACAGATCTATTACCTTGGTCTAAGCGCTGCAATTTCTTACGCATTTCACGTTTAAAAGCAGGAGGAACAAATCTAGCACGCATAGCTACCTTCAATCTATCCCATGTATCAGGGGCTAAGCCAGAATTAACTACTTGAGTCCACCAAATGATAGCAAAATCTTTAAATTCACTAGTAGCTTGTCTGACTCTATGCACTTCAGGAACTAGATGGGCATTAAATTTTTGTTCAACTGTCATCTCCCAATCTAGATAAGTTTCAGCATCATAGGTACCCGCAAAAGATGGTATGGAAAATTTAACTTTAGCAAACGGGTCATCATGAACATGAGCATTGTGATACTGAAAATTATTGTTACCTCCCATACCATGACGGTTCTGATGAGGATGGTGTCGTGGCCGTGCAGCACCGGCGTCACGGTTTTGTCTCTCATTATCATCTCCCTCCTCATGATCTTGGCCTCCATTGTTTGGTGGCCGATTCACCATTCTTTCAAGGCGTATAGTGAGTGTTGCAATGCTCTCATTGATGGAAAGTTGCATTGTATCCATCTTCCTATCGATGTCATCAGTAATGGCAGCGCGTTGTTCATCCAAAAGCGTCATGAGCTCTCCCTTTAAAACACACTCTTGCGCATCAGACGTCTCACCTGCCATGGTTAGTAGCAAACAAAAGACAACACAAAGGTATTATCCCTATCAACTACTAGGTGGCGAGAAGTAGAATCACACACTCTCAAGCGTCTTATCACACTCTTACAAGTGTTCTTACCAATGTAGCAGGTGGTACAACCGGTGGCTGGTTCGTGACACCGTGTCGAGCGTGGGTACGATTGCAAGAGGGAACCTGTTCTGATCAAGAGTAGGTGTAGCTTGGAAGGCACAATATGGTAGCAATGGAGAACAATCAGTTCATTTCAGAATTGCATAGAATTAAATTATAGTTCGTATCTAGCACTTAGCCTATGTTGCTGATCAACCAAGGATGGAAGAAGGCTAAGAATAAGTGTATGGCAAAGTGTAGGAGTGGTAAATACAAGATAATTCAATCCAATTCAATCTGGAATTGAAGAACACAAGGATTGACCCAAAACTGAAAACTTCAGATTTTTGTCCACTGGACAGCACGTTGGTAATTCGGTCGTAACTTTTTGTCAGATGCCTCTTTTTCACTGATTCTTTTTTTTTACTGTTTTCTGACGGCTTTTTCTACAGATTTTGTTTTGGGGCCAACTTCTGAATCCCAACACAGAAATTCGCACAAAAATCACAACTGCTGACTGTTGCAGATTCAGAATAGATAATTGGGTCAACTTTCACCGCACATATCTCTTAACTGCCTGGCTGGAATGACGTGAAATTTTACAGATAGATGGATAAGGAATTTTTGAATCTAATGGCGGTGGTCCCACTCAAAAATAATCTCGGAATCAAAAGATATGATGTTTTTGGTGGCGGCTGCAGAGGAAGGAAAAATCAGCCGAAATTGGAAATTAGGGTTTGGGGTGGGGAATTTTTTTTTGTTTGGATTTTCAATGGAACAAAGATATGACCAGCAACTAGACAATACTATGACGGACACAAATTCAATTTAGCAAACCAAAACTAACAGATTGAAAGGCACAACGGGGTTTGGACAGCGGAAATTAACTCTTTTTGTGGGGCAATTTTTTTTTCTGGACTATAGGAAATAAAAAAAACCAATCTACTAACTAGGGATACAAGAATTACCTCACGGGCAACCGTTGCTCTGATACCAACTGATGTGACGATGGCCCGATCTTCCGAGAGATACTGATAAGTCGATTGTGGAGATCTCGACGTTGATGATCCAAAGGCTCCGACCAAAACAGATCGAACCCCTCGCAATCACTACACCACTGCTCCGTTGGTTATCAACCGTGCCGAACACGATTGACCTCGCCAAGAAGGCTATCTCCTGCAAGCGAATCGAGAACACAAGCAAGAGAGTAAAAGATGCAATCTGAAATTGCGAATAATGTTTAAGTTCACAAGTTGGGGTTCCTCAAACCGAACATGCGGCGAAACTGCTAAGCAGAATAAACTCTTAAGAAAAACCCGAGGAAAACTAAAGGGGTGTGGCCTCCTTAAATAGGGGAGGGGGAAGCCATACTTATCTAATGAAAAGGGATGTGGTACTATTCCTAGTTACTGTTCACGCGCGTGTACTGTTCATGTGAACAGTACCGGCCCAAATAGCCCAAGTTACAAGGCCCTCGGCCCACTTTGAGTCGGACTGGAAAAGTGATGTGACTTGTTTCGCAGTTTCTGATCTGCTCGAGTGGAGTTTGGAGGTGAGACCAGATCCATCTGAAAGTAGACTCCAAGATCTTTCCAACGAGTACTCACGGGCCCCGAGAAGCCTTCTGGATCAAAAGTTATGGCCGTTTGAAGTTGGCTTGTCAAGCTGAATCCGAATTGATCTGGAGGCCGAATTGGATTCCAAAACCTGTCCAAGTTGAACCCTTGCTTCAATTGGTTCCAAAGTGATGTGGTGCTACAAATATATATATTTTCATCATTAGGTAGCATCATATTCTCATTTAAAATATGTTGAAGTTGAAGAAACGAATTCACCTTTAGTTCATTCTTGATATTGGCCGCTATGGTCGTACGTGTTGGTGGCGTGGTCACATCACTTATTATGTCATATAGGGATAATAATCAGGGCTCCATATAAGTATATTACAATGCACAATGCTGAAATTAAATGCCAAAAGATGAAATAAAAAGAAAATCCAGCCCTCCCTCAGCAGTGAAATAGTTTTGGTTTAAGTTGAGCTATGACATCATTAAATTCCAGAAAATCTCAAATAAACTCCCCCTGAACCAAAGCAATAAATAAGAGGAAAGAAGCTTGGATAGAAATAAGAAATGGCAGTCCTTAAAGCATAGACAAGACACAGAGAATACCATGGCTCTGACTGTCTCTCATCTACCCCATATGACTCTAGGACTATTAGCTGGTCATCTAACACACTAAGGAGTAAACACGTTCCCTGTCTACCCAAAGGGGCCCAACCCTTGCTAGACCTATAAGAAGTGAGTGAACTCATCCTAGTAAGAATAGAAGCAACTAACAACAGCAACCTAGGATCATAAGATGAGAGGAAGCAATCTAAGCAACTGAGATAGAGAACCACTCTAGTCTATGCCAGAAAGACTAACCCAATGCACCCTCATGAAATGCAACAGAATGAAACAGATACATATAAACAATATGATACATAAAGTACACATAGCTCCCCCTCAAATTAACCCATAGGGACAGACCATCCCAAGCTCTTCCCGCAAGGTCGAGAACCTCGAGCTATCTAAAGGATTGGTAAAAATGTTAGCCAACTGGTGGTCACTCTCCACAAAACTGAAGCACTATGTCACCCTTCTCCACATGGTCTCTAAGGAAATGATATCTAATATCTATGTGCTTAGTCCTGAAGTGCTGCATTGGGTTCTTAGCAATATTAATGGCAGAAGTGTTATCACAATAGAGAGGAACACTATCTATGATCAACCCAAAGTCCCGCAAGGTCAAGACCATCCAAAGCACCTGACTACAACAACTAGCGGTTGCAACGTACTCGGCCTATGCGATGGACTGTGCAACACTGGACTGCTTCCTAGAAGACTAGGAAATAAGAGAAGTGCCAATGAATTGGCAAGTGTTAGAAGTGCTCTTCCTATCTATCCTACAGCCAGCAAAGTCTGCATTGGAGTAGGCTTTAAGGGAAAGACAGGAAACTGAAGAGTACCAGATACCATAGTCTAGAGTAGCTCAAATGTACCTAAAGATGTGCTTCACTACCTGGCAGTGAGAGACAAGGAGAGGCATGAAATCGAGCACATAGACACACGGCGAAATGTATATCTGGCCTCGAGGCAGTGAGGTACAAGAGAGAGCCAATCATGCTGTGGTACTCCTTCTGATCCACTGGCTCGCCATACTCATCTGGGTCGAGTGAAGTTGATGAAGCCATAGGGGATGACACTGGCTTGCCATCACTCATGTCAAAGCATCTTAGATGGTCTCGAGCATACTTGCCTTGATGCAAGAAAGTACCTTCCCGAGTTTGCTTGATCTGAATCCCGAGCATGAAGCTCAACTCACCCATCATGCTCATCTCAAACTCTATACTCATGATATCAGAGAACTGGGAAACCAGAGCATGAGAAGAGTCACCAAAGATAATGTCATCCACATAAATCTAAATGATAGAAAGTCATTGCCATGCCTGCGAATGAACAAGGACTTGTCTACCTTGCCCATCTCAAACCTATGACTCAACAAATTGGAGTTAAGCCTCTCATACCAAGCTCTAGGGGCTTGCTTAAGTCCATGGCCTCTAGTTTAGCTACAGGGGCGAATGTCTCCTCAAAATCTAAACCCTCAACCTGGGAGAAACCCTGAGCTACCAGTCTAGTCTTGTTTTGAATAACTACCCTATCCTCACTCTGCTTGTTCTGGAAGACCCACTTGGTTCCTATGACATTATGACCTCTAGGAGGGCTCAACAAGCGACTAGATCTTGTTCCTCTCAATATTTTCTAGCTCCTCATGCATGGCATTGACCCAAAACTCATCAGAAAGAGCATGATAGATATCCTTGGGCTCACAAGAGGCGAGGAAGGCAGAATGAAGACAGAAGTGAGATAAGCTAGATTTTGAATGCGTGACACGCTCAAAAAGATCTCCTACAATCTACTCTAAAGGATGATGTCTCTGGATATGACGGGAAGGACCTGGATGAGAAGAAGAAGTGGTATCTACCTCATGAGCTGAGGAGGTAGGAGCAGAGCCACTAGCTCCAAAAGAACTGGAAGGAATGAGCTGATCTCCCTGAGGTGCAGTGGTAGAAACAGGCACTCAAGGGAAGGATGGACTGGATCAGGTAAAGAACCTTCATCTCCATCATCCTCATCATCTACAAAGATGGTCTCGGACTGTACTACAGAAACTGAGATGTCGGGCCTAGTGCTAGGACTGACTTCATCGAAAGTCACCTCACTGGTCTCTATAATCCTGCTAGACTCACAGTTCTAGACCCTATAACCCTACAAATAAGTTGAGTAATCTATAAAGATACCATCATATGATCGTGACTCGAACTTATCTAGGTTCCTAGACTTCAAGATAAAACACTTGCAACCAAATACACAAAAATGTGAGATACTAGGCTTTCGCTCATACCTCAACTCATAAGAAATACGATGCAAGTGTGTCCTCAGAAAAACTCTATTTGAAACATGGCATGCGGTAGCTATAGCCTCAGCCCAAAACTTCCTAGGTGTAGCATACTCATCTAGCATCGTCCTGGCCATCTCGACCAAGGTACAGTTCTTCCTCTCCACGATGCCATTTTGTTGAGGGACGTGCGGAGAAGAGAACTGATGTTCTACACCTGTCTCTTCACAGAACTTCTCAAAGTATAAATTCTTGAACTTCGTGCCATTGTCACTGCGGATCGCTTGTAAGGCACCAGGGAGCTCAACAGACAGCCTACTAAATAATCCCCAAAAATGACTAAAAGTCTCATGCTTCAAAGCTAAGAAAAATGCCCAAGAAAATCTCGAGAAGTCATCAACTGCAACAAGAACATACCACTTCCCACCAGCCAACTACACTATAGCTAGATCAATAGTGTCCATATGAAGAATTTGTCCTGGTGCATCGGTCATAGTCACAGTGACTGGGGGTGAGAAGCAGCAACCATCCTTCGTAAGGCACTAGGGAGCTCAACAGACAACCTACTAAATAATCCCGAAAATGACTAAAAGTCTCATCCTTCGAAGCTAAGAAAAATGCCCAAGAAAATCTCGAGAAGTCATCAACCACAACAAGAACATACCACTTCCCACCAGCCGACTGCACTATAACTGGACCAACAATGTCCATATGAAGAATTTGTCCTGGTGCATCGGTCATAGTCACAGTGACTGGGGTGAGAAGCAGTAACCATCCTTTGTAAGGCACCAGGGAGCTCAACAGACAGCCTACTAAATAATCCCTGAAAATGACTAAAAGTATCATCCTTCGAAGCTAAGAAAAATGCCCAAGAAAATCTCGAGAAGTCATCAACCACAACAAGAACATACCACTTTCCACCAGCCGACTACACTATAGCTAGACCAACAGTATCCATATGAAGAAGCTGTCCTAGTGCATCGGTTATAGTCACAATGACTAGGGTGAGAAGTAGCAACCATCTTGCTATGTTGGCAAAGAGTACAAACTAAGTCTTTGACCATCTTGAGTTTGGGCAGACCACGTATGAGACCGTGGCCGCTAACTCGAGTCAAATGATCAAAACCAATGTGACCAAGTCTCCTATGCCAAAAAGAGAGATCATGGGACTCTGACGCAACTAAGCACCTGAGAGAATTGCTAGAAGACTCGACAAAATCAATATAAAAGATCCTCCCAAATCTAGAAATCCCGTAAACAAGACTCCTCGAAAAATCAAGAATTTTGCAAATATTTTTCTTAAAACTTACCTCGAAATTGTCATCGGTAAGCTAAGAAATAGATAGCTGATTATAACGTAGCTTACTCACTAAGGCAATGTCCTTAAGAATAAAAGAATCATTAATGTGCATCGTACCTTTAGTGATGACTCGGCCAGAAGAGGCATCTCCAAAGGTGATCTTCTCATTGCCTAGAGCACGGACTAGGGAAGAGAACCAACAAGAGTCTCCGGTCATGTGTCAAGAACAGCCGGAGTTGACAAGCCAAACCTCTCTCTTCCCAACCCGGCAAACCTGAGTCAACGAGAGAACATATGTGGCTCAGTACTGGGGTAAATAAGAATAGATTTCGGAACCCAGTACTAAGTCATGCGATGAGTAGAAGAAGCAGTCATAGACACAAACGACTGACCTCTAGCTACCCTACACTCTCTGCCTCTCTCAAACTCAGAAGGTCTAGGAGCAGACTTGAAGCCCTTGTTAGGTCCAACTGCTATTAAGGAGCGGTTCTGACCAACAGCAATATACTGATCACGCCGCAGATAGCTATCTTGATAAGGAAAACGAGATCTATCCTCAGGACGGTGGATATCCTGACCAGAAACAACTTGGTGACTAAAAACAGAAGAAGCAGGAAAACCAAGTCCTCGACGCTGCCTAAACACCTCAGAAAAGTTTTCTACGACTCTGGACCTCATGTTGGTCTTAGGAGCACTCCGAGTCTAGGGATGACCCTGACCCTAAATATGCCTAAGAGCATGAACACGGTCTCTTCACGCGATCTTGGCATGCTTAAAACACCTCTCAATCCCATGTCCATCCTTCTAACAGAAGGTACAATGATACTTCGCCTTCTGGGAGGTCGAAGCAGCTTGATGAGGCTTCACCTTCTGAGAGGTCGAAGCAATAGGTGTACACCCTTACTATTAGAAATCCCATGGACAAAGCCTACAGACTTAAACTCAATTTTCTTGGATTCGGGCTCAACCTCAATCACACCTGCTGCTATGGTCTGACAACAATAGGTGGATGTTTCCTTATATCCTCTAAAAAATCATATCCTAGACCTTGATTGAACTTGCAAATCTTGGATTTGTCTAGAATAAGATTAAGCTTTTTGTTGCCTTCAACAAATTTTTTAAGAGTGTTCATGAGATACTGACACTCTTGAAAAGAGAGGCACATGAAGAGCATGGAGAAGGAGAAGATGAGATACCAGAAGGAGAGGAAGAAGAACCAGAAGTAGAAGATCGAATAGCACGTGCATATCTCTCCTTGTGCACGGCCACATCAACCTTGAGGGCTTTGCATAACACACATGGGGCAGTTCTAATCCAAGCCATCTGGTTCTCATAACTCTTCCTAAACATCTCCACCATGTCCTTAGACTTCACCCCCACTTCAGCACAGAAGGACCAAGCAGATTGTGACTTTTCTAGTAAATCCTTAGTTAGCTTCACACATTTGTCATCCAAAGCAATTAATTCAGATATTAGTTTTTCACAATTATTGTATTGTGAGCTAACAGGTGCCTTAGAAGCATATTGAGTCATTTTCTTATTGTGTCAACCATGTCTTGAAATTGTTTGGAGATAGATTCAAGTTCAGTAGTTAGTTTAGGACAGTTGACACAAGAAGTAATAGGTTCAAGCAAAGCAGCTTGCATTTTAGCAGTTTTATGATCTGCCTTTTTAAGTTAATCTTCAGGTTATTACAACTTTCACATGTTTCAGGCAGATCAAGAAGCATGGTGTAGAGAGCTCTAAAGGCATTGTCCTTATCTTCATATGAGGTTCAAAATGTAGTCTAAACAGTATCAGATGAAAGAAAAGCTACTCCAGTCATCTCTATCTCAGCTAACAGACTAATATTCTCCACCTTAAGCAACTCCAGCTCAGAGATCACACTATCATGAGATGTCTTTAGCTTCTCCATGTCTCCTAGCAAAGAAGTACATACATCACAATCGTCACGGGAGGAAGCAGATCTAAGTGAAGTAAACTCCCGTGACAAACTCTCTACCTCCTTCTCTAACTCATCACACCTAGCTCTAGACCTAGCATAAAACTTTCCTAACTTAAGAAAAGCATCATTCAGCTGGTCGTAGGAAGGGCCTACCTCATCGGAGTCGCTGTAGAGATCATCATCGCTGATGCCGTTCTCATCACCCATGAAGCACATGCCGATGAAGTCGTTGATGTCCTTGGTGTCCTTATGCGGATCATCCTCGCCGTCGTCGTCGCTCTAGCCCTCCACGTCGCTGAAGTCGAGATTGTCAAAGGCGGTGAGGACGCGATGGAAGAGCTTTATGGCTTTGCCAAGGTTGCAGAACTTCTTCTCTTTCCCTTGATCATGAACTGGGGGCTTCTTATTGCGGTTCTTGCTGATGTAGTAGTTCCTGCACACGCCGCCATAGTCATTCTTACCTTTCTCCAGCTTGGGGCAGTTTGCTCGAATGTGGTTGGGGCCACCACACTCAAAGTAGATCACTGGCCCACTCCTCTTTCTCTCCCTAACCCTCTTGTATGCATGTGAAAATTTTCTGGCTAAGAGGGCTAACTCACTCTCCGGGAACTACTCGAATTGATCATCACTCATTTCACACAGGGCAGCCAAAGAAAAACCAAAAGCACTATTAGAAGATGCTCCAGAAGCAGAACCGGGATCAGTGACCAAGGCCATCGACTGTGACTTCGACTTGCGAGAGACAATGTCAATCTCGTGAGTCTTGAGACGTGAGTACAATGCATCAAGAGTCAAAGTCAATAAGTCAGTTGTGTCCTTGATGGTGGTCACTTTCATCTCCCACACTCTCAGATCCAAAGTAAAAAGCATTTGGCGAGCATTGTCCAAGTCTGGTTATGTGAGACCAACAGATCAGAGGTTGCTCAAAATCTTGTGGAACCTACCAAAGCAATCATCCAAGGACTGACCAGCGAGCAACTCAAACTTATTGTACTCTCGCTTGTATTGGTCCTGTCGGACAGTCTTGATTTGGGTGGTGCCCTCATGGTATGCATCGAGGGTCACCCAAATATCACATGCCGATGAAAGATGAGGGATGCGATCAAACTCATTTCTGCTAAGACCCTAAATGATGATGTTCCTTGCCTTAACATTTGCCTCCACATCTAGCATATTCATCACTGTGATGTGCTCGTTGGCAGGAATAACAAATCGAGTCTTAACTTTTCTCCAGATTGCATAGCCTTAATCTTGAATGTAAGACTCCATCCCACTCTTCCAAAAGGGATAGTCGACCCCATCGAAGATGGCTTGATGGAATACTTGTCTGTTGCCATGGTTCCTAAGACCGGTTAAGATCTATTGAAAAGAGCTAACTGGGCTCTGATACCACTAATAGGACCGGGCAGGCAACAGAGGGTGGTGAATGGTGCCTTCAAATCCTCCCCAAGTATTCACTCAACCCTTTTTCTATGATATCTACAGAGCTATAAAGATTAGAGTTGAAATCCTGCAAGAAAACAGAAGAGACTAGATGAACAGAGCAAGAAAAGCAACATGGTTGAAATCTATCAATGTGGTCGATACTTACAACGTGGTCGTAAGTCTCCAACGTGGTCAATAACCAATAGAGGGTCTCAAATCCGACTACTCAACAGAAGACAATGTGGTCGAAAATTGACTACCAAACAGAAGTCAATGTAGTCAATAACCATCGAGACCAGAAGTAGCAAGATCGAAAATGGTTGCGGTCATAGTCGTAGACAACGTGATCGAATGCCAACAAGTGGTCAAACAATCAACGTTGCCGTAACTAATCGATACCATGGTTATAACCAACATGGTCGTAAGCCAACGAGTGGTCGAACAACCAACATGGTCGAAACTAGTCAGCAGTGTGATCGTAACCAATGTGGTCATAAGCCAATGAATGGTCGAACAACCAACATGGTCAGAACCACTCTACAACCAAAAAGATCAGCATGGTTGAAATCAGTGCTATGTAGTCTGGAACTTGACTTTGGTCAAAACCAACATAGTCATAAAGCCGATCGACATTCCAGACTGAGCTGCATCGACTACGCTTGCCTTAGTTCACATTCAACAAAAGAAGCAAAGAACCAACAGATCTGAATGTGGTCGGTAACTACACGTGGTCGAAACTCACTTGGAAGAACAGAGGAAAGACAGTGAGGCACACGCCTACAAGAAATAGATTCTAAATAACTTTTGATTCAAAGATCAACTAGCCAAGAAACTTTATACACAACAAGATTAAGATCTCAAGAGCCTGCTCTAAACTTTAATTGAAAACTTAGCAAGCAAATAGAGATGTTTCTATGATTTCACCAAAAGCACATAAAACGGAGGATGAGAGGACAAAAAGACAATTAGATCTTGCTCACGGGAATAGAATAGCCAAGATGGCTTCAAGTATGATTCCCCAACATGCAGCAAGTCAGATCACAAGCAAGAACGTTCTCTCGAATCAAGAAGGAAAAGAAATGATCAAAGAACAAAGGAAAACCAAGAAAATAGATGAACAAGACCGAGCCAACTCAATATAATCAGACAACAATACTCAAAAGATAGATCGAGAATAGAAGTATTGCTCTAAGGATTGAGTCTACAGCCACTCCATCCAGGAGGACCAGGAGCACAACTGCTCCACACACAAAACCCTAACCCTAATCCAGAATGCACACAAGATAAACAAAAACCGGAGAGACATCGGGATGGGTAGCCCTCCATCCCTTTTTATAGCCGCTTGATATCAGGGATAACCCGTTAACCCCCTATCTACCACATGGTTTTCTCACACACACTTCTCAAAGCAACTTACATTAACCTGTTATCTCATAGAGGACAGAAACCCTTTAAGCAACCAGAACCGCCTCCTTTCCTGGTCTTGAGCATTTCACCAAAATGCCCCTCTACCACCTTCCTGGAAGCTTCTTGTTTTCTTGCCGTCCAAACCTTGCAACCACCTTGCGAGCCTCAGTCATCTTCATTATCTTCCTGACCGTTCTGGACCTCAACACCTCCCTGTGCCTAGTCCCAATCCTTTCACACCTCACCATGACCTAGCTCCAAAGTCCTACAACCATCACAAACAAGCAAAGCATCACATAGTGATCGTGCAAAAATAGCACACCCGCAAGTGCACGGGTTGCCACTGAAATAGCGGCGAGTGTCGTGTTCTCCACAGGGACTACACTGAGGCAACCAAAGCTCAGCTAAAGCTAGATCAATCGAAACGGGGGAGAAAACTAAACCTAAAACGTCTACCGAAGTAGTCGAACGAACGAACTAAACAAACGAAGAACGACGGAACGAACGACCGTACGAATGGACGTCGTACGACCGAACGAACAACACGACAAAAGACTGAATGAACAACGCACAAACGACAACACGAACAAACGCGACTACCGACCGACGACCTAACTAACTACCGACCGCGGGAAAGAAAGAGGAAGTCGAGAAGCACTGGGGGAGTCTAGAAGCACGGAGGGAGAAGACGGTCGACGGCTAACTAGACGACGACGGCACACGACAACACAACAACTACGACAAACACTCGCACAATCCAACTGTCGACAGGCCGCGAAAAGAAAAGGTAGTTTAGAAGCAAGGGAGAGGATCGAGACAGCAAGGGAAAGGGAACGGTCGCTGGCTAGCTAAATAGCGCAACTCAAACATACAAACATACACAAATGCTAACACTGACAACAAAACAAGCAGGACAATTAGACAAACCAGAGAACTACTACTGACAGGGCGTTTCACAAACAAAGAGTTAACAGATGACCACACAAACTAAGAACAAAGCACAAGTACTAATAAATTTGACCAACACAAACTAACATATTAAAAGATAACATATTCTCCTCCACTATTCCACATCCACATATATCACAACAACAAAACAAGGCACAATCTCATGCACACATCACAAATAACAGAAATTAATCCACAATTCAGCATCACAGTGCAAATGGTAAATAGCAGTTAACAGATTAATAGTAATTATCGTGAACAGTAATTAAGAAAAGCAACAAGAGGATTTGGAGGTAAACCGAGCAGCATAACAGTAGTAGGGGAAGCAGGGCAGAGGATGAGCTGTCGGTGAAGTGAACCGAGGAAGGAAGGGTCGGTGGAGAAGATGGAGATCGGCTGAGGCGGCGCTCGGTGAAGAGGAAGTCGAGGTGGTCGCCGGCGTTGAAGTGGAAGGCGGCGCCCAGGGTCGTCGGTGAAGGGGATGCAGCGGAGGAAGAAGTCGAAGAAGTCCCGGTGCAGGGCGGCGAAGAACAGGAGTTGATGAGGCCGTCGGTGTCGGTGTAGACGTCGGCGGTGAGGGGGGCGTGGTGGAGCACCAGTGGTGGCTGTAGAGCGGCGTTGAGAGTAGGGAGGCGGCCAAGAGAAGTGAAGATGGTGGCGCCGAGATGGGGCAAGAGGAGACGCGGCGAGTGGGGAAGGGAGAGGAGAAGGAAAGCGCGGTGGAGGTGTTGGTAGCGCGGTGGCGAGGCAAAGAGGAGGCGCACAGGAGGAGAAGCGCGGGCGCACCGGAGATGGCGGCGCAGGTGAAGAAGAAGCGGGGGCGGCGCACGCAGCACGGGTGGAGAAGGGGTAGCCGGATGTGGAGAAGAAGGAGGAGAGGCGGCGGAGTAGGGGCCGCGCGGCGAGCTACGGCCCGGCGCTCGCTGGCGGCCAAGCGTGGAGAAGAAGGCGTTGGGGGGAAAAATCAAAAAACTGGGCTCAGCTCTCCCCGTAGGCGGCGGCTAGGGTTTGTAGCCGATGGGGAATTTTGGCCGTTTTGCGAATTAGTCCACAAAGTTTCTGGGAATTGCAACCGACTCCTTCCCTTTAGTGTTTTCTTCTGATTTAGACCTCTGGAACTCCGTTTTCATCGCGGTTTGATCCTACGCATTCGTGACGATGCGCACATCTGTACGGAGCAGTCCCGGAAAGCCAAATTTGTCGTTTATGCGCCTCGTTCGCGCCGGCCTGTGGAAAAGCACAAAAAAGTGTAAAATAGTCCATTTCGAGCAATTAAATATAGAAAAGCGTGTAAATGATGATAAATGGTCCCAAAATGCGAAAAATTGGAGGGTAAAATGACGGGAAAATATATATATAAATGACGTATGTCATACCCCCAAGCTTTGAACGTTTACTTGTCCTCAAGTAAATGGCATGATATTATCGAACCCGGACAACAAGTCATCATAGTAAAAGACTAGTTACATGCATGTGATAAGCCAAGAAGCATATAGCAATGTAAAATGAGATTGTCTAACTCGAGTTTTGAGGACCATCCAAGATGAGAATGAATATTCAAGCAAAGATGCCAAAGTGATAACTATAGCATTTGACCAAATCAAGTTACAAGTGTCGAAATGCACTAAGTGGTCACATGAATCCAACCAAAATTGTAAGGCATCGGAACTAGGTATAACATCAAGAATGAGCATAACAAAGGGTCATGCTAAGGCATATGTTATTTGAGACAAAGAGACTAATACTTGCATGAAATTTATGAAAAAGCCCACACTTGAGCCATGATACCTAATTTTTGTTGATTTTTAGCAAATTTAAAACATACATTGGGCACAAGTGCCACTTATTCCAGTCATTGGGCAAGCTTGCCACTTATTCACACATTCAAACTTCAATTGGGCAAAAATGCCACTTATTCAGATGTTTGCAAACCAATGTGACAAAGTCACTTATTCAACTCACCCACTCCTTGCAAAACAATTTTTTTTCTCTTTTCTTTTTTTTAAGATTAAGCATCTTTAACCGGTTTTCATTAATGCTAAGTAACATGTGTCTCGAGACATGGATACCTAGATAAATCAACCAAGTTATTGGCTCAAGATAGGACTACCCCTTTCACAAATTTTTCATTCAAGCAAAGTATCAATATCTAAAATAACATATGTCAAAGCAATGAAACTAAGATATGATCATTCAAGAGGCGATGACTAGAACCAATTCAATCCGCAAATGGTCAAGACACATGCGTAACTCGCAATGAATCAAATGCTATAGGATCACAAGGTTTCTAAGCACATCAAGGATAATAACCAATACTCAAGCTTTAATATAATGCCAAGTGACTTAAGACATACAAGAAACTAGTGACAATATAGCTCAATGAAATTTTGGCATGACCTTTCTAGATTAATTATAGAATAAGCTCACATGGCCAAGATATACAATCGAGCATAACATGAGAGCAATAGTAAAGGTCACATGTCATCACACAAGCATAATATCAAGCATAAGAATGACCATATATCATCAACTACATGATAATAAGCTCAAATGCTCACAAATATAATACAAACATGCTACAACATCATCCATACACATACAAGTCCTCCCCCCAAGCTTAAATTGAGCAATGAATCAAGAATGTGCTTAAAGGGGTAAGAAACAGCTCACCGGGCGTATATGATGCAGTGGAAGTGGACAAATCATCCCATGGCTTCTCGCACGTATAAGGATGAAGATCTAGCACGGGACCTAAAATAAAAAGAAAGAAAAGAGGAGAAACTAACAAACAAAACGGAAATAAAAGGAAAAAGAGATGCTCATTTGGATGTAGCGGGAGGAGGGCCAAGGACGGGACATGGAAAAGGCACATGTCCGCCCTCCTTATGAAGCGGCATGCCTCAAAATCCACCTGGATCCCAAGGGATGTCGACTTGAGTCAAGTACACTCGTAGTCGATGGTACACAAGCGTAACCCTGCAAATAGACTCACAGATATGGCATGTATGTGTGATAGGGTTGACACCCTCTAAGTCATCAATCGAATATCCAATCATGTAGGTATATCGATAAAGTACATCATGAGGTCTATCAGTGAGATGAGCACAACTAGTAATAGCATATGTCTCGTCTGAGCCAAGGAAATCAAACCTGAGGTGGTCGGGGAAGAGTTTCCATACTACCTGAAGTGTAGGCGAAAGAGAATATATGGTAGTAGAAACCTCCAGAGGGGCGATGTCGACGAAAGAAGTAGCCGGTGGTGGATCAATAGAAATGTGCTCCTCCTCGACATCGGAAGCAGCCCCCTCATCAAGATGTGGAACCTCAGAACTCAAAAGTATATCCATAATGAACTCATCGTCATCTGGCACAAAGCTCTCATCATCTATATCTAACTCATCACAACTCAAGAGTGAATCTACCGCAAACTCATCCTCATAATCAGGAGTGAAACAATCATCATCAGGAGGTAGGTCCTCATCATCTAGCTCCATCATCTCTCTCTCAGAGTCAATAGGCAAAGGATCGAACTGAGGTGCCTCTAAGTGTATATGTGGTGTCTCCAACAACAGGCCCTCGCTAGCAAGATCAGGTGTAAGACTGATAGGCTGACACTCATCTCTATCCAGAACTATCTCTGTGGTGCTAATGGAAGGCTGCGAAATGGTAAAACTATCCACACAAGTAGAACTGGTGCTCATAATCGCCTCAATCTCATCCTGAATCGCCATCGCACGATCACCACCAGGAGGCACAGTCATCAGTTCCTTGCATAATGCATCAAGTCCGGCAGCCTGATCTACATGTGAAGGAGGTGGCTCATGAGACTGCTCTAAGGACTCAGACATAGGAACTGTAAACTGGCTCGGTGAAGGCATAGGTGAACTACAGGCAGGAGGTGTCGGATCTAATGAGAAGTCACTACTCATTCTTCTCTCGGAATCTCCTATAATCCTAGAAATCCTCTCCTCAAATCTGGTCAACTGATCGAGCTCAGGAGTAGGAGTCTGATGCTGAGGTATAGGATAGTGCTGATGTGACCAATGAGAAATATCCTGATCTCCAAATCTAAAACCCTGCAATGGTGTACTAGAAGAAAAAGATGAAATATCAGGGTTGTTGTTTCCATATGACAGACTCGAGTGCTTAGGCTATCCAGGGTGATAAGTGTCAGGGAATGGCTCACTCGGCTGAGCAAAGCTCATCCCGTAACACTCTGGAGTGGACAAATAACCACACTGGCACTCAGCGGGTGAATGGCCCTGAAAACCACAAGTCTGGCATATAGGAACAACTGGAGAGTGGGCGCCTAATAAAGAACTGTAACGATCATGCCCGCTCTCTAATACAACTCCTCGCTCTAAAGCATAGCGCTCTAACTGACGAGACAATAGATTTACCTGTTCTTGAAGAGTATCATAAGTAAGGGTGCTCATAAAACCACGAGAATCAGAATAGTAAGTCATAGCCTCAATAAGTACCAATATCAATCAACCTGCCAGAATGGATACGAAGATCGCAAAAGAGAGAAGTAACTACGGAAAGGGTTAGGGGTTAGCAATATATCACAAATATGAACAATAACGATAACAAAGACTAGTCAGCACAAACACAAAACAAGCAAAAGAAAAACAAACAACGACCTAGTCTATAGCCTAACACTGTCGCTCTAAGCTAGTCCCCGGCAACGGCGCCAAAATACTTGATCATGCAAAAATAGCACACCCGCAAGTGCACGGGTTGCCACTGAAATAGCGGCGAGTGTCGTGTTCTCCAAAGGGACTAGACTGAGGCTACCGAAGCTCAGCTAAAGCTAGATCAATCGAAACGGGGGAGAAAACTAAACCTAAAACGTCTACCGAAGTAGTCGAATGAACGAACTAAACAAACGAAGAACGACGGAACGAACGACCGTACGAATGGACGTCGTACGACCGAACGAACAACACGACAAAAGACTGAATGAACAACGCACAAACGACAACACGAACAAACGCGACTACCGACCGACGACCTAACTAACTACCGACCGCGGGAAAGAAAGAGGAAGTCGAGAAGCACTGGGGGAGTCTAGAAGCACAGAGGGAGAAGACGGTCGACGGCTAACTAGACGACGACGGCACACGACAACACAACAACTACGACAAACACTCGCACAATCCAACTGTCGACAGACCGCGAAAAGAAAAGGTAGTTTAGAAGCAAGGGAGAGGATCGAGACAGCAAGGGAAAGGGAACGGTCGCCGGCTAGCTAAATAGCGCAACTCAAACATACAAACATACACAAATGCTAACACTGAACAAAACAAGGCACAATCTCATGCACACATCACAAATAACAGAAATTAATCCACAATTCAGCATCACAGTGCAAATGGTAAATAGCAGTTAACAGATTAATAGTAATTATCGTGAACAGTAATTAAGAAAAGCAACAAGAGGATTTGGAGGTAAACCGAGCAGCATAACAGTAGTAGGGGAAGCAGGGCAGAGGATGAGCTGTCGGTGAAGTGAACCGAGGAAGGAAGGGTCGGTGGAGAAGATGGAGATCGGCTGAGGCGGCGCTCGGTGAAGAGGAAGTCGAGGTGGTCGCCGGCGTTGAAGTGGAAGGCGGCGCCCAGGGTCGTCGGTGAAGGGGATGCAGCGGAGGAAGAAGTCGAAGAAGTCCCGGTGCAGGGCGGCGAAGAACAGGAGTTGATGAGGCCGTCGGTGTCGGTGTAGACGCCGGCGGTGAGGGGGGCGTGGTGGAGCACCAGTGGTGGCTGTAGAGCGGTGTTGAGAGTAGGGAGGCGGCCGAGAGAAGTGAAGATGGTGGCGCCGAGATGGGGCAAGAGGAGACGCGGCGAGTGGGGAAGGGAGAGGAGAAGGAAAGCGCGGTGGAGGTGTTGGTAGCGCGGTGGCGAGGCAAAGAGGAGGCGCGGAGGAGGAGAAGCGTGGGCGCACCGAAGATGGCGGTGCAGGTGAAGAAGAAGCGGGGGCGGCGCACGCAGCACGGGTGGAGAAGGGGTAGCCGGATGTGGAGAAGAAGGAGGAGAGGCGGCGGAGTAGGGGGCGCGCGGCGAGCTACGGCCCGGCGCTCGCCGGCGGCCAAGCGTGGAGAAGAAGGCGTTGGGGGGAAAAATCAAAAAACCGGGCTCAGCTCTCCCCGCAGGCGGCGGCTAGGGTTTGTAGCCGGTGGGGAATTTTGGCCGTTTTGCGAATTAGTCCACAAAGTTTCTGGGAATTGCAACCGACTCCTTCCCTTTAGTGTTTTCTTCTGATTTAGACCTCCGGAACTCCGTTTTCATCGCGGTTTGATCCTACGCATTCGTGACGATGCGCACATCTGTACGGAGCAGTCCCGGAAAGCCAAATTTGTCGTTTATGCGCCTCGTTCGCGCCAGCCTGTGGAAAAGCACAAAAAAAAGTGTAAAATAGTCCATTTCGAGCAATTAAATATAGAAAAGCGTGTAAATGATGATAAATGGTCCCAAAATGCGAAAAATAGGAGGGTAAAATGATAGGAAAATATATATATAAATGACGTATGTCACATAGCACCGCACCATAAAATCAGAATGAATTCCAAAGAACAATCTCAGCAAACCACCTGGTCTAATGCAATTTACGACCACTCTGATGCACAGGACAGAAGTACTCATAGCCCATGAAGTCCTACCAGCAGTCTACGACCACTCAGCAAGTCGTTATGACCATTACACAGGTCGCTATGACCATGAAACAGCTGCTACTACCATGTAGCAGTCACTACGACCATCACTCACAGTGGCTACGACTTTACCGACCTGGTCGCTATGACTATCGATCACACAGGCAGAGCGCTATGACCCGACTACGACCAGGCAGTGCTATGACTATCGATCGCAGCCAGACAGAGTTACGACTATCGATTAGCAGAAGCTACGATGACCAAGTCGTAGGAGCACCTATCGACCACCAAGTTGTGAAACCGACTACCGACCACCAAGTCGTAAAACCGACTGTCGACCACCAAGTCGTAAAACCAACTATCGACCACCAAGTTGTAAAATCGACTACCAACCACCAAGACTGTTGACAACACAGATGAACACAAAGGTCGTAGAGCTAGCAAACTTCTGCATAGACCTCAAAAACTAAACTCAATCTTTACACAAACTCTAATCCAAAGGTCAATTACTCATCACAACCATACGGTGACCTCCACATGGTCTCACACTCAGCTCTTTGATGGCCGAGATGTAGGGGGCTATCTGAATAAGGTCTTTGGAAGCCGAGTTCCAAATATTATTCTTCTTACACCTTTTCCCATGAAAGAAAAGCGGTCGTCGTTGGTCATCTTCCAATAGAACCATATCTTCTTCCAGTTTGGCCACAAGGATCAAGTAAACATTGGGATATATAGCTCTGTCTTCCCATCGTGGAGCTTCAAAGCATAGCTTCCAGCAACTCTGGTTTGTCGGCTCATCTCGTGATAATACCGGAGGAGCTCGAGGTCCAGCGGAATTCACAAGTACGCCTCACAAAGATATACGAATACGCTAAGCATTGTGATCGAATTGGGGCCTAAGTTCACCAATTCGACTCCAAAGTATTCGAGCATAGTTGTGAGAAAGGGATAAGCAGGGAAGCGAAGGCTACACTCACAGTAGGCCTGAAACACTGGAATTTCTCCTATCTTTCCCGACAGCCAGTTTTGTCTGACGGCTTCAATCCACTTGACGAATTGCCACGGAGGAATCTTCTTAGCATCTTTCAAAGCCTTCTATTTGCAATCATCCATCTCCGACACTGCCAAGTAGCTGATGACTTTGCCATTTCTTTGGTCTAGTTGGCTGGAATTTAGGTGAGATTGTGGGAAAAAGATGATTTCACTGGTGTTGGAGAGCTCGACTGAGTCGGAGCAAATGGGGAAAGGAGGAGAACAAGAGTTACCACACGGTAAGTTTTTATAACCGTGTGAGTCGGTTACTCACCTCGAGAACCAAAAGGTTATTTCAAGAACATATTCGGCGAACACAATAGCGAAAAAATGATTGGGTTTCATTTTTATTTTGAAGTCCATCTGTCTTTACAACTCAAGCGAAAAAATGATTTGCTTTCGATCATTTTTTCATCTACGACCACTCTTTCTTTCTCAAGCAAGTCACTTTCACTTGAAGTTGGGGGCTAGATGACGAGGATAGAATAATCGTCAAATTATTACATCACTGTATCCTCCAGAAATATCCCTTATTGATAAGGGAGAAGATTCACGAGGTAGTCGTAAGTTCTTCTTCGGCTACTCCAAAGTTGTAAGCTCTTCTAGACCATGAAGTCGTGAGTCTTTCTACGACTACTCTATGGTCATAAGCTCTTCCACGACCATGAAGTTGTAAGTCCTTCTACGACTACTCTATAGTCATAGACTCTTCTACGACCACATAGTCGTAAGCAGTCCTACGATCACCTAGTGATCGTAGACTATTCTGCGGTTTTTATATCCCTAATCAACTTGCCAAGCGACGCCTTACTACATCGTGGGAGTGCCTGATAGGGCAGGTAGAACGTGCGCTTATCCAATAAACACACATGATCTCTATCTGACAACAACCGCTGCATGACGAACGGCCATCATGTCTCACTGACAATAACCTCTATCAAACGGTTAGTGCCCAAAGTGTTGAGACGCCTTCTTGCGCCGGACAACCGCCATCGTTTCATCAAGTATTTAATGGTTGGCACCAGAGAAGAGGAGAAAGCGAAGCCAGATGAGAGATAGTGCGGACTCTTTTTTGCATAACAGAATTGCAATCGTTTCCTTTGATTAGTAATCACACAGGACGTAGGGTTATTATTCTTCTAAGAGAAGGTTCGAACCTAGATAAAAGTTATCGTGTCCCTGTTCCGTAAGACCATAGCTTAGTCTTCTAAAAAAATCCCTGAATCAAAATAAATCATACGTAAAATCGGTAAAAAAAAATACCGACACATCCCTTGGCCTCCTCTGCTCGTGTCTTACTTTTCATAGGTCCAACTCCTCATTGGCTACTCTCCTGGTCCTTGGGTGTGATGAATGCTGAATTGTTGGAGATAATGTTTGTGTTGGTTCCTGGATGCGGGCTTCTCAATGGTGGCTGTCTAATTCTTCACGTCCCACTCTGTCGGAGGAAAATTGTGCAGGACCCGGGTCCTACGCCATCACGTACGACCTCCATACTGCACACGACACCTCGCAAATGCAATCTCAAAGCACCAAAAAAAAATTCTTCAAGCTACATAAGCTGGCTCTATATAATGAAGTCACACAGCAAATCCACAATGGCCTCCAGACAACGGCCAAGAAGAATAATTGCAAGCATGCAGGTAGCTCTATAAATACGCAGCACGCGCGACTGGGGGCAACAACATATCCCTAGATAGTTTCGATAGAGTACGACTTAGTTTCAACCTGGCGGCAATGTTGCTCTCTAGGTTTTGTTACCCATAATGCAAACCGAACACTCCTGCTAACTACAACCACTCCAGGCCATCAGCAACAACGACAGTAGGTCGTATGCAAGTGACCAGCCGCTGGTACGTGCGTATATACGTCTCCCTCTAGTCTCATTTAGATATTGGGTGGTAGGTTTTTTTTCGGTTGCAGCTAATGATTTATAGATGTGGCTGATGGTTTTTATTTTAGCGGGAGCACTAGTGCGAACGAACCAAATGCCGATGAGCCATTTTAAAAAGGCTGTCCTGATAAGCCGTTTTGAAAAAAAAAACGCCAGAGAAGATGTTCCGTTTGTTTGTTCACGAGAAAGTCATAAGTTATAAACCAAAAAGGATCCATCCATCGTGTCAAATCTACTGGCATAGAACAGGGCTTCCGAATATTTTGATGCTTGGTTAGCTATTTTTTCACCCAAACCATATAATAAAAAATATATTGTTGCGCTCTAGATAACACAAGTTATCAGAGTACTTACCAAAGAAAAATATCTACATGGGATAAAGTAATTAAGCAAGGATTAGGGGTGAAACGGATCGAATAGTGTTCAAACCACATTCTCATTTATATTTTTTCCTCGGATTTGAAGACGAATCAAACAAACATCGGATATGAATGCAGACCAGACAAATGTCGGATACAAATTCAAATCAAATATCTACTCAATTCAGTCGGATCCAGATATCTCCATAACTTATGTGGTATGAAGACATTAATGACATTTTATCCTTGTACAATCATGCTTAATCATTCTAATTCATTTGCTTCACCTAAAGAAACATGAATTCATGTTCAATTAAATATATTTGTCTAACTAATTATTTGTATTGTATTAAAATATGCATATTGCGTAAGCTTTCAAAAATACTCCTTAATGCATTATTCTCTTGACAAGCATATACCGCTTTTAGTGGCGAATGCATGAGCACCCAAGCCAACGGAGGACAGAGGATTTAACAGAAGAGACCACTTGTCTTCCACTTGTCTTGCATGCTGAGTTGATGAATGCATGCAGGAGGTGTAGGAGTAGTACTAGCAGAGACATCATGGCCGCCAGACAGCGAGAGAAGGATGAGGAGGAAGAATGGCGGAGTTACCTGGAGACGGAGAGGCTGGAGGTGCTGACGCAACTGGAGCCGTGGGTGGAGGAGCACGTGCTGCCGCTGCTCAAGCCGGTGGAGGCGGCGTGGCAGCCGCGGGACATGCTGCCGGACGCCGCAGCGCTGGGCACGAACGGGTCCCACGTGGTGTGCATTGAGCTCCGCGCGTGGGCGTCGGCCATGCCGGACGCGCAGCTGGTGTGCCTGGTGGGAAATGTGGTCAAATAAACCTGACTGGACAGAAGTTTCCAGTGTAATCGTTTACGACCAGTCTGTGTAGTCATAATGACCGGACCTCTTTGTGGTCATAACGACCGATGTCTGTGTGGTCATTATAACTGGTTCCATGTGTGGTCATTTACTACCGGTCTGTATTACGACCGGTCTGTGTGGTCATAACGACCGGGTCTCTGTGTGATCGTAACAATCGGTGTCTGTGTGGTCATAACAACCAGTGTTTGTATGGTCGTTTACGACCGGTCTGTATGGTCATAGGCGTCGCGATTGTAGGCGCCGTGGTCGTGGCTCCTGCATGTGCATGGTCAAAGCGCAGCAGTCTTGGCCCCTGTGTGTGTGGTCAGCTACAGTGGTCGTAGCTACAATGCTGTGATCGAAGACATGCTAAGGTCGAAGACGCAGCCAACGACAAGCTGTGGTCAGAGAAGCAGTCGAAGACAAGCTGTGGTCGAAGGCAGTGATTGTGCTGCCAGTTACTATATCAGTCAGCGATCTCTGTAACAGTTGGTGGTAACTGTAACAGGCGTCAGCACAGGAGGTCGTAGATGACGCAGGCCATTCTTCAGTTAGTGAACTGCCCGGTATGGGCAGGTGGTGAGGTAGTTGAGGCCAGAGAATCCAGACCTCAATGAGTCTAGCTTTTGATTGGAAAATGAGTATGTAAATTGAGTCGAGTTGTAAGTCGAAGGTGCGAAAAAAGTGAATGCGAGAAAAAAAATTGCCCCAAACACTCTCCGCCTCATACAACTCTATAGTTGTTCCTTCTTGTCTCTGATCTTGTGACGACCTGCATTATTACCGTGGGATAATAACGCTAGTCAACGGATTATTATTCGTTTTAGCTGATAAAACATCGCTCTAACGAATAATAAGCCTATCAGAGTGTTTTGCAGCAGAACAATAATTAGAGACAACATAATATTACAAGAATATCGCCACGCAGGGCTACAGTTTATTACAACGCCTCAAGGGCTTAAATAATACAATCTTTAAACAAAATATTCTACCTACTTCCTATTCGATAACAACCACACGGAGTGTCCACCTTGTACCCACTGTAATCCGAGTCTACGGTATGCCATGCATGTAGCTTCCTCCTGATCTTAGCCATTCCTTGAATTGACATGCTCCTAAGCAAAGGGGGAGATAATAGCAAGGGTGAGTACAGAAGTACTCAGCAAGCGTTATTAGCAAAATGCACAGAATGCTCCTCATTACACTTCTAGGAATATCAATTCCTATTCTCAATCTCTAGCTCATTTCTTATACTCTTGTTCATTCTCATTTCCCTTTTCCAGGACTTATAGAAAATAAGGTTTGTTGGTTTTGAAAGAATTTCCAATTTATTAACTTAGAAAACTACTAAACATACGCATGAACAGCAAAAACCCCCATAAGTTTCCGTAATTCTCCTTTCCCGGAGACAGGCATGAATTCATGATTTGGATAGCATTGCGCAAGCTTGTATCACTTTACCCATCATCACTCTGTTCGTGTTGGCTCTTGGGGTTATCCGCAATTCCTTTGAAGCGGTGCCCAGAACAGAGTACAGTGCAATTACATCTAGTTCAGTAATTATATCTCCACCCGATTATACACAAGCAGCAGCCTGGAGCGGTGTAAAACCCTCACACAGACCCACTGAAAGCGACATAACCGTTGGCTGGTAGGGTTTCCGACCCTCACTCAGCCCCCCTGCTAGCGTAATATAACGCCTATGCGTAATCCGCCTGTGGGTTCTTACGCTCCGGTCTTATACCGGTTCCTTTGGGCTTATCCCATAAATAAAAATCACTCCTGTGGAGAATATAACACCTCACTAGAGTACCGACTGCCCGTGAAAACGAAACATTGGTTGATACGAGTTGGTACGGTCTGTTCATACGAATGAAGTTGGTAAATTCCTTATATTATATTCTTATGCAGAGGTCCCACACCTTCCCACTCATTACCTGCCCTGGCAACCTCTGCCCACCTTCTTACATAATAGAAATGGCCAACTGCTCCATCAGTTGCCTTCTATTTCCTTTCTCACATCCTTTATTTCAACTGTTCGATTTAAATATCTTTTAATTCTTTCATGCAGGGTGATACTAGATTAATATCAAAATACTTGTTTTAAGCAATATACGCTAAAGATTTGATCAAAGGAATGCTTGCCTGGATTTCAACCATAAATTCGGATTCAAGTAGGATCAGGTGAAATCACTCCCGTAGCTTGGATTGTTGCCTGCAATTAAATACGTCGACTACAACTTAATTTACAAGCATATAATAACATACGAGGTGTCGATGTGCTTGTGCTCCTAGGATGAGGCTCCGCTTAACTTAACCCGATCGTGGTTTAGCCCTAATTAACTCGTATTCTATACTCGTCACTTGGCGTTATTTTCCTAGCATAGACTGGGTTGTTTACTTACAAGTTAAACTCAATCTTTTGTTGCTTTCTGACCATCTACCATTGCGATACGATTAAATATATACACATACAATTATTGGTGAATATTAATCTTAGTCGACCTCGCGCATGCAATCATATCCGTTTAACTTCTCCTAGATGTGCATCTATTTACCTGTAATTCACTTATAAGTCTTATGGTTATTTAAATAAATTCCTTTTTCCTTGGTATCGGTCCTTTCTCGTAACTAGTACGCGCGTGATTAATTATCTACACCAATAAAATTAATTCTTAAGTAATTATTAATTGAATTATACTAAAGTGTCTTTGTACGGTCGCCAGGTTTTATTTTAGTTAGCTGCAGATTGTTACGGCTTATGCTATTTAAATTACTATGTACCAGTTTAATTGGCGGCACAACTTTTGAGTCATGGCTTATTATTTTAATTTGATACAGGTTATTCTAGTCGTCATGACCAGTTCTAACTCTTCTAATGGCTACTAATTTATTCTAACAATTTAGAATAGTTATTAGTAGATTTCCATAGTTTATATTCGACTAACAAAATTTAACTGGGCATTTAAATGCGCAATATAATGATCTAAATGATATTATGATCATTTGCTTCGCATGTGTGCAATTTCCAGCCTGTGGCATCAATTGACTTATCTTTCCCCAACTAAGAATATTTACTAAGACCATTATATGATTTAATACTATCTAGATTAATTGGGTATTTGGTTATAATCCCGTATGATTAAATTAGCAATGAATCGGTTAAATCGGTACACGCTATGTTTTAGTTGTCATCCATTCTAATCATTGCAAATACTAATTAATGGTTTTCTACAGCTTAGATGAGCTTCAATATACTATCTGGGTATTTAGACTCGCAACCAAATGGTCTAAGACAACAGTCCCTTAATTTATTTCGTACACGTCCGAGTTTAATCAACATGTCTATTTTACATCGTTGGACTACCATTAATATTCTAATCGTTGAGAGTGATCAGTAGTGAATCTCTATAATGTAATGCTAGTAACAGCGTCGATTGATTATTTAAATATTCCCTGGGATGGTCTAAACGAAGATACTCAAATTTTAATACACCTGCTTACCAGTTTTAATCCATTAATGGTATTACATTTGATGTAAGAATTGAGAAATATTCCGAGCACCTATGACTTAGTCTATGGCATCGAAGAGATGCTACGGTTTACGTAATTAAACGAATCCTAATAAATGTGCCTGCAGATTTTCTAATTTCTCACCTCGCTTATAACCCTCTCGGTGTTACTTGCATATTTAATAGTCTAGGGTATTACTCTACCACCGAAGGTCGTATTAATTCGCAGTTCACTTTTAACTGTTGTCTATTACGTTGGTGTGACTAATATTCATTTACAGGGTTCCTAAGTATCTACAGTTAATTTATTTAACTTTGCTAACTCTGCTATCGTAAAGTTGTTATACTGCATGTTGACGAATATTCCTAGTTTTAGCAAATCTAGCCTTTCACATTTTCCAATCTCTCTTCTTCTTTTTCCTCTTTCCTTCTTTTTCTTTCTTTCTCTTTCTCTCCGCCCGATTCCCTTTTTCTCTGGCTTCGGCCGACGCCTTGGCTCCTCTTCTCTTCTTTTCCTCACCGCCGCCTCAACGCCTTCCCCCCTCTCTCTCTCTCTCTTTTCCCACCGCCGCTCCATCTCCCCGTCTCCGCTCGGATGCGCCGCCCGGCTTCTCCTCCCCTCGCGCCGTCTACCCTGCCGGCGCCGTGCCGCCTGCCCCATTGGTACCGCGCTGCTGCGCCCTCTCGGTGCTAGCGTCGCTGCCCTCCTCCTCGCCGTCCGTCACTGCAAGGTGAGCCGTGGCCAGATCCGAGGCCTAGAGCCCGGAGCCGGCATCTCACGCCCTTAATCCCCCACTCACTCTCCTATTTCGAGTTCGCTATTTTTGGGTTGTTTTCCCGGTGGCTCATATGGTGTAGGCTGGGAGGCGGGTTGCCCCGGCTAGCTATGGCCAACTAGCCGCCACCGGTACACCGGGGGAGTGCCCGACGAGGTTTGGGGTTGTGGTTTGGCCGGTGGTGACACGCAGCCGCCAATACTTTCGGTAAGCTCCTCCCTACTCCTCTTCTATCCCCTACTGGTATGCTCTATGTGGTGCTTGGTGACAGCTAGTGGTGGTTTACTATCTCTAGTTGAGCAAGATTTGTGGTTGATAAAAGACTGCTATTGCTATAAGTGATTTGTATGTTGCTACCTTTGCCATGGATGATTGGCTGCTTTGAGGTGGATGGTGACTTGTGTTCGGCTGCGGTTTTCCCCGGTTGGCTATGGTTCCATTGCCTTGCTGGTGGTCTTCTCCTCCTGCGGTTGATGGTTGATGATGGTCACGGCCATCTTCTTCTTCGGCGTGGTGCTGCCGGTTGCTTGGGGTGGCCCCCTGGGTTGATGATGTGGGGCTTGTGGTCTGCCTCTTGCCGTCGCCGTCGCCTGGCTCCGGATTGGCTCGCCTGGGCCGTCTCCTTGCTGCCAACTCTTCTCGGTGGATGGCCTCTCTGTGGCTTTGGAATGGTTGGGGGATTTTGGGGAAATGAATGTGTGCTGTCGTGCCTTCTCGCTGCTCACTTCTCTCTGGTTGGCTGTGCCTTCGTGCGGCCGTGAGATATTTCTGGACTGGCTGTGCTCTCTCGGGAGAACTGATCTGGCCGGGTGCTATCTCAGTGAAAACTGTGATACTTGGTCATTACTGTGGCATGTGCTTCCTTGCTGCGGTTTGGGCTTGAAAAATGGAATTATGGGCTTTTTGCTTTGCATTGGTTTGTCCCTAAATCAACTCAGGTTTGTATATATACATACCGTATGATGAGCCTACAGTTGTGAGAGGTGCCGATTGTCCCTGGAACAGTCAGGTATCTCCGTGAACGGATTACCCTGCCCGAAACTAACCTCTAGGGCTCTGACGGCAATTTCTTCTTTTAATTATTTTCTTTTGTTCGGTCTTTTTCGGTATTACAGTTACTAGTTCGCTCACAAATGAAATAACGGTGTGGTGGCCGTTCGACGATAGTCTCTAATGTATGAGATGATCTGAATGTAATCTGGCTTTCTCTTAATATTGTTGTATACAGAATATTGTATGTTACTCGAATGCAGTTTCTAATGTTGCAATTGTGTTGCAATTATCTAAGTTTGCGAGGCGGTCATTTGATTAGGACCAAGACTTGTAAACTTACAGCAATTTGTATTGTTGTTATTAATGTAAAAAGAGTTGTAATATCTTTATTTAATTCAGGTCAGTTTTAGCTGTAGCTCAAGGAATGTAACTTGATTTGTTGCACAAGAATTGTAATAATTACACAATTGTATTACAGACTGTTATATATATTTTAATTGAGTTGGAAACTTTTACTTGTGCAATTGAATTTTATTTCTCACTTAGTCTATACCGTTTGATATTCACCCTCGTCGATGAAATTGTGAAAACAGCGTATTAGTTTATCGCTCGCTAAGTTCAATTTAAACGTCTGCAAAGAAAAATTTAAATTCCCTCGTATTTTTAGATTATCTTTTATGTAATTAATCCTACTTAACATCCTAATTCGCTAATTAGGATTAATTAACGATGCGGGTTGTTACAGATCTACTATGTTTTTGTTCGACAACAGAGTACTCTCAGGCGATTTGGGCATGTTGATCCGCGGGCGTTTTCCAACACTTGGTATCAGAGCCCGGTGCAAGCCCAAATACCCACGGTTCGAGCTAATGGCCATCACCACCTACCAGGTGGCAAAGGAGAGTGGCGGTGTGTCCTTCCACTACCCCATGATGACATTGATAGACCATGTGGAGGTGACCCCGTGTGTGTGATGAGTAATTGACATCTATTTTAGGAAAGTCGAGTTTGGTTTGTGTGGTTTGGACCATGTCGTTGCACGGTGCAATTGGTTTTGGTCGGACTTGGTCAAACTTGGTCGAAGTGTTTAGGATACTTATTCTCTTGATTCGACAGGTTTTGGCTGTTTCATGCTTAAGATTACTCTTAATGCTATTGTTGATTGCATTATGTCGAGCGGTGCTATGTAATGTGTTTCTTGTCTGTGATGGCTGCAGGACGTCGAGGCAGAGTCGTGGCGAGGCACGGGATGACCGGACTAGGCGCAGGCGGTGCCGAGGTCAAAGCGGTCGAGGTGTGCCGAAGACGGCGAGGACTCGAGGTGGTTGCGAGGCTTGGACAGCAAGAAATGCGGAAGCTTCCCGGAAGGTGCAGGAGGGGCGTTTTGGTAAATGCGCAGGGCTGCACAAAAGGAAGCGGATTGGGTTTCGGAGTTAGCGGGTCAAGACTATTGTAAACCCGTTAGTGGAGAGTATAAATGGAGAAGGGTAGACGTGAGAAAATTGGAGGGGTTTTAGTGCTTTGGCTCTCCTGGTAGTTGAAAAAGCATGTATGGCTTGTGAGAGGGGTTAGAAGTTTGTTTTGGCTTTTGCTTTCTCTTTTGTTCTGTTGGGAGTTGTTGAGAGAGAGCAGGAGGCAGCTGGCTCATTGTCTTCCTGTGTGTGTCTGAGAGATGAGAGGAGTTCTTGTGTTTTAGTTATGAGGAGATGGTTGTAATCCCTGCTTAATCATTCATCTCTCTTCCTCAATATCAATGGGAAAAGGATTGTGATTGGATATTTCCATTTCTTGCCCTATGTGATGAACTCCATTTCCTGTTTTTCTCTCTGTTCTTCTCAGTTTGGAATGAGTTTGAGTAAATTTCTTGCTTGCTTGTTTGATTCTTGGAAACTCTGAGATGGGGAGTGATTCAAGTACCCTTAGGCATTCCATTTTCAAGATCAAATGGAAATTTCATTAATCTATGTGCTTTCTTGGGTCCTCGTCAAATTCCCTCTGTTCCTCAATTTCTAGGGTTTTGAGACAGGGGACTCTTGAATCTTTTGTTTCCACGCTCAAGATGACATGAGTCTCTAGTTGTAAAGTCCTGAGCTTGTTGCTATTTCGATTGCAAAAGGACATAAGCAAAGAATGAATGTGAGGAAGAAATCTGAATTTTTATCTATCTCTCGTGTCACTTTTCAGATTTTGGATCAAATCTTGATTCCTTGATCTTTTGTGTGTTCTCTTTGTTTTCTGTGGTCTTATAGCTATTGAGAATGTCATCTTGGTCTTTAGGCCGAAAAAGAATAGCTGAGATTCTTCAATTTTCCTACCATCTCTAGTTCTCAGTTTTTCTGTTACGAGTTCTGCCAGTTTTTCAGCTCTGTTCAGAGAAACCGGTCAGATCAGCCTTTCTTCGGCGGTCAAACCGCTGCTCAAATAGCGGTCAGACCGGCGGTTTAACTCCGGTCAAACCGGCTTGTGACAGGCGGTCCGACCAGCCTGCATGTGGCGGTATGACCGGCCTACATGCGGCGGTCTGACCGGCCTGTTGATCTTGACAGCTGATTTCATTTGGTTTTCTCTCTGCAGCTTAGCTTCCCTTGTGGTTTTATTCACTGATGTTCTTTTGTTAGAGTGAACCTCCAGAGAGCTTAAAACTTCCACTTCATAGTTTTCATAGCTATCGGAGTGAAGTGTTTCGGGTGAATACTTTTGAGGGGTCATTTTCAAAAGAGGCACCATTCACCCCCCCCCCCTGTTGCCAATTTCAATCCAACAATTGGTATCAGAGCCGGTTAGCTCTTCCTCATAGATCTTAACCGGTCTCTAGAGCCATGGCGACAGACAAGTATTCCACCAAGCCTCCCGTTTTTTATGGCATCGATTATCCCTTCTGGAAGAGCCGGATGGAGACCTACATCCAGGCTCAGGGTTATGCCATCTGGCGGAAGGTGAAAACCCAATATGTTGTTCCTGCCGATGAGAACATCAATGCCGAAAACATGGCTGATGTTGAGGCGAATACTAAGGCGAGGAACATCATAATTCAGGGTCTGAGCAGAAGCGAGTTCGATCGCATCTCTCATCTGACGTCGGCCTTCGACATCTGGGTGACCCTCGATGCATACCATGAGGGCACCACCCAGATCAAGACAGTTCGACAGGACCAGTTCAAGCGAGATTACAACAAGTTTGAAATGCTCGATGGTGAGTCCCTCGATGAGTGCTTTGCGCGGTTCCACAAGATTTTGAGCATTCTCCGAGCGGTCGGTCTCACTTACCCCGACTCGGACAATGCTCGACAGATGCTTGCAGCTCTGGATTTGCGTGTTTGGGAGATGAAAGTGACTACCATCAAGGACACCACCGATCTTTCGACCTTGACTCTTAACGCGTTGTACTCACACCTCAAGACTCACGAGATTGACATAGTCTCTCGTAGGTCAAAATCGCAGTCGATGGCCTTAGTCACCGATCCTAGTCTGGTTTCTGGACCTTCTTTCGAGTCGATTTGTGGATTCTCTCTAGTTGCTCTCTGTGACGTAACTGATGATCAGTTAGAGCAGCTACCAGAGGATCAGTTAGCCCTTATAGCCAGAAAGTTTTTCCACGCATACAAGAGGGTGAGGGATCGGAAAAGGAGTGGTCCGATAATTTGCTTTGAGTGTGGTGGCCCGAACCACATTCGGACGAATTGCCCCAAGCTGGGAAAGGGCGACTACGGCGGTGTGAGCAAGAACGACTACATCGACAAGAACCGCAATAAGAAGCCCCCGGCTCATACACAAGGCAAGAAGAAGTTCCGCGACCTTGGCAAAGCCAAGAAGCTCTTTCATCACGTCCTCACCGCCTTCGACGACCTCGACCTCAGCAAGGTGGAGGGATGGAGCAACGATGATGGGACGGGTGATCAAGAACCCAAGATGGTGACAACTTTTCCGGCATGTGCTTCATGGCCCTTGAGGGCGAAGTAAGCGATAGCGAGCTTTATTCCGACTCCGATGAGGTATACCCCTCCTATGACCAGCTTAATGATGCTTTTCTTAAGTTAGGAAAATTCCATGCTAGGTCTAGGGCTAGGTGTAGCGAGTTGGAGAAGGAAGTAGATAGATTGTCACGGGAGTTTACTTCACTTATATCTGCTTCCTCCCGTGATGAATGTGATACATGCTCTATCTTGCTTGATGACATGGAGAAATTATGGACCTCTCATGATAGTCTGTCTTCTGAGCTTGACATGCTTAAGGTGGAGAATATTAGTCTTTTGGCTAAACTAGAAATGAGTAGGATTGTTACTCCTTCATCTACTGTTGTTGAGACTACATCTTGCACCTCATGTGAGGATAAGGACAATGTGTTTAGAGGTCTTTATACCATGCTCCTTGATCTGCCAGAATCATGTGAAAATTGCAATAACTTGAAATTGAACCTAAAAAGGGTAGATCATAAGATTCCTGAATTGCATGCTTCCTTGTTAGAGCCTATTGTCTCTTGCATCAACTGTCCCAAATTAACTGCTGAACTTGAATCTGTCTCAAAACAGTTTCAAGACATGGTTGATCATAATAAGAAAATGGCTCAATATGATTCTAAGGACCCTGTTAGCTCACCGTGTAACAATTGTAAAAAACTAAAATCTGAGTTGATTACTTTGGATGAAAAATATGTGAAGCTAACTAAGGACCTTCTAGTGAAGCCACCAACTGATTGTGATGTGATTGCTAGTGTGGGGGAGGAGCCCAAAGGAGTAGAGACGCTTAGGCACGATGACCAAACAGCTAGAGGTAGGATTATCCCTCCTAGTCCTTGTGAAGACCTCAATGTTGAGGCGGTTGTGCATGCACATGCCATTCCTTCTTCTGCTGTTGGTTCTTCCTCTTCTCCTGCTGCTGTCTCCTCTTCCCCCTGCTCTTCTTGCACCTCTCTCTTTCGGGAGTGTCAGTATCTTATGAACACTCTCGAGAGGTTTGTAAGAGGTAAGAAAAAGCTAAATCTTATTCTAGACCAGTCCAAGATTTGCAAATTCAATCAAGGCCTAGGATATGATTTTTTTGAGGATGTTAGGAAGCATCCACCTGCCATGCTCAGACCCATAGCCGCAGGTGTGATCGAGGTCAAGCCCAGAACTACGAAAGTTCAATTCAAGTCAGTGGGCTTTGTCCAAGGGATTTCTGACAGCAAGGTGATTCCACCTGTTGCTTCGGCCTCTCAGAAGGCGTAGCCTCATCGTGCTGCTTCTATCTCTCAGAAGGTGAAATATCATTGCACCTTCTGTCAGAAGGATGGACACTTGGTCGAGTGATGCTTCAGGAGTATTCAGGGTCAGCCCCAGACCTTGAGTGCACCTAAGACCAACACGAGGTCTAGGGTTGATCACTCTGAGGGTTTTAGGCAGTATCGAGGACTTGGCTTTTCTGGTGTTTCTGATTTTCGTCCTCAGTTTGCCTCTGCTCGTGATATCCGCCGTCCTGAGGTTAGATCTCGTTTCCCCCGTTGAGATAGCTATCTGCGGCGTGATCAGCATGTTGCTGGTGTCTTGACTCGCTCCTCCGTAGCAGTCAAGCCCAACAACAGCTTCAGGTCTGTACACAGACCTTCTGGCTTGTTGAGCGACAAAGAGCGTAGGGTAGCTACAGGTCAGTCGTGTATGGCTACTTCTTCTACTCGACGTGTTACTCAGTATTGAGTGCCAAAATCACTTTTGATTTACCCCAGTACTGAGACTTTACTCTCTTGTTGACTCAGGTTCGTCGGGCAGGGAAGAGAGAGGTTTGGCTCGTTGACTCGGGGTGTTCTCGACACATGACCGGAGACTCTCGTTGGTTCTCTTCCCTAGCTTGTGCTCTAGGTGATGAGATGATCACCTTCGGAGATGCTTCGTCTGGGCGCGTCATCGCCAAAGGTACAGTGCGTGTTAATAAGTCTTTTATTTTAAAAGATGTTGCCTTGGTTAGTAAGCTGCTTTATATTTTGCTTTCTATTTCTCAGCTTACCGATGACGGCTTTGAGGTGAGCTTTAAGAAAAATGCTTGCAAAATTCTTGATTCTTCGGGTAGTTTGGTTTGCGGGATTTCTCGTTATGGGAGGATCTTTCGTGCTGATTTTTCTGAGTCTTCAGGTGATCCTCTCCGGTGTTTAGTTGCGTCAGAGTCCAGTGACCTTACCTTTTGGCATAGGAGACTTGGTCATATTGGATTTGACCATTTGACCCGAGTTAGCGGCCACGATCTCATTCGTGGTCTGCCGAAACTCAAGATAGTCAAAGATATTGTTTGCGCTCCTTGCCAGCACGGCAAGATGGTTGCCGCTTCTCACCCTCCGGTCACAGCGACTATGACCGATGCACCAGGACAGCTGCTCCACATGGACACAGTTGGACCAGCTCGAGTGCAGTCAGCAGGAGAAAAGTGGTATGTTCTTGTCGTGGTCGATGACTTCTCGAGGTTCTCTTAGGTATTTTTCTTAGCCTCGAAGGATGAGACGTTACACATTTTCGAGGTCTTTTTAGTAGGCTTTCTGTTGAGCCCCCGGGTGCCTTACGAGCGATCCGCAGTGACAATGGCACAGAGTTAAAAATTCCTACTTTGAGAGGTTTTACAATCAGACAGGTGTAGAGCACCAGTTGTCTTCTCCGCACATCCCACAACAGAATGGCGTCGTGGAGAGGAAAAACCGTACCTTGGTCGAGATGGCCAGGACGATGCTTGATGAGTATTCTACGTCTAGGAAGTTTTGGGCTGAGGCTATAGCGACCGCGTGCCATGTTTCCAACAGAGTTTTTCTTCGAGCACACTTGCATCGCACTTCCTATGAGCTGAGATATGGGGTGAAAGCCCAGTGTCTCTCATTTTCGTGTGTTTGGTTGTAAGTGTTTTATTTTGAAGTCCGAGAACCTAGATAAGTTCGAGTCACGCTCTTGTGATGGTATCTTTCTAGGCTATTCGACTTCTTCGCGGGCGTATAGGGTTTGGAATTGCGAGTCTAGTAAGTTGGTAGAGACCTGTGAGGTGACCTTCGACGAGGTCAGTCCGGGGACTAGGCCCGATATCTCAAGTTCTTTAGAGCAGTCCGAGCCCATCTTTGTGGACGATGAGGAGGATGCAGATGAGGGTTGTCTACCCAATCCAGTTCCTCATCCTCCACTTGAGGTGCCTTCGTCCACGGCACCTCCAGGTGATCAGCACATGCCTTCTGCTTCCTCTAGAGCTAGTGGCTCTGTTCCTACCTCTTCAGCTCATGAGGTAAAGGCCACTTCTTCTTCTCATCCAGGACCTCCCCGACATATCCAGAAAGACCATCCTTCTGAGTAGATGATTGGATACCTCTTTGAGCGAGTCACACGCTCAAAATCTGGCATGTCACATTTCTATCTTCATTCTGCCTTTGTTGCCTCATTCGAGCCCAAGGACATTTGCCATGCTCTTTCTGATGAGTCTTGGGTCAATGCCATGTATGAGGAGTTAGAAAATTTCAAGAGAAACAAGGTCTGGTCGCTTGTTGAACCTCCAGAGAGCTTAAAACTTCCACTTCATAGTTTTCATAGCTATCGGAGTAAAGTGTTTCGGGTGAATACTTTTGAGGGGTCGTTTTCAAAAGAGGCATCATTCACCCCCCCCCCCCCTCTGTTGCCAATTTTGATCCAACAGACATCCTTCAACTACACCATGTGGACGATTAAGATGGAGGCGTTGATGGATGCCCAGGGGATCTAGGAGGCCATCGAACCGATGGCCGAAGTGGTCGTGGAGGGGAAGAAAGATAAGTCGGCGCGGGCTTTCATTTTCCAAGTCATACCTGAAGACATTCTTCTATAGGTGGCCAAGAAGAAAACAGCCAATGAGGTATGGGGTTCTTTGAAAACCCAATACCTCGGGGCAGATCGAGTGCAAAAGGCGTGTCTGCAAACATTGCAGAATGAGTATGCAGGATTGCGCATGAAGGAGGGAGGTCCATCGATGACTTTCTCGGGAAGTTGAGCGGGATGGCGAGCAAGTACAGCATGCTCAGTGCAACCCTGGAGGACCTAGTGCTCATGAAGAAGCTCCTCGACTCATCGCTTGACAAATTCCTCCCGATGGTAGCCTCAATCGAGCAGTACTCCGATCTGGAAACGATACCATTTGAGGAGACCATAGGGCGGCTGAAGGCGTATGAGGAGAGGATTTATCATCACGCTGGCAACACCAACACCGATGGACAACTCCACCTCACTCATACTGAGCGGTTGGAGTAGCAAAAAGGCAGCGGTGGGGAGTCATCGGCAAGCAACAAGGGGCGAGGAGCTGGAAACTCAAACGGACATGGTCGGGGTAGAGGTCATGGTTGAGGGCATGGTTGCAAGTGCGGTCGAGGACATTTCACCAGCTTCAGTGGGACACGAAAGGAATGCGCTGGGAGTGAAAGGGACAAAAGTTGCATCCGGTGTTTCAATTGTGACAATAAGAGGCACTACACCTTTGAATGTCGCAACAAGTGCTGAGAGGACGTGAACCTAATGCAAGACTAGGAGGAAGAGCCAACCCTGATGTTAACAGTATGTGCGGAGGAGCCGCGACATTTGGTGCTTTTGAACGAGCAGCATGTCCTACCGAGCTTGTATGCAGAAGGTGACAAGCATGTCATAATTCAAGAGAAGCCCACTTCCGGAGTGTGGTATCTAGACAATGGTGTTAGTAACCACATGACGAGACAACGATCATTCTTCACTGAGCTCAATGAAAGCGCCAATGGCAGGGTAAGCTTCAGTGATGGATCGATTGTAAAAATCAATGGAAAAGGCTCAATCCTATTCAAGTGCAAGAATGGAGAGCAGTGAGTGTTGACAGAGGTATACTACATCCCTAGCCTTTGCAAAAATATCATGAGTTTAGGACAATTGACAGAGGATGGCACCAAGATCGTGCTCCTAGACAACCTGCTTCAGATGTATGACAGGACCAACAAACTCATAATGAAGGTGAAACACACGGCCAACAGATTGTATAAGATCGTATTGCATACATGTGCTCCAGTTTATCTTACAGTGTCCTTGACCAAACCGGAGTGATTGTGGAATGTTCGGTTAGGGCACCTTAATTTTCAGGCAATGAAACTGATGGTCAACAAAGATATGGTGCAGGGAGTGCCAAGAATAGAACATCCTACACAAATTTGTGAGGCTATTTGCTAGCTAAGCAAAGCCAATTACCCTTCCCATGTCAAGTACAGTATAGAGCAGTGCAGCTATTAGAACTTGTTCATGCAGATTTGTGCGGCTTGATCACCTCAGATGCAAGTGGGGAGCAAGTACTTCTTGCTGCTTGTTGATGATTTCAACCGGATGATGTGGTTATACACACTGAAGTTGAAAGCTGAAGATGTCAATGCTTTCAAGAAGTTTAAGGTGCTGGCATAGAAGGAGACTGGGTGTAGTCTGAAGACTCTAAGGACCAACTGGGGTGGTGAGTTCTTGTCAAAATAATTCACATAATTGTGTGACAAAGAAGAAGTCCATCAGCATCTCACCGCACCTTATTCACCTCAGCAGAACGGGGTGGTAGAGTGCCGGAACCGGACTGTGCTGGTGACATACCGAAGCCTTCTGAAGACTATGGGAGTGCTAGGCATGATGTGGGGAGAGGCATCTCGACATGCTGTTTACCTGCTAAACCAGGTACCGACCAATGTTCTGGACGGTGTATGAGGCATGAACAAGTAGGAAATCGAGTTTGGCACATCTAAAGTTCTTTGGTTGTACTGCACATGCAAAGATACCTGCTGTCCACTTGAAGAAATTGGATGACAGGAGTAGAGAAGTAGTATACTTGGGCATTGAGAAAGGATGTAAGGCTCATCGCCTATATAATCCCTACAGTAAACGGTTTCTTGTGAGCCAGGATGTGGTATTTGAGGAGGACAGAAAGTGGAATTGGGAGGAGCCATGTAGTGGTGAGATTGGTGAAGCAGCAGAGTTCACTGTAAGAGAACCTACAATAGAAACTGACGGGCAATTGGACCAGCAAGTCTCAGCTATGGCAAACTCGTCAGCACCAGAGCTAGAGGAATGGGCATCCACATCACCTACATCGCCTGTTGGTCAGCCAGCCTCAATAGCCCATTCAGGCCCCTCATGTTCTTCTCCTGGAACAGACGACGAACCCAAGATGTATCGAGCACTCCCAGAAATCTATGCAGAAACACAACCTATTGAACTCGATTTAGAGCTCTTGCTATTGGTAACTGAAGAGCCGCATACCTACCAAGAAGCTGCGAAATCATCCGAATGGCAGGATGCCATGAGAAAGGAGTTAGAGGCAATAGAGGAGAACAAAACATGGACCCTCACTAAGTTACCGACTGTTGCAAAGGCAATAGAGGATCAAGCACAAAGCACATATTGTTGCAAAGGGTTATGTGCAAAAATAAGGGATAGATTATGAAGAGGTATTTGTACCGGTAGCAAGAATGAAAACGATGAGATTGTTGTTAGCACTAGCAGCTCAAGAGAGTTGAGAGATCCATCATCTTGATGTCAAGTCGGCATTTTTGAATGGAAGGCTCCAGGAGGAGGTCTATGTGAAGCAGCCCGAGGGTTTTTCCATTGCAAATCAGGTGCATCTTGTGTACAAATTGTCCAAGGTGCTCTACGGTCTACGACAAGCTCCAAGGCATGGAATATCCGACTAGACAGTACTCTGAAGGAACTCAGGTTTCAAAAAATGTCCACAAGAGCAAGCTCTCTACAAAAGAAGCATTGGGTCTGAGCTGCTGGTAGTAGGAGTATATGTTGATGACTTGATTGTTACTAGCACAAGCAAAGACTAGATACACCTGTTCAAGTAACAAATGATAAGGAAATATAAGATGAGTAATCTTTGACTCCTCTCATACTACCTGGGAATTGAGGTAGAGCAAAGGAAAGGATCTATCATCTTGAAGCAATCAGAGTATGCCAAGAAAGTGTTGAAAGTGGCCGGTATGTTGGAATGCAATTTGGCAAAGGTTCCTATGGAACCAAAATTGCATTTGAGTAAAGATGAGAGCGAAGTACCAGTGGATGCTATAGACTTCCGTCACATAATTGGGAGTCTGAGGTATCTCACATACACATGACCGGATTTGAGTTACTCATTGGGCATGTTGAGCAGGTTTATGCAAACACCCAAGGAGTCGCACCTGCAGGCAGTCAACTAGGTTCTGAGATATGTGAAAGGCACCATCAACTCTGGTCTGGAGTATACACAAGGAGGTGAAGGACTCTTGACAGGCTACAGCGACAGTGATCTCGCTGGAGATGTGGAAGATAGGAAGAGCACGAGTGGTTTCGCCCATTACCACTCCGGAAGTTTGATCACATGGAGCTCATAGAAACAGAGAACAATTGCACTCTCCTCGTGTGAAGCCGAGTTCATGGCGGTAATAGGTGCAGCTTGTTAGGCAATCTGGCTCAGAATTTACTAAGCGAGATCACCGAGAGGAAGCTCAAACCAGTGACATTGTTCGTGGACAACAAGTCAGCAATCGCACTCATGAAAAACCCAGTATTCCACAGAAGAAGTAAGCACATTGATACACGTTTTCACTTCATTAGAGAATGTGTAGAACAGGGACAAATAAGAGTGGAGCATATCAGCACAAAGGAGCAGCGAGCTGACATCCTCACAAAGGCCCTTCCCAGAATCAAGTTTGGTGAGATGCGTGAGCTGATCAATGTTAGAGACCTCACGGCCTAAGTCAGGTTTAGGGGGTGAGTGTGGTCGAATAAACCTTACTGGCACAAGTTCCCTGTGTGGTCGTTTATGACCAGTTTATGTAGTCGTAACGACCGGGTCTTTGTGTGGTTCTAACGACTGGTGTCTATGTGGTTGTTACGACCGGCTCCTTGTGTGGTCATTTACGACCGGTCTGTGTGGTCATTTGTGATCGATCTGTCTGGTCATAATGACCGAGTCTCTGTGTGGTCGTAACGACCGATATCTATGTGGTCGTAACGATCGGTGTCTGTGTGGTCATTTACAACCGATCTGTATGGTCGTAGACACTATGGTCGTGGCTCCTACATGTGCATGGTCGTAGCGCAGCGGTCATGGTGCCTGTGTGTGTGGTTGTAGCTACAATGTCATTGGCTACAGTGGTCATAGCTACAGTGCCGCAGTTGAAGACATGCTAGGGTCGGAGACGCGGCCGAAGACAAGCTGTGGTCATAGAAGCGGTCGAAGACAAGCCGTGGTCATCATCGTGCGGCCAGTTACTGTAGCAGTCGATGATCTTTATATCAGTTGGTGGTAACTGTAGTAGCCGTCAGCACGGGTAGTCATGGATGACGTAGGCTGTTCTTCAGTCAGCGAACTGCCCGGTATGGGCAGGCGGTGAGGTAGTTGAGGCTTGAAAATCCAGACCTCAGTGAGTCTAGCTTTTGATTGGAAAATGAGTCTATAAATTGAGTTGAGTTGCAAGTCAAAGGTGCGAAGAAAGTGAATATGAGAAAAAATTGCCCGAAACACTCTCTGTCTCACACAACTCTGTTCTTGTTCCTTCTTGTCTCTGTTCTACTCTATTTTTGTTCGACAACAAAGTACTCTCGGGCGATTTGGGCGTGTTGATCTGCAGGTGTTTTCCAACAGGGAACATGGTGACGAAGGAGGCGCTGCCGACGTACCAAAGTATGACGAACCGCTTCGAGGCCACGGTGGATCAACGGGTTGTCCATCGAGGAGAACCGCCATGGCAACATGATCAGCTGGTACATGTACCTCTCCGTCCACCTCGACATGCATCAGGTGGAGGGCATCGTCCATCGCCTCATCCAGTCAGGCATCGCCATGCACACGCCGGTGAGCCCCTACCACGACTTCATCTACGTCGCCTTCTAGGAGAGCACCATGTCCATCGCCCACGGCGCGCCAGGTGGGCGCGCAAGGCAACACCGCGCTAGCGCACATTTGCAGCACCATCACTGCCAACAAGAAGTGGCACGATGCCGCCTACACCCGCATCGTCGCCAAGCTCTTCGAGGCTGACCCGGACACCACAGTGCGCGTGCTGGCATACATGATGCGCCGCCGGATAACCATGCCTACCGCACTCATGAGCGATGGCCGCGACGCAGACCTCTTCACCCACTACATTGCCGCCGCGCAGTAGGTTGGGGTGTACACGGCCTCCGACTACCGTGGCATCCTGGAGCACCTGATATGGCAGTGGCATGTGGAGGAGCTGGCGGTAGGGCTTTCTAGCGAGGGTGCGCGCTGCCGCACAAGATCTAGAGGATGGAGGAGAAGGTCCTTGAGATGGCGGCCCAGGTCCAAAAGAAGCCCACGCACATCCGATTAGCTGGATATTTATAGGCCCATCAGTGTCATGCTGCAATAGCTAAATCAACCGACTAGCAGTAATAATATTTGCAATTAATGGACCATTAGCGTCTGCAAGCGGTCCATTATTTAATTATCGAATATGTGGTTCCTGGTTCTGGTGTTCTACTTCAAACTAAATAAGATTCTATCCTGCGTACTGCTAGTATTTGCACATATAATTGTCAAAAGTCCTACTCGTTCACAGTGCAGGGGTGCGCATTTAGCCTTATGAAGCAGTGGCGGACCCAGGATTTTACTAAAGAGTATGCCGTACCAAAATTTTCATATGCAATTCGTTAAAATCATTTGCCAATTCGGTAAATAATTGTAAAATTTGCACCATAATTCGGTATATAATCACTAAATAATATGATAAGTCTTAAATTTAAGGATTAAGTTGAAAACTTGCACAAATTACAATATAAATAGTTCAAACACCATACTAATAGTCTCAAATATACATAAAAGAGACTTACAATACCACCTGTCTGATTTTTTTAGCCTACGCTTTCCAGTTCGAACACAGTCAATCATGTGTTTTCCTTGCATTGCTGGCTCAAGAACAGCCCTCTGCACAGAGGAACAAGGTAAAACCATCACTATAACAAACGAAAATAATAAAATAAAATAACTAGGCTAGCTAAGTAGCATGAAGCAAGTCATATTGCAAATTTGACAGAATCACAGAAAAAGCATCTTCTCAGTTCAAACTAATAGTTACAGACATATAGCTCTTCTTATTCTAATCTTGCACATTACTTAGTAATTGCACGAGTGATCTCTTGCGAATTTACTGTACACAAGTCAAGACATTAATTTCTCATGAAGACAATCCACATGTTCCTTTGTCAAGCAAGAAGGATTCTTAAGGCCAACTCCTCAGACCAGACGCCGGGGTGGCCCTGAACCCTAGGGGGGGCTCGGAGAGGCGTGGAACGCTCACCTCGGTGGCTCCGGCGGCGCGGGGCCCGGCATGGGCCAGAAGGTCTCGCTGGACGCGAGAGGAGCACGGTGAGGAGTGCCCTCCGTGGCTCCGCCGGCGACAAGGAGGAGGACGCGGAGAGCGCGCGGTGGACCAGCGAGATCATGGTAGCGGTTGAGGCTCGGGAGGGAGCCGACGAACGTTGGTGGGCTGGGCCCCAGGGTATGCCGTGGCCCACCCGGCATACCCTGTGGGTCCGCCCCTGTTATGAAGCTTAAACTTCTAACTTTTTTGCTAGTGTAGTAATTTTTTTCACTGTAACTGTTGATAGCTTTTTCAGTGTTATTAAATTTAAAAAAGAAAAAATAGAATTTATAATATTGTTATAAAAAACATCATCAAAGTCCTAGTCATTCAACTTGATTAAAACAAAGGGCCTGTTCTTTTCGGTTGCGGTTTATGGCTTTTGGCTGAAATTTTTGAATTTTGGCAGTTTACGGTACAGATTACGGAGAGACAGATACTCACTTGCGATTTTGGCTGGTACAGATGTTGGGCTTTTAACGTGTAGATCGTTTAACTTGTAGACCTCGTCTTGAGAAAATACCCCGTTTAAAAGTTAGGTACTGTAACAAAAGCCAAAAACCGCCAGTTTGTGAGATAAAGAACAGACCCAAAACATGCCAACTTTTGACGAGTAGTTGCAGCTTCGTTGCCATCCTAGGCGGCTTTAGGGGGTGTTTGGGACTGCTCCACTCCACGTTTTTCAGCTCCGCTCTATGTTTTTTAGCCAAACACAAACAGGTTTAGCTCCACGCACTCTGTTCGAGAAAAAAATGTGGAGTTGTGAGAGCACCTAAAGGGGTGCTCCACAAACTCTAGGTTTTTTGTGGAGCTGCTCCACGGTAGAATTCGTGGAGCAGAGTTTGTGGAGCAGTCCCAAACACCCCCTTAATGCAACTGTTTCCCACTCCATTCTCTTATCGAACAAGAGATTATTTAGGATACAAGGATTTTTATAGAAACAGCTCGAAAAAATGGTCGAAATATGTTATTCTACTAATTCCGAGAAGCAACATCAATTTATAAAAGGGCCTTTTTTTGCTGCGGCTTAAGGCTTTGGCTACGGTTTGTAACTTTTGGGCTGTTTGTGCGAGAGATTACAGAGTAACAGAAACTCATGTACGGTTTTTACCGATATAAATGAAGTCGATAAAGTATGTACTACAATTAGTTAGTAGACCCTATCTTCAAAAGATACTCCGTTTAAAAGCTAGTTACTGTAGAAAAACCGAAAAACAGCTTTTAGAAGCTGAAAAGAACAGGGCCAAAGCATTCGCCTAGGCATCATTTGAAATAGATGAATTTTTCTATATTTCTACATAATTGAACTATTTCGAGTAAAATTTCTGTGCCGCTCATTTGGGTTGAAAAATAATGGTTTATGGCTGAAATTGCACTGTAGTTGACTGAAAATACACTATAGCTAAAAATGGCTTATTTGGCATAATTAAATTTAAAAAATAAAAAAAATTATGTTAGCTCATCATGGATAATATAAACGAACCGACAAAAAAGTTAAAAAATAAAAAATTTATAAATAATAAAAAAATAAATCAGAAAGCAGGAAATTTAAGCTGAAGTGGGCGGGGGGCTCAAACAACCTGCTCACGCGAGCAAAACCCTTTCGAGAACCGGGGGCCCAACAACTGACACACCAACCCTTGTCATCTCATCCCCCACCCGCCGCGAAAGAACCCTAGCTATCTTCCGTACCGAGCGAAGCATCCACTCGCCGCCGCGGAATCGGAAGCCGACGATGCCGCCGAAGCCGTCGAAGAAGGACGCCGCGCCTTCGGAGCGCCCCATCCTCGGCCGCTTCTCCTCCCACCTCAAGATCGGAATCGTGTGTTCCCTGAATCCCCTCCCACGCCCTCTCCTTCCGTGTGTTCCGTGATTCGTGGTCGCTCTGCCCCGGGAGGCCGATCTGGTTAGTTGTAGTGGGTGCGGGTCGGTGGATGGATCTTGCGATTTTATCGTCTGTAGGCGCTGCAGGCTGTTGCTGTAGCTGCAGCTGTGCGGAGGCGTCGCCGATGGAGCGGAGCGAACTCGGTTCCGATGAGGCTACGGCGGGTTTTTGGGCTGATGAGTATGTACAGCGTGCTCGTTGGATGATCTGGTTAGTTTGTGCTTAGCAGGGGTTTTGATGTTTCGTGGCTGTGTTATGTGGCGCGTTGGTGATTTATCGGATCGAGCGGAGATTGTGTGACGCCGGACGTGGTTAGTTTGATAGGGGCTTGTGAGTTTGTTTTGCTCGCCTTCCTGGCCGTACTTCACGGTGGAGAGGAGCGAGGTTGGTGGGGGATTTGGTGGTTAGTTCTTGGTTCAGCTTTGTCTGTAGTTCATGTGTATTTTACTGGGTTTCATGATTGTGATGTTGTGTGGGGTAGTGGTTTATGAGTTCGGGAAGATCATTTGGAGTGTCAAGATGTGATTTGTGACCTTCCAATTGGTGTGTAATTAGTGGATGTGGTGCGCACTTGGATGTTGGGAGATTGGACTCAGCATAGTGGCACGGAGTAGTAATATAGTGTGTCTCCTACTTATGTACTTAGTGGATACATGTTACTGGGAAGAAATAAGAATGGCATAATAGCACATGAAAAGTATTTGTACAGTCCTATTTATTAGTTTTTCCCAATGGCCGAATGTTTGGGCACCTATAGTGTGTCATTACTCAAGACATCTGCTCATTCTTGATGGAAATCAGGATGTTTTGCTAGTTTCTATGATGGCGTGTAGGAGCATTTGCTTTTATCTCATATAATGGCATGGACTCACAATGCAATACTCTTCTCCAGACTTGATCATTGTTTATTCTGTTATGGGTTACTGAATGGTTTGATTATTAGTCCATCTGTGCTGAAGTGCTTTCCCAATTTCATGGTGATATATGATTACCAATAATCCCTGTCTTTGGCCATTTGATTTATCCCTATCTTGTCACCTAATATGAGGGCGTGAGGAGTTTATTGATTGATGTTCTGTGCAGGTTGGGTTACCAAATGTCGGCAAATCAACTTTGTTTAATATATTAACAAAGTTGTCAATCCCAGCTGAGAACTTCCCTTTCTGTACCATTGACCCAAATGAGGCGCGGGTGTATGTTCCGGATGAACGATTTGACTGGCTTTGCCAACTTTACAAGCCAAAGAGTGAGGTTTGTTTCTTTTCTCAACTTATACAGTAATGTGCAGCTTCTTGGCTTATGTTTCAGACATATAGTAACTGTTAAAGTACTATGCAGGTGTCTGCATATCTCGAAATCAACGACATAGCCGGGCTTGTTAGAGGAGCTCATGCTGGGGAGGGTCTGGGAAATAACTTCTTATCCCATATACGTGCCGTTGATGGAATCTTTCACGTCTTGAGTATGTTTAATCTTGAGGATTCTACTGTTGTTGTGCTTCATTTTAACAAAGTTCTGCTCCTGTGTTGGAGACTGCATGCTTTATGCTTTTGAAGATACCTTTTATACTGTAATGGTTTTGCTGATTTAATGCTTCTTTAGTCTTTAATACCAATATAAAACAAGCAAAGTTTAGGGTCTTGTATATTGCATATCTAGTGAACAGTAGTCACCATATAGTTTTAGTGTGAGAGCACAGTAAAAAATTATCTGCTCATTTATGATGTTAACAGTAAAAGAAGGAAGCTTTGCATTTGTATCAGTTCTTTATAGTTGTTTTATGTAATCACATGATCATAAACATCATGATTGTTTTATGTAATCATGATCATAAATGTCATGACAGTTAAGCATTTCTTGTTCATTTATTCTTCTACTCTGTTCTGGTTCTATACTGAATTACCAATACCTCCTAGTTGTTATAACTTACCAGTAATTCGATCTAAAAAATGATAAGTAGTTGGGAACTTTTTGTGGAGACCTAACTGACCAGAATAGATGTTCTTGTACTTGCCCCCTGGGATATGTCTTCTTTAGCAAGGTCTGTTCACTGCAAATCATTTGTTGTATCCATAACTGATTGAGTGTTGCATGTGCTTTCCAGGAGCATTTGAAGACAAGGAAATTACTCATATTGATGATACAGTAGATCCTGTTAGAGATTTGGAAACTATTAGTCAAGAGCTAAGACTGAAGGTTTTATAGTTGATTTGCATATCAATTATACTTTGTCTGGTGCTCTGGTTGAATCTCCTTTTAACAAAGTGCTGTTGCACTTTCTTTTCCAGGATATGGAGTTTATGCGGAACAAAACTGAGGACCTTGAGAAGTCAATGAAGAGGAGCAATGACAAGCAGCTTACCATCGAGCATGAATTATGTCAGAGGGTGGGGCATCTGTTACAGCTAACTTTAGTTATGCTAAGTTTCTACCAGTCTGTCGGCAACCTTATATATGATTGATAATTGAGAATTTCTTGTATATTATTCTTTTGTTGCTCAAGTGATTGGTAATTTAGGTTCAGCTTCTTTTCATAACAGGTCATGGCCCATCTTGAAGGTGGGAAAGATGTACGTTTAGGAGATTGGAAAAGTGCTGACATTGAGATCTTGAATACGTTCCAGCTACTTACGGCTAAACCAGTTGTCTATTTGGTATGAGTTTCTTTGTCATCCATATGATCCATTCTCTGTTAAGTAGTTTTTCATGAGAAGTTATGAAGTAGTTGTCAAGATGAGCTTTTAAGTGAGCTTTCATGAGTTCAAAAGTATCCATGCTTGTGCATTTAGATTCACAGTCAATATTGTACCATTTTGATTCTTTTTAGGCATAGAATTTGTATTAATGTGTGCACGTATGAAGCATACTGTTCCCAATGCATGTTAACCCAGTGGAGTTCTTTTTGTTGTGCTCTGTTTCATTATTGCTATCTATCTGCTGCCTGCTATTATACTTTTATTTTGCGCTATCATGCAATATTCTGAAAATAACCAGTACTCTTGGTCACCCCACCTTTCAGTGTTTTCTACAATAAGTGGTCTTGTATACGGTATTTAAATTTAGATTTATATATATGCATACTTACATAGCAACAAAACAAATACTCCCTCTGTTGTTAAGTAGATATCAATTTAGACATTGAGACAGTCTTCAATAGTCTGTACACACCTTTGAATTTGAACATTAGCTTTTCAAATTATATGCAATGAAAAAATATAACAATACAGAAGTACTTTTGATGATAAATGTACTATATGAAAAATCTAAATACCTTTGTGTATATTAGAGATCAAATTTAAAAAAAAAAGTTCTTCATGAATGGAGAGTGGGGACTCTGCCTCCTTTTATATGCTCAGCCCACATTTAACTCGAAGCCAAATAGTCATTGGTCACTCAGTTAACTAGTCATTAGTCGCTCAGTTAACTGTATAATTAGTCCATTTAATTGGTTTAATGTTTCGATTTTGACCTTTTATCGACAAACAAACAAAGAAGCTACCTTTTCCTTGTATGTGGCCTTTTGGAAAGCCCAACCGACCTTTTTTAAGAACAATTGAACTGTATCATTTAATGCATTTTGTTATTTTTGTAGGTGAATATGAGTGAGAAGGACTACCAGAGGAAAAAGAACAAGTTTCTACCTAAGATACATACTTGGTATTGTTTCCTAAATACATTGCAATATTTCATGGTCAAATCACTCAATCTATGCCTGGGTTATAGACCATAGTCATGCTATATTGCTAATGGAGCTGAATTTTAGAAATGGATCCCATGTCACTTACTGGCCCAATGATATAATGTACTCCTTTCATACTGTATTTCTATCAATCTGTACCCAAATTTTAGGTGTTTACTCGAACTATGGGAATTGCAGTTCAAAGTGCAAATGCTGATTTTTCTTTTGTTCATGCACAACAGAATATGGAAATTAAAAATCGTTTTAAGCTTCCGTCATGATAGGACTTGTTGCATCTGATATTTGGTCCAACTTGCTTGTTGAATAGAGCAGTCATGCGATTCATTGTGTAACACATTTGTTTTTAACTCACAAATGTTATGACAGATGAAACCAATGTTTGTGCGTAAGATCTGGCTGTTGTTGGATCTGAGAGTAGAATTATGTAAATTTTGTTAGTCACATGCATACATGGGGTGCTGACAAGTGAAAGCTTAATAGTTGATAATGAAATAGATTTCATTCTCTCAAGTATTTTTCTATGTGCTGCTTCATGGTAAGAAATTATTTGTAGTGCATGTAATTTTGATTAAGCTTGATTACCTTGCATGTCATTAACATAACCATGATATTAAATATTCCCTTTGAAAGGGTAGTAATGGAAAATAGGCTAATGCCTAACTGTTTTTTATCTTCAGGGTTCAGGAACATGGTGGTGAAACTATTATTCCTTTCAGCTGTGCTTTTGAAAAGCAACTAGTGGATATGCCCGAGGATGAAGCTGCTAAATATTGCGCTGAAAACCAGATAACAAGGCAAGTTGTCACATTATTATACTTGAGCTGACAATCCCAGGCCCGTTAAATGCGCTGTATGTAATTAGCTTAGTTGCAAAAAGCTTGAAAATTAAATTGTTGTGGATTCAATGATGCAATGTGACTTCGAGACGACATGTTTCTATTTGGCCGTACTAACTTTCTAAAGTTGCATTCAGATCATATTTGTATGATTTTATAAAACTGGAGTAATCACCTTTAAGACAACTATCAAGCTGAAGTAGTTTTAAATTTATAATATTTATTGCAGCTTCTCGTTGCATGTCATTTAAGTTTTCTCATTAGTTTTAGTTTGTAACCGAAGTGTTCTCTATTGTGCGCCACAGTGTGATCTCAAAAATCATCAAGACTGGTTTTGCTGCAATTCATCTTATATACTTCTTCACTGCTGGCCCTGATGAGGTACATTCCTTCTGTTTATGTTGTGCCAGTATTACATGTGGATATAATATGTTCCATCTTTTACTACATGTTGCTAAAATGGTGGTGCCACAGTTGCCTGCTTACAATTGTATCCAAAATCATGTGCTTGTTTGAACATTGCGCTTATCTTTTGTACTTATTGTTTCTTCATGTTTCAACTTTCAAGTAAGAATGCCTGAATTAAATTTATCTGGCAGTCATACTGGATTAATGACATAGTTGAATTCTCTAATCTCTATTCAGGTGAAGTGTTGGCAGATCAGACGTCAAACTAAAGCTCCTCAAGCTGCTGGTACAATTCACACTGATTTTGAAAAGGGCTTCATATGCGCCGAGGTACTCTTGCTAAATAGTTAGAATATGACATGATAATATATTTTTTATATTCTGGCTAATTGAATTGTGTGGCATCCTAAGTAGCTGATCTACCATTGTTAATTCTTATCATTCAAATTAGTTGCAAATGCAAGTTGTAACATTGCAACCTGGTTTTATTATACGTAGTACTTCCTAAGATACTTGATGAACATACCATTGATCTAGATGTTTCCTGAAGCTACTTGATGTAGGTCTTTTTTCAAGGTTCGATGGGTCTAAACAGTATTCCTCCATCTCCATCATAATTATTTCGATTCTTTCCTTGAAATTTGAAGACACTATTGATGAAGCCAGTCTGATAGCGTAGTTCAGCTGGGATGTACGCACATTTTGAATCAGATAATTATAAGAAATATCTCCTTTTGGGATTAGGTAATGAAGTTTGAAGATCTTAAAGAGCTGGGCAGTGAATCTGCTGTCAAGGTATGCATGTGCTCATCAAAGTTGATCTTGTTCAAGTGCCTATTTTGATCTCTTATGACATCAACGGCATGAGTTACAGACCGTTTTTCTATTGTAGGCTGCCGGAAAGTACAGGCAGGAAGGGAAGACCTACGTGGTGCTGGATGGGGACATCATCTTCTTTAAATTCAACGTGTCTAAAGGTGGAAAGAAGTGATCAGTACCTGAATGTGATAGTGTTCAACAGTGCTGCATTTTATCCAAACTTATACGTTTTTGAGATCAGTAGCAACTACTAAGAACTGATTTAATTAATATTGTACAATGAGGCTATAAATTATCGAAGGATTGTATAATGAGCCTATAAATTACTATTGCAAAATGTACGGTCTTGGTACCTATTCTGGGCATGCTTTTTCTCTTGCCCGAGTCTAGATCCGTAATTTAATGGTGAACTGCCTTTGCAAGTTTCGACGTGGTGGCTGTTATGCAGTCGTATAAATAGCTGATTTCTGCTAATTTTATTTAGTTTGAAGTAGAATACACGAACCACATGCAGACGCTAATGCACATGAAGTAGAAAGAATTTTAGTTGACTGCAACAAGGAGCTGATAACACCCCCAAAACAGATATGTCGGTAAAGTGAAGTAGAAGTAAATGTCCCCAAGTGAGCTGATCATTTCCTGCGCTTCAGTCGGACACCATTCATCCTGCTCTGCAGCATACACCAATGAACCAGTTCTCACCAATATGGCAATCAGGTACTAGAAATTAAGTTCTGCACAAGCAGCAAATAATTATGGAAAGTGAACCTTCAAAGGAACCTAGGGCCAAAATATCATGCCAAAACAAAGCTTGTTGACCATCTTTGTCCTTGTGAATAGCGCCCCACTTGAACCAATATTTTGTTCTTGGTAGCCCTTTCCAGAAGTGGGCCCCCTTGGTAATGGCTACTGATGAAGTCAACCCTTTGGCAGATTTTTTTCAGTACATTAGCCTGCACTACTCTGAATATTCTTGATGAACTATCTTCACATACCAACAGCAGACAAGTATTCATTACCCTGGAATTCTCCTGCCACAGAAGTGTCTTTATCGGAGGCTAAATCTGGACTTTCCTGTAGTAGATCTTGATTTTTTTTTTCCTTCGAATCTAAACAGCTTCTGAATCCCTGGTCATGTATGAGCTAAGAAATGCTAGCTGGTCATGTGTGGCTTCTCAGTTCTGTGGGCAAATAAGAGTATGCAGGAAAAATACTAGAACTCAGCTTGGATAAATCGATGTGCTCATTTATTAGAACAAAAAAACAGTAGCTCTTCTAAGATACGAAATTACTGGACCTCTGCATAAGCATTTAGTCGATTAACAAGTAATTAAACAAAGTAATCAAACAAATTAAGGCAGAATGACACTGACGGGCCTATCAAAGATCCAGCTAAACGGGACGGGCGTGGGCTTCTTCCGGGCCTCGGCTACCCTATCCTGGACCTTCTCCTCCATCCTCCGGATCTTGTGCGGCAGCGCGCACAGTAGTCCCGCGCACGCCTCCCCTCGCCGGAGAGCCCCGCCGACAGCTCCTCCACGCGCCACTGCCGTATCAGGTGCTCCAAGATGCCGGTGTAGTCGGAGGCCGTGTACACTCCGGCCTGCTGCGCGGCGGCGGCGTAGTGGGCGAAGAGGTCAGCGTCGCGGCCGTCGCTCATGAGCACGGCAGGCATGGTGATCCGGCGGCGCATCATGTACGCCAGCGCGCGCACTGTGGCGTCCGGATTCGCCTCGAAGAGCTTGGCGACGATGCTGGTGTAGGCGGCCTCGTGCAGCTTCTCGTCGGCGGCGATGGCGCCGCAGATGCGAGCGAGCGCGGCGTCGCCGTGCGCGCCCACCTGGCGCGCCGTGTTGCCGTGGGCGATCGACGTGGCGCGCTCCTGGAAGGCGACGTAGATGAAGCCGTGGTAGGGGCTCGCCGGCGCGTGCATGGCCATGCCGGACTGGATGAGGCGGTGACGGTGCGCTCCACCTGACGCATGTCGAGGCGGCCGGAGAGGTACATGTACCGGCTGAGCACGTCGCCCTGGCGGTTCTCCTCGGCGGACCAGCCGCAGATCCACCGCGCCCAGGCGGTGCCGTCGACGCCGGTGACGTCGCGCGCGGCCTCGAAGCGGTTCGTCATGCTTTGGTACGTCGGCAGCGCCTCCTCCGTCACCATGTTCCCCACCAGGCACACCAGCTGCGCGTCCGGCAATGCCGCCGCCCGCGCGCGGAGCTCGAAGTACGCCGCGTGGAAGCTCTCGGCCCCCAGCGCCGCCGCGTCCGGGAGCATGTCCGACGGTTGCCACGCCGCGTCCGCCGGCTTGAGCAGCGGCAGCACGTGCTGCTCCGCCCACGGCTCCAGCTGCGCCAGCACCTCCAGGCGCTCCCGCGTCAGGTACCTCCCCCATTCCTCCTCCTCCCGCCGCCCGGCGACGCCAACGGCCATGGCCACTCTACTCGTCGCAGTACTCCTGCACCTCCTGCATGCATGCACAACAATTCGACATGCAACTACATCAATATGCATGTCACTACATTACTAAGGCCCCGTTTGGCACAGCTCCACCACCGACTCCTGGAGCCGTTTTGTGCCAAACGGGGTACAACAAAATAGCTCCACCCAAGGAGTCCCTTAAAACCTGCTGAGACAAAAGTAGCTCCTTGGGTGGAGCTGAAAAAAGTAGCTTCACCCAGCTCCACTTGTGAAGTTAAAAAAAACAACTCCACTTGTGAAGTGAAGCCGTGCCAAACGGGGCCTAAATACTCCAAACTAACAACATTTATTTTCAAAACAGAAAAACTTAATTTGATGCGTTGCGTATATACAAAAATACATATGCATGTGTACTTACCAGGTGCTGATCGTTGTTGATGGCTTGTAGATGTTGTAGTTATTTGGTTTGTGTGATGGATATGCAATCCTAGCTAATATGGTTGTTGCTGCTGCCGCCATGTTCAAGGCAATCCTGGCTAAATCAGGGCCACGTTCGTATTTACGGAGACAGTGAAGGGTGTTTTCGCATAAAACTAAGGACCCATACATAATTTCAAAAATCACGGGGTACTATCCAGCAAAAGGAGGGTCTCTATGAAAATACAAAGGACCCATATGTAATTTTGGAGAAGCAGAGGTTTTTTCGCAAAAACTGATGTGGAAGGAAACTCTGTAAAAAACCGAGGACCTGTACGTGATTACGTAAAATCTGGAGAGCTTTTTTGTAAAAATGCTGACGTGGCAATATAGGTATGATGATACGTGCTTCCTATTACGAATCAAAGTCACTTTTGGCACTGTTTCGCACCGTATTTACAACAATAGCAGTATGCCGACCGTATTGACAAAAATATCGTTTTTGCTATCGAGGGGCTAGGACTAAGTCGTAGTACTAGCTGCCGATCATCCATGTGTCGTATCGACGAGGAGGTAACTTACGTACGAGCCTACATATTTTTTTCCTATTACACCTAGCGTTCCACTAACATCATGGCGTTCTCCCACCACAGGTCCGTTGTCGAGATGCATCCCTTTTGCCGTCCGCACCACCTGTACAGACTACCGCTCCCCGTCGTTCATCTTAGCTGCACATTCGGGAAGTATGAGATTCGTATTGTACATCCGGAATATTTGTTGTGAATAATATCATTTCGTTTTGCAGCCTCCAATTCAACATAGAGGTGACGACGAGTCCACTGATGACAACACGGGCCTCCCAGATGCTTCTAGAGAGCAGTACACGGCGCCAGGGTTTGCAGTGTACACAGGACAAGGCTCAGCGTTCTCAGCATACCTAGGGTTTGGACACTTCGGTGGGTGGAGCTCCTCCGGCTTCGCTGTCATGTCGTACAGTCAGGGCGAGAGCTCATTCGCACCACAAATAGAATTTCTAGAGTCCTTTGTACACGATATTATTGTGGGCGGCTCGCAATTCGGCACGTCTCAGGTGGACGACTTCGACCCTTACTGGACCCAGCGTATTGTACTTCAGCCTACTGGACCACCGCCGGCCACTAAGCAAACGGAACGGTCTCCATACCTCCTCCGACCCGATACGCAACCTCCGGACCGACTGACATACTCAACGGGACATGCTCGTGCGCGTCGGAAGACAAGACCACATACGGACAGCCAACCTGTGATGCATTTTTTATAGTACTGTAATTACTTTTAATTATACAAATTCATGATGTATCAAATTGTAAAAAATGTGATATTCTCGTTAAATTCATGGTTAAGTTAATCCAAACAAACATGGCTAATTTGGACTGCATAAAATTTTTAAAAATTATATAATAATTATTATTATATCGGGAGGCTTCACATAAAATTTTATAATTTTTGGAGTTCATTTGCTACATACAAAAACTAATAAAAATATCAAAATTGCATGAATTTTTTAACAACATTCACCATGGATAAAATTCCTCAAAAACTACACTGCAAGGAACGTTACGTCTTTGATATATTTAAAAATTCAAAAAACACTAAACGGAAAAAAATTAGGCTAGACGGCAGGCTTGCCTGCCACCTGCTCTCTGGGCAGCAGGTTGCCTGCAGTCCAGTGAGGGAGCGGTGCCTGTCGCCAGTGGCAACACCACACATCGCCTCGCGGGTGTTGCTGCCCGGCCCCCGACGGCAAAAATGAGATTTTTGTCAATACGATTGGTATACTACTATTTTTGTAAATATAGCGTGAAATAGTGCTAAAAGTGACTTTGATTCTCCTGGTACTTCCTATACTCGTATACACACATACAGTCAGTCAGAGGTAGCTAGCTCATCAGAACATATGCACATGTGTTGACACAGTTGCCACGACCGTGTTCCATAGTATACCTTCGACTTAACGCACCGTACAAAATAGGATGGCGTACAAGCTGCCACGACGCCACACGCGCCGTGTGAGGCTTAGTACCTGTTCTTTTTAGCTGAAACTTATGATTTTTAATTATGATTTGAGACTTTTGGGCTATTCATGTGAGAGATTACAGAGTAACAAAAACTCATGTGCGGTTTTTGCCGATATAAATAAAGTCAACACAGTATGTACTACACTTAACTAGTAGACCATATCTTGAAAAGATACTCCGTTTAAAAATTAGTTACTATACAAAAGCTAAAAGGCAGCTTTTAGAAGCTAAAAAGAACATGTCATTAATTTACTATTAGTAGCAGACACTTACTGTTCTTGCAAACAGTACCTTATGATTTTTAATTACGATTAATAGATATGATAAATATAATGAATAGGAATCAAATGCAAAAATCAACTATAAAACCGAAAGGTGCTTCGGCCTATTTTTTTCAGCTTTTGGCTTTTTTTTATAGTAACTAGCTATTTAGGGGGTGATCGGTTCGGCTGAAAAGCTCGTGGCTTATGGCTGAAAATACTGTAGCTGGCTGAAAAAAGCACTGTAGCTGACAGAGGCTTATTTAGCATAATTAAATTTAAAAAAAATTAAAAATAAAAAAATATGTTAGCCCCATTATGTATAATACAAACAAATACGGGAAAAAAGAACCGGCAAAAAAGCTCAACAAAAAGCCAAAAATTCAGAAAAAGACGAAACTTATAAATAGTGCCAAATAAGCCCCCAGCACTGTAGCGAAGCCACAATGATCGCAGCCTTGAACGGAGTGTCTTTTCAAGATGAGGTCTACTAGTTAATTATAGTATATACTGTACCGACTTCATTTATATCGGTAAAAACCGTATGTAAGTTTTAATTACTCTATAATCTCACACAAATAACCTAAAAACCACAAATCACAATTAAAAAGAACAGAACCTTTAAAGTAGTCTGCTTCGGAAGTCGGCACTACAAGCCACCGCGCGCTGCGCCGCCGGAAGACTTTGGGAGGTACCGGCGCTTCAGCGGCAGACTTTTGGGGGTCGATCGGAATAATGGCATTATCCATCCATGCGTGTAGAAATCAAATAGAACATGCATCTAGAAATAATGGCATTATCGATGGGAATAATGACGTATGGATAAGATGAACGGGCTATTTAGTACTGTTGTAAAGTGTTGTGGCTGGAATGGCATCGTACTAGCTGTTTGTTTTTTTAAAAGTATTCAATTAAAAATAATAAAAAAATAAAAAAATATCGTTATATCTCCAACTCTGTGGATAATACAAACAAAACTTTTGGCTCGCTGTAAGGAACGGGGCCACCAAGCAGTATAAGCACTTTATTTGGAATTAACGAGCGGTCATGTCATTTCTTTACGTTACTGCTGATAGATTTCACTTAACTCGTTTCTTCCTGGTCTACCTTTCATTGTAAATTTTAATTTATAGTATTTTATTGTCATTATCAATCTTCGTACAATATTTTGTTTATTCCATTTGTTGCAAGGTATGACTTTACTAGAGCTTCTGGAAGAGTTCTACGATAAGAACCACTGGTGCAAGATTTGGATCGCGGATGACACGGATGGCCCTCTAGCCCTGGAGCTCCGAGCAGGGATGGATATTTGGGAGCTAGATGATCACTATGGCCCAATCCTCCGAGCCATGAATAGGGATGGCAATCGGGCGCGGCGCCACCGGCTGCTACAAGCCTGCAAGTATAAACCAACACGTTTCTAGGTCTCCAGAGGCCAGTAAATTTATATGTACAACTTCAACATGGATTGCAGCATATTTTAGGTACCTAAAGACTTGAGATGGATAATATTTATGGTAGATAGATGTTTGATGGTGCTATTGTCCAAAGCTATGTCATAATACTCTGCTACTTACATTGAGGGATAAAAGTCACAAAGCATTACCAAAACCATTTTAACATATAAATCTTCTAATGTACTTCAAACAACCTTGGAGGCTTGGAGCAGTCATAGGCTCATACTTCTCGGCCGGGCTTTGAAGACGACATTGAGGAGGAGGTCGGGCGCCCGAGCGAGAGGACAACATTGAGGACGGCGTAGAGGAGTAGGTCAGGCAGGAGGAGGGGCGGCGACCGGGTGGGGCGAGGGGTTGCAAGCGACCTAGTGGGGGACGAGGGGCGACAGGCGGCCAGGTGGGGGCCGAGAGGCGGCAGGCGGCCTGTTGGGGGGGTGAGGGGTGGCAGACAGCCGGGTGGGGGGCCGAGGGGCGGCAGACAGTCGGGTGGGGGTGAGGGATGGTCGAAAAGAGGATGAGGCTTGCTTCGCTTGGTGGCAACTGGATCTGGGGATGGGGGCCTGGGGGGCGGGGGCAGCAGCTGGCTAAGTGGGGGGTGAGGGATGCAGCCGGACGGGTAGGGGGTGAGGGATGGCCGGGAGGAGGATGAGGCTTGCTTCGCTTGGTGGTGGCTGGATCTGGAGGATGAGGCTTCGCTTGGTGGCAGCTGGATTCTAGATCTAGAGGATGGATAATGTTGGTGGTAGCTGGGGCTTGGTCGTTTGGAGACTGGGAAAGTAGGAATCATTGGGGTTGGGGATTAGGGTCTTGGGGAGTCTAGGGTTTACTCTTTTGACTATTGGGCTGGCCCCTCTCAGGTTGCGGGTAAATGGGCGAGATGGGTACATGTGGAGCTCACCCATGCCCGTGCCCGTTTTCATGCCCGAGGGCAAAGAACACATCCCATGCCTGGATCCATTAGGGTATTTATCCACGAGCACATGGGTAAATGGGCATAATTGCCATCCTTAGCCACGAACTTGTTGCCTTTTGTGAGGCTGGTCTCCATTGAATGCCAGTTCACCCTGGATGACAGTCTGTTCTTGACACTTGTGGACAGATGGAGTCTCGAGATGTACACCTTTTACTTTTGGTGGGGTGAGATGACAATCATTTCGCAGGACGTCTCATTCTTGATCGGTTTCCCTCTCTGAGGTGAGGCACTTGTTCCAGCCCCTCTACCAACGGACTGGAGGGATAGGCTGGCATATCGATTCAGCTTAGCTGTCCCAGAGGGTGCTAGTGGCGTCTCCCCCACTTGGCTGAGGCATTTCAGTCAGTGCTCATAAGATGCACCAGACAAGGTCGTCAAGACACACCTCGTCACGTGCCTTCTTTACCTCTTTGGTTGGAGCATATTTCCATCCACACAGGGCGATTTTTGCTACCCCGACTTCATCCGCATCACTGAGCCTTTAGCTGACGCGGAGGTTAGGGTGATGCCTCAATACAACTGGGGATTAGTTATTGAGAGACCATGTGGTCTAAATCCCAAGTTGGTAATGAGTAATTGACATGCGGTTTGGATTGAGTGAGTTTGGTTTGAGTGATTCATGCCAGGTTGGCATTTGGCGAGGTCGGGTTGTGACGAGACAGATTTGACGCGTGGGCGTCGTCCCGGTTGGTCATGTGGGTCATTTCTCGCTTGAGTAGAATTTGTTGGTACTAATCATGTTTATATGCTTTGTGCCGTGCTATGCGATGTGGTTTTTGTCTGTGATGGCTGCAGGACGTCGAGTGGAGTCGTGGCGAGACACGGAGGACTGGACTAGGCGCAGGTGGCGCTGAGGTCAGAACAGTCGGGATGTGTCGAAGACGACGTGGACTCGAGGTGGTTGCGAGGCGTGCGAGACAAGGAACACGGAAGCTTCCCGGAAGGTGCAGCAGGGGCGTTTCGGTAAAAGCGCGAGGCTGCAAAAGGAAGCGGGTTAGCGGGCAAAGCATGGAGGGGTAAAATGGGCAAAGCAAAGTGTAAACCCATCAAGGAATGCTATAAATAGGAGTGTGTTTCCTGGTTGTTGGCATGACTTGGAGAGGGGTTTTAGGGCTTTTGCTTTGTGCTTTAGTGATGGAGAGAGTGGGTATATGAGATAGGGTTGTGTTCTTGATCTCCTAAGCATGTATGGGGACTTGGTGTGAGATTGAGAGAGGGATTGACTGAGATGTAAACACTACAATATCAATCATGTATGTCTCTGTATCGATTTTATGAGAGCTGTCCTTATTTCATATGTGATGCTTCCCTGTGTTTGAGCTCTCTTGTTTCTCTCTTGATTATCTTGTCTCCTCTGTTGTGTTATTTTTTATTTTTGCCAAACAAGTACTATCTCTTTACTTCATAGGGAGGATAGTTATTTGTTGTGAAGGCATGAGCAGCAAGCTACGTGGTTTACCTTTCTTGGTATTTATTTCTTGCGGCCAAGTAGTACTAGCAGTGATCTTTGTGTAACACTTGAGATTGAGCTTTCGGCCAGTCCTCAACAGTTGGTTCTTTTGCAGCAATTAATGATCCAACTAGTACTCAAGTTTCGGCCACCAGGAATCTTGCTCTTTATTTTTGTTTGGCTGCAGCAAGATGTTTGCACTCTCTTGGATTTCTTTTGAGTACTTGCCGTGAGCATCAATCAAGTCTTTTCTTGAATGAGTCTCCTTTTGCTATTGTCCTGTGCCGATTTAATTGCTTCTCCTGTGTACTTGTTTCGGATGTAAGTTAAAGCATTCATTGCTATCTTTTGCTGCAGTATCCGATTTCTCCTAAGAGCCATCCGATTTTTGTCTTGTCACCTTTTTCGGTTGGCAGCAGTGTACTGCCGAACAGAACACTTCTCCCCTTTGCTTTCCTACAGTAAAAAATACTTTGTGCTTTAGAAGGTATATTTTTTGGTGGTCGGCTCAGCAAAAACAAGATGTGCTGTTTGCTTTCCAGTCCAAAAGTTAAATGAACAATCAGACAACAGTTTATGCAGTTCTTTCCTTGATCAGTGTTTGGTGCCTCTGTTTTCTCCTCTGAATACTTAGGGTTCCAGTGTCTTCTTCATAGCTCTGTAGCTATAGGAGAAGTATATCTTTTAGTGGATACCTATGCGGGGACGAATTTTTTAAGTGAACGACATTCACCCCCCTCTGTCGTCATTTCGGTCCTACAGTTATCCTATACGTCACATATCAGGGGTTGTGTGACGCTTTGCAGCACGGCACCGGTGCTACCCCTAACCTGGCCATCTACTACATGCTACTGTAGCTTGGAGTTGGGAGCACTTCCTTGTGGGGCGTCCGACCATCGAGAGGCCAGTGCACCCATACATCCAGTTCACTGACCCAATAGACGGGTCCACTATGGGGTTATGATGGACTGGTGCCCGCCTACGCTGGCCCAAGGATAGATTAGCGAGATGCTACTTGTTGTGGCACAATGAGTTCAAGTCGTTGCATAACCATGACATCATCTAGGCTCCATGGACTCTAGAATTCATGTAGAGTGTAGTTCCACATGGGCTGTCCATGCAATGCCTCTAGGACGCCAAGTTATAGGTGACGACCTGCCATCTGGTGTTCTCACACATGGTGAAGGCTTACGCGCCACAGCACATAATGTGACAGCTTAGTTTGTACTAGGTTGTGCCCCCTCTAGACGACATGTTCCTGTAGCGAGCCATACACCGGTGAGTAAAACTCCATCTAAGTAATGTTTACACTTTGTATGTCTTTTTTTATAACATCGATTGTTCTAGAAATGCAAGCAATAGAGGGTGGGTCAGCATGCTACAAACTGGCCAGCAATGCAACAGGAGTGGACGACGGCATGGACGGACATGGTGTAGTTGGATGTCATAATGGAGCAACGTCCATATGATGTTCAGATGTACGATGAATACCTACACTGGTACATACCACGATCACATGGTGAACTCATCGTTCCTCCACCAGAGCGCCCAAGGGGTGGTGATGCACGACGAAAGCCTACAGCGCTCGTTTGATCACCATAGCGCTATTCGACACCTAGCTATGGTGGCTCTATTGACAAAATAACCGACAGTGTGAGTTCATGTCTCCTCCACGATCGCGGTGAAAGGGAGGCACCGCACGTCCTTCAGGATGCTATTGCCAAAAATTTCCAAAAATTTTGGGTTGAAAGTTGACTATTTCGATGTGAAAGTGAGAAATTTTGAGTTGAAAATATTTAAATTTTGAGCTAAAAGCCTTCAAAGTTGATAGAGAGGAGAAGGGCACCAATCTTAAAAGTCAAAGCTAACTATGGATGCTTGATGGGTATTGTAGCAACCGAAAAAAAGGGGAAATATCTCAACTATTCAAAAACCGGCAATCTCTTAATTAGCAATTAAATCAATTAATGACATCTCTAATCTGGGCTTAAGGGCCAAATAAGAGGGGGCTTGGTTGTTTCCTCCGTGCACAGGTCAGATTCTCTCCAACCAGGTTTCTCTCTCCCATCTTTCTCTAGGGCTAGCGATGGCAGCAGCGTCTGAGTCGTCGATGGCAACCGGCGGAGGTGTTGTCTGCTAGTGGCTCACGGGTCAAGTGGAAGCTGATTTCTTCGTCCTCAGGCAAGACGCGTGTGGAAAGTATCCTCGATCACCATGTGGAATCAAGATACAACAGCTGCCCCATTGTGATCACGTGAGCGCGGTCTCATGTGGAAGTCCTTGGCCCAGTCTCGCATGGTGAGATGCGAGCGGGATTCTCTGACTTAGAGAAGCTGCCACAGATCGCCAGATGAACGGTGAGTTTTTTTTAGTTTTGATTTTTTATTTTTAGTTTTTAGTTTTTTATTTTCATCTTTTTTCTATTTTTAATTTTTTATATTTCTTTATATTATCTGTGTTAAAATAATCTATTTTTTATAAATAAAAAATATGTTATTTTAACACAGATAATATAAATAAATAAATAAAAAATAAAAAAAAGATGAAAATAAAAAACTAAAAACTAAAAGTAAAAAAAATCAAAACAAAAAAACTCACCGTTCATCGCCAGATCTGTGGTTTAGAGAGCTTCTCTAAGTCAGACAATACGCGCCGGGTGAGATGGTGCTATTCTTTTGTGATTGATTCACGAGGACCAACCGATATGACGCTTTGCTCCAAACCATCAAAGTATTTTGCACAACCAAAAGTCTGATTTCTTTGCATGCATAACCAAGTCTAGGGCGCACGTCTCGTCAATCAACCAAGCCATCAATTTATCTAGTCAAGACTACTTTAAGTCTTTACAGAAGCCATCAATATTCAACCAGCACGTGAAGACACAAGTTTCCTTAGTGCACATGAAGAAAAGTCATCTCTAATCAGCTTACATTGTGCTATGTCAAATCAATCACCAGATTACTTGGTGCTTACTTGGTCGCTTCCTTGGTCTACTGTACGTCAGATTTGGTTCGCGCGTGACTTTGAAGGGACGTACAGACAATTGCGCATCTTTAATCCTTCATACAGCGAGTCCGTCGAACATACTCAAGACAAATACCTCGTGGCCGTAATCTCTCCATTCCACATTCCATCTTCCATGATTATTTGTCACTACTGCCATTAAATACAATTATCATATTACTAATACATGATTGGTTATTGTCATATTACTAATGCTTGCCTAGTTATTATTATATTACTAATGCTGGTTCGGCTATAGACTTCTAATATTGTATTCATACCATGATATTTTAGGTTATCTTGTTTCACATGCTTTCAAGACAAATACCTCGTGGCCGTAATCTCTCCATTCCACATTCCATCTTCCATGATTATTTGTCACTACTGCCATTAAATACAATTATCATATTACTAATACATGATTGGTTATTGTCATATTACTAATGCTTGCCTAGTTATTATTATATTACTAATGCTGGTTCGGCTATAGACTTCTAATATTGTATTCATACCATGATATTTTAGGTTATCTTGTTTCACATGCTTTTATGTTTATTAGGCTACTCAGTTATTAGTATTTAGACACTATACCACAACCAATCTGTAGCGTCAGATAACGGTCGCTAAAACGTAATATTAACGTCCAACCATCGGTCGCTATTTTACATGTATCGACGGAACATCGGTCGCTACATATATTTAGCCGTTTACGTCAAACAATCGGTCGGTAAAAACAAATGCCAGAGTCAAACGATTGGTCGCTATAGCTCATTTTCATTTTTGCCGCGCTCAGCCCAGCCCACTCGCGCGCTGCGCGGCCACCCAAAACCCTATCTCCAGCACTTACCCACCCCAGCAGCCGCATCTCACACCCAGCAGCCGCCAGTCGCGCGCATCTCGTCCGGGCTGCCGCCGCTGCTGCCGTCCCCGCCGGCGCCCGCGAGCTCCGTCCCTGCCGCCCGCATCTCACCTCTTCACCAGCGCTGCCCGCGAGCTCGCCGTCCCCGCCGTTGCAGCTGCCGTCCCCCGCCGTCGCGGTCGCCGTCAAGCCGTCGCGACCGTCGTCCAGGCCGCCGTCCCCGCTGCGCGCTCGCCGGTATCGCTGTACTCGCCCGAGCCGCCGCAGCCGTCGTCCCTACCCGGCCCGTCGTCGCAGCCGCCGTCCCCTCTGAGCGTCCCCGAGCAGGTACTGGTTCTCTTCCCTTCCATCCCGTCCGCTGCTCCCTTCCCCTCCTATCCCCTCTCAATATTAGTGAAGAATGATTCCACCTGCTCAAATTCAGACTCGGGTCCCATGTTTTATGCAGATGAAAGCTTCTAGTTGCAAATGCTTATAGGTGTGTGGATAGAACTGTTATCTACGTGTTGTCATGTAGAGCTCGTGGTGCAGAATTTGCTTGATTACTGAAGACATCAGTATCTTATCTTTTTCCCTACTTGGTGTCGGTCCTTTGTTGTCCTCGTGTCTGCTTGAAGCTTATCTTGCAATAGTTGAGTACTGTATTCATGTGTTGGAACCTGTCTAAAAGTTTTAGGTTAGTGATTCACACCGATTGCTTTCATGAAGAATCTAAAATAAATTCTGACATTTAAACATCCAACCGAGCCAGCTTGTCAGTTGTCCTGTCTTTGGATTTATGTTCTACAACTTGCTTCTTGTATGTTTAGTTAAACATCCAGTGCTATTTTATAAAAATTATATCGCACAGACGATGAGATGCTATCATAATATTTTCTTTCTTAAGACAAATAGTTATGCATATTTCTAGTATTATAGAATGAAGGATATGCATTGCATGTTCTCAAGAAAGAATTTCTAAGTTTTAGCTGAGTGACTTGAGCCACTCTCTAGGGACTTAATATAGATCATGTGCTGTGTAACTGATAACTCACACATTAGTGCATCATAATTGTTTACATACCTTAACTAATGTTTCGGTTCTGCTGGAATTTGTTCTGTACTACAGTTAGAATTTTTAGCTAATGATTTCTGCCATACATCCATTTGCTCTTTGTAGTTGTTGAAGTCAGAAATATATTTTCCCAGCCATGCAACAAATCATGCCTTCAGCTGTCTTTTAGTATTGTATCTTAGCACAAAATTTGATTGTGTAATAAGTTAGTTATTAGTAACAACTACTAAGTCATCTAATCCGTGTTCCATAATCTCTTAACTTTGCAGATATGCCGAGCACTTGCTTATATACATAATTGTGTTGGCATCTGCCACCGTGATATCAAACCACAGAACGTTCTTGTGAGATTTTAAACTCTTTCTTCTATATTTAATATGTTGTACTGTACATATCCTCAATGTATGCAGGATGTCATGTTATTGGGCTGGTGGAATATATAATAGAATTGATTTGGTACATGAAGAGGTTCTACGCGTGTAACAACTGCCTGTTTAACTAAATAAAATATGCAAATATCGACATCAAATTCTACAGCTAGTAGAGAAGGTGCAAAATGTTGGTAATAGAGTCCTGGTTTACTTTGCTTTGGATGTTGTAACATCCTGATTTTCAGAGCCTTTTTGAAGCTTTTAAAATAAAATTCACCATTTGAATTTTCTGGAATTAATTAAAAGCTTAAATGAATTTTTATGAATTAAAAGGATTTAATATGAATAATTTGAACATGAACATTTGCCAAAATTATTTTATTTGAGTTCTTTGTGTCTCAAGGAATTTATTGGAATGTTTCTGGATTTTTCTGGATTTATTTGCTATTTTCTAGAGCTCAAAAGAGTTTATTTGAATTTTTGGAAAAAGAAAAGAAAAAGAAAATCCTATTTTTCCTAAAACCGGTCGGCCCAACACCGGCCCGGTCCAGCCCGCTCGCCCGCCGGTCGCCCCCGCCTGCCACGCGTCAGGCATCAGCGCCCGCGCCCGCTCCGCCTTGGCCGCCCCGATGATCGCCACGTGGCCGTCATCCGCCAGCCCAGCGCCCGCGCCCCCGCATCCCGACCGCCCGCCCACCCGCGCCACCGACAGGTGGGGCCCACCTGTCAGGCGCGTCGTCCCCGAGCGGGACTCTTCTTCCCCGTCTCCGTCGCGGACTCCTCCGCCGTACCCGTCCCGGATGCCTCGCCGCCGTGTATAAATACGGGGGCCGACCCCTCGGCTTCTCCCCGTCTCGAGCCGCCGCCACCGCCGCCGCTCACCGCCGTCGACGCCCGTAGCCGCCGTCGCCCGTGTGCGTCCGCCGCCTCCGCCGTTGCCTTCGCCACTTTCCGTCGCCGTCGTCGTCTCCGTTGCCGTCGCCGTCGTCGTCATCGCCGGTGAGACACCCGCCGCCGTCGCGAACCCCTCCCGCCGGACAGCCGCCGCCGCTACCTCACCGTCGGCCAGACTCCGCCGCCCGCGCCGCGCCGCCTCGGCCGCTCCGTCCGCGCCGCCTCGCGCCCCGTGCACGCGCACGTCAGCGCTGACGCCAGCCGCCCGCGACCCTTCGCCTTCCCGTGGACGTCGTCCACCGTGCGCCGTCTCGCTGCCAGCCGGGCCCACCCGTCAGCCGTGCACCCGTAAACCCGCCGCATCAGCTATGCCGAGTCAGCAGCCGAGTCAGCGCCACCTCAGCCCTAGTGTCCACGTGGCTTGCCACGTGGCTGCCACCTTAGCACCCGAGGTCCCAGGTGCCACGTCAGCATGACACGTCACCCTGCCCAGTCAGCTGCCACGTCAGCCAAAACCGCCCACGTGTCAGCGCCGCGTCAGCACCCGCCGCTTGCGCCAGCAGCCCAGTCAGCCGTACTGTTCCGTGAGCCGAGCCCACCGTAGACCCAGCTTCCCGTGCGCCCGGTCCACAGCACAGTGCACTTTTCCAATTTTCCCGATTTTTAGAAAATTCAATTTTCCAAGAGCTCGTTCTCCCTCGTCCTAGCTCCGATTGACCCCGTTCTTTTTTCTAAATTCATCTAAAATTGAGCTCTACCTTTTGGTTCAGGTTTGAAAGTTTTTGGAGTTAATTTGAATTTTATTTGAATTTAGTTTCTCTTTTCGTCTCGTTTTCTCTCTCGTTAGATCGCGTGTTCGAGGGAGCGGAAGTTGGATTTGAAGATCTAGAGCCCTCATCTGAGCAAGGCCAAGGCAAGTCGTGTCCTTTGATCATGTTGGACCCAGTTTTCAAATCTATTATGTATTATGTCGCTTTAAATTATCATGCATTGCTATTTTATTATAAAACCCTTGTATTGGTAGTTAATGACCTAATTGATTATTCCTCCTTGATAATTTGAATGCCCTGATCCCATTGTCACCATAGAATGGGAAATTACTTAGTGATGCAATATTAGCTGTCACATGGGTTGTGCGTTTAATTGCTTAGCCATGCTTATCACTAGCACGTTGGGTTTATCATCACATGTGGTTAATTAATCTTGACTTAATGATATACTTGAATGTGGTGGTTAGCCACAGTTATAAAATTTGTATGTCATGACATGGGTAGTGTCATGGGCATTGGTTATACAAACTTGGTTTTCACTTGGGCGAACGATCGTGCAGTAAAGGGGGTGCTGGATACACATTGGGGTGTGGATGTTTCGCCTGGGTAATTCTTAAGGACTTAACTTTGTGCGCCATTGATCTGAGCTTAATCGTGCAAACCACATGTCTAGTATGGGATAGACCTGGCATAATAATTTGTGAAGTCTCCACTTTGGTTTTACTACCGATGTTGTTGTGGCGCAAGAGGGGGCAATTATCGACTAGGGGGTTACCCTACTCGACGGCGAAACCTTAGCGAGTGGGATCAGGTGGAGATGGATCATTGTAAAAGCCTTGTTGTGATTTCCTTAGCGCGAGGCTAATCACATCGTGTGGGTACAGTTGTGCAACCTCTGCAGAGTGTAAACTATTCGAATAGCCGTGTCCTCGGTCATGGACAATGCTCGGTGATTTCACACGAGGGGTAGAGTCTTTATGAAATTGGGGTTTGGTTTGAGATGGGAAGTGAATGGTTAGTTCACTTGTGGATTTATTCAATTCCTTTGATTATCTACTTCGTGTCTGTTGTTAAATTAGCTTTACAATCTATTTATTGTATTCACTTCAAATTGTCGCATTATGCAAAATTAACCTTTCAGCCATCCATTGTTAAGCTTTGCATACTATATTGCATTCATTTGTTATAAACGACTTGCTGAGTACCAATGTACTCACGGCTTTATGCCCATGTTGCTCAGTTGAGGAGGAGGGACCAGATCAGCAGGAGTTGCTAGAAGGAGGCTATTATGAGGACTTCACGGATTAGGACTTCGCTCCCCAGTCGATTGCCTGTGGGCATGTCGAGTGGCTGCTACGCTTAAATTTTGGATTTCCGCTGCTAGTTTCTTTAAAGCCCTTCAGGCTAATAATTGTAAGCTTGGCCATAAGGTCGTACTTTGATGGTTATTAATATAATTTGGATTTCCTTTAGAATATCGTGATGTGGATGATATTTGTCTTTGTTTACGCTGTGTGCACTAGCGTGATCCTGGACTAGTGCAGAATACACAGTAGAGTCCGGATTTGTATATTCGGGTCTCGACAGATGTACCTGGATTTTCCATTCAAGAATAGTGGGCAACAGGCTTTCAGGGTTTTCTAGTCACTACTACAGAAAAGACGATCACAGACGGTTCAAAAACGTCATCACAGACGGTTTTGTGAACCGTCTGAATTTATGGGTCAGTGATAATACGAGGTCATCACAGACGGTTTTCGAACCGTCTGTGATTTTAATATCACAGACGGTTTTTAACTAAAAACCGTCTATGATATTAAATATCACAGACGGTTCTTAACTAAAAACCGTCTGTGATATTTATAAATCACAGACGGTTTTTAACTAAAAACCGTCTGTGATATTCTCTTCTACTCCTAAACCTATTTCTGTTTATTGGCTAGCCTCAGGAAATGCTAGCTATGCCCTCTGAAACAAGCAGATCAACATGTATATGTATACATATCCAATTCACATCTCAATTCATTTCACAAACATAAAACATTCATTTTTATTAAGATTAGAGGCTACCATTACAATATCCCAAAACAACGAGAAGGTTACACAACAAGAACAGTAGGTTACACAACAAGAACAGAGAAAAAGATTACAATATCCCAAAACAACAAGCAGGTTACACAACAAGAACAGAGAAAAAGCAAAGATCTTCTATGTCTTCTCGCCCCTGATGCAACGCATGAGCTGGATGCCTTCTCGCCCCTGCGGTGTCTTGTCTCCCGTAGACTTGTGCGTCGTCTGCAAGGAGGAGGAGAATAGCAAGGAGGAGGAGAATAGCAAGCAGGAGGACAGCAAGGAGGAGGACAGCAAGGAGGAGGATAGCAAGGAAGAGGATAGCAAGGAAGAGGAGACAGGCTGGGTTTGGTTATATTTATAGGGGAGGGAGAGGGAGGGAGAGGCGGGAGTTCGAAATTTTTGGCGCGGGAACGGAGATTGGGTTGAAGAGGGTCGACGGGCCCAGCGGTCAGATTATCACAGACGGTTCTATTGGCTAGAACCGTCTGTGATGAATGCATATCACAGACGGTTCTATATATAGAACCGTCTGTGAATTAGAGCACAGAATTTTATATACCGATGCAATATAAACAACTAGTCTGAAACGATAAAATAGCAACGTTTTATATAGCTTATGTATACTCATTTAAAAGGTTTCGACGAGATCTACAACTTTGTAGTTGAAGCAAAATCCAAATTCCGAAAGGAAGACCAAGAAAAGGGGCAAAAACAGACACCAAAAACTTGCGACGCGGGTTTAGGTCCAAAGATGGCCGATTTTCGGGGTCTTGGAGGGCGACGGGCGCAAGCGGGTTGTTTTTTTTTGGATCGGGCTCGTCGTTAGCTTTCCAACGAGTACAAGAACGTCGAAAACGGACACCGTATGCAAAAGTTATGCCCATTTTACTGAAGGTGTCTCAAAACTGAATCATACTCGGACTTAAGCGGGAATATTTGAAATTTTGAGGGATTGCAAGGCGGGAAACGTATCACAGACGGTTTTTAATAAAAAATCGTCTGTGATAATCTGGTTTCACAGACGGTTTTTAATAAAAAAACCATCTGTGATATTCCAGATTATCACAGACGGTTTTTTATTAAAAACCGTCTGTGATATTCCAGTATCACAGACGGTTTTATAATAAAAACCGTCTGTGATAATCTGAAATATCACAAACGGTTTTTATTATAAAACCGTATGTGATATTGGAATATCACAGACGGTTCAGCGGTAAGAACCGTCTGTGATACTACTTTTTCCCGCCATAAATACCACAGACGGCCTCCAAATTAAAACCGTCTGTAATAGTGTACATCACAGACGGTTTCACAAAACCGTCTGTGATTTAGCGTCTACTATTAGGCTTTCTGTAGTAGTGAGTCCTGTTGAAAGCAATACTTCCCTCAAATCATGATAAAGTCATAGTAAACTTGGGCAAACATTGTTGTGCTTTTTTGTTCAATTGAGTACTCATATGTTTTCTATTACATATTTCTGATGAAAGGGTGACACCATAAAAAGTAAATGAGGTTTGAATGCACAGTTTGGACTAAATTTGTGGTTCATATGCATCCAAATATTGTAATTATTGATTGGCTCCACATACATGACATATGGCCCCCAACAGTTTGAAACTGAAAACATCAATCCACATGTGCATTATTTAATTTCCTATAGCTGAGCCATCCCATGTGCATTGTTTGCTGCCTAGACTACAGGGTTTCATATTGTAGACTACTGTTTTACTGTTTTTCTTGTTGGTGGTATCATCTTGTGGAAGAGCACTTCTGTTTAGCCATTTTGTTCTTTATCGAAAGGCAGAATAAATATCCATGGCGCCACATGTGGATTACATTGTTTCACACTAGGTCCACTACTAGGCCTACATACCAAATGGTTTGAAATATACTTGAGCATACTATAAGCAGTAAGCCTCATGCAAAGGATAATGAGAAACAGTACAAACCACATGGATCAGGGATTATTTAAGCAAACAAATTGTTAGCACTTTAGTTATATGTTTCTGGAACATGAAGAATCGTACATGAACTACTAGGGAGTATGAATCAAATGAGGTTTCCATAATACCCATAGGAGTTTGCTTCCCTCTGAATTGTTTTGCTAGTTGAGCTTTCTTTACCTCAGTAGCATATTACTGATGACATATGAATAATTACTAATACATTTTTATTAATCTTTCCACTGTAGGTTAACCCACAGACGCACCAGCTAAAAATATTTATTGAAATAAACATTGATTGACATAAAAAAATGAAAAATCCAACTCGAGCATTGTCATTTACAATTTCACATTTATAGTGTCAGAAACGCTAGCAATGCCCATGTCATGTATATGCTTAGGCGCAAAAATAAATGAACATACTTTCTCAGGATTCCTTTGTTACCTCAAAAGTTTTCTTTTTTATCCAGGTTTTCCAAAAAAGGCTTCCACCTGAAGCAGTGGACCTTGTTAGCAGGTTTCTGCAATACTCGCCAAATCTTCGGTGCACTGCTGTAAGGCCACATGACCTTTTCTTTTTGTTGCCACGAACAAGGCGATGTGATATCAGTACAAAATATGTTATGCTGCTGAGGTGCATACAATTGTGATGCTGCTGAGGTCATAGAGGACACAAGGGTATCAGTACAAAATATGTTATTTGCTTGTGTTTTAACTAATTCTTTGGTGCAAGTAGTTGACAAATAAACGATGCTTTCTTTTTTATGATTTGCAGGAGGTTACATAGATCTAATTTAGATTCTTACAAATTGTATATAAACAATGCTTTCTTATGTATGATTTGCAGGAGGTTGCGTAGATCTTTTTTAGATTCTGACAAATTGTATGCAATCTCAGCACATTTGGCGTAAGCTTTAAATTTTCAGACTAGTTGCCTGTCTTATATTGCCAATCCCAAAGTAGGGATACTTCACAACTTGTATGCAGTTAAAAAGAACCAAATGACTGTGATATCTTTGACTCTCCAGTCTTGATCATTTCAGTGCCTGCTAAACTATGCACCTTCATGCAGGTTACTTATGCTTTGTATTAACTTGCACTGCACTTTACGTTGATCTGAATTTATCATCTCCTGTTCCTATCAAACCTGTTGTCTACCTCAGCTCCACATGTTCAGACTTCAGACTGAACTCTTTGTTTGGTTGGCTACAGTGTAATGAAAAACACTTTGTTTGGTTGGCTGGGGTAATGAAAAACACTTTGTTAGAGTTTTTCTGATCTGTGCATGCAAGCTAGTCATCTTTGAATATGAATATAAACTGCAAGGTCATCTTTATTTGTATTTTTTTACCTATGTAGGTCTCATCATTAACTTCATGTGTGTACTGTGTTGTTGTGTTCAGGTGGAGGGAGGCCTTGGAGGTGTATATGATGCTGGATAATGTCACCAAGAAGCCAACATATGACATTTTGCTTTTGATAAGATGGAGATGAGGCATTTTGTAGTGAATCTAGTTAGATTGTGCAAGCAAACATATGACTTATGCCTGCCATTTGACCTAGCTAGGTTGTATGTTGGCTTCAATGAAGACTTGAGAGATACCTTTATCTAATATAATGTGGTTAGTGTTGTGGGCAGCTATGGATTACATATGTATGTGGTTGATGAATAATGTGACATGTTATGGATGTTTATTAGGTTTGAAATCTGGTTAATACGAAATTAATATTATATATAATTGTGCCAGTTCATAGCTACTGATTATTGGTTGCTAAAAAGTTTGATATCATCAAACCATCGGTCGCTAAAACATGTAACAGATGATCGGTCGGTATAAATACTAGCATCCAACTATCGGTCGCTATAAATCCTATCGGTCGCTATAGACTTATAGCGACGCCACTTACAGCGACTTATACATCGGTCGCTATAAATTTATAGCGACCGATCATCGGTCGCTATAACGGCTTATAGCGACCGATTTGGAGTCGCTACAGATTGGCTGTGGTATAGTGAGAATTCATGCTTAAAATGTTAATGGGGGTAGCGGATGATCATGTTGTAGACTTAGATTTAAATCACTAGCAATCTTTTAATATCAAGCTTCTATGTTTTATCTTTTTGATATCATGATGTATTGCTAGTATAATTTCTTATGTGAGTCATGACCTATATATATATATATATATATATATATATATATATATATATATATATATATATATATATATATATATATATATATATATATATATATATATATATATATATATATATATATATATATATATATATATATATATATATATATATATATATATATATATATATATATATATATATATATATATATATATATATATATATATATATATATAGGACGAGTGTTTCATGCACCTTGGTGCCTAGGCACCCATAATTCAACTCCAGTTTAATTAGTTTGAACTATTTTTATGGTATATACTCACTGTAGTCGCATTGAACTCAAAAGTAGTTCAAACTAGTTTGAACTGAGTTCAAAACTTACTTACCATAAATATATCAAGGATATAAAACATTTCCATACCCAAACTCAAAAAAATTATCAATCATACACGTGTATCGAACTGTTCTTGATGTGGGTGCCTAGGCACCCAGGTGCCTTATGTAATTTTCCTATATATATATATATATATATGAAAATTACATAAGGCACCATGGTGCCTAGGCACTAACATCCGATACACGTGTATGATTGATAATTTTTTTGAGTTTGGGTATGAAAATGTTTTATACCCTTGATATCTTTATGGTAAGTAAGTTTTGAACTCAGTTCAAATTAGTTTGAACTACTTTTGAGTTCAATGCAACTACAGTGAGTATATACCATAAAAATAGTTCAAACTAATTAAACTGAAGTTGAATTTAAATTTTTTCGGAGTTTGACATCTCAAATATACTTTTTTATGGGTATATGAAGATACCCACATCAAACGTTGTGAATCTCGAAGCAAATCAACGGGTATTGATATTGGTGCCTAGGCACCATGGTGCATGAAACACTCGTCCTATATATATATATATATATATATATATAGACACACACACATACCTTTAGCGAATCCTTTCACTTATCATAACCTTATCCTGACCTTTCCTTAATTCTCTTAAATTCATACTTATAACCTATTAACAATATCACAGTTATCTGGTTTGGGATTACCCACATATAAGGGATATTTCCATCCACATGGTAACATACGGGGCCGTACACCCTTGTCACTCAGGATATTACATCCAGTCTACCGTTATACAGTCGAGAACAGTGTTGTGACTGATTACTCTTGTATAATTGGGTATGTGGGAAGTAATCACTAGTTCCATTACCATAACGTGTTAAATAACAATTATCTTTAATTCCACCATTCCTGTTATCTCTATCTCTGATCTGTATCAGTGTTTCCAGTAATCTAGTTTCATTGCACTTAACCTGTATCAATTCCTTGCTTGCATTACTTGTCCATTGCACACCTTGCTTTCGACCGTTATTGAGTACTTATTGAGATTTTTAAATCTCACGTTTGCTCTTTTCGTTCTCAGGTAAAAGACCAGTAGAGTGATAGCAACATGCATGGGTGGGAGTACTTGAGATTTCAACACCGTAGTTTGCCACTATTTATGCTATCTTATTTACTCTTTATTTGGTTAGAAGTGGACCGATCTTATGTTTCAAATATTTACTTTAGCTTCCGCTGATTCTCTAATAAATTACTCATAAAGTTTTATTTCTTGTGATTCCTATTGTTGCTTTTATTTTTATTTTACTTTGACGATGACATTCTATTATAGTATCTTATATTGATATGTGAGGTGCTACAGGTAGCTACTACCATGACATGAAATCGTGTCTCACGACTGATGTTTCAATTCAATCTTTTGGGTTATCAGCTGTGCATTTGATTATTAGACATCATACATTTCTGTTAGATGAACAGGAATCCAAGACAGTCACATGACATGCATAGCGATTTATTCTTTTTTTTCTTTGTTAAGATGGAATTTGTTGGTAGTACGTAGTATGACGTGAACGTACGTGTGAGTGCTTTCAATGCTGGGCGCCCATCGATCAGGTCGACCACTGCGTGTGCATGGCAATGCATGCGTGCACAGTGCATTGACGGATACAATACATTGCTGCAGCGGCAGTGAGGAGGGAAGATGATTTATTATGATGATGGAAATTATGAATCATCTGAACATAAGGAATTTACTACTACTGATTCCTGAAGGAGCAATACGTACTACTACTACCACTTCTATTCAGAGATCGATGCAGCTCTGGATATTTTCGACTAGTATCATATCATTGATCATTTGCTCATGATTCAACTCAATCGATCTCTCCGTGTGTCCTGTAACATAATAACCATATCATTGACCACTGTTATATACTAGTGCACGTTACTGTCCTCTTCATAATTATCTTGTAAATGATGTTTCAGAAAGTAATTTTTGTCCTATATATATAGTGATAATTAAAACAATGTGTATTTTGGAGCTAAAGGGAATGCTAAGACATATTCTTTTTTCCCCTAGGCTCAAACTCTATATTCATCTATATATCTGGGAAATTCATTGATCTATACCTAAACTCAGTCCTTAGATTTGAATTGGGACCTGAAATAAGGCTAGTTTCTTTTGGACTTATAGCTTATGCTACAGTAATTAGCTTTTAAACGGTGTATTTTTTCAAGGCGGGGTTTATAAATAGATTATAGTATATACCGTAGCGAATTTATCGATATTGGCTAAAATCGCACGCGAGTGTCACTCTCTCCGTACTCTCTTGCGAATATTTAGAATTCAAAATTTTAAGCCAAAATCACAGCCCAAAAGAACCCACCCTAAGTACACATTCACCAATTTTGTTCTTGGTTATTTCCAAAATAAAGATTATTTTGCAAGGAAAATTTTTTATCCTTTATTTTAGGAGGCGCGCATACACATATAAAGAAAATGATTCCATACACACACACACACACATATATATATATATATATATGAAAATAATTATGTACTAATGGGAGTACGTACTCCCACTCCTTATATACTCCCTCCGTTGTTTTTTACTTGACATTTTTGACTTTGCACAGTCTCCAAGTTACGTTTTGACCGTTACTTTTTATATTTTTACATTAAGATGTGCTAGTGAAATTATAATATTATGAAAGTATTTATAACAACAAATCTAATAATATAATTTTTATATAGCCAACTTAGATAATTTTAAACCTATTGGTGGTCAAACTTTAGAAAGTTTAACAGCATAAATTCTATGAAGTCAAAGTGAAAAGGAACGGAGGGAGTACCACTTGAATAATGTTGTTATATCTATTTATCTTTTTAAGTATACTCTAATAATGATTATAAGATAATTCAAAGTGGGTTGAGAGAAAAGTTAAATGAAGTCTTGGACATGACAATATGAAGAGTACATATGTAATTGTAGGTTGCATGAGTTAGCCAGGTGAATTGGCCAAACTAATTTAATACACTACCCAGATTAGGTGGTCATTGGAGCAGACGTGCCCAAATGGGCAGCATGACATAGCCGGCATGTGCCTGTTAGCAATGTTCAAGAAGGCGCTAGGCGGGCGGCGAGGTGGGGCCTAGCGCCTAGGGGGCCTAGGCGGGCGAATTAAAAATAAGGATAATAGGTGAAAATAAACAATTGTGTATATATATTTGCCTAATATATATATTTAAAGAGGTCTAGATTGAAAGAAATCTATTAAGCAAAAAATTTATTCGTAATTTTTAACAATGTGAGGACTAAATCACAAAAACAGAAAAACTTAACCATCCAACCGACCGGATCCGACCCCGCCGCCTGACCTCGACCCAACCCGACCCCGCCGCCTAACCCTAACCCTAACCCTAACCCCTTCGGCCTTCCCATCCCATTCCCACATGCGCGCCCTCCGCGCGGCTCCCTCCGCGCCGCCCCATCCCCTCTGCCGCTCCCTCCGCGCGGCTCCCTCCGCGTCGCCCCATCCCCCCCCCCCCCCCCCCGCCACTTCGGCGTCCCCCGCTCCGCGCGCCTCCCCCGCCACCTGATGTCTCCCTCACCGGCGGCCACGGGAGCGGCGGCGGCGGGATATGGCGCGGGGAGTCCAGATCCGGCGGCGGCGGCGGGATCTGGCGCGGGGAGTCCGGCAAGTCGACGGCCTCCGCCGCTCCCTCCGCGCCGCCCCTTCGCCGCGCCTAGGCCGCCTGCCCCCGCCTTGGTCCCGCCTTGGACCGCCTCGCCGCCTCGTCGCCCAGCCACCCGACTAGGGGCCAAGGCCGGGCGGCACCCTGCCGCCCAGCGCCTAGGCGGCCGCCTAGGCCGCCTTCTTGAACACTGCCTGTTAGGCACGACCCGTTTAGCCCGTAAGCTAAAATGGGCCGTATCGTGTCGGCCCGTGGGTCGAGGAGGTGGCCCAGGCATGGTCGAGTGGGTATTCGTGCCGTGTCAGGCTGGCACGAGCCTATTTGGCCCGATGGACCAAATAGGCATGACTAGCCTGTTTTGTCCCGTGCTGGTAGAGTTGCACACGAACTCCCTAAAACTTATGTTTGTACTTTGATAATCTTCAGACAATTTAGAATGAACAACTAAAAAATAGTTAGAATAATATATGCCTGTAGCCTCACCTAGAACTAAAAGAACATTAGTAAATCCTACAATTTTAGCTCTTGAATCTAGAATAAATACAAATATGTATAAATACAGAGTCTCTTTCTAATATTTTCATAGCAAACACTGCCTCTTGTAACACTATGTCATGTTTATTAGCTTTTAAGTGAGTTGTAATCACAAGAATATGATGCATAATTAAAAAAGATGTTGGATAGTACACTCCAAATAAAGCAACAGTGGTTTCATAAAAGAGTTTCAAAAATGCTACTAACTTCTTAACAACGTACCAGTGACGCTTAGTCAATAGTGTGTTGCCATCATGACTGTTACAGTACGTGTGGATAAAAACACAAAATGTGCTCTTATAGGATAAAATGTTTTGTAGTATGAGATAAGTTGAGCTCCACCTTACTAGCATATCCACACCGAACTTTTGTGGATGTATACCCATCGTAATACAGAAGTTCTTATATGTTGCAATTCATTGGTTAGAATTATTTACAAAAAATTACATCGCAAAAAGCTTGAAGATATAGGTCCAACATCTTTAAACTACATTTAACTATAAAATTAATAATATGGCAAGTACATCGCTAATGTAGCAATAAGGATTCGGAGTATGTACTAAATAATGAAGTGAGAATGCTGCTGCATTGTTCAAGGTAATTGCAAAAAAATTGCTTATAAGACCAAAATGTTCCATAACTTTAATAATACATTCTACTGTATTCCCACCCGTGTGTGCTATATTAATTAGTTTAAAGTCTATGATTCTCTTTTCTGGTACCCAGTCATCATTCACATAATGAGCAAGTACAGTAAGATAATCTTCCCTAGATCGAGCACTCCATATGTCTGAGGTCAAGGCTATCGAAAATGTATAGATTTCAAAGAGTTTTTTATTTTAGAACAATCATTATTTTAGTATTTAATAAATATCTAGTCGTTGTTTATCTAGAAATAAGAAAATCTAGCATTATGAGTAGTTCTAATGTACTTTTAGAATGCTTCTGACTCACCAAAGTTTAAAAGATCTTATGTGGTAATTAAATGGATTAGAGATTTTTGAACTACCTTAGGATTATAATCCCAGTTACATACCATTCCGTCTGGGTTGTACTGTAGCTATGTCTGCCTCATCACCATGCATTGTTTTTCTTTACATATTTTGGCATGTTTGTGCAAGTGCTCGGTTCCACCTGTAGACTTTGCAGACAATTCATGATGGCAAATTTTGCTAACAGCATATCTTACCTGCACCCCAACCTCGTCTCGTTTTATTATCTTGCTGAAACCTTGCCACACCTCTGACGTGCTTTATTTGAACCTCTTTACTCCAGTGCTTGCAGATGCAGCGATACTCGTATAGCCTGACGATGGTACAATTAGGGTTTGCTCTCCCGTTTGAGGTGGAGGCAGAGGCAGAGCTATTTCATTCTCGAAGGAAGAAAGATCTTCCAGAGAAATTCTATATTAACTCATAGGAAAATTGTCAAAATTTTCCATGGAGAAATATAAAAAACTACAAAATACAAATAAAAAATTACACTAATACATATTTATATCACAACAATGAAAAGTACATATATGAAAATTAGTGTTGCTACCTCTTTTCTTGACTTAGCCAGATTTCAAAATTTTGAAATTTTGACAAATTGTTTTTGAATTTTGCCAAATTATCACAAATTGTATTGAAATTTTCACAATGGAATTCAGAGAATAGATTATAGGTTTGAGTGTGCCTGAATGAGGAGGATATGGTGCCTATTTATAGAAAAAATCAATTTTTATTTTTTATATATTTAAACTCCGACATGGCTATAATTTCAAAAATCCAACCGTTTCTCAGGCTAAACGGACCATTTTCATGCCAAACGAGCCGTTTCCACCGTGCCTAACGGTCGTGCCTAATTGGCTATCGAGCCTAACGTTCTAGGCCGTGCCAGTACACTGGGCTGGGGCAGCAGCCCAAGCACGACCCGACGGCTCATGCTGTGCTGGCCCAACGTGAAAGCTTTGCGAGCGTGCCTACAGTAGTAGACTGTGTGCTAGTCTGACAGGCATGATCCATTTGGCTATCTCTACATTGGAGGAACAATGAAATTAAGGCCAAAATGTTGAATCAGCTGTTGGACGCATGGTCAGTTGAATGCTTTGATTTGTCAAATGCATGTACCTGCTCACGCAGATTGGTCAAGTGCTCTAAGATTAGTGCATTCAGACGAAAGTGCGGAAGGTTTTTCACTGTTTCGGGCCTATTTCGAAAATTCTATAGGAAAACTAGTAACAAGTAGCAAATACAGGCACGCACACCTTGCACATACACATAGGTGGCGACACAAGACTCTTGGCCTTATTCAAATGTTTGTTCTAGCCTGAAAAAAACCCAACGGAAAGGTTTCCTGTTTGTTATTTGGATCATTTTCAGGTTGACTGTTTCATGCACGAGCAGTTGTAACCTCGAATTGATCGCGCTCACACACCATCATCACAACTCACAAGCACATGTAAGTTTATAATCTAAATATTGGCTTCAATAGTTACTACAAAGTATAAAGTGTAGTACCAGTGTTACATAAATCATGCATTTTAAGTACTGGGCATCACATTCACAGGGAGCCAGATTACAGCCATGGTGTTACACATAGATCGATCGATCATGCATGCTTCCGTTATTTTTTTAGCCGGCGAGAGCGCTGGTGTTGTAGACGAGGAGGGCGCCGCCGCCGAGAAGTCCGGCGAGGGTGATGGCCCAGATCAGAAGCCCGGTGGTTCCTGTGAATAATGAACAAGAATGAGCCAAGCAGCAAGGCCACAAACTTTTGAGCACCGTGCTTAACCCCTAGGGCGTGTTTAATGGGTGCGGATTAGGCCAATCTCTTCGGATGCGCAGGGAATACGAACTGATTTCCCCGCCCATCTGAAGGGATGAGATCTAATCCGTACCTATCCAAACAATTAAGGCGTAAATTTCCTGGTGCAGTGAGCTAACGAATCCACATACATGCATATATATACTACTTCTGAAAAATTGTTCATACCACCTAGATGGTCGTAAATACTCGTAATTTCCATTACCAATTATTACTTGCATACATATGATGGTTTCCTGCTTAGTTAAATTCTAACTCTTCATCAAGGTTGACAAGAGTCCTGCAGCTACGAATTACAATTGAATAAGTTTGCTGTAACCAATAACTACAACTAAGCATAGCTAGACCTGATGCTTCAAACAACATAATCATACTTGTATTAATATATATTAAAGAAGTAATGCAAAATTACATTTTTGAGGGGATAATGTAAAATTACTTACCGCCGACGTAGACATCACCACTGGGGGACCATTCCTCCGGTGAGTAGATTGGGCTGCAAATTGACAAGGAGATTGTTACAGCAATCACTTCACTTACAGCCAATTTTACCGAACAACAAATTGCCAAATATTTCATTTGGATCTTCTTATCAGTTACCTGTATCCGTCGACGTTGGCGCCGTACTTGTCAACAAATTGGTACACACCCTTCCCCTGCATTCATCACAAGAAAAAAAATGTCAGCTCATGTGTGCTCTTTGCCCTGCACAATCATCAAACTGTGTGTGTGTGTGTGTGTGTGTGTGTGTGTGTGTGTGTGTGTGTGTGTGTGTGTGTGAGAGAGAGAGAGAGAGAGAGAGAGAGAGAGAGAGAGACTGAACAAGCAGCAAACCAGAGGTAACTGAAACTTTTTTTGTAATAAAAGTTGAGCTTAGAAGAAGATCCTAACCTTGCCCTTCCTCCCGTTCGCATCAACATCGACAGTCATGCCACCTCCAATTCCTGCAGAGAAACAAAGATTTTCCTCAGATTAAACCACTGAAATTCATTCATGACCAAAAGCATGTGGTACAACACTTGAGGGGATTCTCATGTACGAACCATAGGGCTTGTCGGTCTTGATCTTCTTGCCACCGCTGCAGACGATGGCGAAAGAAGAGCCGCGGCGCGACAGGGACGGCATGCCCTTGGCCCTCGTCGGCGCCAGCAGCGGTGAGGTGATCATGGAGGTCGCCATTAGCTCACTCTTGCCTTGTGCTTGAGTTTCTCACTGTGTCTCACCACTGGATGCAAGCCTCCAGCGATGGCACACTCCTGGCCAATATACTCGAGGCGCCAGAACCTGTGACACCAGGGGATGGATGCGATAATGCTGGGTGCACAAGTGTGACCACCGCCGCGCCACGTGGCGGCGTGCGAGTGGCCGGGTCCTGATATGCCAGTGCCAAAACGTTATCCTCTGGGGATTTTGTGTGGACACGAGTAGAATCTCTCACTGGGAGGAAAATTTTGTGATGGCTGGATTGGACAGGTGACTAGGTGAGCTTTACCATGAAAGAATCAGCAACCTGTGGTGCCCAGGGTGTCTTGTCATACATGGCAGGCTCTGCTAGATGCCAATGGATGCAATCTGGAATGTGCTGCTCTGAAGATGCAAGAGGTGCTGTGCTGGGTGCTGTGGTCACTGGCATAGTGGCATCAGTCAAGAGACCACTCAAACTGTAGTATCAGTAGACTTCAGCAGATAAGAATCTGGATTGCATCTTCTTTACCAAAGATGGAATTAAACAACGACTGATAAAGAGGAAAGTAAGATTTGATCCTGTTACAGTAGAAGAGAAGGTGATGTGATTGTCTTCTCACTGGGAAATTTGAGCCACTGTCATGTACGCAGCAAGGAGAACAAAAATGCATGGCTCATTAGTCATTAGAGCAGCAGGGGCCAGAGCGGTACACAAGAAAACAACAGTGACTGCTATGGTTTTAAATGCAAAATTGCGCAAAGAAACATACTGTCATGTAAAGATTTGATTGTTACACTCGACCACCTGGCCATCACTGAAGAACAGCAGATGGAAATTTAATCGTGATTGTAAACTAGTGTTCACGGTATGGTTAGAAACAAGACTCAAGAGTATGTCATGTGGAAGCCATTTGACTCCCATAGTTCCATCTAGATAAATCCAAGGGGATAACCGAGTTGTAACGTTCACCAAGGCCATAAGCATGTCTGTGACAGGATAACCTAATGCTAGAGTTGCCGGTGCCATCTCCGGGTTCAGACTTGTATTCTTTGCCCATTTTCACGTCCGGAAACGAGCCTGAGTAGATCACAATGTGCTTCTTTAGGCAGTGGGTAAGTGCTCCAAGCTCAAGTTGCCCACCCCAATCGGCAGTAGACTCAATCTCCAGGCAGTACCTTTGGAAGCTCGCCAGCCGCTCGGATCCCGAGTCCAGCTCTGCCTTGCCCTCCGAAAGGAAAAATGGGAGGAAATCGTCAGAATGCTCCCTCATATACCTGGCAGTCATTCCCCATAGCTCCTGGTAGTTGTAAGGTGATGAACCAGCGGAATTGAGTGATAACTGATTCTCAACAGCATGGTATAGGCAGTGACCATCTGGCTTTAATTCGCGGATGGTCAACCCGAGGCGTTTGAGCTTATTTTCTAGTTTTTCATTTTCCACCATGCGGTCACTCACAAGGTTGCTCTGCTCCTCTTGAATGCGTTGCTCCCTGACTGCTTCTTCCTGTGCCCTCTTCCCTCACCGCCGTGCGCCCTTGCTGGGCTTTGCAGAGTCTTGAGTTGTTGGCAACGAAAACACCAGCTATGGCCTTGACTAAGTTGTCGAGGCTACCCATGTCTGAATCTCCTGAGGATTTATACCCCAACAAAGCAAGTTCCTCAGCATGCTTTGCTTCTAACTCAGCAGAAAGGCTGGATATCTCCTCCTCTACCTGCTTTTCCTTGGCCTTCTGCTCAGCTTTGCTGCCTTTGGCAGCTGCTTTCTTAAGGTTGATCTCCTTATCTTGGAGTTCCATCTTCTCTTGCCTGCTTAGAGAAGTGATTCATATGTTAAACTATAGAATGCAATCAAAAGGATGTGGCTCGACTGTTCTAAAGTCATAAGGGAAACATGCACAAATGGAAATTGGAAACTAAAAATAGCGTAGCATTTGCTTAATGATGGATCTTGTTAGATTTAATACACGTCTTGGATAAGATCATACAGAGGATGCAATATTAAGATGCCTAACAGAGTCAGGAACAAAGAAATGCTTTTGTTAGTGTAATTATGCAGGACCTGTAAGTCTCCAACAGTAATTGTACCAAGTAGTGTTATGCATGGTATATTTAAGCGTTTGTAAGCAATGCCAAGTCAACCAAGCAAGCATTAAACTCAGTTGCCATTCATTTGCTGTCACTCACTCACCCAACAGTGAAACACTTTGGTACATGACAATTATGCACACCAGATACACATCGAAGCATGTTTTAGCATACTTGAACAAGAGAAAGATCTACGCACATTAGCCCCTACAAGGAGCTGAGTTGATTTTATCTAAAACAGAGAGTTCGTGCTGCAAAAGGAGAAGAAATAGTAAAAGAGTACTAATTTGAGCGTTATAACATAAATTGTTGCTGCAAAAGAGAATAAGAATTTCAGAACTCAAGGTAAAGTTCTTCAACAGCCCCGGAAGAATGGTGTAACAGGCCTAACTATGCCATATATGGAAGGTAGGTGTTGTAGGGGAAGCCCTCACCTAAGCCCAGCCGGTCTGCTAAGGGATTGTAAAGCCAAAAATGGGATATGTATAATGATATAAATACCCCTACGAAGAGTATATGAGTGTAAGAACATGATTGTAAAATATCCCGATATGAATATATATATATGGCTGCCTTGGACATGAGGAAGGGGCGAGCATTGTTCATCTATTATCTCCATTACCATATTCTCACTTTACTGTTTGGCCAGTAGCCACAACAGTTGGCGCTGTCTGTAGGGACGACTGAGCAACCCTTGAGATCTCAGGAAGGATGGCACCTAAGAAAGCTTCATCGACAACAAAGAAGAAGAGGAGCACAACGGCGGCGCTCGTAAATGCTAGAGCCTCCGCATCAGCAGCTGGCACGGATGGAAACGCTGGTGTTGCAGCCGACGACGTCGACACCCGCGGCACGACGGCCGACCCCACCGCTGGCATGGCAATCGGTGCTGGTAGTACCGACCGGGTTACCAGGAGCGGTGATGTCGATGCCCGCGCTGGCACGGCCACCGCCCCCGCACCCAATGTGGGAGCGACGAGTGGCTCCGGTGGCACCGTTGGCCGCCTCATCACCGACCCCGGAGTCCACCTCACTGACGCGCCGAGCAGCTCCGGAGCACAAGCTGTGGTCACTTGAGCAATTCTCTCTTTTTATTGATAAAAGGGGCCATGGGGCGCCATTTTACAAAAGTTAACGGACACAAGACAACGCACACCTACACCCCTACACCCCTAAGACTTCGGCGTCACACCTGTGGGTCGACGCCTTGCTCCGCGCCAGCGGCGCTGTCTTCGTCGCGCCGTGGGACTTCGTCAAGCCACGCACCAAAGTCCCCCTCGCCATGCAGAGTCTTGCGCAACGCCACCTTCGCCACGGCCTCCTCGATATAGTCCCAGATCCTTTGGTGGAAGGCCCGGACGGTGCGGCAGACGGCGTGCACAGCGCCAGACATGACCCTGGCTCCTGCTGGCATCTCCAGCCGAGGGTTAGCCAGCTCGCCCACGTGCAGGCATCCCCGATGGTGAAGCAGGGCGAAGGCAATGCGTGACGTCACGACAGAGCAATGGTTCCCGAAGGACCAAGCGGCGTTGAGGGTGAGGTCGGAATCTTCTCCGGTTCGCCGAAGTATCCGCGACAGGTCCTCCGGGCCGAAGGTGCGGGGCAGCACGATCACGGACAGGTCTTCGAGGGGGCCCTCCAAAGCCTCCATCGCGTCCCATGCCGCCACCGAGACGTCGCCTAGAGCCCGATCCTTCTCCGCAAGCAATGCGGTTAATCGGGCCTTCTCCTCTCCAGAGCCATGATCTGCTGGAGGAAACCGTCACGCTCTTCGCCGGCCGCGCGCTGTGCCTCCGCTGCGACTGCCCGGGCATCCGCGATCGCCCTCGCGCCTTCCGTCTCCAGGAGACGGATGCGCTCCTCCTTCGCGGCATGGGCCTCTTCGGCAGCGCGAAGACGATCTTCCAACGCCCCTCTCTCGCGGGCTCGTGTCGCTTAGTAAAGTCCTAAAACGACGGTGTAAATCGTGAAAGGCGAGCACTTACCCTCATCTCCGAGGCTTCTAGCGCCCTTCAGGAGCTCCGAGCCGCACGTAGCAGTGCCCGTCGATCCAAGCTGGAGCCCACGTAGTCCACGGCCCCTTGAAGAGCCCGCAACATCTCCAGCCGAGCAATAAAGTTGGAGACGATCGGCCGCTAAGCCTCTGCACCGGCGACTTCGAGGGCGGCAGGTGTCGACGTCACGTCCAGGGCAGGAAGACCGGAGACTTCGTGGCCGTCTCCATTGCTCGAGCCTTGTCCATGTACGGGTGACCGTGCCTCGGCTGATGCTGATGACGGAATCAGCGAGCAGATCGGGGAAAGCTTCGCGAAGTCGCAAGAAGAGAAAGAGTTGAGCCTACCTTCGACATGGACGGGTGAAGTCCGTTGGGGTGTCTGTTCCACCTCGAACCGAACGGCAGGAGCACCGTCGGCAACAAGGTCCTCTTCGGGCCTGGCGGCCTCTATGTCGAAGTTCGACTTTGACACGCCCCCAACTCCAATTGCCACTGCGAACACCTCCTCCAGCCTCAAAGGCGATCGTGTCCAAGGGCGCTTAGCTCTCGGGGACTTGGGCGAAGACTCCTCGGCCTCCGCAGCTGGCGCGGGCGATGAAGCTTCGCCCTCCTAGGTGTCTGCGCCGCGCCCCTTGTCCTTGTTGCCGCCCAAGGACTCCTCGCTAGGAGCAGACTGATTCGCCTCCACCTCCAGATCCGAGTTGGCATACTCCACCAAGTCGGAGCCAGTGACCGCCGTACCTTCGGTTCTGGCAGGATGTGCGGGAGGGGCGGCCACCGGGCTAGATATAGCGGCGGGTGATCGGGCCCTCCAGCGAGGAGGGAGACCTCCCCATTGTCATCGCCGTCGCGGACGCGGGCCCGGCCTGCGGTAGGAGTGGCGCGCTCCGGCACAGGGATGCCCAAAGCTTCGCACACCCGATTTACCCACCCCAGCTTCGCCACGGCGGTCGCGGACTCGCGCAGGCTATGCTCCTTGGCCACGTACGGCCCAAGGAACACAACCACTGCGCATTCCGCATCTTCCAGGAGGAGTCCTGCATGTAAAGCGAGGCAAGGTCAAAAAAACCTGAAGGAGATTTTGGAAGTAGTCTACGGCGGAAGGGCTTACGAGGGTCGGAAGGCGCCGGCAGCGAAGACACGGACGGCCGAACACTGTCGGGCCGAACAGGGCCGGGCTGGACGTGCCACCGGCAGGCAAGCGGCGCCACGCCGTACATCGTGAACTCCGCGAGGTCGTGCATGTTGAAGCGAAGGGTGATCCCCACCAGCCTCCGCGCCCTCTGCTCGTCGTCGCGGTTAGGCTCCACGCTGGGTGAGGTGTTGAACGCCATCGGCCGCCCCATGCATCGAAAGCTACTATTGCTCACCACGCGATGGTAGAACCACCGCCGCATCCAGTTGGATTCCCACTTCGCTCAGGTCGAGTTAGCGGGGAAGATCTTCGCGCACGGTGACCGTAGGACGAAGTTGACGCTGCCGAAATTGGAGAACTCCCCTCCGTCAAGCTTCTTTGGCTGGCATCGCCCGTCGTGGAGGAAGGCGAATAGGGAGGCGCTGGCCCAAACCCCCTCTGTCCGCGTCGCCCAGCTGTAAACAGCCAGGCAAGCTATCGCGTTTGGCGTTAGCTGCATCAACTCCAGCTCGTAGGTCCGGAGGACGTTGCTGACGACCTTGGCCGACTGGATGCGGAGGCCGGCTTCAAAATATGCGACGAAGACGATCGCCTCCGCCTCCTCCGGGTGCGGCTCCGTCTCGTTGCTGGCAGGTAGGTGAACCAAACTGCGGTCCGCCAACTTTCCCTCGCGAAGGAGAGACCGGATCATCTCCTCCGTCACAAGGGTCTGCCCCAGCACGCTGGAGCAGGGGCCTTCCATCTTCTTCTCCGCCGTCCACCACTTGTTGGACAGCGAGGGGTCGCGCCCCACCAGAGCGTAATCCACATCAATCGACGACGAGCTATGCCAACTCGAGGAAGCGCCACCGCTGGGCCGGCGAGCATGTTCTTCGCAGCGAGCCATTGTCATCTAGGAGGGGCACGGCGAGACGTACGGTGGCGGTTGTGAACGGCGGCGACAAGCGAGATGAGAGCAGGGTGCACAGGAGCAAGAAAGAGCAGGCAACAAGCAAGTGGGGAAGAACAGTGGTGCGGCGACGAGGGGGGTATATAAAGCCCCTTCGCCTCCCACACGATCGGGAAGCGCAAACGGTGGAAGCCGAACCGATCGCCTTCCCATGATCAGGAAGCGCGACCAGCCGAAGCTGCGCCGTCGCCCGGTCGCGTGCACGCGTCCTGCCCCCTCGGGAAGGTGTGCACGACTGCGGTCGTGTGGCCGCCTAACAACCCACGGCGCGAAAATCACGTCCCGCCACGCGTCCCGCCCCCTCAAGAAGGTGCGCACGACCGCGATCGTGCGGCCGCCTGACAGCCCAAGGCGTGCAAATCATGTCCCACCACGCATCCCACTCCCTAGGGAAGGTGCGCACGACCGCGGTCGTGCGGCCGCCTGACGGATCACGACGCGCCAATCCGGCGTTGCCGCGTGTCCCGCCCGATGCCAGCGCGTGGTACGACTCCCGTCGCACACCAGCAGCCGGCGTAATTCATGGTGCCATTAAAACACCATCGTTGGGTCGCTAGCCACCGGGTTGTACTTCGACTTCGAGTCCGCAGGACGGCTCTGGAATCCACTCTGACTCCATGTCTGCAGAGCGAGCCCGGCCCCCACCTCGGCTTCGTCTCCATGGGAAGGCTCCGCCACGTACTTCGACGTCGCGACCGGAGGACGACTTCGGCAGCCAGTTCGACTCCTTGTCCGCGGCACGAAGACAAGCTGCATCGCCAAAAAAAAATCCGCCCAAGGTCACAGAAGGTCACAGGCCGCAGGGACAAGGGGACCAAATGACTCGGCGACATGGCTTCGGCCCTGGAAGCTCTTCAACATGATAGGCTCCTGTTGTAGGGGTGGTCCCCAACCTAAGCCCAGTCGGCCTTCTAAGGGATTGTAAAGCCCAAAACGGGATATATATATAATGACATAAATACCCCTACGAAGGATATATGAGTGTAAGGATATGAGTGTAAGATATTCCCCATATATATATATATATATATATATATATATATATATATATATATATATATATATATATATATATATATATATATATATATATATATATATATATATATATATATATATATATATATATATGGCTGCCTTGGACATGGGGAAGGGGCGAGCATTCTTCATCTGTCATCTCCACTACCATACTCCCACTTTACTGTTTGGCCAGTAGCCACAACAGTAGGATAATATGAAATGATGTAAATATGTTTTTACATACATGAGGAATCCAATGGTTCATATGGTATTGGCCAGAGCTTTGGATAAAAAGATCTTAATTTGGAAATGATTTGCAAGAGACTGGTGCGGTTTGAAAACCTTGGAATTGCCCAAGCCTGTGTCCGGGGTCAAGCTAGACTACATCTCTAATTGGAAGTTGGCATGTTTCTTTGTTTTCTCTAGTTCTAGTCATTTCTTTTTTACAAATTCCTTTTTGAGCACATCTGTGAGAAGTCCAATCTGGATTGAATGAGTACAGTCCAATTTAGTTGTTTTCTCTTCCTTATTAGCGTTTATGATTTCCTACTATATTTCTGTAACGAAGTGTACACATCTGTGTCTATGGTTCAGTTAATAGGCAAGCTATTCCATATTAATAAAATTTTGGTTACCCTTATTATTCTAGATTGGTCATAAGGGACAATTTGTCTAATTAACCCTTGTTATCATCATTTTGCCTTTCTGATTTACAGTTGTAGCAGTTTCCACTGCATCATATATTCACACGAAGGTGGGAGAATTAGCACTACTAAAGATGATCTGACAGAACCCTAAACATCAGTGTTGACCGCTAAACATCTTTCTCCTGTAGATAGGAATTTTAGATCTTGAAAAAAAATGTTTCTAGTGTATATCTGAGTGAATACACTATGGGGGAAAAAGTATAGTCATGAGCTCACAATCTGAGCAAATAACTTAAGACTATTTAAAATGTGCATGGATTTACCTTGTTGCGAACTACAAAAACTTAAAAGAAATAGGGTATGGCTGTTTATGGCAAGAACTTAAGAAAAAAATCATGCAAAACCCATTACCTGTTAGATAGATTGAATGTACACTGTTAGAACAAATCGGTGAATACCTAGAAAACCTCACTGTACTTGAGCAATTCTACAATCATCATCGCAGTGTGGTTCGAGCTTTAGAAACAGAGACTGGTACACAACATTTTAGCCATCGATTAACCTCACAACAGTCCCTAACGTCTGTAGGGCTCAAGATGACGGCAGTTTGTTCTGTGCTCTATATCAGACACCAAGATCTTTTGAAACGTATATATTAATAACAATGTAAAAGAGAGAATTTGCTTGCTTTTGACATCACATTCGCAATCAAGATCCAGCACACCAGCCCAACGAACAAAACAACGCTTAAATTAACCCAAAGCAACTCAAAACTTACCTTTCCGCACATTTGCGCAATCCTAATTCAGAGGAACTAGACCAGAAACCTGCAGCTTATCGAGTAAACAACAAAAGATTGTTAATTTCGCTCAGTCAAACATGAATTAAGCACAATGATTAACCTATTTGTGATAAAAAAAAAAAGAAATCAAAAGAGAGCAAGAGCCTAAATTAACCCCAAGAACACACGAAGTTCTAATCTTTTCACCTTTTTCTCCGTTAAGATCGCAACACTGGACCAATTCGGTGACTAAACTAAGATGTGAAACAAGAAACCACTCACGCCAATCTTTCCAATAACTCGGAATAAATTAAAAGTACAGCGGGAGAAACGCTCACCTATGCCTGGAGAGCACCTGCTCGAGTGTCTCCCGCGCCTTCTCCGGGGTTGCCTGCTCGGCGGCGGCGGCAGCGGCTTCCGCCGCTGGCAGGGTTTCCTCCATGGGTGGCTGCGGGAGTGGAATGAAGGAAGCCATAGTAACCGGCAAAAGAAAAGGAAAATAACGAAATACAATAATGCAGGCTTTTTTGGGTGTTAAATAGTAATTTACCTTCCGCCAGAATCGCGTATGCATTTGTTGAATTAATTTCCAGTACGAGCAGAATGCAATTAGAGTGAATAGATGGATATCATTTATTCTATATTATATTATATTTTTTAGTCAGAGTCAAATAAAAATAGTACCGGATATCTATTTCTTCATTTCATATTTGCTCCATAAGTCTTCAGAGGTTGGTCTAACGAAAAGTATCCACTTCTTTTGTACCCCTACACAGCACATTGAATAGTAGGGATGCAATCACAGCGAACACAGAGAGACTAATCGTCGAGATATCAGAGAAAGAGCAACTAATATTCCCCGCTTGTTTAGATACGGTAATCCGCCTATATGTTATCTTGTTCCTAAATAAAATTACAATAGACTTAATCATATTACTTGACATACAGATATATACAGACGGATATCATTTATCATATATCATATACCATGATTTTTCCTTGGAGTCAGATTCAGACATGGATAATAACGAATACTTATTTACTCATTCTATATTCACTTTGTGAGCCTTCAGTCGGCCAGTCGGACAAAAATTATTCGTTCCATTTGCACCCCTAATAGAGAGATGCAGTGCCATAGACTGCGATGTTATTGCCGTCATCAACACAAGAGTAATGATTTATCCAGGAGGTATCGGATAAATCTAAAATTTATTTAATGACCTTTACTTAAATTCTAATGTGTGTTTCAGTAAAACATACGCGTGTGTATGATATGCGCATAAGTGCACGTCCTCCATTTAAATTAGAAAAAGCACAAAAGTAGTGATGGTTCAGGGATTAGTGTTGGGGACGGCAATGGGGTGGGATGAGGATGGAGGTTTCACAAAATTAGTTAGTGGTAGAATGGTGGGTGTTTGCAATTCGGTGTTACGTGGGTGGGAGAGCACCAGCCTTCATCTGCTCCATTTGTTAGCGATCGGGCGGTTAAGCGTGGGTGAGTCTATCAGCACCAAGCAAAGGCATATTGGGTGAATTCTCTTCGGTTGTGATTTATAATTTTTTTATTCTAATACGAGTATTTATATGAACAAATCGAATACCAATAAGACACTTTAAAAAAGAAGTCCCGATAAGCCGCTTTAAAATAGCGACAAAGAAACCATTATATTTGTTTATTTGAGAGAAGTCATAAGCTATAAATAGAAAAGAACTCAGCGCATAGAATCTGTTGCCTAATAAAAGGCAGCAATGCTACAACAGCAATTGTTTTTTATTTTTTGTAGACGCAACAACAATTGTTGATAGTGTTGGATAAGTAGGATGATGTAGTTGGATGGTATAGTAAGGCACCAAACCTAGGCAAGTCGTCCGTTGGGGTGAGAGTGGCAATGAGTTGTTTTTTGTCTATGGGTAACTACGAGCCTCAATTTGGGGTTGTTGTGCTGTGTATATTTTTAAGACTAACGTAAAAAGTCTATAATACTCTATTCGGTAATAAAGTTAGATAAACCTTGTTACCCAATGGATGTTCAATCACATTTTTTTTTCATAAGTTCTATGATGCAATAATGTATTTATAACAGGTAACCAAACACCTAAATATCTAAAGGCGATTATCGTTAGGTCATTCATATTGGCTTTTAGCTTTAGCTGATGAATAGTAACAGCTTGTAGAGATAGACACTCGCATACGATTGTAGCTAATATAAATAAAGTCACTACAGTGTCTACGACAATCGACTAGTAGACACCGTCTTGAAAAGACACTCCGTTTAAAAACAAGATACTAAATAAAAAATCATTTACTGTAGAAAATCGGTTTTTAGAAACCAATATGAACAACATAGTCTCTCACTAACACCACCTGCAGCAATATGCCTACTGCAAGCTATGTTAGCCACCGGATCAATACTGATAGATCAAACCTTGCTTACCACATAGAACTAGGAGGCGTTTGCCAAATTAGTGCTGTTTGTCACGTAATAGCAAAAGTGGCACTTGTCACGGCGAATATGTAGAAATAGCGTGGCGTAATAGCAAAAATAGCACTCGTCATGATGAATATGTAAAAATAGTGTCTCCACCGCATGGCTACTGCGGTAGGATGGCCAGCGAGGTGACACATACCCACCATCGCACGCCTGTTGTGCGGATTAGCCAAAACCGCATGATAGCCGTGTTGTAGATCACTATAGCACCGCACGGTGACCGTGCAGAGCACTGTAGCAAATTTTCAAAAAAAATCCATTTAACTATACTTATTAAAAGAATTTTCAAATATAGCAAATGAACTCTAAAAATTATAAATTTTTTGTGGAGCCTCGCAGCAGAGTGTACTTGCTTGTGTAATTTTCCATAATTTTATCTGTTCTAAATTTTTCTCAAAACTTTATTTAACTATATTGTTTGTAGCAATTTTTTAATATAGAAAATAAGGTCCAAACATTATAATTTTTTTGAAAGCTTCTCACACAGTATACTTAATTATGTAATTTTTCAGAATTTTATATGTTCTAAAATTGTCTCAAAAATTAAGAGTTTAAGTCTCAAAAATTAGGATTTTATGATTTCATGTGACGAAATGTCAAAACTTTAGTACCATATGACTATTCTAGATAAGAGACACCTATTAAGAGTTTATGCCACCACTCAGCCTCCCTCCTCCGCACATCTGTTAATGCTGTCCCTTAGAAAAAAGTTCCATTCCCAAGATTAGATGTGATGAGCACCGGATGAAATTCCCAGGAATGAAAGTTCCTTCTATGAGACAACAATGATGGGTGACAGAGGTACAAAAAAGGAAGATGACAGAGGTGCAAAAAAGGAAGGTCGAGCGATGGCCTAAACCATTAATAGATGTCCCTTAAGAGTGTCTATTACCTAAAGTAGTCATGTTGTACTAAATTTTTCATATTCCAAATCACATGAAAATATGAAATCCTAATTTCCAAAACCTAAAATCCTAATTTTCGAGACCTAAACCCTTAATTTTCAAGACAATTTCAGATCATATAAAGTTCTGAAAAAATTATATAATCAAGTACACTGTGTAAGAAGCCTTAAAAAAATTCATAACGTTTAGTCATTTTCTATATTAAAAAATTCGTACAAACAGTATACTTAAATAAATTTTAAGAAAAAATCAGAATATATAAAATTACAAAAAAATTACACAAACAAGCACTATGTCGGAAGTTTCCACAAAAAATTATAAATTTTAAAGCTCATTTGCTATATTTAAAAATTTCTATAAAAATAAACTTTAATAAATTTACCTAAAAATTACTTTAGTGCTGCTACAATGCTCCAAAAAAGTAACCGTACAATGTTACAGTGCTCCACCGCGCGACCACTACATAGTTTTGTCTAATCCTCATGGCAACCATGCGGCGATGAATACATGTCATCTCGCCGGCCATCCCACACGATCACCGTGTGGTGAAGATGCTATTTTTGCAAATTCGTCGCAACAAGTACAATTTTTGCTATTATGCACGCAAACAGTGCCAATTCGGCAAAATATTCTAGTGCGGGTGGTTTCGAAGATCAAGCTTGCAATTTCTTGGACAGAAATTCAGGTAATAGCCACAAAGATAGACCTGTCGCAACCATAGAATCATGTACTTCATCCCACAATAAAAAAATCAGTAAAAAATAATACATTTCATAGAAAAGTTACAAATAGAATGGACAGCGTAAGGTTTCCAACTAGATGCAGATGCGTTGGAATATGCATATCAAGGTACTCATACCCAGACAAACTCATCAACAATTCCACTTATTTTGCATTTCAGAAGGAAACGGTTGAAACTCGGAAGTCTCAAGAATCCAAGAACAAGGGTATGCCACTCACCAACACAGAACAACACTTGATTATTGAACAAGAACAAAGAAAAGAGAAAAAAATTCATCAGCTAATTGCTACAAAATTTCAGCATCTCAAGTTCTCTATTTACAGCTATTGCGTTGCACCAGTAGCAACTGCAAGTTCTAAGCATGTTACCTCCAATCAATTGCAACTCCCAAGTACAAATATGTACAAAGAGTTGCTATGAGCAATTACCTACCTACTATTCACAGTTGATAATGTCAAAAATCATGATCACATCGGAGAACGTGTCTTAAGGAATAACTGCAGAAGATGAAACGATGGATAGGAAGAGAAACCAGGTATAGAACAAGAGGCGCCTCTTTTAGAAAGATAAATACAATTCTAGGGCCATGAAGATAAATACAATTCTAGGGCCATGGCTCTAAATAAAAGGGAATGCTAAACCGAGTTGAGAAGGACAAGGATAATTTTGCTCAGATAAGGAACTCATAAGACGGTTTTCTATAAGTTGAAAAATTAGAATAATCCTCTCAATATCTACCGTAGATGCACCAGCAATATGCAGAACGCCAAAAAATTGTTCTGCATGTTGTGATTCAAGGATTTGGCAAAGAATTATGTAGACATGGTCATTGCTACTGAAGACACCATAGGGTTATCATGGAGGTTTTTTTTTTTTTTTGCAAAATTTGGTTCAGCAGCAGAATAGTAGAAAAAAGGGCTCCTCTCCCATACTAATGATGGAAGGAATCAGCTATCAATGCCGACAGGATCACAGGACACAGTTATAAGCTATACTAAGCAGAGATTGAAGCAGTCATCGAGATTAAGCGGGAATATCCAAACATGCCAAATAACATGAACAAGCCAACACAAATAGGTCAAGGTTGAGAACCTAAGGAACATAGAGCGCTTTGTCCGCCCCTGGAGTACAGTCTCCATGGATAAGCTTGAGATTTATCGGAATCTTGAACGGATGGAGAACACTGTTTCATGTCCTTTCCCAAACCTAAGGAAATTATGGGATGGCAAGAGAAGTCAAATGGAACAGATTGAAGAACCCAACTATGTCCTTTTGGAAATATAACAGGAACCTTAAGTAGACATTATGAAAGCTTTGATCAAATTCTCTGCCGATTGCCTTTGCTTAGGGGTGCCAGATATGTGGGCAACATGGTCATGACGAGATGATTTTGATTCAATAATTTCGACGTGAGCTCCAGAAATCTGCAACGATATCCAAAGGATTACACATCGATGTTAAGGGGAAAAAACAATACCCTACCAATAACGCCTTTCATATTTTTCTTACATTTTAATTCTGCTAACACTCGTTCTTTCCTACAAAGGTCACTTTACAAACTCAGTCTTACTGTTGTATACACATTATACATTGCATCCTAATCATGGATAAGCTTACCCTCCTTCATTGAAATAAAGTAGTAAAACAGTCAAAATGATCTTATATACTCAAAAAAGCAACCTATTCTTTTAGGAAACGGACAGACTACTTGAGTTACTATTACAGGGGAGGGGATAGCAAGTATTACTCCAAAACCATTTGAGGGCAATTTTTCAGACAATTTAATGGTTTGTTTTTCTAAAAATGTTTTCTGACAACTACCTGAGCCCTTTCTCCACACACCTTCATTATATGCCAAATTCACATAAAAGCTAGGAGAAAGTTAATGGTGTTCAATTCAACACAAAAGGGGGTGTATTTATCTTGCACAGTAAGACCAGGATTTTAAGCTTATGTTATATTTATTCAAAGTACAGGTCACCAGCAATATGAAATAACAAACTGACCTTTCTAATATTGTCCAAGTTTGTGCCACGCTTTCCCATTACTTTTGACAGGCCACTAGCAGGAATAGTCATTTCCATATGCGGAAGACATCTGGCCAATAGTAATCAGCAAAAGGAATTAGACTAGGAAGAATAAATAGATACCAAGTGATAAAAGGAATTCTTGCATGGAAGCAGTAGTCGAGATCAGGATTTATGGTAAGTTCAGTTGAAACATACCCTCCATATGCCTTTGATGTATATGACGAAAGTGCTCCATAGCCATCATCTACAGCCTGATGGAAGATATCAATGATTAGGTTGATATCACAAACTTATAATCATGTCTGATTATGAAGACCAAAAGAGAAACAGAACAAAATGAAGTTAAATCAAAATATTGTACCTGCAAGGAGCTGTACCCATATGAACTGCTACGAGGAAATACTTCCAAACCTCGCTCAACTTCACCCTTTTGATCATAGCCCAGTGGAGTGATTTGCTGTCTGCAAGGTACAAATGAAGGCAAAGAAAAACTGCTTGCATACAAGGGATCACTAGTGGAAACAGTTAGCTTCCCATCCTTGTCAGAATTTTGTTTGTCCACACTGTCCTTCAGAACATCTTCCCTAAGTCTTAGAACTATCTGAACAAGAGCATCACGCAGCTTGTCCACTTCTCCGAACACCTACATGCAATGACAAGTTAAGACACCGCGATAGATCACACTAAGAGACTATCTGAAATGATAACACAAAGGAGAAACCTCAACAAGCTCATCACTGGAAGCTGCCCTCCGGGGCTTATCACCCTTTGATATGTGGATAACTGCCTTAGTCCTGTTCCGTATGTCGTTGATAATTGAACCACCCTTGCCAATAAGACAGCCTATGACCTTAGCTGGAACAAGAAGGCGAAGAATCATTCTATCTTCATCATCATCGTTGATCTTTGCTTGAAGCAGCAGAACAGCTTCCACTGCTGCAGACTTAACATCATCTGTGGCCTGAAATGCAAGGTGTCACAAATAAAAACACCTTATAGGGTAGAACCAACAAATTACAGCTAGGTGAGCAGGAAGTATGGTCTAACCTCAGTGGATGTAATTGTAATTATACTTTCCTCTCTGTCATTCTTTGAGTCATCAACATCTATCCTTGCACCACTCTCCTTCCTTATACTCTTTATGGTCAACCCACCTTTACCAATAACCAACCCAATCTTGTCACCAGGGCATAAAACACGCAGTACTAGCTCTCCTGAACATTTTGGGGTATTATAAGTAGGAATAACAGGAAGCATAGATTGATAAATGGGCAATCGACCATGAGCATCAGCAGGCACAGTAAGTTCAGGAACATGAGGTGTTGCCCCTAAGATAGCTAGACTTGGATGACCAGAAGGTATAGCAGCATCTGAGGCTGAGTAGAAGTTACTAGCTGGATAGACAGGAAGCTCTGAAGGAACTATAATGCTAGGAGGAAGTTCTGGAACAGAAGTTTCAAGAGGGATGGTCTCTTTTGATGGGCATTTGTAGATGATGGTTGATACTGCAAACAACGCCTTTCTGACAGCTCTAGCATCACCAGTTATCTGTGTAGCATAAAGATACATTCAAGATAATAATTAGCAGAACGTGTATATGAAACGAAGAATGGATATTGAAGAACATTGCAGAACTCAAAGAAATAGGTTACGAATTGGAATTGTTGATCATGATACAGTTTAAGTGTGTGCACCACACGAAGCATAATTCCACAAAAAGAGAACAAAATTATATAGAAATGTAAATTGCATTGATCTGGGAAAACATATTTTCAAAGTTGCATTTAGCGAGAAGGATTAAAATTCTAAAATATTGTGCTAGTAGGTCACAACTACATTATCAAACAGTTGATTTCTGCAACATGATAAAGAGATAAGCATGATATATGCTACATTATATTACAAAAACATGTCTTGAAAACCAAGGAAGTTACTGCTAACACACTGCTTACTATCCTGCCACTATTCAATAATGGTTAATCCCATATTATGTTGTGAAACTTACTTTAATTCACCAAATTATAAGACGAAAGAAAATTTACCTGAACAAAATTATCAAAACTCATAGCACACGAGTGTGTAACTTCACTTGGATCTTTTAGGCTAACTTTAATAAATGCTTTTGAAGTTGACCGAAGCCTCTTGATGACAACACCAGATTTTCCTATAACACTTGCAGCTTGACTAGCTGGTACAAGGATGTTTGCTTCTTCTTCATCAGAGTCAATATGCATGGCCAGAGCATCAACAATTGCATCATGTACCTTGAGTAATGCATTTTGTGCTGCGCAAACAGGCTCCCTGTCATCATCGTCATCAACATCTATGTCTCTGTGCTTGACGTAACAATATACCAAGATAACCCTTTTGTCTGCACCGGGGTAAGGGTCAACAACCTTGACTTTGGCATTTGTCTGTTGTCGGATAGAATTTATCACCTTGCCATTCTTGCCAATTACGTTACCAATCACTCTGTCTGGACAGAGTATGCGGTAAACAACCAATTCGTCATTACTGGAGCTTTCCTGGGTATGAGCAACTGGCCTCCTCTTTTGGTCCCTCCTTTCTTCTCTGTCATGGTCCCTGTGTTGGTGGGTACGTTTACCATTATGCCTCATGATTTAGTTAACTGCACAAGAAAATGCATGATAAGATTCATGACAAGCATTATACAGATAAATAAAGAACATCTAGCGATTGCATACTTTCTGAAAAAGGAAATCAAACAGGCAAATTATGGTTGTTCAAAACATAACCAAACCTAGCAACCAATAAATTGCTGAGACATCGATTAGTTAAGTATTGAGATAAACATGCATGTTATAACACTATTGATTTCTATAGGCATTAGAGCACGGAATTATAAGAATCAAACAGATGGACCAAGTATCCACAGCAAATTAAACCCTTTGCCTGGACTGTTACCGCAGACATGTGCTAGCAAAAATGAGGCAAGGATTCTGGTAAATCACTGTCAGCATTCACCCAGAAAAACTCAGCAATAAGCTTATATGAAGGAAAACAAGTTTATTGGATAATCACATTACACTAACATTTATAGTGGTACTCAGCAGTGATTCACCAGAATCCTTGCCTCATTTTTGCTAGCACATGTCTGCAGCAACAGTCCGATAATCATGTTTGTCGGACAACCACCGTGCGGCATATAAATCAGTCAAGCCTTCGTAGGCTCTCAGCAGTTAGCACAAAAAGGACCAGTTGAACAGAACGCAGGTGAATCTTGAAGAAAGGAGTCCTGCTTAAAAGGAGTCCTCCTCAAGGAAGCAGAGGTCAGGCCACGGATTGGCAAACTAGAAGAGGAGAGCTGGCCCCGCAGCACAAGTTAGAACCCTAACCATGCTTCATTTCCCTCCCCTTTTCAGAAAGAGAAAAACTACCGAATGTCTCACGGCTGGGGCGGAACTAGCCCAAGCGCTAGCTGCTCTTGGGCCAACTCTTAAGCTAACTCTGTCTCTTTTTTTTTTTGTGATTTTTCATGAATTTTGCATGGGTTTTGGTTGCCAGGCCTCAGGCTATAGCCCAGGTAGCCTAAGGCCTGGTTCCGCCACTGTCTCACGGTATACCATCCCCTCTCTCTCATGCAGCCGCTTCCTCTCACTCCAGTCCGCCGCTCCCTCCCTCCCCGCCACCATCATCCCCTCTCAGGGGCGGATCCAGCGGTGGGGCGGGGGGGGGGGGGGGGGCTCGAGCCCCCCTACCGCTACCGAACCCCTGGAGCCCCCCATAAATTTTTAGCAATGGATGTATGGTGTAGGAGGGGCATAGTGGAGTTATGTCGCTGTATCGCTTTTGTTCAGCCCTCCTAAAATTTTTGCTGGATCCGCCACTGGGCCTCTCTCTCCTCCGACGCCGGAGCCAGCCCCCCCCCCCCCCCAACATAGGAGGAGGTGGGGGGGGGGGGCGGGGCGGAGCCGAAAGGCGGTGACAGTTAGGTTGGGCTAGGCAGGGCGGAGCGGAGGGGCCGGGGGCTGCACGGGGAGGCGGCGACGGCGCCGCCGGCCTCGGGTGGTGGTGGAGGAGGCGGAGGAGGAGCGCGGAGCCGGGCCGGCGCCGGAGAAGAAGACGAGGAGGGTGGCGCTGAGAAGAGAGAGGAAGGGGAGGGAAGCGGCGGAGGAGCGGCGCTGGTTGGATGCTATCCCGTTCGGATCTATCCGAACGGTATAGGTGGCGTAGTAGCGCTCCTTCAGAAAACCTGCCAAGAAACCATGCCGAATTGCGGCAAAGGTTGCCCAAGAAATCCATCCACGGGGACAGGAACAAGCGGTTGACCTAGGGCAAAAACCCGGATTCACGCGAGAAGTCCGATGGTTCGAACGGGAATCGGCCAAGATTGTGGCACACATCAGCACCTAGGACCAATGCGACGGTGGATTGAAACAAGAACGTACCAAGACCACCGCCGACGGATTCGACGGAGGGGAGCGAATCCAGGGACGGGGAACGGGAAAGGGCCGTCGGGCAGCGTCGACGGCGACGTTGGGGGAACGGCCGCGGCGGCGGCGCAAGCGGAGGAGGGATCGGGGGAGAAGGACGAGCCGAGAGGGGATGGATGACGGATGGTCTTTTTAGGGATCGAGGAGGCGAATGCTGTGGGCTGCGACTTCTAGCTTCCGCCTGTAGGGTTTGGGCTGAAATTGTACTAGCGGCCGTGAGTTTTTCTTAAATCATTCAATTACAAAAAAAGAGAAAAATATTGAAAAAGAAAAACATTTATATATCTATAGAAAATGCAAATAAATAAGAGAAAAAAGCAAAAACCAACAAAAGCTAAAAAGCCAAAATTAAGAAGCTGACACGTTTATTCTGACTTCTAGCTTCTGAAAGCCGGAAGTCAATAGCTGAAGCCACTTGGAGCAAAGCCTAGGTTCCTGTATTAGCTTTTGCCCAGTGACCAGGCTATCTCCGGAAAGATTAATTGCTCGGTTTCTTCCATGATGCTATCCAGCACCCAGACGCTCCTTAACAGCCATGTGGTTTTTAAATGGGATACCTTCGAACTATCATATTTGTCTAAAATTCAACCTTTAACTACAAAATCGGGTAACCAAGTCCTCTTAACTATCAATAATGGGTATTTTACCCCCTGTAGGCCATCTAAAATTGATTTTAGCTGACGAGGCGCTAATGTGGCAGCCCACTCAGTAGAGTCAAATAATAAATTAAGAAAAAGATGGTTGGACCCACGTGTCAACCCCTGTGCTTTTCCTCCTCTTATTCCTCCTCTCTCCCCCTCTCTCTCTTCCTCCTCCTCTATGGATGTGGCCATGAGCACCTCCGACAAGACACTCCCTGCTCACCACCCACTTCGTCGGTCATTGCTAGGGCGTGGTGCCCCCTCTTCTCCTTTGCCAACTTGCCACCACCCTCCATCTCTGCATATATCAAAACATAGGTGATGTGACGATGGCCCGATCTTCCGAGAGGTACTGATAAGTCGATTGTGGAGATCTCGACGTTGATGATCCAAAGGCTCCGACCAAAACAGATCGAACCCCTCGCAATCACTACACCACTGCTCCGTTGGTTATCAACCGTGCCGAACACGATTGACCTCGCCAAGAAGGCTATCTCCTGCAAGCGAATCGAGAACACAAGCAAGAGAGTACAAGATGCAATCTGAAATTGCGAATAAATATTAAGTTCACAAGTTGGGGTCTCACAAACCGATGAACGGCGAAACTGTTCAAAGACAGATTAATCTAAGCAAAACCCAAGGAAAACTAAAGGGGTATGGCCTCCTTAAATAGGGGAGGGGGAAGCCACACTTATCTAATGAAAAGGGATGTGGTACTATTCCTAGTTACTGTTCATGTGAACAGTACCGGCCCAAACAGCCCAAGTTACAAGGCCCTCGGCCCACTTTGAGTCGGACTGGAAAAGTGACGTGGCTTGTTTCTCAGTTTCTGATCTGCTCGAGTGGAGTTTGGAGGTGAAACCAGATCCATCTGAAAGTAGACTCCAAGATCTTTCCAACGAGTACTCACGGGCCCCGAGAAGCCTTCTGGATCAAAAGTTATGACCGTTTGAAGTTGGCTTGTCAAGCTGAATCCGAATTGATCTGGAGGCCGAATTGGATTCCAAAACCTGTCCAAGTTGAACCCTTGCTTCAATTGGTTCCAAAGTGATGTGGTGCTACAAATATATATATTTTCATCATTAGGTAGCATCATATTCTCATTTAAAATATGTTGAAGTTGAAGAAACGAATTCACCTTTAGTTCATTCTTGATATTGGCCGCTATGGTCGTACGTGTTGGTGGCGTGGTCACATCATCCTCCCCTTCTTGATGGAAAACCGTCCTCGGTTTTAACATATGTGTAGTGTCACGTATTGCATGATCTTGATCATAAATCTTGGTGTATGATAACAAACGCAACAAACTCTCATTATGTAATATCATAAGTTCTTTATCAAATAAAGTAAAATCTCTTTGAAACGAGCTCACCTCATAATTTAAGGGATGCGTAGGAGCTCTTGTAATTGTAACAACAAGTAGAGCAAATATGGTTGTATCCATAGGGTTCATGTTCTTATCATCCTCCCCTTCTTGCAAACAAAGCCGTCCTCGGCTCTTGATAAGCTGAAAATATGATAACAAAGAAGCCAAGGTGTATGCATGGTATATGTATATGTCATCCATTTTAACAGTTTTTCGTTGTTGCACAATTAAGGTTATAAAACAGCAGCAATCATAAAAGCTAATTGTATTATTAACCCAAGAGTAATCATATAAGTTAATGAGCAATTCAAAATTTGTCACACAGTAATTGTTGCAACTTGTTTTGCAAATGTAAGTGAGGAACAATCCAGCTATATAATCATATCTCAATCGAACAATAGCAAATTCATCTAGCCAGGGTGAAAAGATTTGTATGTTCTGCCATAATTCATCATCTTTATTCAGATTGTCTATACTAGATGGTGTAAAAAGAGTTGAATACATAGGCATTGGATGAGTACTAAATTTTACTTCCCTCTCACTTTGAACATGATTCAGCATACAAGAATTGTTGTTCCAAATAGCAAGTTTCAATTCATCCATGTGATCGCAAGTTATGCATATTCGATATACAAGAAATTGAGTTCCCACATCATAATCTCCAATCAAATTAAACTTATATCCAGGGGTGTAGGTACTAAATAAGAATTTCGAACATGCAAGTTCAGAAACTTTCTCCATAGCATGTGACAATTTCATAGGTAGATCCAACATGATGTAACACAATGAATTAGCAGGAGAAATTCTAGTCAAAACTTCTTTATGTGTTATTAATTTAACATGTGCAAAATTATGAGAATTTAGATCAGCACATGGTTTATTTAAGTCAACACAAGGAATATCAAAAGATTGCACTACAACAGGTATATACTCACAAGGTTGCTCTATGTCTTGTTGTAGCACCAAATCAATACCGTGAGCGATGATAGTACCATGTTCTTTACCTTTTTGGGTCTCCTCAGATGATGTAAGTGCATCCATCTCCTTATCTTCATTCTCAACCAATGGGGTCAGTGATTCAATCAGCTCATGCTCTTCTTTGGCATGGTTCTCAACTACCTGCAAGTTGTTAGTCACAGAAAATGGCACAAACACATGTTTGTTCTCATGTTCATCACCACTACCTGCAAGGTTAGCTGCAAGAGCATATTCATCCTCAACATCACTAGCACTTACATAACCACCATCTTCTGTCGTAATGTACGCCCGCTGACTTGTGCAATCTCTCATGACGTGGCCCATCCCTTTACAACGGTGGCACACAATGCCCGTTGTACGGCCCGTGGAAGCAATCGATGAAGAGCTCTTTGCTAGTGCTTGCACACTAGTAGATTTGCTTGTCTCGGGTGCGTGTGATGGTGGCGGCGGTGCTGCTGAACGCGCCCTACTCACAGAGGGGGCAGCAGCTCGACAAATAGGTGGTGGGGCTATCTTGGCTCGCCCAGGCGTTGATCTCGATGTAGACATACCTCCAAAGTTGCTCCTTGTCCTTTGTTGCCTACCCTGCAATTCTTTTTCTGCAAGCACAGCAAGCTGGAACAACTGGTTGATAGTAGTAAAATCTTTATAATAAACAATGTCCTGAAGTTCACGCCGTAACCCCCCGTAAAAACGACAAATCTTATCCTCCTCATCTTCTACAACATTACAACGCAACATGCCTATTTGTAGTTCTTGATAATATTCCTCGACAGATTTATTACCTTGGTCTAAGCACTGCAATTTCTTTTGCATTTCATGTTTAAAAGCAGGAGGAACAAATCTAGCACGCATAGCTTCTTTTAACCGCTTCCATGTATCAGGTTGTAAGCGCATGGTACCCATATCATTCCACCAGATAATAGCAAAGTCCTTAAACTCACTAGTAGCTTGTCTAACTCTATGTTGCTCAGGAACCAAGTGAGAATTAAACTTCTGCTCTACCGTCATCTCCCAATCAAGATATATTTCAGCATCATAAAGACCAGAAAAAGATGGAATGATAAATTTGACTTTAGCAAAAGGGTCATGATTAGAACGATCATTATGGTGCTGAAAATTATTACCTCCCATACCGTGACGGTTTTGATGTAGGCGGTGTCGTGGGCGTGCATCTTGGGCAGCAAATGAAGCACTTGCGTCGCGGTTTTGTCTCTCATTATCATCAGACAACCCACCTGTCATGGTTAGTAGAAAACAAAAGACAACACAAAGGTATTATCCCTATGCACTACTAGGTGCTGGAAGGTGGAATCACATATTCTCAAGCGTCTTACTACACTCTTACAAGTGTTCTTACCGATGCAGCAGGTGGTACAACCGGTGGCTGGTTCGTGATACCGTGTCGAGCGTGGGTACGATTGCAAGAGGGAACCTGTTCTGATCAAGAGTAAGTGTAGCTTGGAAGGCACAATATGGTAGCAATGGATAACAATCAATTAATTTCAGAATTGCATAGAATTGAATTATAGTCCGTATCTAACACTTAGCCTATGTTGCTGATCAACCAAGAATGGAAGAAGACTAAAAACAAGTGTATGGCAATGTGTATGAGTGGTAAATACAAGATAATTCAATCCAATGCAATCTGGAATTGAAGAACACAAGGATTGACCCAAAACTGAAAACTGAAGATTTCTGTCCACTGGACAGTACGTCGGTATTTTGGCCGTAACTTTTTGTCAGATGCCTTTTTTCCACTGATTATTTTTTTCTCTGTTTTCTGATGGCTTTTTATACAGATTTTCTTTTGGGGCCAACTTCCAAAACCCGACGCAGAAATTCGCACAAAAATCACAACTGCTGACTGTTGCAGATTCAAAACAGATAACTGGGTCAACTTTCACCGCATATATCTCTTAACTGCCTTGCTGGAATGACGTGAAATTTTACAGATAGATGGATAAGGAATTTTTGAATCTAATGGTGGTGGTCTCACTCAAAAATAATCTCGGAATCAAAAGATATGGCGTTTTTGGTGGCGGCTGCAGAGAAAGGAAAAATCAGCCGAATTTGGAAATTAGGGTTTGGGGTGGGGAATTTTTCTTTTGTTTGGATTTTTAATGGAACAAAGATATGACCAGCAACTAGACAATGCTAATATGGACACAAATTCAATTTAGCAAACCAAAACTAACAGATTGAAAGGCACAACGGGGTTTGGACAGCGGAATTAATTCTTTTTGTGGGGCAATATTTTTTTCTGGACTATAGGAAATAAAAACCAATCTACTAACTAGGGATACAAGAATTACCTCACGGGCAACCGTTGCTCTGATACCAACTGATGTGACGATGGCCCGATCTTCCGAGAGGTACTGATAAGTCGATTGTGGAGATCTCGACGTTGATGATCCAAAGGCTCCGACCAAAACAGATCGAACCCCTCGCAATCACTACACCACTGCTCCGTTGGTTATCAACCGTGCCGAACACGATTGACCTCGCCAAGAAGGCTATCTCCTGCAAGCGAATCGAGAACACAAGCAAGAGAGTACAAGATGCAATCTGAAATTGCGAATAAATATTAAGTTCACAAGTTGGGGTCTCACAAACCGATGAACGGCGAAACTGTTCAAAGACAGATTAATCTAAGCAAAACCCAAGGAAAACTAAAGGGGTATGGCCTCCTTAAATAGGGGAGGGGGAAGCCACACTTATCTAATGAAAAGGGATGTGGTACTATTCCTAGTTACTGTTCACGCGCGTGGTACTGTTCATGTGAACAGTACCGGCCCAAATAGCCCAAGTTACAAGGCCCTCGGCCCACTTTGAGTCGGACTGGAAAAGTGACGTGGCTTGTTTCTCAGTTTCTGATCTGCTCGAGTGGAGTTTGGAGGTGAGACTAGATCCATCTGAAAGTAGACTCCAAGATCTTTCCAACGAGTACTCACGGGCCCCGAGAAGCCTTCTGGATCAAAAGTTATGGCCGTTTGAAGTTGGCTTGTCAAGCTGAATCCGAATTGATCTGGAGGCCGAATTGGATTCCAAAACCTGTCCAAGTTGAACCCTTGCTTCAATTGGTTCCAAAGTGATGTGGTGCTACAAATATATATATTTTCATCATTAGGTAGCATCATATTCTCATTTAAAATATGTTGAAGTTGAAGAAACGAATTCACCTTTAGTTCATTCTTGATATTGGCCGCTATGGTCGTACGTGTTGGTGGCGTGGTCACATCATCCTCCCCTTCTTGATGGAAAACCGTCCTCGGTTTTAACATATGTGTAGTGTCACGTATTGCATGATCTTGATCATAAATCTTGGTGTATGATAACAAACGCAACAAACTCTCATTACGTAATATCATAAGTTCTTTATCAAATAAAGTAAAATCTCTTTGAAACGAGCTCACCTCATAATTTAAGTGATGCGTAGGAGCTCTTGTAATTGTAACAACAAGTAGAGCAAATATGGTTGTATCCATAGGGTTCATGTTCTTATCAATAGGGAGGCAACGAAGCTCCGCCGTGGCCACCACATTTGATCTCCCTCTTCAATGAGTTTTTGGCAATACCGTTTTGTATGAAAATGTGTTCCACCACTTTCTCATCCAATCCCCGATGTTAATTGGATTTGTTGCCCGCAGCCACTAAATTGAGTGTTTTTCGTCTCCACTTGCAACCGGGATTCGCGGCCACCGTTTGTCGTCGTCAGCAAGAGTCTATCCAATTATTTTGCACTAGAGCACTCCTCCTTCCCCCTCTTCACTTTGACGTGCTCAATTTGAGATCTCATCTGCTGTGCCACCATCCCCACAAGCACCGTGTACCTTAGCGGTCGCATACCGATGAGCCGTCCAACGGTCAACCATGGCGTGTGGTGCGTCGACCTCGGCTTCCTTGACCATGGTGTGTAGCCCGTGGGTCTCGGCTTTCTCTCCTCTTCCTACATGATCTTCTTTGGACGCTTGGTGCCGACACAGCCATGGCTACAACCACCTATAGCTCATCTTCACTAGACGGTTGGGGCATTCTGAGCATGTGCACACGGTGGTGGGTGGTGGTCGACGTACATAATGCCCCTCCTGATGCCTACATTGATGCCGCTACGCTATAAGGTGAAGAGGCAAGGGATTGCAGGGCACTAGTGTCACGGATGCTGATGAACGTAGCACAGGCGTGCTTGAGGGGTGACACAGGAAGCGCAAGGTGTGGGTGCCGGTGCTCATGGTTACAACTCTTCCGAGTAGAGCACAACAAGAAAAATTGAAAGAGATGAAATAGAGAGGGAGAGAGAGGATGTCATGTGGACTAGATCTTGACATGGACCTTGGAGGAAGAGAGAGGTGATGCGTACCTTGATGTGGATGTATACGTGGATGCCATACCTGTGAAATTTGTCCATGTAGATGCCACATCAGCAAAACCAAGGTAATTTTGGCCTTAGGGGGTAATATACCTGGTTTTGACAGTTTGAGGGTGTCGGTTATCCAGTTCAAAAGATTTCAAATAAATATTCAAAACAGATTTTGAACATCAGTAAAATGCAAGAAAAGTTTTAAAAACTCCGTATTTTTGAATCCTCGAATTTTAGGATGTTACAAACCTACCCCCCTTAAATGAATCTCGACCCTGAAATTTCGGTAGAGTTGAAAGAAGTGGGGTTAAACTGGCTAGCAATCGACTCTAGAGTTCTGATGGACGTGACATCCTTTTGCTCGCAAAGATAAGAGGCGAGTCCACGCAAGAAGGGGTAATGCTTGAAGAAGTTAAAAGAGAAGAGATAAACTTGTTCCTCTGGATAGGTCGTAGACTTTCAAACGCTTGTTCTTTGACATTGTTACCTTCACATCTTCGTAAAATGGAATAGTCGCATCGTTTACGAAACATATGGTGGTCAAAGAATTCACACTGATAGGTGGGTAGCAATGGTCTGTGCCCTAGGGAGTAGACGGCCTTAGGAATGCAGAGGTAACAATGGACATATCTATATGGTGGTCTTTAACTTCTACTGGGACCCTGTTCTTAGTCTTTAGCTTTGCCAAGCACGACGATTTTAGCTAAAGGTACGTCTTGTAGTCCTCATCACCAGAGGATTTCTGGCCTTGCGAATCTCCTGGTATTGGTCTGATTAGCTCTAAGTCCAAGTTGTTGCAACTCCAAATATACGTCACAGTAGTTCTTCTACATTTCTGTCTCATGGTGCTACCCCCTTAAATAAATGACGATTGCCATTATGGTTGGAGGCAATTTGATCTATGGGCTTCCCAGGTAGGTAAGGAGAGAATGTCAGCAGGACAGAGTCTCGAATCTTGGTCCTCATGCTGATTGGGGCTTTTAGTTGGAAAGTTGCGCAGGCTTTACTTACCCTTGATTCCCTTGGCTTTGGCTATCTATCACTTTGCTTCGGTAGATCTGACTGGGTTTGTAGCAAGAGGCGAGAGGGAATAGCATGAGTTACGGATTGAGCTATGGGGATAAGGTAATCTAATCCATCTTAACTTTAAAAGAGCACACCCAAAGAGCTGGGCTGATACAAAACCACATAAATTTTCAAAAGCAAACTTTTCCCGTGACTGCAAAACAGGACGCTCGAGGGCAAGAGGGCAGTGCACAGGGTCTAATAAAATCTTGCGACAGTACAACGTCTACTCGGGAAAGCACACATAAGAGGGCGCAGGGTCCATATACACAGTCCGTTTACAACGAAACCACTTTATCTTCATGACCATCTTCAACGTTCCTAGCCCTAAATTTTTTAGGTAAAGGTACGAGAAGAAAAGCAAAATTTTCCTTTTGAAATCAATGGAAAGAAGAGGAAGTATCTGGGGGTAATTTGATTGATATCAGCACTCACTTTTGGGTTATTGTTTTGAATTCGGGGTAAGAGAGCTTTTAGAAGTAAAAATTGGCTAAGGCAGCATATAGATGAGGGGGAATCATCTAAGAGAGATAAGGATGGGCAATACCACTTATATTTTCGAAATAGAATTTTGAAGAAATAATTCTAGTCATGAAACTATCGGCTAGGCTAACTAGGTCACGACCTGTAGTCGATATGCTCTGATACTATCCCTGTCAGACCCAGATTTTAACATCCGGTATCCTCTGTGATTCCACCGCACTATTCCCTGAATCAGTAGATAGTGCTCACAGATTACAGTTCTGAACATCAAAGTACATATCATGCGGAAGCGTAAATATAATAGTAGACTTACTCATGGGACGATTAGGCCGAAATCAATAAAATGCAGCATCGGAAACGAAGCACACAGGTGGGACCCTCAGGACTTGCCCACAGGCAGCCGACTGGGGGTTCGCGACCTAGCCCTCGACATCTTCATCTTCTTTGCCACCATGACCAAATAGTGTTGTTGAAGCGTAGTGATCTGATTCCTGGTTTTAGATTTGTTGTGAAAGTGAGTGTGAGCACAAACCACCGTGCTTTGCGAGCCAATACATAGAATGCAAATAAATAGTACGCATGGCTTATCAAAGGGAAGGATCGGGTTATTTTATTTGCCATAAATTACTTTTGGTAGCATTATTATTATCAAATCATAGAGTTATTGTTGCTGCCTAAACTCCACCTAGCGATTACCATAATTGATTTAATCCACCAAAATACACTTTATTTATTGATTGCTGTCTAAGACTCCAAACAACAAGTGACATCATTTAATTAATCCACCGAACACACACACTTTCTATATTCAGTGCTGTCTAAAACTCCAAACAGCGAATATCATCAATTATACAATCCACCAATCAATTGCTGCCTAAATCTCCAAACAACTAGTGACATCATTTATCTAATCCACCGATCATACACTCATTGCTGCCTAAGACTCCAAACAGCGAGTGTCATCATTTATTTACTTCACCGAAATCATTCGTATTAGGACTTTTTAACAATTCAATCCTTTTGTTATTGATCCAAAACCATAATTTGCTCTTCCAATAATCAATCTTATTTTTCATTATCTAACTCTAACTAGTTCACTAGTATACTTCCACCAAGAATATCAGTGATCAAATCTATAATTCACTAGTATACATCCACCAAGAATTTCATTGATCAAGATTATACTCCAATAATTGTTATCATTCCTTCAAATTCCCAAGAATTCAATTGACTCATCTAGTAACCAATTCTATTAATCCCAATATCGCCAACATCTCCCAAGAATTTATATTAGTTATCCGTGTTGTAATCCAGCAATTACCTTTATACCCCCTAAATCTCCAAAAATCATTTAGATCATCTATCTAGCCTGTCTATTCATTTAGGCTACACCAATTTATTTCTCTCAGAATCCACATTATCATTTCCTTCTTATGATCGACATGAATCCACCAACAATTTTTTATGTTTACCACAACCAGCCATCTTCTTTTCTTACGACTCTATTTATTCTTCCTGACATTTTATTTTGTGAGAAGTATTATCATTATTTAAAAATATAATACATAAAAATTTCCTGAGACCTAGCAATTTTGAACAAAAACATAATATGTAAGAGAATGCAATAATAATAGCGATCCAGATTCCATCCACCATTACATGGTCTCTGCACCATATGCTAGACCTTCAGCGTTATAGCCACTTACATTATCACTGGGACGACACCCAGGGTAACACAAATCAGGGCTTTCCACTGCCCTCCACTTTTCCATTCCCACCCACAAAGTTTTTGAAATAGAACTATATCTGGTTAAGTTTCCATGTCTGCCCTTGACCATGGGCACGGCTATTCGAATAGTTTTGACTCTGCAGAGTTTGCACACTTTACCCACAAGAGATAGTTTACTCGTTGCCCCGCACGATTCCTTAGTAGTGCGGTTGAGCAAACCATCACAGTAACCGTTCAAAGTACCTCGCCCCTTCCATCATCTCACCCTATGGGCCGTTCCCACTTGCGGTGGTCCTATACGTTATGCGGGATGTTCTCCTTCTGAACGCCTAGCAGCTGGCTACCCACACTGCTAGCACGCCACAGCAGAACCTCACCCTCTACAGATGTCCCATTCAAGCCTGCCACACAGGCCACCACTTGCACTACTTCACTCCTCCACCGATGATGATGACTTTCAGGGTCCGGTAAATTTACTAGGCCAAGTTTTACTTTACAGACTTGTGGTTGTACTTGTTTTACAGGGAGGCCATGACAAGATTCAGTCCTTAGGGTTATCTGGGCGGTTCTACCACAAACCACACTCTCGTGCACCCCTGCACCATACCCCTGAACCATCCGTCCAGATAATTAAGCAAATTAAGGTTTTAGGAGTATAAAATAACAATATCTAACATACACCAGTCATTACCACCATGACTGCCCAACCAAATTTTCTCATGATTAAAAGTGATGCTTGGGCGTTCTTGCGCCTGCAAGTATCTAAGCAAAACTAAGCATGACATATAATTACGAACTTATTTTCAAAAGGTTACTATTATAATTTTGCTAGAGCGACAAGGCTCGCATATTCAAATGTTCTAAAGGAGGTGTAATATTAATCAAGTTAAATAATGGGCATATAACTAGAATCTTAAATTAAACATGGGTTTGCATATAAAATAACAGCATGCAATTTGATAATTTAAATAAAAGTAATTTGCAAAAAATGTAGGTTCAACATGATCAAAGTATTGACTCGCCTTGCGCGGTTTACCGCGGTCTTGAGCTCACACAATGCTTTCTTTTGAGCTTCTGGTCTTTATCTTCACTTTGCTCTTGATCTCGCTTGATTCATTGATTCTTCAGAACTCCAATTTCTAATTACGTGCTAGATGACTGAATATAAATAAAGGCAAATAACTCAAAAGATCCAAATAAAATCCAAATAAACTCGATTTAGCTTTATTATGAGTTAATGGGTGATTGGGTGATTTGAGGCAAGATTGATGGGATGCGGAGTATTGACGGAGTCAAATGGGGTTGGAGCGAAGTGATTGAATGGACAAGGAAGATTTATTGAGACGAATGCCAAGGAAAGTTCATGATATTAGAATATTCACTGGAATACTCTGCTTCGGTTTTGAGAATGGCTAGGCATAGCTGACTTTAGAGTATCATGGTTCGATCTTTTTATTCCATAACTTCTTTTATCATTTTTTTATATTTATTTAGGAAGTTCCATGCATTAGGTTAGTCCCATAGACTGGTGTAGGAGCTTAGTGCATTAAATTCATCTTTAGGGTATGTATTCCTCATAACTTAGGTTATGGTATTTTATGGGGTTTTATTTACCAATTATTCGAGGTGTACACCTAATGGTTAATTTTAATGATTCAGTGCCGCACGTGCATATTTAATTATCTCATTGATGTTTAATAGAAATCGTTAGTATATTCTTATTTGCTACTCATCTGCAGCTATTGGTTATAATATTACACGTTCCTTCGGATTGTTTATTAGTGAGATTATCTAAACGTCTGATGACCTAGGGCTACTATACTTTAGCATCTATACACTGACATGACTTTTAATTAAGGATGCTCTTCGGATTAGGTGTCGTAGATATTATGCGCATATTTTAATTATTATTATAGTGTTGATATTATTATTGTTATTTAAATTTATTTATCTAGTACCGAGCATGCTATACCAAGTTATACTTTACTATCAATATTCAATTAAATCTACGGTTGAGATTTATTTATCAATGATACGCTAGTGATGACTACTATTTACATCGCTACATTAGGTAGATTACCTTAAACCTCAGATGACCTAGGGGTTACTTTATTATAATCGCCACATATACATACATACATACATACATACATACATACATACATACATACATACATACATACATACATACATACATACATACATACATACATACATACATACATACATACATACATACATATATATATATATATATATATATATATATATATATATCTCTTTCTAACAAGGCATTTATACTTAAGATGCCCTTTTGATTAAAGGTTGTTATCAATTTATGTATCTTTAGTTGTTATTTAATTAAATCTACCTCGGAGACTCTATTAATGGCGGTATGTTAGGTTAAGGCATATATCTGAATTATAATTAGGGAAATCTAAAATTTTGCTTTTATAGGTAAACGTATTATTCATTTCCCTTAATCTTAATCTTGAATATATTTTTAATTAGGGTTTTTATTAACTTTGGACTTTAAGCAAAACCATATTTTATTAATGCCTTTAATTGATAATTAGACCCCAATAAATATTTAAGCTATATTAGTTGCTCATATAGCAAACAATCAAATATTAAACCTTAATTAACCTTATTTTATATCCTAATTAAATTTACTAGCTTCTCTAAACTATTCTCTATTTTTCTTTAATTTTTACTAATTAAGATGAGTTACAAAAAGTAGAATAAAAATGTGGGGAGAATAGTGCAGCCTGCCGGGTTTGAATAGGGAACCTGAGGTCTTGCAAATGCTTAGCGTATGCTCTATTAGCCAAGTAGGCCTTGGGTCTTTCGCGACATACTGGGGCAGTATTACTTGAAGAACCGAGCGGGTGGGTGTGGGCTAAAACAGGGGAGCCTGCCGGCCGAAAATAGAGGAGGGGGCGGCGCGAGGTGGGCGGCGGTGTCGCCGGAGGGGATTGGCTGGGGAGGCACCGGTGACCTGAAAAATGGGTTGTGGGGGAGGAGGGGGAGCCCGGGGAGGTGGCACGCTGGTCGGGGCAGCGACGAGGTGGGAGGGCGACGGCGCTGGGCGGCCGACGGTGAGGTGGATATGATGCGCCGGCGGTTGGGAAGGAGAAGGGAGGGGATAGCGCGCGCATGAGCGGGAGAGAGGTGGACAGATGCTTACCGCGCGACTGGCCTAGTCGGGGAGGCACCGAGGCGCGCCGGCAGCAATGACCAGGGGCGGCGTGGGCATGCGCATGGCGACTGCGATGTGCAGGCGACGAGGGCCTCGGTTGGCGGTCGGGAAATTTTCAGGGCAACGAGGGGGTGCTCTAGGTGCATGGAATTGAGACGCCACGCACCGTGGAGGGAGGAGCGACAGCGGCGGCGCGGAGGGCAGTGGCAGCCGGCCTTGAAGAAGATGGCCGAATCGGGGGTCTCCGACTCACGGATCTTCAATTAAACCGGCGGGGAAGCAGGTGGGGCATAGGGGCTCAAAGGGACGCGCTTGGTTTTTGGGGGGCTTGCCGGAGAGCGGAATACGGCGAGGAGGTGGTGGCGGCTGGTGCATACGGGGGCAGTTCGAACTGCGCTCGGCTCGAAGGAAGGAGGGAGCAAGGGGAAAGGGCGAGCCCAGGGCTACTTAAAGGTGGAAAGAGGGAGGCAAGCGCATGCTCGGGGAAGGGTATGGGCGACGGCATGGTTGCGGGTCCGGCGGTAAGGGCGCACACGACAGGGAAGTGATGGCTGACACGACGGAGGCGCAGGGCGTGACGCGATGACGGCAGGTGCGGCGGCGTGGCGTGAGGGGATGGGGGCAGTTGGCTGACGCCGTGCCGACGCAGGAGCACAGCGCGAGGACGTGTGGTGACACGGGCCGGACGGACGGGATGACGAAGCTTCGGCGTGGGAGTAGTGGGTGCAGCGAGGAGACAGAGAAAAGAAAAAAGAAAGCGAGTGGAGGAGGAGGAGAAGAAAAAGGGGGGAGGGGCCACTAGCAGAGAAAGGTAGGGGAGGAGATAAAGAAAGGGAGGGAAACAAATGCCCAGCAACTAAAGTTTGGATTTTTGCCAGACTCAATATTTAAAATTTTAAATCTTGATTTGAAATTAAGGGCTCAACTCAAATCATTTGGAAGGTAAATTTAAATATTATTTTGATTTTAATTTCCAATTAATTTTGATCATCGGTCTGAGTTTAAAACTTCAATTCTAGTTTGGATTAAAGTGTAATTTAAAATTAGTTTTTGAATTCATAATTTATTGTCTTATATTATTCCCATATCTTTTATTAACACTATTATCATTATTACTTGGATATTATTTCTCTTCTTTTGCATGTTACAAAATTCAAAAGATTTCAAATAAATATTCAAAACAGATTTTGAACATCAGCAAAATGCAAGAAAAGTTTCATAAACTCCGTATTTTTGAATCCTCGAATTTTAGGATGTTATAGAGATTGATGTGGACATCCATAGCACTAGAACTTCCCCATGGACTGTGCAAGGTGTTTATAGTGTAGTGCAGCCAAACAACTAGAACATGCAAAACAAGCTAAAAGGAATAAGGATGCACTAGTGGAGTTGACTATACGATCTCAAACTAAGAAATTACAACTGAAGGTTTACGCAAGGAAGAAGAGAAACATGCTAGTCACAAGGGCGCCATGTGGAAGTAATGCATTCATACGGCTAGCATGGAGCCAAAGTAAAGAAAGAAAGAAAATACTACATGCGCATATCCAAGAGGAAGGAACCAAGAGGGAGGAAATGGAGACATAAAACTTAGAAGAACATGTGATGAATTATCTTTCTTGTCTCACATGCAAAACAAACCCAAAATGTATTGTGCCCTCTAAAATAATGTAGCATCAACATGCAGACGCAATAATGTAGCATCAACATGCAGACGCAACAATGTAGCACTGTCGTACTGTAGCAACCAACCTAAAGTTGCTATATAAGGAGGGGCACCTCCTTTCTTGTAAGATAGAGTTGAAATTTTTAGAAATACAAAGTTCTTATTCTAGTGTTTGTGTGAGATAAATTCCAACTCCCATAGAATTGAGAATTATCTGAGAGTTGTCTCTGTCGTTCCAGTGATTGCCTCGGTGATTGCAAGAATATGTTTACTCCATGTGAGTGAGTAGACAAAAGGATCGAAGTGTGTGGTTGAATAAATCGAGTATCGCAAGTTGTTGTAATAGAGACGGTGGTTGACAGTGTCATTCATTATGTTGCATGGGTTCAGTTATCTCTAATCCTACACCATGAAGATCAGGCAAACCCCCCATATCAGTTAGTATCAGAGCTCAAGATTTACGCGGTAGGATTTTTTACCCTTAGTCATAGATTTATTTTCTGTCCTATATACAAAAGCCCCAAAAAAAATCTTTGAACCTTAGATCAATTTGAATTTCTTGTGAGTTCAATTAGGTTTTGATCCATTGGAATACTTTTTTTAGGTGTTGATTTATTATTCCTTCGTGTAATCTTTTTGTGCCTAAACTTATGTTTCTGATTTGTTTAGTTTGACTAGGTAACTCTAATTGATTGCACATGCAAGTAGTGCTGTTATCTTTTGATCTTATGTGTTGTGCACCTAAGATTGTGCTAGTCGAGCTAGTTATCTTGAATGGTGCATTGTTGCCCTATTCTTTATGTGTGCGACCAGCTGGACACATCAGGTTTGTATTCGTAAAGTTATGTTTAGTAGAGCATTGTGTTGTTCTCAGGTTGCTAGGTGTGCAATATATCCTTTAATTCCTTGTGTGCACACTTAGGTGGTTGCTAAGTACTTGAGCTAATATGTTCAGTTTTAATAATCAGAAAATCATTGTAAGCTAAATAGAAAGCTATTGTTGTGTTGCGCATAGAACTTCAATCAAATATGAATTGTGCAACTTGGTAATATGAGTTTCACTTATATTCTTTTGAGAATCTAATCTATCCTTTGTGAAAAGTTTGGTCCTAATTGAGATTAGCTTGTTGGTATTGCATTTGGGGCTGCTCATTATCATATAGTGCACAAGCATTGAGTTGTTTCATGCTGAACAGAAGAGGGTGTTAGTGCTGCTAACATGTGTACCAAGTGGTACATGTATTAGATGGTTCATCAAAAAAAGTCATCCATGTGTTTGGTTGCTTGAATAAAACCATCCCATCCTAGATGATGGGATACAAATTTGAGAATATGCTCTCCAGATACTAAACTATCCCATTCAACAAAAATAATGGAACCACATGGTAGAGGACCAGAATAATTTGTGCAATTTGGAACAAATTTTGGAGCTGCCCGTTAATAATTTGCTTACATACTTTCAAAAGTTGAGGATGACTTTTTCCCATGGGAGGGAGAATGATGCCAATGATATGAATGAAAGTGCTAATTCCACATACACAGCTAATTGGTTTGGGCAAAACAAAGGGAATACAAAAATAGATGACAATTATGTATATCATACATATACTTTTTTCTCTTTGTTTAGTACACTTTCAAGTTATCAAAAGCCAATAACAGTTTTTCCATATCACTAGAACTTCCCCTAGATTGTGCAAGGTGTTTCTAGTGCAGCCAAATAACAATAACATGTAAAACATGTAAAACGAATCCGAATTTGGATGTTGAACTGGTGAAGTCCTGTATGTCAGATGTGAATCTGGTATGGCCTAACATGGATTCAGAGCCGGATATCCGAATAAGACCAGAGTCGGATATCTAGATAAAATTTGGATTCGGCAGATATAATAGCAACAGCTAGCTAATATATATCTGTTGCATTTAACCTCCAAATTGTGCATATTATATATGAATTTTGATCATCTCGATGAGCTCATCATCATGGCGGCCTTGGCAAGGACATCGGTCTGCTTATTATCCACTCGAGGGATGGCCTTGACCATGATGCCCATGAAATGGTGCTCCTTCGCCCTCATCACCGCCAGATACTTAGCCAACTCGGGGTCCTTGGCCTGATAGGATTTGTCAACGTGGCCCGCAACCAAACAGGAGTCGGTGCGGACAAGGACCCTTTGGGCACCCAGGGCTTTAAGCTTCGCGAGTCCAAAGAGCAACGCCTCATACTCAGCTGTGTTTTTTGTCGTCGAGAACCTAAGACGCGCATAAGCTTTCTGCTGCCGCACCGAGGAGAAATCTAGCGAAAATCCCCCGAAGATGACATTGATGATCTGGCGTTGGGCTCCCTCCGGGGCCTGTATCCGCAAGGGGCCCTCTTGGGGCTGCTACACATGGGCCACAACTGGTGGCCCCGCTTCCAGGGCCCTATCCTTGGCGACGCTCTGACGAAGCACCGCGATGGCGGTGCATGCTCGCGTGAGGTGATCGCCGCAGCCGTGCACCTCGCACCACAGGCTGTAGTGATGTGGTCCTCCTCTACGCGGGGTCTATCGTCCCGGCCCCGACCGCACCCTCGTCCCCAGCCTCTGCGACCTCGCCCTCGACCAGTGGGGGCGCTGTCCTCAGAGCCGCCTTCGATGTCGAAGACATAGTGAGCCCTCTGGGATCTGCGCTTGGGCTTGTCATTCGACGAGTCCTGCTTACGTTTGGAGGTGTCCTTGTGCTCGGAGGCATCCTTTGAGGATTCTTGCTTACGCTTGGAGGCGCTCTTTGATGAGTCCTCCGCTTGATTGGTGTCGGAGTCATCGCCCTTGCATCGCTGTGCGTCCTCCTCCGCCCTTATGTATTCTTCCATTTTGTCGAAGAGTTTGGCCACTGTCTTTATCGGCTTGCGCGCATTGTACTCGGCCAGCGGCCCGGGGCGGAGGCCCTGGATCACCGCGTTAATGATGGTGGTCTTGTTGACATCCTTGACCTGGCAACGAACCTTGGCGTAGCGCTTGAAGTACTCCCGGAGCTTTTCCGAGGGATTTTGCTTGATAGCGAAGAGTTGATCTGCGTCGACGCACTCAACGTAATTTCCCTGGAAGTTGTTGTAGAGGCGGTCACGAATCTGTTCCCACGTAGATGGAGTTCGACTCTATGGTGAAGAACCAAGAGAGCGCTACTCCCTACAACGCAAGGGGTAGTCCCTCTGCCTTGGTGGAGTCGTCCCCGCCAGCGGCTTCGATGGTGGTTTTGTGCACATGCATGAACTCCTGGGGGCCCATGTCGCCTTTGTACAGCTCGATGGTGGTGGGGAATTTGAAGTCCTCCAGCTATGCCGATTGCTGCAGGCCGGTGGAGAGAGGGGACTTCGGATCGACACGCCGAATCGGACACGACTGGATGTCGAGGCGTCACGGCTGTCTTCCCGATCTGGTGTAGGCTCCGCCGCTGCTGCTGGCGGGACTTGTTGGCTCCAAGCCTCTTGCATTTCCCGCACGACTCCGCGGAGGTCTGCCAGCTCACGCTGCAACGTTCCGGGGGCCGTCAACAAGGCATTCTCAATCTCAACCACCGCCGAGGTGGTTGCACCAGTCTGAGCGCCGGCGCAAACCGTCGGGTTGGCGGCGAGTACAGCTTGTGCTCCAGAGCTGCTCGGCTCGCCAGTGCAGTGGGCCTGGTGGTCGGTGACGAGGCCTACGTTGCCACTAGAGCCACCGGCCGCCCCCACACTAGGTGTGGGGTCGCTGGGCACTCCAGCACGGGCGTCGACGTCACCGCCCCCACCGGCCCGATCGGTACTACTGGTTCTGATCGTCGCGTTAGCGGTGGGGTCAACCGTCGTGCCCCGAGTGTCGACGTCGGCAGTCGCAATGTCGGCGTTGCCATCCGCACCAATTGCCGATGTATAAGCTTTGACGTTGGCGAGCGCCTCCATTGTGCTCCTCTTTTTCTGGTTGCCGATGAAGCTTTCTTGGGTGCCATCCTTCTCAAATCTCAAGGCTTGCTCTCTGTCTTCCCCATGGATGGCACTAACTGTTGTGGTTACTGACCAAATAGTAGAGTGAGAGTAGTGTAGTGGAGATGATGGATAAACAATGTTTGCCCCTTCCCTATGTTAGGGGTGGACATATATATATATATATATATATATATATATATATATATATATATATATATATATATATATATATATATATATATATATATATATATATATATATATTTCCATGAGAAGTATTTTACAATTATGCCCTTACATCCGTGTGCCCCATAGGGGTGTCTATGTCATTACACACATCCTATTTTGGGCTTTACAACCTTTTAGCAAGCCGGATGGGCTTAGGTGGGGGTCACCCCTACAACAGAAATCGTTCCAGATTCCTGATGTAGTAGCTTTTGTTCTTTTTGCACCCGTGCTATGGGTTGTGGATGCACTTGTTGAGCGAGTAGAAGATGGATCGATTGGACCCTGCACCACCGGGGCCGTCGCTTCTTCTGGCTTTCCAGTTTGTTGTAGATGTGGACCTTCCGCGGATGGATATCCTTTTTGAAATGATTGCATATCCTCCGCCGAGAGGCTGAATTCAGAGAGTTGAAAATCGTAGTTCTCCATTGAATCAATTACAAATTGAAATAGTAAAGAATAATTAACTTACTATTGGATCAACAAATAATAGCAAAAAAATTAAAATAAGACAGCACTATTACCTCTTTTGCAGCTCCCAGAAAATTCTTTGAAGATTTGTGATTTTTTTGAAATTTTGCACGAAGTTCTCACTAATTTTGCCAAATTTGCGCAAACACTACCAGATTCTTCACAGTTAAACAGAGAAATGAGAGTCAGGTTTGAGGTGTGGAGAATGGAGGCCGGATGCCCCCTATTTATAGAAAAAATTCTATATATTTTTTTTTGAATTTTTTACATCTCAACGGTCAAAAATGGCTATATTTGACGGCCCGGGTCGTGTTGTGCCGTACCAGCACGACCCATTTACGCCTATTGCCAACCAGGCTAGGCTGGGCCGTGCCAACACTGCCCACAACCATAAACGAGCCGAGCCGTGCCATGCCGGCTCGCCGTGCCGCCCTCTCGACCCAGGCACAGCACGGTCCATCGAACCATACCGGCATGTTCCGCGAGCTAAATGGGCCACATTATGTTTGAGCCAAGCCAACAGTACCGAGCCACGAGTTGGCACGATAAGGCTCGGCCAATTGCTCATCTCTAGGAGTGAGACGAGGAGACTTGCAATTTCCAAGTCTTCTCTTCCTCGTAGTCTTTTCTTCTTGTCTTCTTCTGGGATTTGGACTAGTAAATGTCAAGGGAACATTGGGCCCCTCATGATTTAACCCTGCTCGATAAGCATTTTTTTCGCATTTCTCCTTTTGCTTGACATGCTTGATATGCGTATCCTTGTGCTCCTCAATTTTCCACGTCAAGCAAACAGAGTCATTAACTGGTTGGATATTTTTGTCAATCATATCCCTCCCTCGATTTTTGGTCATTCGGGCACTTCCGGTCACCTAAAGCTCTCCGATTTTTCATCCATCGTCTTCACCTCCAGGTGAACCCCTTATCTTTCTTTCGCCACCTTCTCATTTCCTCGTCCTTCCCTCCCTCCCCCACCATCTCTCCGGTACACCTCCTCCTCACCACCTAGTTCACGCGCCGCCGCCGGTTCTTGGGCACCGGCATTGAGGTTGTATGCGCATTAACATCAGGTGATTTTCTGCGTTCTTGGGGTCTGGTTTTCAGGGCTCGAGTTCCTTTTCTTGGGATGTTGGTTCCTGGGATTCTTGCCTCCTTCTTCCCCAGCCTTGGGTTTAGCTTGGCAGCATTTTGCCGTGCCTTCTGGGCCTCAAATTAGCTTGGTCTAGGAATCGCATCGGATTCTTTAGGCTTCTTGGTTAAAAATTTGTTGTTGTGGGATGCTTTTGTCCGCGATGTCCAGCGACGGTCGGAATGGTAGGGCTATGTGACAGGGGTGGACCTATGAATTTTAGAATAAGTATTCAAAATTACAAAAATATTGTTCAATAGAAAATATAAAGGTCAACAATAGCAAAAATTAAAGTACAATTGTTCATACTAGAGACAATGTCTTGAATAATATAAAGAAATTATAAAATAATTAAAAAAATTACAAATTAACTTGACGATTCTTTTCTTTGTGCCTGGGACCAATTGAAAGGTTACAATTTGTTTCACTAATAGGCAATTCCACTTAGCTCCCATTGCCCCTTCTGAAATTATCTGTATTTACTATTCACATTTAGGATAGTGAAAATCGACTTGAAACTATTTGTTTACCCTTGTGAAATACTTGGTATTTGTTCACAGAATCACAGGTAAGAGGTGGAGAATATGTATTTCAATTCATAAGCAATAATTTGTCTGGTGCTAAAGATATTATTTTTACTAATTCACAACAAAGTGCTCATATGAAAGCATGACATGAAGCTTAGTAGTTCACACCTCTAAAATACTTGGCGTATAGATATAGGCTACTCAGTCTTAAAGATGTGGAAAACATGAATTTCAATTCATAAGGCATAACCACTAATTTAAAGATAACTGAGCCAAATCCAGTAATTCACCACATTTAAACAAGGTCTAAGTACAGAAAGTGAAACAAAGAAGAAACAAATGTCAAATCCACCACATCCATCCAGTCATCCATGGATCTACCATCCACTTAGCTGGAAAGTACAAAACTACAAACTCTAGGGGCACACAAGCAGAGCAAATTTACCGTCTATGCATCTAGATTCGACAGCATGGGGGTCGCAGAGTTAGAGAGGACGAACCTGCCCCAGTGTTGCGGGCCCGCAGTGTGGCACCGCCTGCTTGGCCGGTGGTCGCTCCGACCTCCAACGCTCTTGCTGCCTGTGTAGCCTCCAGCCCCCTTGCCGCTTGTGTAGCCTCTAGAAGACAAGAACCAGGGGCACGGGCACCCATCGCCGCTAGGCGCTAGCCGAGTGCTGAAAGATAGAGAGACGATCATACGCCAGATGAAGAGAGGAGAGACTGAGTGAGATACGGTCTCACAACTAGGTATAAACAGATTGATAGTGTGTCTGGGTCAGTGTCGATGGGAGGGGAAAATGGGCCAAAAGGATCTGGCGTCAATTTGGGCTAACTAGGTGTGAACAGGGTGAATTTAGCCCAACTACTAATACATATGTATTATACCTTATATACAGTGGTATTTTGGTTTGGGTCAGTGTCGATGGGAGGGGAAATGGGCCAACAGGATCTGGCATCAATTTGGGCTAACTGGATGTGAACAGGATGAATTTAGTCTAACTACTAGTATACATATGCATTATACCTTGTATATAGTGGTTTTTTGCCAAAAAATTTGGGTATTCAGTTGAATACCCATGAATTGAGCTAGGTCTACCCATGCTATGTGATTCCATTTGCCCTCTAGGGTTGCGTTTCTCGGATCCTCGGCATTGGATTTGGTCGTTTCTGGAGGTTCCGGGTGTTCTTGATTGTTCCAATTGAGCAGCTAGTTCGTTTTGATCCATTTACATGCTCTGCAAACTTTTAGTGTAGCATAGGTGTTGGTTGGGTAAAATGTATTTAGGTAGAGATAAATTGATTCTTTCTTTCATTTTGCATCCTAGAAGGAGCAAATGCTATTTGAAGAAAGGAAGAGCATACTCGACATGTGCATGGTTGGTACCTAATACAGTACATAGGAATGTTATTACCGATAAGTGGTACGAACCAATTAACTTGTTTTTATTTCTAAATCAAGTACTATCCTAAAGGAAATGGGAATACTTCTTACAATGGTAAGAAAAATGTGTGAATTTCAGTGAAATTCACATCGTTTTTTCAGTATGGATCTGTTAAGAATAGTAGAATAATCGTATGCACATTGGTAAAGATAAGACTACATCATTTGTTCAGTATGGATCTGACGGAGTGCCCACACAATGCCAGTTTGTTGGAACACCCTCCCTTTTTTGAGAATAGTAGAATAATCGTATGCACTTTGATGAAGATAAGAATACATCATTTGTTCAGTATGGATCTGACGGAATGCCCACACAGTGCCAGTTTGTTAGGTCACCCTCCCTTAGAGGGAGACATGATTTATGCCAACTGTGACAACGCGTGCTTCTATTGTTCAACTTGATATGCAAATTGCTCTTGTTCTTTGGTTGGAGGGTGGGGAGAGTCTGACTTCACTTGGCGGTGTTGGTGGGTGCGCCGATGAATTGCATTGACCTTCTGTTCTTCTCTGGTTTCACAATTATGTGCTTCTTATACTCCACTAGACACATATTTTAAATTAGTAAACTAGTAATGCAACAAGTTGACTAGTTAGTATGCAATTCAATAATTAAACAATATATTATTTAATAGTGCTAGTACCTGTACTAATCTCTTATTATTTCATCAACCAAGTATTTTTCATGGTCAAGTGGTACAGGTAAACGGATATACGTCTGTTTACACAACAATGGGTGTGTGATCTGAAGCTACTTGGTACATTTACACTGACTAATTGTTCCTTATCAGAAAGAAAATTGCTTTTGTTAGATGTGTATTATTACCTGTGCATTTTTCCTGTTGTATTAGGGGTTACCTGCATATATACCATATATGTATTTGCATATATATTGGCCCATTTGCCTCATAATGAATACAAGCGGTGTTCGTAGCATGGTATCAGAACCATTCCTTGGGTTTCATCAAGCTGCTTGACGTCGTTGGTTCGTCTCTCTAGCCGCCGCCCGAATCCTCTTCACCGCCGGATCCTTTGCGTCTTTTTCTGTTACCCGGATCCTCTTCACTGCCTCCACCGCCCAAATCCTCTTCACCGTCGGGATCTTCTGTGCTTTCTTATTGCTCGCGCTCTTCACCGTCGCCCTCATCGCCATTGCTGTTGCCCAGATCTTTACCGCTGTTGAGGTCACTTGGGTCTGTTGCTTAGGATCTTCACCGTTGTTGAGGTCGCCTGGCACCGTCTCCTCTCCGGATCTGACCACCGTAGAGGTCACCCGACGCCACCTCCTCTCCGGATATGACCGTCGTTAAGGTCGCCCGGCATCGCCCTGACACCGTCTCCTCTCTGGATCTGACCACCGTACAGGTCGCCCGGTCTCACGTCCACTTCGGATCTTCCACCCGTGAGGATGCCCGGTGCTGCCTCCTGATCGACGGTTTGTGACAAGTTGTGACCTGTCTCGGTTTGTTTCTTGATAGATCGAGTAAAATAAAAAGAAAAGGAAAAAGGGGGAAAAAGAAAAATGTCATCCTCTTCAGACACCGTTTCTATTCCTCGCTGCCCAGTGATATTTGATGGTCTCAATTATTATGACTGATTTCAGCATATGCGCCTATATATGCGTAGCCAGTGTCTTTGGGAGTTTCTCACCGGCGAGCTACCTTATCCGCCTCGCTTTGTTCCACCTGTTACACCCGTCTTCTGAAGAATGCTTTCAAAGATGCTCGTAAGGAGGCATCTGATGCTTTTGAGGATGCTATGAAGTCTTTTCAGACTCAATATGCTGCCTACAAGACATGAACTAATGAGGATGCCCGTGCCTCTGCTATTTTGGTTGCTAGCATCGAGGTACATCTCACTAGGGATGTGGCTGGTTTGGCTTTAGCACAAGCGATGTGGGCGCATCTGCGCAACCGCTACGAACCATCTTGTGATTCCTTGTATATTGCTATTATGCGTCGGAGCAGTCATTGCAGCATAGAGATGCCATTGTGGATGAGTTCTATGCTCAGCTGTCCGCGGTGTGGCATTAGATTGACTCTTTGAGACCAAATGTTTGCCACACTTGTCAGCGTTGTTTGAATCAGTAGCCTCACCTGAAGCTTCGTCAAATCTATGACTTCTTGACACATCTCCGGGCTGAGTTTGAGTAGATTCATGCTGAGTTGCTGGCTTGCCACCCTCGTGTGACTCTATTGGAGGCCCTGGTAGCTGTTCGTGTTGATGAGATTCGCCTTCGTGGTGTGGGTCTACTGTTGTAACCGTTGTTTCCTTCGGTTTTCGCAGCTCCTCTAGCTTCTACTCCCGCTATGCCTCTAGCTACTCCTTCACCAGTAGCGCCTCCACCAGTGACAATTGCTGTTGGTAGGGGCCTCCACTGCACCTACTGCAATAAGGATGGACACGTGTAGTAGTTCTGTTATAGGAAGAAGGATTTATGTCATGGTGGCCGTCCTTCGAAGGGCACTAGAGGTTCCTCCTCTCGGAGGTCCTCTGGTAAATCTGATACTTGGGAGCTTCTCACACTGCTTCGAGCATGGCTGCTTTTGCACCGTGCGGTTCTGTTGGTTCTGCTGCACAGTCTTCTAGTGAGAGACTACCTTCTACTTCTCATTCCTCAGATATATCACCTTGGATTCTTGGCTCTGGTGCTTCTTTTCATATGACATCTGATTCCACCCGTCTTACTTATGTTAGTCCTTTAGCTGCTCCTATCACTGGTCAGATAACATATGGTATCTCTCTTTCTGTCACAGGACGAGGCACTCTTTCCAATTCCGCTCTTCATGTTCCTATTGTTTCTCATGTTCCCAAACTAACCATGCAGCTCATATCTATCGGTCAGCTCACTGATCATAGTTGCCATGTTATTCTTGATTCTGATTCTTGTTGCGTTTAGGATCATCGTACGGGGACTCTAGTTGGTACTGGCCCTCATCACTGTGACTCACGGTCTCTCTGGGAGCTTGACTAGCTTCATCTTCCTTTCGCTGCCCCGGCTAGTCTCGTCGTCTCCACCACCGCCTCCGCATCCGCTGCATTCTCCACATCGTCTTTTGCTCAGTGGCATCATTGTTTAGGACATCTTTGTGGGTCGCACCTGTCTTCATTAGTTCGTTGTGGTTTTTTTAGGTCTGTGTTTGTTGATGTTTCTCTCAATTGTTAAGGTTATAAGCTTGGCAAACAGTTTTAATTCTCCTATCCTTCTAGTGAGTCAGTGTCACAACATCCTTTTGATCTTGTTCAGTCTGATGTATGGGGTTTGGCTCCTTTCGTTTCGAAAGGAGGTCATCAATATTATATAATTTTTATTGGTGATTTTTTTGGCACATATGGATATACTTTGTGTCATCTTGTAGTGAGATTCTATCCATCTACAAGAATTTTGCCACCATGATCTGTACTTAGTTTGACTCTCCTATTCGTGTTTTTCATGCTGGTTCTGCTAGAGAGTACTTGTCGGAAGTCCTTCATTGTTTTCTTGCCGAGCAGGGTGTCCTCTCTGAGTTTTCTTGTCCTAGTGCTTACACCCAGAATGGTATGGCTAAATGAAAGCATCATCATCTTTTTGAGACAGCTCGTGCTCTTATGCTTGCTTCTGCTGTTCCACCACACATCTGGGTTGAGGCTGTTTTTACTGCTACTTTCTTGATTAATATTCAGCTTTCTTCTGCACTTCAGGGTGGGATCCCAGTTGAGCATCTCTGTGGCAAGACTCCTGATTATTCTAATCTTCGCCCCTTTGGGTGTGTGTTATGTTCTTCTTGCACCTCATGAGCACACCAAACTGACTGCTCAATTTGTGGAGTGCGTTTTTCTGCGCTATAGTGCTAAGCATAAGGGATATCGTTGTTGGGATCCTGTTAGCCGACGGATGTGGATTTCTAGGGACATAACTTTTGATGAGTCTCGTTCTTTCTATCCTCGTTCTTCTCCTTCCACCGCTCCAGCATCTCTCATCGATCCACTTTCTTTCCTCACTTTTCCTGCCACACCAATAGTTACCACTCCTCCACTATAGCTTTTGGTTTCTCCGGTGCTTCCTTCACCGTCAGCGTCTCCTTCACCAATGGCGTCTCCTTCGTCACCGACACCCTCTCTAGAGGTTCTTCCTGGCCTTGTTCCTTCTTATCCTCTCTACTACACTCGTCGTCTACGAGTTGAGAATTTTTCTGATGGGTCATCTTTAGCCTCTCCTCCTCGTATGCTCTCCGTGATCGCTAGTCTATTCGGCCTCCTGAGCGTTTTAGTTTTGCTGCCACTGCTCTTGCCAAACCGACTTATCGTGATGCTACTGTCCATCAGGAGGGGCAACATGCGATGGCGGAGGAGATCACTACCTTTGAGCGTACTGGCACGTGGGATCTTGTTTCTCTTCCTAAGCGTGGTACTCCTATCACATACAAGTGGGTCTATAAGGTTAAAACCCGCTCTAATGGTTCTCTTGAGCGCTACATGGCTCGTCTCATAGCATGTGGTTTTCAGCAGGAGTATGATCGTGATTATGATGAGATTGTTGCTCTTGTGGCTCACATGACCACTGTTCACACTCGTCTTGCTGTGGCATCTGTTCGGGCATGGTCCATCTCTCAGCTTAATGTCAAAAATGCATTTCTCAATGGTGAGCTACGTGAGGTTTATATGCAAATCCTGAAGGTATGGTTTGTCGCTTCCATTGATCTCTTTACAGCAAACTCCTCATGCCTGGCTTATCGTTTATCTTCTGTTGTCACTGCGGCGGTTTCTCTGTCAGTGCTCATGATCCTACTCTTTTTATTCACACTTCGCCTCGTGGTCGGATGCTTCTTTTATATGTTGATGATATGATCATTACTGGAGATGATTCTCAGCACATCACTTTTATCAAGGAGCATCTTAGTGAGCAGTTTCTCATGTCTGATCTGGGTCCTCTTCGCTACTTTCTTGGTATTGAGGTTATTTCTATGCCTGAGGACTTCTACCTGTCCCAAAACAAAGTATATCTAGGATCTTTTTGATCGTGTTTTCTTACTGATCAACGCACAGCTGAGACACCTATGGAGCTTAATGTTCATCTTCGGCCCACTGATGGTGAGCATCTTATTGATTCTACTTGCTATCATTACTTTATTGGGAGTTTTGTTTACCTTGATGTTACTCGTCTTGATATTTCGTAGCTTGTGCATATCTTGAGTCGGTTTGTCTCTACTCCAATTCAACTCCACTATAGTTGTCTTCTTCGTGTTCTACGATATTTTCGTGGAACCATAACTCACTGTCTCTTTTTTCCTCGCTCCAACTCTTTATAGCTCTAGGTATATTCTAATGCCATCTGGGCTAGTGATCACTCTGATCGTCAACCCCTCTCTGCTTATTGTGTTTTTTTTGTGGTTCTCTCATTGCTTGGAAAACTAAGAAACAGACAACGATTTCTCATTCGAGTGCTGAGACTGAGTTGCAAGCTATGGCTTTATTGACTGCGAAAGTTACTTGGCTACGATGGTTACTTGAGGATTTTAGTGTTTCAGTTTCTGCACCAACTTCTATTTTGTCTGATAGTACATGTGCTATTAACATTGCTAAAGATCCGGTGAAGTATGAGCTTATAAAGTATATTGGTGTTGATACTTCCTACATGCAGACACAGGTGCAATACTAGATTGTTACTCTTCAGTATGTGCCTTCAGAATTTCAGTTGGTAAACTTCTTCACAAAGGCACAGGCTAAAGCCTATAATAGATTCTATCTTTCAAACTTCAAGTTGTTAGCCCACCATAAGTTTGAAGGGGTGTTAGATGTGTATTATTACCTGTGTATTTTCTCTGTTGTATAAGGAGTTACCTGTATATATACCATATTTGTACTTGCATATATATTGTCCCATTGGCCTCATGATGGATACAAGCGGCGTTCATAACAGTTTTGATGTCCCTCTTTCTTCTGCAGGAATTCAGCTCAAATCTGTCAGTTCTGATTTGGGGGCTTCCACGATTTGATTTACAAAAATGGCTTGTTGCTTTATGTGTGGAAAGAACACGAATCAAACTATTGAAGGTGAAGAAGGTGAGCATTTCATGTCTTTTCCCAGTTTTATAAACTTTTCTGCGTACAAAAAGCTCATTCTGATACACACGCATTTGTTTTCTTGCAGTTCCAGGAGGAAATAGGATGAGGGTTTTTTCTTACTGTGAGCTGAGAAAAGCTACACATGACTTTAGTGGGGCAAACAAGATCGGTGAGGGTGGTTTTGGTTCTGTGTTCAGGGTAATTTGCCAAAGCTGTTGGTCACTTCAACAAAGTTTGACATCCATTGCATCGAACTCTCTTGCTTAAAATTCTTTCGTTTCTGGTTCAGGGAAGGCTTAAAGGTGGGACAATTGTTGCGGTAAAGGTGCTCTCTGCTAATTCAAGGCAAGGCATCGGAGAGTTCATTACTGAAATTACAACAATTTCTGATATCGTGCACGAAAACTTGATTACCTTAGTTGGTTGCTGTGCTGAAGGGTCTCATAGAATCCTTGTATACAATTATCTTGAGAACAACAGCCTTGCACATACACTACTAGGTGACAGACTGTTATACCGAACGTGTCTTTCCATGATTAAGTCATGCCTCATAGCTACCTTACTTGCGTATGTTACATGGTATTTCAGGATCAGGCTATAGTAGCATCCGATTCAATTGGAGAGCTCGTGTCAAAATTGCTGTAGGTGTTGCCCGTGGACTTGCATTTCTTCATGAAGAAATTCGTCCTTACATAATCCACCGGGACATAAAGGCAAGCAATATTCTACTTGACAAGGATCTCACCCCAAAAATTTCTGATTTTGGGTTGGCAAAGCTCCTCCCGCCAAATGCAACTCATGTGAGCACCCGAGTTGCAGGAACAATGTAAGTATAACCTTGTTCAGGAGGTTGTTCGGGAATTCTTGCATAGAATATATTTCATTCTTATCTCTCTCTATCTTTTTTTTTCTTTCTATCAGAGGGTATCTGGCTCCTGAATATGCAGTCAGAGGACGAGTGACAAAGAAGTCAGATATCTATAGTTTTGGTGTTCTGCTGTTGGAAATTGTTAGCGGCAGGTGTAACCGCAATAATAGATTGCCTTATGAAGACCAATTTCTGCTTGAGAGGGTAAGCTCTACCATAATACCATACTCAATAAACCTATGCTTCAGTTTGAGATTCTCAGTCGCAATTCCTTTTCGAGGATAAGGTTATCATTTAGGTGTTACCTAGTATTTAGTTATCTGATATGATACTTTGCTACCTGTTGTACGGAATATTCTTAATATCCCAGTAATTATGTTTATGCTTTGACACCCAAATTGTTATCAGCTTTCAGAAGACTGCAATTTTATCGTTTGTCCGTTTAGAAGAAATTGTAGGTATTCCTCCCCAGATAGCAAACCACTTTGTATGTAAGAATATCTTGAGAATTATATGGTTACTGTATCCCGTTGTAATCTATTTATCTATCCAATTAAGAAACTGGAGGACTCTAGTAAGATCGAACTAACCAGCTTGTTCTTGTCAAGAACTGGGCCAGACCAGTATTTCCCCTACTAACTCCTCCTCCTCGACCTTTCGCCTCCTCCTCTCGCTCTCCAGATCTGGCCCCCCTCCCCCTTCTCCGGCGGCCTCGCCGGCGTCGAGGGGGGAGGGGGTCCCACCCGTGGATTCCTTTTGTGCCTGGCGGTGCGAGGAGCTCAAGAGAGCAGGTGGTAGGGGCGGGCGGCGGCGGCGCAATAGCCCAGGCGGACGCGGGCGGAGCGGCTGCCGGTCTCGGGTGGCGGCGCGGTGTCGGCGCGGGGAGGCCGCTTCGGGCGGCGGTGGCGGGCCGGGCAAAGCGGAGGCGAGGAGCTCCAGCACGCGCGGGCCAGGAGGCGGCTGCAGGCCGGGTGGCTGCGTGGCGCGTGCTGGTGCGGCCCAATCGGGCGCGGGCGGAGTCCGGGCGAGGCGGAGGGCCGGTGCGGCAGCCGGGCAAACAGAGGCGGCCGGTGGGGCTCGGCTTTCGGGCGAGCGGCGGCGCGGGGAGCCCGCAAGGTGGCCGGCCGGGCGCGTACGGGCGCGGGGCAGGCGCCGGCGCATGGGGAGGCGAACCAGCTTCAGGCCGGCGACGCATATGGGGCCAAGGCGGTTGCGGGAAGGGCCGGTGAGTTGCGGCGGTGGCCCGAGCTGCCGCTCGAGTGGAGGTGAGGCGTGCGACGCCGTGCGGGCGAAGCGGCCAACGGCGGGCGCGGCAGTGACCTTGCTTTGCGCATGCCGGCGCGGGGTCGAGGCTGCTCGGGATGCTTCGGGCATGGGCTAGACCGGTGCGGCGGCGCCGGTACGGCGGCGTAGACGCGTGCAGGCGCGAATGCGGGGAGGCCGTACGGTGGTGCTTCATGCGGGAAGCTTCGGCCAGGCGACTAGGCGGCTCCAAGCGGCGGTGCTGGCTGCTGGCCGGCGGCGCACATCGCGTTCGGGCGACCAGGGCCGGCGGCGGACCGGGAGGGATCCGACGGCAAGCCGGCTGCGGGCCGGTCTTTGGGCACGGTTTTGGCCGGCCGATGGCGTGCGGGCGGCGCCGTTCGGGGCGGATGTTGGCCGGCAAGCAGGGCGGCTCGGAGGCGGCGCGCGTACGGCGGGGCTCCGGCCGGCCTTCGGGGTGGTCGGCCTAGTGGGTGTCCAGGCTTCCTTGGCGCGACGTTGCTCGAGCGGGAAGCGGCTTGTGGTGGGTTCTTTGGATGGCTATTCCATGGCCTTGAGGCATACAGAACCCCGGTGTGCTGGTGGTGGTCTTTTTTGTGTGTGGGTGTGTGTGGTTGGCTGTGGTGGTGCTGGCGAAAGCCTTACCGATGTTCCTGCCGGTCTCGACAACTATGACGCCTATTGACGCCATTTTCCTTCCTGAAGGGTTGTCATGGCACTCCATAGCCATCATGTACTCTGTTCTCCAGGTGAAAGCCTTGTCTCGGTGAGGCAGGCGGCGTCGGCGACCCTAGTCGCCTCTTTGAAGGCGTCGCTTCGGAGGTTCATCTTCACACAGGATAGACCGGAGTTTTGGGTGGCTCAATTGGAGAAGGTTAGGGGTTTGGTTGAAAGCAAGGACGGAGAAAAAGTTCTGAAGCTTAGTCTTTCTAGCTTTTTCATAGTCCTTTAGATCTCTTTCTTGCTGTTGTGTACTCCTCAGTGTTGAGGATTTGGGCCTAAGAGCTCGTGTAACTTTTGGCTGTGTATATCCCTTGTGGATATAGAGGCCGGATCTTATATCCTTTATCTAAAAAAAGAAACTGGAAATATACTTCTGAAGAAAACCTTCTAAGTACAGAACTCAGATAGTTTTGCTTTTTATGGTCTGAGGCTCATTTGGTTGGACGTTCAGTAACTTAAAAGTGTGCTGGTGCTCTTGCAGACATGGACATATTATGAGCAAGGACAGCTTGAGAAGATCATAGATGCAGATCTAGAAAACGACCTGGATGTCGAGGAGGCGTGCCGGTTCTTGAAGGTTGGTCTACTATGCACTCAAGACGCAGTGAAACTCCGTCCCAACATGACCAACATCGTCCAGATGCTGACCGGAGAGAAGGGTGTCTCCACAGACAGGATCACCAAGCCCTCTGTGATCAGTGACTTACGAGACCTCAAGGCCAACAACCAGCAAAGATCAAGCGATGCTCACTCTCCCACGATGAGATCCTTTGCCACCACTGAACCATTGAAATCATCAGAAGCGGCTGCATAGTCATCGCCGTGAAAAATACATATATCAAGCAATTTTGTTTTGTAGATTATTGTGCTAGATAAACAGACAGAATGTGGGTTAGGTTGATGGATGCCGTGATGGTGAGAATTTTGTATGGTTCTTGTTCTGTTATGATCTTTTGTTGTTTCATTCTATGTAAATATTTTGAAATGGAGTCATGGGAGAACCAAATTAATAAGCTTTCTTGATTTTCTCGTTTGACTTAACTAATGTTATCTCCTATCTTGCTTGATCACCTTGTATCCATGTGAACTGTGAAGTGTTTTGCCTGGCCAGCTCATGGAAATGAGCTTAACCAAATTTATTGCCCAAGATCATTTCACATCTTATTACATTACTACCCAAATACAAGGAAAGGCTATTCCCTGCCAATTTCTTAACAAAAGGGAGAAAAGATCTATCACAAGAAAGTACAAAATACCCATCACAGCAGTAAGGTTTCATGCCCAATTTGTCACTGACAAGCTGGCCCAGGCTACTGGCTAAAGAGAATACATCAGAATTCAGAGCCAGAAAAATGGCGCAGTTTCCCAGTGTTGTTTCAGAACTTACCACAACACCACAACATATACAACTTTTGCCATGACAAATAAATGCCCCAACTAGTTTCCAGATTTCTGTTAGCATCACAATCAAGGTAGCTGGGGTAAACAAAATCAGCTACAGTAAAAATACTTCGGAAATGTCTTGATATTTATTATACATATATACCGATGACATATGCACTTGATGATCATTACAGAATAAGGAACTTGTGATTTAGCTCAGCACAAATACGGAGAAAGTTTATCAAATGCAATGGTTGAATAGAACAATGCAATGCGATCCAGAGTAAAAAAAGTTCCAGATGAACTGAACTGAATGTGCCACACTCTGTGATGACTGATCAACATCTAATTGAGAGATTGACGACAAAGGGCTGTAATTTGTAAACTACAATTCACTATAATAGTTGCTAAAGGTCTTCATTTTGCCGTTTCCATGGAAGCTTCCACAATAGTATTCCTTCGATTATGAATCAGCGGACAGGAAATGCAATCAACAACAAAAGAACATTTGCATTCAATCAGGCCGGCTCATCAGTGTCTGGTATTCTGGTTATTTTGGTAAACTGTTTCTGCTTTTATGCGTGAGTCCCACATGCCTAACCATGGAATTTTTCAGGTTCAGATTTCTCTCATTGTAATTTAGGTATGCAAAAACATAGGAATCTTTGAAAATATATAATATAGTCCATTGGTATGCCTTTTTTCTAAAATAAATTGAGAACCTTCAGGGGCTAATATATGTTGTATTTGAGATAACCACCTTCCAACATCTTCAGCAAGCATTCACATTAAAAGTGTCAATGAAAGGGACCAATTTTACGGGGAGTATTCAAATATTGCATTTCAATGATAAGTACATTTGGAGAGTGGAAAGAAAGAGCAAAGAGAAGGACATATTCTTAGCAATCCTATGTACAAATTCTATACCAAGCCATTTCACTAATCTATTGTGTATTCCAACCCCTATTCAAATCCTAAGCAATAGAGACTGTAATAATCAACACTAGTCCAATAGAAGAAGAAAGAATAGGTCATCTATTTACTAGTTACCACACTTCACTAGGAGCACACTAGATCTCATACCAAGATTCAAAGGGGGTTCCACATCTGTGACAAGCCATTCTCCTGGCTCCAATTTGGAGGTAACACCAGTTTCGAAGTGTTGTTGCTTGACATGCTGCTCAGCACTGTCCTGATGCCCTTCTTTTCGGAGGTGTCCAAGGCCAGCAGGTCTCCAAAGCTCACCGAGCCCTTGAACGGCAATGCCGGCAGGCCGGACAAGCAGGGCACTTGCTCATAGCTCCCGACGGCGGCCATCGGGGTGCCATCGAAGGCGATGTAGGCGTCGATGAGGGGCACAAGCGGCTGTGCAGCCGGCATGTCCGGCTCATTGGACAATGTGCCGGCTTCTTCAGATGATGGCCTTGGAGTGGTGGTTCTACTCTTGTAGAATACCCTGCATAGCACCCAGTCCTCCTGTGTGTTACAAAGAGATGTTAAATTAAGTTCATATGGTAAGTGTAATTAATCTACGGAAAGGGCAGAATTTTAAAATAATTTCAAATAAACATTTCTTCTTTCAACAGTCAAATCGTATATATGTAGCAGGTAAGGATGAGAAGACTTCCCATTGATTAATTTAATTTAGTTGGCATGATAAATAATGTTGATGCAACCAACATAACAACCTCTGCAGCAAGTTACTTGAAGATTTTTTTTTTGGAAAGTCCGTTACTTGAAGAATTAGCAGCCATCGAAACCTGAATGTTTAAGTGGCAACTTGGGGTAAAGAATTGGTCCGGGAGAGTCAAATCACTTTCAAGGGAATGTTTAGCACATTAATTTACACTAGATTTCGGATGGAACCAGTTGAACAGCTTAGCAATAGATCATTTCAGTGACATGGACATAGATTGAAAGAAATGGATTAGACGGCCCTGATCAACTCGGCTTCGGTTTCTGGCATCTGGCTTATTTTTCACTATTCATAAGTTTCGTCTTTTTCTGAACTTTTGGCTTTTTGTTGAGTTTTTTTGCCGGTTCTTTTTTTCCCGTATTTGTTTGTATTATACGTAATGGGCTAACATATTTTTTATATTTTTAATTTTTTTAAATTTAATTATGCTAAATAAGCCTCTGTCAGCTACAGTGCTTTTTTCAGCCAGCTACAGTGTTTTCAGCCATAAGCCATGAACTTTTCAGCCGAACCGATCACCACCAGGTCATGCACAGGCAGAATGATTGGCAGGAAAATTTATTTATTTACCACCCTTACGACTCGGGTGGCAACAGATTTGCCACCCGAGTCCATTATCGGTGACTCAGGTGACCTCACATGTAAGTGACAGAGTCTCGGTGTCAATTTTAAGAGTGGCAAAAAATTGAATCTCCCTGATTGGCATGCAACTTGCAGGTTGTTTATCATGTTAGAATGTTCAGAGCAGCATTTTTTTTGCCAGAAGGGCAAGATCATTCGATAGAAACAATAGAGATCATAGAAATTCTAGCTTGCCATGATGACGGCAACGCGTATGATGATAGAAAAATGAGCTAAATTGAGGATTACAAGAAGAAATAAAATACAGGTGATGTTGTATATATCGAAGCACTCTGAACATACATGAGCGATAAGTTGATCTAATTCTTCGTTCAGGCATGTTTGATGGTAATTTAATTTCATGAGAAATTTTGCGAGGAATTTTGACTTAGTAGTATTTGTAGTAGTTGTTGGATCATGTAACTAGATCTAAAATATTTGTGATGATGATATTATTGATGTTATTTGAGACGTGTGGCGTGCGTGGACTTATGTCGCCAAGTTAAAAAGAATTTGTGCTGAAAAAATATATTGTTTTGATTTTTTCCATGTACAAAAATTTCAGAAGCGATCATGGTCTACGGCAAAAACCGGAAGATGACTTGGTGCAAAGTCACAGTCCAGAGGGTCAAGAATGTTAGAAGACGTACTTGAGTTGGAATGCGTGGAGATCAAAAATGGATTATGTGTATTGGAACTACGGAGGTGCGGTCTGGAGGATACAACACGTGACAATTTTGGAGTGTCTAAAATTGGGTAGTGTGATAAAAGTTTGGAGTGTCTAAAATTAGGTAGTGTGATAAAAGTTGAAAAAATCATGTTACGTACGGATTCTAAGTCTCTTATTTATTAGAATTAGATAAGAACTTATGGTCTTATAAATAAGATCATAGTTTGAGCTCTAAACTATAAATAGAGATGAGTTAGATGTTAACTTCAAAGTTAAACAGATGTAAATTTTATGTTAGGGTTTATGAGATATCGAGAGAGTAATTTGTTGCCAAAAAACGTGATGATGTAGTAATAAAGAAAATAACGTTTGTGCTCCTACAAGGAATCCGATCTATCGTGTGCGTGCTGTGGAGGCGCGTTGCAAGGACCGGGCGTCATCATCATCCAGCAGGGTCACGTTGGAAGGACAGCACGTCATCATGTTCAGCAGTGTCAAGACGGAGGGCAGCGGGTCCCACAGAGCATCACTTCGGCTCTCAAGGAGAAAAAGAATCTGCGGCACTCAGCATCCAACGAAAGTGACATCTTCGTTTTTTTAATTTGCTACAGTAATATATACTGTAGCTATAATACCGCTCACTGTTTACTACTATACATACAGTTTGCTACAGTACTAAAAAAATAATTTTTTCCCTTTCTTCCTTTGCTGTCCTTTTATTTTTGTTTCTATTTTAATTATGTTGGTAGGTTGAATAATTAAAAAATAATAGATTAAAAAAACTTTTACTATAGATTACAACCATTCAATTCTTCTTGTTGCCATTGACGGTTTCACTGTAGTTTTTTTTATCTTGCGAGAAATTTGCTAATGATTAACTAAATAAAAGAAAAAAGCAAAAAAGAAAAGAACAGAGAAACTGATGTGCCCCGAACGAAACATCATCTTCCATTCTTCTTCTTTTACTGAAAAGAAAAGAGAGAAGAAAAGCAAAACAAGAAAAGACGTATTCTCTTCTCCCGTTCTCAAATCGGCATGAAAATGGCGTGTCCCATTATTGCCGGAGTCACACGAACCAAATGAACAGAAGAATCTCTTAGAAGAAGAGGAAGAGGAAGAGGAAGGAGGAGGAGAAGAGGAGTATATTCCTCCTACCTTGAGATGGTGGTGCCTTGCGGCGGCAAGGTACGGGTGGTGGTCTTCCATGCGGAACTCGTGCATGACCCACTCCGTCTTCCTCCCCTTGGGCGCCCTTCCCTGGTAGAACACCAGAGTCTTGCGCATCCCCACCGCCGCCTCGCCGGCGCCGCGGCGGGTGATGGCGCGGTCCTTGCCAGTGGCCTTCCAGTAGCCAGACCGCGTGGCGCGGTTCGTGCGCTGCCCCGTCGCGTACTTGCGGTCGCGCAGGCTGAAGAAGTACCACTCCTTCCCGCCCACGCACGCCGCCTCTGAAGAAGACGGACATCATTTGAGCGTCGAGTATTAGGACGATAATTTGTGTTTTCGCTAGCAGGCAACAAGGTGTCGTGGTGTAGTTGGTTATCACGTCAGTCTAACACACTGAAGGTCTCCGGTTCGAGTCCGGGCGACGCCAATCTCCATTTTTTCCCTTGAATTTTTGTTCTGGTGCAGAACCAGAATCCATTTTCTGTCTTCTTTTTTTGGTGAAGAAAACTAAGAGCAAGAATCAACAATACCAATGGAAGTAGGTTGAAGTTGCAAGAAACAAATTAAGCCTTGGTGTAGTGCTCTGCTAGCTTGGTGCAACACAGATAAAAAAGGTAGCAACGAGAAGTGATAGGAGAAGTGATGAGTAATGGCTATCGAGTAGCGTTGAACTAGTACGAACGTACCTGGGAGGTCCCATGGCTCGCACTTGTTGAGGTCGACGTCGACGATGGCGACGCCGCCGTAGACCCCGCCGGCGCGGCGGCCGGAGAGCTTGTGGAGGAGGTAGTCCAGAACGAGCTCGTCGTCCCTGGGGTGGAACCGGAACCCCGGCGGCATTCTCGCCTCCATCGTGCCGATGAAGCTCATCTCAACTCTCCACGACTCCACCTACGAGCACGAGACAGACAGAGAGAGAGAGAGAGAGCGCGAGCTTGTAAGGTCTCCAAAGGGCAGTCGCTAGGACACCGGGATGAACCGCGCGATGCGGTATTAATAGTGTGCACAAGTCAACCAAGCTAGCCAGTAACAACGCAACTTGCTAGTTTTGCACTGTGCATGCTGCATACACACGTATGTTAGTGCGTGTGTATCGTGCTTGCTTACCATTGGTTTAAGGATTTGGACTAGTCAATTTTAGGACGTCCTACGAATGAAATGGCTTGCTTGTTCGCTTCTGGTTTTGGGACGGTGCTAGAGTAATTAATGAAGTCCAATGAAATGGCACAATGGTTATGATCAGAAACCATCGTATATGTCACACAGCATCAGTAAAAAAAAAGGGTGGGAGAAATAAATATATAAATTTCCTTCTAGAATAAAAGCCTTGTTTCTTTCTGTTTTGACTTTTGATTTTGATTTCTTCGAAAGCTGAAATAAATAAGAAGTATCTCTAAGCGTTTTTTTCCAGCTACTTCTTTAAACGGCTTTCCAATCCCGCCGATTCATGCACTATCAATATCAGTCTCTTCGCCGTTTATTACCGTATTAAAAAGCACAATAAAAAACTATCAATCGCAGTTATCAGTTGTAGCTCAAAAGAAAATAGCCTAAACTGTGCTATTTGTATTTGTCAAAATTAGGTACATCAACCGTAGTATATGGCAAGGTCGACGTGCACATGCATGCATCTACATCGAATAAATAATTAGGTTGCATAATATATACTGAGATGTACACCATGTAAACTACGGTATCTCACTTGCTAGTTGGTTACCAAAGCTAAATTATTAAGCTCCAACTTGCCGAGTAATTAATTTGCATTGGATGCATGGCAAGCACAGTTGCATACGCACGTACATGCTTGTTGGGAAGCGTGCCGTGTCGTTCGGTATCCGGAATTTAGGTGGTGATCGGTTCGGCTGAAAAGCTCATGGCTTATGGCTGAAAACATTGCAGTTGGCTGAAAAAAGCACTGTAGCTGACAGAGACTTATTTAGCATAATTAAATTTAAAAAAAGTTAAAAATATAAAAAATATGTTAGCCCATTACGTATAATACAAACAAATACGGGGAAAAAGAACCGGCAAAAAAGCTCAACAAAAAGCCAAAAGTTTAGAAAAAGACGAAACTAATGAATAGTGAAAAATAAGCCAGAAGCCAGAAGCCGAAGCCGAGTTGATCAGGGCTAATCTGTTTTCCTACATATATATATACACACACACATACATATACACATATATACATATACATATAGGGAGATGCTTTAATGCTTTTCTCAAAATGATTTATACAACTTTTAAAACAGATCAAAATAATAGATAGTGATTACCTATCTCTTCATATGCTTTAAAATTAGTACCATTCTTATTAAAATAAAAAACATTAAAATACTACTCATATATATATATATATATTAATAAATAGTTATTACTTATCTCTTCATGTTTTCAGTTGAGTTGAAGCCTCTTCTGAGATCATCGCGCGCGGACCAAACGATCGATAGGATAAGTACCGTAGCAGCGGTGACAAGTGACATTAATCGGGACGTCACAATAATGCAAAAGATAGCGAAATGACATGGTTCGATAGAGCTGCATGTAATCTATCTTCATCTTTACTAATCGAAGGCTTTTTTTTTTGGAAGTCCTCAGCTTACTCTTAAGACTAAAAATTACCACATTAATTTTAAAAAAATAAATAGCTAAAAAATTTTACGTTAATCGAAAATAGAGGACATCTCAGCTATTGGTTTATTAATAACGATGCAATGTAAGGACGGGATCAAATACTATGTTGAGGTAGAGATAAGAGTTTGATTTGGAAGAGGACAAGCGCATATGGTAATCGAGGTCTTTGCCATCTCCGAGTCCAACCAAAAATTAGTTGCTACACGGTTGCATGGATTATCCGAATTCCTCTTCCGATATGTACTCTTCACTGATCGAGCAAGGAAAATAGTACTAATCTTCACTGATCAAGCAAAGGCATTAATTAAAGATTAAGCAAACACGGTACGGGTCCAATGCACCCTTTACTCATGTAGTGGGAATTAATCGCTGGGCAGCTTCTCAAATCAAAATACACCGGAGAAGACGAAGGGTACGAACGGTGCAAGTATAAAGATGTAGTTTAATATTTTAATATAAACTCCTTGATAGTATGACTCTACTAACTTCTTGATATAACAACGATATTGTCTGAGAAGGAACATAACTAAATCTAGAAAAAGCACCAGTATAGCCGAATACAAGTTTAATCAGATGCATACAAAACCGCAAGCCATCTTTGACCTTCATGCTAATTCCTACGTAAACCAATATCACAATTTTTCTTTTTAATCCGTTCCTTCAGTATGCCTTCAGAACGTATAATGTAAAATTTGCAATTTCAATATTTAAAAATACCAGCATTTGTAACTAAAATTATGCTACAAAATCTCTATAAACTTAGTACTAAATTTGAAAAAACATAGAGAAAATATGTACGTAGCCCTGCGACACACGGGTTATGACTAGTATACTGAATTTGAACTAGTTTCAGGCTGCTACTTTTTGTGGTCAAATAGCTCATTAGTTTCAGGCAGCTAGTTTTTGTGGTCAAATAGCCCATTATTTGTTCAGATACACGAATCTAACGATCAAATATGTGTACCTTAATTACTTCGCTAATCTAATTAATGATCAATAAGTTCAATATTTTTATATAGTTTAATTTTTGCGATCCGAGATTAATTCAAGCTTGGACTTATTAGCCATTTGCTTCAACCTTATATTACTTTCAAAATATTCCCATGTAAAAAACGGATTTGCTAAATTTCAGATGACTGAAAACTTTTTTTTCTTCCAACCGCTTAAAGTTGCACAATAATAAGCCTAAAATTACACTACCAAGTGATGTGCAATTTCAGTATAGTTTTACTGTAACTTTTAGTTATATTTATTTTTGTATTTGTAGGGATTATGAGAGCAATTAGATCCCCGTTCAAGGGATGAGAAAAGTGACTGAAATTTTGCTAAATTTCAATCGCTTGATAAATAGACACATCTGAAAGAATACATGCAAAATATTCTCTAAAAAATTACTTGCAAAATAGGGTAAATACTTTTCTTGCAACCTAATTAAGGAAGCACCAAATTTGCCATATCTGTGCCAATATGGCGATAAAAGAGAGATCAGAGGAATCACTTGCCACTAAGTCACCACTCACCACTGGAATCATATTACCAATCTTTTCTTTTTTCCAAGCTTTACCTCAGATAGTGAGTGCTCTCATGCAGTCTTATCTACCAAGAAGAAGACGACGACGACGACGACGATACCAACCGAGACTGACCGCCGCCGGCCGGCATGACCGCATGAGCGAGGGGGCCGCTTCACGTGGCCTCGCATGTGCCGCAGCCCACGTGTTGGCACCGTCGCCGTCCGATCAGCCATCGACGGCCTGGAAATCGCGAGCGAGTCGCCATCCAGGGCCACTGGATGCTGCAAGTATGGACGAAGTGCCTCGTCTTTTATCTGAAACATCTTATACCGCTTATTGGCTCCCATTATTGGCTGCACTTGGACACGAAATGAGATGAGATGTGGATGGATGCCATCGCGATATTGCTCATCTTTCTTGTATAGAGAGTTATTATCTGCACGGTCGTTGCCGAGCACACGTGTAGCTTTGCCATGCACGATCCTTAGTCTTATCTCAATGGTAAGGTCATGCTCTTGGGCAACTTTAACTTCAGCTTAAAACCACGAGGTACCGAAAAAATTCTCTGTTAAGAAAGAAGCTGAACCCCTTTTAGCCGAAACTCTCTCCACTAGCTTCTCAGAAAAGCTCGATTTCGATCGAAGAGAGCTAAGCCTATCTAAACAGGGCAAAAACTGTCACGATCCGTATTTTTGATTAACTCACGGGAGCTATAGAACACTGATCGGATAGCTAGAAGCGAGTTTGCACCTATGGTGATCATTTAGGCTTATTTTTGGTGACTTATACCTGAAAAGTACTGTAGCTGGCTGAAAAAACACTGTAGCTAACTGAGACTTATTTAGCATAATTAAATTTAAAAAATATATAAAAATATGTTAGCCCATTACGTATAATACAAATAACTACGTGAAAAAAGAACCGACAAAAAAGCTTAATAAAAAGTCAAAAGTTCAGAAAAAAGATAAAATTTATAATTAGTAAAAAATAAGTCAAAAGCTAAATATTAAAGCCAAAATGATTACGGTAGCACTGGATTTCACCATGTAGACGCCCAGGTCTACATATGATTGTTGCAAATGTTGATGAGACAAAAAAAAAATGAGTGACAATTGTTTATTGGGTTCCGATGATTAGGTGCACTGCATGCATGTCAGTTGCTGTGGGTGTCGCTGTCAGAACAATTCCACTGAATTGATACTTTACATACTTAATTTGTATACGCACATGAGTCTCCGAAGGATAAGGGATATGTATTGGTGTGTCGCTGTCAGTGAGCACAAGACTAGGGCTGGCAGCTGACATCGGCATCATCTCACTTGGTTAGTAAGATGGGTAAGGGTTAATTGGTCGAATCGGCATGTTTTTTTTTGGCTTCTGTGCATAATTTTTAGCTATAGCTTATGATTTTTGTACTGTTCATAATAGAGAGTACGGAATAACAGAAATTCACGTATGGTTTTGACCAATATAAATGAAATTGCTATAGTATATACTACAATCAACTTGTAGATCTCGTCTTAAAAAACATTTCGTCTAAAACTAGTTACTGTAAAAAAACTAAAAAATAGCTTTTACAAGTTAAAAAAGAACAGTCTTATCATCTCCCTTCTCTTTCCGTGCAAAAGTATTTTTAGGAATAGAGAGAGCAAAAGTGTTTTGAGGGGGGGGGGGGGGGGATGGATACACAGGAGGTGTATCTTGTCATGTCAAATATCTTGTTCAACGTTGCTACTACACTGAAAATTAATGTACAGGACAAATGGTGACAGGATTGGTTTTTTTTAATACTACGATATAATTAGCAACTCTGTACGCGTAGTTTTTAACATAGTCTATCCTAATCTAAAAATAAAAAGAAAAGAGTCGTGTTAAACTCGGCGAGCTAACGCAAACATCAAGCCACCTTTCATGGAATGAAACTATATAATTAGCAACACTGAATTGCCAAGAAAACAATGGAAAATTCATTCTCCCAGCTGAGAAACCCAGGAACTTTAGAATGAGGCATGAATATATTATATGCTATTGCTAATTAAGAGCTAAGTCAAAGTCAGAACTCAGATCACATAGTAGGTGGAGTAGGTCTAGTTAGGTAAGTTTATCGATCACAGGTTGATGGATCCACTTGAACAAACTCGATCGTGCCATCCAGGCCCTAGCTAACACCATAAAACACGGAAGCAAAAATTCCATAAGAATTGTATTCTTTTGCCCATTTGATGAACACTTGATCTCTAAATTAAAATGCATGCAAAAATGGCACAGCCAAGAAGTGGTCAATGTGCTTGTTGGCACCTAACCAAAGGATACACTTGACGGCAGCATAAGAGTGAGGCAGTGCATGCCCAGTTCTTTACGGTTTCTAAAAGTAATTTTTGATTTTTGTTATAATACCTAACTTTCAAAAGGAATATTTTTTCAAGACGAGGTCACAAGTTAATTGTAGTACACGTTAAAAGCCTAACATCTGTATCAACCAAAATCGTAAGCGAGTATTTCTCTCTGTAATCTTTGTCGCAAACAGTTAAAATTCAAAAATTTCAGCCAAAAACCATAAGCCGCAGCCATATCAAACATGCCCGCAATCAGCATGCATGCAGCTGCAACTGGCATCTTATGATTATGCTTGCAAGGAAAGAACTAGCTAGCTAGGAATATCCTAAGGTTATAGCTGAGTAAGTAAATAAGTAATCAAGAATGCTCTGGATACGTGTTATTGTCTAATTAAGGTGGTGCCGCAAGCTGGTGTGTATCATTATGTGGAGCTTTTTATTATGTTTTATATTGGATAACAATTATGCACATGTGCCGCTGGCCTGGTTGTAGTTCGGCGGGAAGGGAAAGGGAACGACCATGAACGTTTTCAAGGCTTGGTGTTTGTCAGGTCAGGTGTATTCTCTCCTTGCTTTGTGTTTCTTACCTTTGTGGTACAAAATTTGATAGAACAGGCCATCTCCGGCGCCAGGCCATATATGCACCACCTCGCCGCCATCCATGGCGACCTCCGCCGCTCCGCTTTGTTAGCTTATGTGAACACGAGCCCCACGGCCTCGAGCTCAACCAAAGCTTTTGGTGATGCCTCATCGAATTCCTTTGATATAGATATTAATTACAATCCACTCTCGAGTAGAAGAAAACACAGTTAGCTGGGTTGGTAGAGCGTAGGTACGTCCGTAGTGTTTGCAGATCAATCCTTAGGTCGTTGGTTCAAATCCGGCAAGTCGTATGTTGTTTTATTTTTCTGTTTTTCTGTAGAATCGTTGATGGTAATTACAGAAGATGAATTTTTGTTTTTCTGTAGAATCGTTGATCGATGGTAATTAGAGAAGATGAATGATTGTAATCTGTACGAACCCTTTTTCTAAAATCTATTTTTTTAAACTACTAGTACTTTAAAATAAAAAAACAAAACTAATCAGTAGATTAAACTCACTACCAAAGTGCAACTCTCAGCCATATAGCTTATCACCTGCATGCATAAAATAATATTTATGTACATGCAAAAACAGGAACACACTTACCATCTATGCGTGTAGTACCTGGTCTTAATTGCAAGAGAATCAAAGTCATGTGGAGTTGTTGGGCTGCTGCTGGTTCATGCGAAGTCTAGCATTTGTGTGCACGTAGACTGAGAAAACAACTGACTGCCAAACAGATCCAATCCGGACCAAAGCAACCAACACAACGTGTAATTACTCTAGCCGCACGCCAAACGAGGAACGAAGCTGACACGCATTGCTATCCAACCAAAGCAAAAATTTCTCACATTGTCTTGCACATCTCCCGCACGGTGATCAAGGCAAAGAGGGATGTTGCCACGTGACTGATGAACAAGCGATCCGGCAGGTCGTATGTTGTTTTATTTTTCTGTTTTTCTGTAGAATCGTCGATGGTAATCAGAGGAGGTGAATGATTGTAATATGTACAAGTCGTTTTTCTAATATCTATTTTTTAAACTACTAATACTTTAAAATAAAAAACAAAACTAATCAATAGATTAAACTCACTACCAAAGTGCAACTCTCAGCCATAGCTTATCACCTGCATGCATAAAATAATATTTGTATACATGCAAAAACAGGAGCACACTTACCATCTATGCGTGTAATACCTGGTCTTAATTGCAAGAGAATCAAAGTCGTGTGGAGTTGTTGGGCTGCTGCTGGTTCATGTGAAGTCTAGCATTTGTGTGCACGTAGACTGGGAAAACAACTGACTGCCAAACAGATCCAAGTTCGGACCAAAGCAACCAACACAACGTGTAATTACTCCAGCCGCACGCCAAATGAGGAACGAAGCCGACACACATTGCTATCCAACCAAAGCAAAATTTCTCATATTGTGTTGCATGTCTCCCCCACGGCGATCGAGGCAAAGAGGGATGTTGCCACGTGACTGATGAACAAGCGATCCGGCAGGTCGTATGTTGTTTTATTTTTCTGTTTTTTCTGTAGAATCATCGATGGTAATCAGAGGAGGTGAATGATTGTAATATGTACGAACCGTTTTTTAATATCTATTTTTAAACTACTAATACTTTAAAATAGAAAAACAAAACTAATCAATAGATTAAACTCACTACCAAAGTGCAACTCTCAGCCATAACTTATCACCTACATGCATAAAATAATATTTGTGTACATGAAAAAACAGGAGCACACTTACCATCTATGCGTGTAGTACCTGGTCTTAATTGCAAGAGAATCAAAGTCGTGTGGAGTTGTTGGGCTGCTGCTGGTTCATGTGAAGTCTAGCATTTGTGTGCACGTAGACTGAGAAAACAACTGACTGCCAAACAGATCCAAGTTCAGACCAAATCAACCAACACAACGTGTAATTACTCCAGTCGCACGCCAAACGAGGAACGAAGCTGACACACATTGCTATCCAACCAAAGCAAAATTTCTCACATTGTGTTGCATGTCTCCCCCATGGCGATCGAGGCAAAGAGGGATGTTGCCACGTGACTGATGAACAAGCGAGAAGTTGATGATGCCTCAACACACCCCATGCGAAACGAAACTCATCGCCGACAATGCCTCACGCTGAGAGATGCACGAGATCGCTCGCATACTTCGACGACATCAGGAGGACTACCCAAATAAAAACATGCCACCACAATTTCTTATTCCTCATCAATGTCTCAGCCAATACATACATACATACATACATACATACATACATACATACATACATACATACATACATACATACATACATACATACATACATACATACATACATACATACATACATACATACATACATACATACATACATACATACATACATACATACATACATACATACATACATACATACATACATACATACATACAGTCACCACTACAAACCCTAATATAACTCATCCAATCAGGCGTTGGGCTTTTTTTAACCTTAATCAGGCTTTTGCCACACTACTTTTCAAGAGACCCAAAACCCTTTCGCCATACGGGGTTTTCACTTCCGTCACATGTTGTAGCCTTCGGGCCGCACCGATGTAGCTTCGACATGCATCATCCATCTTTGATCTCCACATGCCCCAACTCGAGCACGACCATCTCCTCTAGCATCCTTGACCCACTGGACCATGACTTCACCCAAGCCATCTCCTAGTCCTTGTTGTAGACCACGATCGCCTCTGAGTTATTCTGCACATGCAAAGACCAAACCAACATTTTTTCTGGCACAAGTTCTTCCCAACTTGACTGACATTAGTCCACACACGCCACATGCCTCGCATACACATTGATAAGAAGTATTATCAAATATTCATCATAAACTAACCACTATCAATTATTCATCACCAAAATATCCTAAACCTAGCCACATAATTTAACAATCTCTCTCTTGATAAATACATTGACAACACCTCAAGATAGCATGATGAATTAGCCTTAAATAGTTATAAGTGAAGAACTGAAGCTGAAAAAGCATTTTAAGCCACAATGTCAAATCTCTTCAAAAACTCTCCCCCTCAACACAAGAGAAGCAATTTTAGCAAAATTTTCCAATATCTCTCTATTCTTTCTAATTTCTCTCCCTTTGGCAATGTAATCATAAAAAAACTTCAGGGAAGGAATAATTCAAAGAAGGAGCAATGAGAGTAAAAATCAAGAACCTTTGTAGATTATCTAAGTCACTGCCCATTTATTTAATAAAGCAACCAAGCCATATTTTTGAGTAGAGCTATCTAGATTATATAAAATCATATATCATATAGTAATGTCAAAACCAGTCTTGAGCATGATTAAGCAATTTATATTAATAATAGACATCTCAACAATGACCAAATCAATTATAAAGAGCACAATGAGATATGACAACGAAAAGTCAGAGCCTAAAAGTGAAGAAAAGTTTAAATCTAAACGAGCTAGCAGTCTCATGTAACAACCTGTTGCTCCACACTCAATTTATAGAATGTGACATGCTTGTAGCATACTTTTTTTTTCATAATGAAATACTTGTAGCATACTTGTTTTAGATGATGGCATGCTTGAAGCATACTTCTTTTTATTTATGCACTTTTTATGCCTTTTTTTGTGTACCATGGCATACTTGAAGTATACATCTTTTCAATTGTCTCTTTCTCATTTTTTTATAACATGCCAAATCGAGTGATCATAAAAAGATCGTAATATAAAACATGCGAGCCTGATAACTAAGATTTAAAATAAGACTCACAATCAAGCTAATCCTTTTCGATAAAAATCATAGAGTACTATCTATAATCAATCTAGTCAAAGTATTCCACCATATCATATTTTAGTTCAAGTATAGCAAATTAATTATAACCAGTCATGATCAAAACTACACAGTATATAAGTAAATATGATAAAGAGAGCTCTATAACTTATTTAATTTCAATGGCTTTAACTTGTTGATTTATTTGACAAGTATATTAAACAAAACTTCTGAAATTTTTAAACAACAAGCTCCCTCTCAGAATAATCTCATAAGATGTAACACACCCAACTCACTTCGCAAATGAGCAAAACAAGAAGTATCAAGCGATTGAAAGAATATCAGCAACATGAGAATCTAACTCAATAAGGTGTAGGACAACATCACCTTTTCCACATAGTTTCTTAAAAAGTGAAATATTTTCAAAGAGAGTGAAGAACCATCAACTGTTCCAATCAAGCAAGAAGTACTTTGTAAGTCATTGATTTTTTGCAATTGAGAAGTCAGAAGAAAATTGCCCCAAATCTGCTGTCTTTCAGTTCTTTTGTTTTCCTCGGAAAAACCACTGTAGCACGTCTGAAAATAGAACCCCAGAGAAGATTGGCTGAGTGTGAGTGAATCCATGGGCTTGATTTCCAACATCTGGTATCAGAGCTTCAGGAAGTACACCCAAGAATCTTCTCTCCCGCAATATGGCGATGATTCCACACACGGTGGTGAAAGAGAGCGGCAGTGCGCCGTTTCATACGCCGATGCTGAATTCCGAGAACTACACGGTATGGGCGATCAGAATGGAAGCGATCCTCGATGCCCAGGGTGTATGGGAGGTAGTGGAGCCAGTGGAAGGAGCTCAGGTAGACGTGAAGAAGGACAAGGTGGCTCGGGCACATATCTTGCAATGTGTCCCCGAGGATGTTCTTCTGCAGATCGCGAAGAAGAAGACGGCAAGGGAAATATGGAGCAGTCTCAAGACAAGGTACTTGGGAGCAGACCGAATGAAGAAGGCTCGATTGCAGACTCTGAAGAGTGAATTTGATGCCCTCCGAATGTCGGAAACTGAGTCAATCGATGAGTTTGCCGGCAAAATCAGCACCCTGTCCAGTAAGTACACCTCCCTCGGTGAGACACTTGATGATTCAGCCCTTGTCAAGAAATTACTCGATTTTGTTCCCGACAAATTTCTCCAAGTTGTCGCCGGGATCGAACAATTTTATGACCTCGAGACAATGGCATTCGAAGAAGCAATCGGGCGGCTCAAAGCTTATGAAGAACAGGCTGCACGGCAGCGCAGCAGTATTGGCAACGCCCAGGGCCAGCTTCTATTGACTTATGCCGAGTGGCAGGCGCGGCAGAAGGGCGATAACGTCGAGGCTTCATCCGGAGGAAGAGGGAGCGGGTCCAGCACCACTGACCGTGGTAAATGGCATGGATGCGGGCGCAGTCGCGGATGATCCGACTGGGGCACATCGTGCCAGGAGAGTGTAGCAGGCACAGGAGCTGCCGGAAGTGGTGCTCGTGACAAAAGTCACATAAAATGTTACAGCTGCAAGAATATGGGCTATTATGCATCCGAGTATTGAAGCAAGCGACGTGAAGAAGAAGCTCACCTCACCCGAACGACTGAAGAAGAACCGGCGTTGATGCTAGTAGTGTCCCAGGAGGGGAAGTGCCATGTTCGGGAATGGCAAGGTGAAGTGCTGCTCAGTGAAGAGAAGATGGCGTCAAAATTGCATCTCGGTAGCAAGAACTTAGAAGACTCAGACACATGGTACCTCGACAATGGGGCTAGTAATCATATGACTGGCCACAAGGACAAATTTCAAGAGTTGGATGAAGCTGTCGCCGGCAGAGTGAGGTTGGTGATGGGTCCTTTGTCAGGATCAAGGGTAAAGGAACAATAGTCTTTACCTGCAAGAATGGAGATCAGAAAGTCTTTAAAGAGGTATACTACATCCCTGACTTGTGTAGTAACATAATCAGCATTAGTCAATTGACTGAAGAGGGGACTGAGGTGCATATAGTTGAAGAAAATATGAAGCTGATTGGCAAAAGTGGGAAGTTGTTGATGCTTGTGAAGAGAACACAAAAAACCGATTGTACAAGATAAATTTGAAGACTTCTAGGGCAGTTTGTCTGCTAACAAGTATTGAAGATTCATCATGGTTGTGGCATGCAAGACTAGGGCATGTCAATTTTGGTGACCTGAAGCTCATAGGGGAGAAGGAGCTGGCAGTGGGTGTGCCTCTGATATGCAGGCCGAACAAGCTGTGCAAAGCATGTGTGATCGCCAAACATGCAAGATTGCCATTCCCGCAGCAGGTAAACTTCAGAGCACAGAGACCTCTTGAACTTCTTCATGCTGATCTGTGTGGGCCAATCTCCCCTTGTACTCTGGCTGGCAGCAAGTATTTTTTCTTGATTGTTGATGACTGCACCCGGTGGATGTGGGTATACACATTAGCAGCAAAGAGTGACACCTTTCAAGCATTCAAGAAATTCAGAACCTTGACTGAGAACAAAACCGGGCACAAGATCATAATACTGTGGACAGACTGAGGTGGGGAGTTTATGTCAGCAGAGTTCAACCAGTTTTGTGAAGATGAAGGCATTGAGCGGCATGTCACGGCTCCCTACACACCACAGCAAAATGGTGTAGTAGAACGACGGAACCGGACCGTGATGGCTGTGACAAGGTCCCTACTTAAGAGTATTCACATGCCGGCAAAGTTTTGGGGGGAGGCAGTAAGACATTCAGTCTACTTATTGAATCGGCTTCCAACCAAAGCATTAGGTAAAGGTACTCCCTTTGAGGCCATGGAAGGAAGCAAAACACATCTGGGACATCTCAGGGTGTTTGGTTGTACGGCATATGTGAAGAATGCAACCCCACACATCAAGAAACTAGACGACAGAAGCTCACCTATGGTATATCTAGGGGTCGAAGAGGGTTGTAAAGCCCATCGGCTGTTCGATCCAAGCCAAGGCAAACTTAGAGTGAGCAGGGATGTAGTGTTTCAAGAAGATCAAGAATGGAGATGGGATCTTGAGGCTAAAGGTGGAGTAGGGTTGTCAGAGTTCACTGTCATGGATGAGCTCAGTTCAATTGAAACAATTGCAACGGCAGAAGCCGGGACTGGCTCAGAAGGGACGTTGTCGCCCGCGGCAGCTGGGATAACTGAAAATTCACCTCGTCCGACAACTTCAGAAACACCCGTGACAGAAGTGACAAGCCCAAACATTTCACCATCAAGCAGTCCAGCACCGACAACACCTCCAGTGTCATATTCACCTGAGTCTCATGATGGGCCAGTACGTCTTAGATCCCTTGCAGACATTTATGCCCATACTGAAGAAATGGCTGGAAATTATGAAGAAGAAGGTGTGGCAATGATGGTGCTGTCAGAATAACCGACAAATTTCTGGGAAGCTGCAACTGAAACTTGCTGGTATGAAGCAATGGAAAGGGAACTTGAATCCATTGAGAAAACAACACCTGGACCTTGACAGAACTACCCCTGGACAGAAATCGATTGGTTTGAAGTGGGTTTTCAAACTGAAAAGAGATTCAGATGGGTGGATTGTCAAGCATAAAGCAAGGTTGGTAGCAAAGGGTTATGTGCAGAGACAAGGCATTGATTTTGAGGAGGTTTTTGCACTGGTTGCCAAGATGGACACAGTTAGAGTCATCCTTGCGCTTGCTGCGAGTAGGAGCTGGGAAGTGCATCATTTAGACGTGAAGACAGCGTTTCTCAATGGAGAGTTAGAGGAAGAAGTCTACGTCACTCAACTGGAAGGATTTGAGGTGCAAGATCAAAGGCATAAAGTGTACAAACTCTCAAAAGCACTTATGGGTTGCGGCAGGCTCCCCGAGCATGGAACACACGGCTGTATAGAAGTTTGAAGGAAATCGGCTTCAGAAAGTGTTCCCAAGAACAAGTCGTGTATACTAGAGGGGAAGGAGAGACAAGTGTAATCGTCGGAGTATATGTTGATGATCTAGTTGTGACAGGAAGTGATGTTGAAAGTGAAGAAATTCAAGAAGCAAATGATGAAGGAGTTTGAGATGAGTGACTTGGGGCTCCTCTCATATTATTTGGGAATTGAAATAGAGCAGCAAAAGAGTCGGGTACTACTCAAGCAATCAGCTTATGCCCAAAAGGTATTGTCTGAATTTGGGATGGAAAACTGTAATCCAACGAAATACCCGATGGAGTTCAAGCTGCAGCTACACAAAGATCCAGACGGCACTCCGGTCGACCCTACGGAATACAGATGCATCATTGGTTGTCTCAGGTATCTACTGAATACACGCCCGGACTTGTCATATGCAGTCGGGATGGCGAGTAGATATATGGAGAGACCTACAATCCTACACCACAAGGCAATCAAACAAATTCTTCAGTACCTGAAAGGAACAGTTCATTTCGGGGTTGTCTATGAGAAGGGAAGTCATGATGTCAGCCTCTGTGGTTACTCGGACAGAGACCTGGCTGGTGATCTCGAAGGGAGAAGAAGCACCAGTGGTATGGCTTTTTATCTGAATGTCAACTTGGTGTCGTGGAACTCACAGAAGCAGAAAATGGTGGCGTTATCATCGTGCGAGGCTGAGTTCATGGCAGCGACGGCAGCGGCTTGCCAAGCATTGTGGCTGAGAAGCCTGATCAGTGAACTCACAGGGTTGGAGGCAAAGCCGGTAAAATTGTTCATTGACAACCGTTCAGCAATTGCCCTCATGAAAAACCCTGTGTTTCATGGCCGCAGTAAACACATAGATACCAGGTTTCACTTCATAAGAGAATGCGTCGAGAGAGGCCAGATCAAAGTGGAGTTTGTGCATTCGGGAGAGCAGCGAGCAGATTCTTGACGAAGGCGCTGTCAGGCGTGAAATTGGCAGCCATGCGACAGCTACTTGGTGTTCGAGACTTGGAACTTTGTCAGGATTAGGGGGGAATATGTGAGCAGGTAATCCTGACATGCTCCGGGCTGACGGCGCGAAGGACCAAGTTACCTGGAATTCAAATAAAGGAGCAAAGTTTCAGTTAGCAGTAGCTGCAGGTTTTTCGGTTCAGTTGAACCATTTTCTGTTTTGCTTCCCAGAGTGCGGTGTTGCACGTTTTTCCTTCCTAGTTTTATGGATCACGGAATAAGTGGATCCAGAAGTTAAGTTCTAAGCAGTACTTTGTAAGTCATTGATTTTTTGCAATTGAGACCGCGTGTTGTCAGCATTGCAAGAAAAGGGAATCGTATGTTCATTTCCTGCAGATGACAACTCTGAAGGTTCGACGAAATGCCCAGAAGAGATTAACATCTTTGAGATATGGAGGCAGCAAGGCTCACCAAAGAAAGCAAAAAGGGCTCGGCCTTCTCGCGAAGCTCTCGTTCACGCCGGCTAACGCTGGCTCCGGCACCTTGGTCGGCCGTCTTGCCGGGCCATGACGAGCAGGTGAGCTTGGCGCGGACTGAGACAGAGGTGCTGGGCATTGGGTCGTCGGAGGATTCTGAGGTAGGGCGGAGGCGAACCAAGCCATGGTGTGGGCCATTGCCGGCTCGAAGGATCTCGCCGCAGGTGACTTTGGCGGATGTTTTGGCTAAAGCAATTGTGTCGTGGAAGGCGTTGCCTTCGTCTTCATCGTGTGTGGCGGCCGGCGACGAGTGCTGCCGGCGTCGGGATTCAAATTTTGAATCGCGCGTGTTTAAGGGCATAATTACCGCACGGGAAAACAAAACGGTGGAAGGTGGGCCGCAAGGTACTTTGGGCTCGGCCCGTTTTTCTTTTCCCTCTGGTCTTCGTTCCTTTTTTGCGCGTGCAGGGAAAAGACCGGCCAGGTTTGCCGCCGCGATTTCGTCGACTCCATTGCCTCTGCGCGAGATACATCTGGCGGCAATGCAGGGAGGCGGAGGAGCAACCAGTGGAGGCGGCCGGGATTCCGCTCGGGGCGCTGGCCATCAAAGCCACGATGCAGGATCCAATGGGCGCGGACAAGGAGGCTGGACACATGCTCGTCCTCAGGAAGATGTTGGGGAAGGCCATCGATTCGGGAGTGGTTTTCAAGGGGCGAACCAAGATTTTGATCCTGGTTACGGCAACTTCAGGTATTCGTCGAGTCGTGGACGGGGTTGGCCGAGGCGTGGCTACCGTCCCCGTGGTGGCCGGGGTTTTTCGGGGCAACGTGGCGGGATGGCGAACAGAGGCCGTGGTGCTGCCAGCGGATCGTCGTATCGGGGGGCTTCTAATCAGGTACCTGGGGCGGTGTTGCCAGCGGCCAGTGCTTCCCATGCGCCGGTTCTTTCTCTCGGCGGAACTCAGAAGCCTAAGGCTGCACCTCTGGGGGATACTGCTATGGACGTGGACGGGATTGACACGGAGGCAGGTGATGGTTTGCTCTCTGGTAATAAGGCGGGGGGGGGGGGGGAAGCCGAAAGTGTGCAGTCGTTGTTCTCAGAAGGGCCACAATGTTGTTGATTGCGAGAATGAGGTGTACTGTTTTATTTGTGATGGGCATGATCATGTCAATCATCGCTGCCCGGTGCTTAAAATGCCTAAGCCTGTTGCTCATGCAGTGGGTTACTCGGTAACCGGTCTGGGTTTTTTTCATATCCCTCACGCTCCGCTTCCGAAGAAGAAAGACTCAAAAAATGCTTTGGTGAATGTGGTGGGCAGCTCTCTGACTAAGGAGCAACTTGTTGTGCAACTTCAGAGGATTGTTCCAGTTCAATGGAGGTGGGAGCCTGTAGCACATGAGGAGAACTCTTTTGTGGTTCAGTTTCCATCAAAGGCGGAGCTTCAGAGATCTATTGCTTATGGTGGGGCGGATGTGATGGAAAATGGGGTAGCCACAGGGGCGCGTTTGAAGTTTCAGGAGTGGCAGCTCAAGGAGGAAGGGTACCTTCTCCCTAAAGTCTGGATTAGGGTAACCGGCATTCGCAAAAGGTTGAGAGAGTATTTAAATCTTTGGGCCATTGGCACTTTGTTTGGGTCAACGCAGATGGTAGATATGGTTACTACGCGGAAGAATGACTTTGGGCGGATTCTGGTTGCAGTGTTGGATCCCGCTTTACTCCCATCTTGCATGGATGTTGTTATTGGTGATCATTATTTTGAGCTCAAGATTGAGAAAGAGAAGGTGGGTTTTGATGATAATGGTGATGAGGTGGAGCTGGACTTTGGAGAGAATGGTGATGATGGGGATGGGAAGAAGGAGGAGGAATCTCATGCTGATAGGGATGCCAAAAGGGCTAGGCCGACTGATGATATGGAGGAGGATAATGGCACTTCTATTGCAAATGCTGATGGAGCTGCAACCCTTGGGGATACTCCTGCTTTGGAGAATAAGCTCAAAGCTATGGCCCAAAATATTTTGGATATGGCGGTGGACACAGTTTTGCTTGAGTGCGCAGACAAGGTACTTGCTGATGATGTTGCTAGTCAGGTTTCTGAGATGCAGTCGGCTATGGTTGTGCAGTCTCGGCCGCCATCTCAATGTGTCCAGGATGATGGAGTTCCAGTTGCGGGTGGATTGGATGCACCAGGGGACGAGTCTGATGGCCAAGTCGCCTCTGTTGAGCTTGTGCAGGAATCCCAGGAGCCCGGTTTTGGTCAGGTGGGCCTGGTCGACAACTCTCAGGGGGTGGCCGTTGTTGCGCTTGGTGTTCAGAACCGGTCTGATGGTGAGTCAGGCGTTGTGAGTGCACAGATTGCTGGCAGTCCTCTTGCCGGGCAGGGAGTTGGTTGTGCCTTTGATGATCTTGACTCTGGGGGTTTAGTTACTCATGCCGGCATCACTCTTGTCAAGGCGGCTATTGTTAGGGCTGCGGGCACAGCAGTTCGTTGTAGGGAAGGTGCAAAAGGAGGAGATGGCAAAAGAGCGGGTGCGCAAAGTTTGGCGCCACTGGAGGCTGCTGCGACTATTGAGGAGGTGCGGCTAACACCAAGGTGGTCGAGCCCCCGGTTGGCTAAGCGCAATGACGTTGACTCCATTCAGAAGGCGGAAAAGAGGGCGGCATGGAAGAATTTGGACTTCGGTGGAGGTAACACCATGGGCCTTTCTTTCATTCCTTTTTCTGTTAATGATATTTCCTCGCGTGTTGCTGTTCTTGGAGTTAGCTTAGGTGATAATCCCAATTTGGTTGATGATTCGGTTAATTTGCTCAAAAAGAATGAACTATTAAGGATTACAGCCGTCCCGTCTAGTACGGAGGCTGTTTCTAAAATTGATCTTTTAACTGACGAAGAAGATAACGAGATAGAAAAAATTTCCCTTGTTAACTTATGTGGTGAGATGATGGATGAAGTTAGGAATGATGATAGTGATCACCTAAGCTGTGAGTTTAGAACTGTCTTGAAGAAAAATAAGTCTCTCTCTTCGACTAGATCTAAGAGAAAGCCAAAAGTGCGTGTGATTAAAAACCATAAACAAGTATACCAATGAAAGGAATCTTCTGGAATAGCAGAGGTCTTAGTGACTTGGCTAAATATAGGTTCCTATCTGATTTGTCAAAAGAGCAGAAGCTAGACTTCATCGCTCTTCTTGAAACTGGGAAGAAAGATTTTTCGAAGACTGTCCTTAACAATATTTGTGGAGGACAAGAATTTATTTGGCACTGGACTGAACCTCATGGTCGGTCCGGGGGCATCCTACTTGGGATTAATATGGAAGTTTTTGACATTGGTAATATCGATGAGGGAGACTATTATGTCAAATTTCGACTTAGGAATAAATCAGATGGTTTTTTTTGGGTTCTAATTGCAGTGTATGGGGCTGCCCAAGTGGAACACAAAGAATCTTTCCTAGCTGAGTTGGTACAAGCTTGTGAAAAGGAAACATGTCCGGTTCTTGTTGGGGGAGATTTTAATATCATTAGAAATCCACAGGAAAAAAATAATGATCGCTACGAGGATCGGTGGCCCTTCCTGTTTAATGCTATCATTGATAGCTTGGATTTCAGGGAACTTGATCTCTCAAACAGAAAATTTACTTGGGCCAATACCAGAGAAACACCAACTTATGAAAGGCTTGACCGGATCTTAGTGAGTACGGAATGGGAGTCTAAATTTCCACTTGTGACGGTACAAGCGTTGACAAGGGAATTATCAGATCATACTCCGTTACTTTTAGATACTGGTAATGGCACTCATGCAAACAAACAACCAGGGTTTAAATTCGAACTAGGTTGGTTGTTAAGGGATGATTTTTATGAGTTGGTTGTTGAGGTGTGGAAAAAGGAGTTGGGAGGCAAAACCCCACTTCAGAGATGGCAACATAAAATCCAGAGGCTTAGACAATTCCTAAGGGGTTGGGCCAAGAATGCAAGTGGCAAATATAAGAAAGAAAAAGCGGAGTTGATTACAAAAGCTGATGAATTAGATAAAAAAGCAGAGGTGCAGACTCTTAGTACAAGGGAAATTGATCTTAAAAATTATTATAAAGAGAGACTTGCACTCTTACTACGTGAAGAGGAGATCAAATGGTATCAAAGAGCCAAGACAACTAAGTTGTTATCTGGTGATTGCAATACTAAGTATTTTCATTTAGTGGCCAATGGAAAACATAGGAAAACTAGGATTTTCCGTTTGGAGCAAGAGGAAGGCACAATCATGGGTGATGAAAATCTTAAAAAATTCATAACCAATTACTATAAGGGTCTCTTTGGAGAACCGGATAGTAATAATTTTTCTATGATAGAGTCCTTCACAAATGACATTCCACAGGTTTCACAATTAGGAAATGACGTCTTAACGACGAAATTTTCAGAAAAGGAGGTTAGGGAGGCTATATTTCAAATGGAGCATAATAAGGCTCCAGGGCCCGATGGGTTTCCGGCCGAGTTTTATCAAGTTTTTTGGGATTTAGTAAAACAAGATCTCATGCCTCTTTTTAATGAATTTCACGAAGGAAACCTTCCCATTTTTAGCCTTAACTTTGGTATAATTACATTATTACCAAAGCAAAAGGAAGCTACACAGATCCAACAATTCCAACCCATTTGTTTATTAAATGTCAGTTTCAAGATTTTCACAAAAGTGTTGACCAACCGCATTGCCCTAGTGGCTCAAAAGGTGATTCAACCTTCTCAGTCGGCTTTTATGAAAGGAAGGAATATTTTAGAAGGAGTGGTTATTTTGCATGAAACAATACATGAATTGCATAGGAAAAAGTTAGACGGGGTAATCTTAAAGCTAGACTTTGAGAAAGCTTACGACAAGGTGAAATGGTCCTTTTTACAACAGACTTTGAGAATGAAAGGTTTTTCGCCGAAGTGGTGCAAATGGATTGATCACATTGTGAGGGGAGGCAGTGTTGGTGTTAAGGTCAATGATGATGTTGGCCATTTTTTCCAAACTAAGAAAGGACTACGGCAGGGTGATCCTTTGTCTCCTATCTTATTTAATCTAGTTGCGGATATGCTTGCAACTTTGATTTTCCGAGCTAAATCTAATGGACAATTCAGGGGAGTTGTCCCTCACTTGGTGGAGGATGGTTTGTCTATCCTTCAGTATGCGGATGACACCATTCTGTTTCTTGATCATGACTTGATCAAGGCCAAAGATCTCAAGCTGCTGCTTAGTACCTTTGAGCACTTATCGGGATTGAAAATTAATTTTCATAAAAGTGAGTTGTTTTGTTATGGAGCAGCAAAGGATTGTGAACAAGAGTATACACAATTGTTCGGTTGCAAGTTAGGTGGTCTTCCTTTTAGGTATCTAGGAATACCTATGAATCATAAGAAATTAACAAAAAAAGATTGGGCTTTAATTGAGGAGAGGTTCCAGAAAAAACTAAGTAGTTGGAAAGGAAAGTTGCTGTCGGTTGGAGGGAGGCTTGTCTTGCTTAATTCGGTGTTAACTAGTTTAGCCATGTTTATGTTATCTTTTTTCGAGGTCCCTAGAGGCATCCTTTAGAAATTAGATTACTATCGTTCGCGTTTTTTCTGGCAATGTGATGAGTACAAAAAGAAATATCGTCTCGCTAGATGGAGTATTCTTTGTAAACCTAAGGATTTCGGTGGACTAGGCATACAAAACTTAGATATTCAAAATCGATGCCTTCTAAGTAAGTGGTTGTTTAGGCTCATAAATGAAGATGGAGTGTGGCAAAGTCTTCTAAGAAAGAAATATTTGTCTAACAAAACTCTATCACAAGTACAGCATCGGCCAGGTGACTCTCAATTTTGGTCTGGCCTTTTGAAAGTCAAAGATGATTTTCTGGCCGGTGGACGTTTTATAGTGCAAAGTGGGAGACAAGTCAGGTTTTGGGAGGACATTTGGTTAGGAGACAAACCTCTTGGAGAGGTATATCCTAATCTTTATAGAATTGTGAGGAAAAAAAATGATACGGTGGCAAATGTCTTACGGACTGTACCACTTAATGTATCATTTAGGAGAGGTTTGGTGAATACAAATCTGAACTCTTGGTATGACCTAGTGTCAAAAGTCGTTAGGGTCAATCTAACAATGGGTAAAGATTTGTTTAAGTGGAATCAGACTAAGAATGGCCTTTTCACGGTCCGGTCTATGTACAGGACCATGCTTAGGCTGGGAGCCTTCCCGGGAAAAAAATCCAATTTGGAATTTAAAGGTACCGCTGAAAATCAAGATTTTTTTGTGGTACTTAATAAAGGGAGTTACTCTTACTAAAGACAACTTAGCAAAACGGAACTGGCAAGGAAATGTCAAATGTTGTTTCTGTAATGCCGTTGAGACTATCCAACATTTGTTTTTTGATTGCCATTTTGCGAGCTTTGTTTGGACTACGGTGCATATCGCTTTTGGAATTCAACCACCCACGAGTTTCTCTAATATGTTTGGTTCTTGGATAAGTGGCGTTTGTCCTAAGCTTCGTAACCAGATTTTGTTGGGGGCGGCATCACTTTGTTGGGCTTTATGGTTGAATAGAAATGACGTGGTTTTTAACAAGATTAAGACTAATTCTTATTTACAGGTAATCTTCAGGGCAACTTACTGGATCAGACAGTGGTCCATGCTGCATAAGAAGGAGGAGCGTCCGTTGTTCAAGCACGGCTGCAGACATTTCGAGACTTTAATGTTGGCGGTCTTTGCAAAGTTTGGTTGGTGCTTCCGGAATCGACTTGAAGCGTAGCTTTCGGATTCGAATGGAAGCGTACCTTTTAGTTCTTTTCTAATCGTTGGTTGCTCGTCTTACATGGGCTAACTTTTTGTCGCTTTTGTTTTCTCTTGTGGTTGTGAGAACTTAAGCCTTATGGCTTGTTTTGTGGTTAACGCTCAGCTGTGTACCATTCCCGGATGGTAGAGGCTGGAACTTTCGTTCCATTATCTAAAAAAAAAAGAAGAAAATTGCCCCAAATCTGCTGTCTTTCAGTTCTTCTGTTTTCCTCTGAAAAACTACTGTAGCACGTCTGAAAATAGAACCCCAGAGAAGATTGGCTGAGTGTGAGTGAATCCCTGGGCCCGACCGCCTACTCGTGCAGGCTGCTCCGCGCCGCCATGAAGGCACGCACACGCGTACGTCGGCCGCGCACCATCTCTCTTCATGTCACGGACTCACGGTTTTCACGAGGCATCGCAATCGCATCGTTGGTGCGCAGCTGTTCGATTTCTTTCCTTTCTTCGATTAGAAGATGCACATGCACCGACGTGAGCACGTCCTCTTAACACACGGCGGAAAGACGGAGGCTGAGAAAACTTCATGGTCTCATAAAAATCCTGCTGAGACACATTCACATACGTAAAGGTGGATGGCAGGCTTTAAACCTACTATAACTCCACCAAAAGATGGTTCCCACAGTTGTTCTATTTCATGGTACAGACAAGGGATTAGACTTTCGGGCCAAAATTTGCGAATATCACCGAAATTTGGTTTTATCAGTCTATGCCGAGAAAAGCCCATATCAACCCAAAAATTCGGCCTGCTTTGTAATTTTTTGGCTGTCGGCCCACATCCAAACCAGCTCAATCTCTTTCTCATTCCCATCCAAGTACACCCGTTCTCACCCTCGTTCTCCATCCCACACCGACTCAATCTCTCTCTCATTCCCCCATGTTTCTTCTCCAACCCATCCTCCAGATCACGCAGGACTAGCATGGGAGCGGCGGCGTCGGCAAGGGAGCGGCCATGGGAGGTGGCGTTGGAAGGGAGGAGAGGTGGCCATAGGAGGCCATGCCGGCAAAGGAGGGTTGCGGCCAGCTACTATGCATGGAAGGCGGCGTTGGCAAGGGAGCGGCCATGGGAGGTGGCACTGGAAGGGAGGGGGAGGCGTCCATAGGAGGTCGTGCCGGCAAAGGAGAGCAGTAGCCGGCTGTTATGCATAGAAGGTGGAGCCGGCAAAGGAGGGGGAGGTGGCGCAGATGAGGGCGGCGCCAGCAGGGGATGGGAAGGTGCTGTCGTGTGGCCTCAGATGCTAGCAAGGTGCCGATTTTTAGATTTATTTAAATTTCTTAGATTCAAACCAAATTTGTGAATTTTTTGATCATTTTTTTAAAAACAAAATTATGGAAATTTTTGAATTTCGGATTTCTTCGTGGGTTCAATTTTTTTCTTAACTGAAAATGTAATCCCTGGTACAGACGACGACCAAATTAGGGAGCCGAGAATGCAAACTTCCATAATATTATTTTTTATATTCTTTTACTAAAATTGAATGGTCAGTGTTGCCTACTGCAGACTTTATCAATGTTCTGAGATAACATATATAGTAGCTTGAGTACGTAGGTCTAGCTTGGTAGGTATATCGATCACAAGTTGATGGATCCACTTGAACAAACTCTGTGTCATCCAGGCCGGAGCTAGCACTGTCAAACTCGTAAGCAGAAATTCCATAGGAATTGTATTCTTTTGCCCATTTGATAAACACATGATCTCTAAATGAAAACGCATGCAAAATAGTCAATGTGCTTGTTGGCACCTAACCAAAGGATTAATTGATAAATGGATAAACTAGACGTACGGCAGCTAGCATTGAGGTAATACCACTACTACAGAAAAGATCATCACAGACGGTTCAAAAACGTTATCACAGACGGTTTTGTGAACCGTCTAAATTTATGAGTCAGTAATAATACGAGGTCATCACAGACGGTTTTCGAACCGTCTGTGGTGCAAATATCACAGACGGTTAAAAACCGTCTGTGATTATAACTATTACAGACGGTTTTAAGTTAAAAACCGTCTGTGATATTCCCTTCTACTCCTAAACCTATTTTGTTTATTGGCTAGCCTCAGGAAATGCTAGCCACGCCCTCTGAAACAAGCAGATAACATGTACATGTATACATCCAATTCACATCTCAATTCATTTCACAAACATAAAACATCCATTTTTATTAAGATTAGAGTTTACCATTACAATATCCCAAAACAACGAGTAAGTTACACAACAAGAACAGAGAAAAAACAAAAATCCTCTATGCCTTCCCGCCCTTGATGCAATGCATCAGCTGAATGTCTTTAACGCCCACCATCGTCAGCGTTGATTGAGCGTCTGCACGGTTGGCACGAGCTAGTTGCTCCTGCGGTGTCTTGCCTCTCGTAGACTTGTGCGTCGTCTGCAAGGAGGAGGACAGCAAGGAGGAGGAGGACAGCAAGGAAGAGGATACCAGCAAGGAGGCTGGGTTTTGGTTATATTTATAGGGGAGGGAGAGGGAGGGAGAGGTGGAAGTTCGAAATTTTTGGCGCGGGAACGGAGAGGCGGAGCTACGATTCGTGGGGTGAGGATTGGTGGATTTCTATTGGCTATGATTGGGTTGAGGATGATCGACAGGCCCAGCAGTCAGATTATCACAGACGGTTCCATATATAGAACCGTCTGTAACTTAGAGCACAAAATTTTATATACCGATGCAATATAAACAACTAGTTTGAAAAGATAAAATTGTAAAGTGTTATATAGCTTATATATACCCATTTGAAAGGTTTCAATGAGATCTACAACTTTTCAGTTGAAGCAAAATCCAAATTTCGAAAGGAAGACCAAGAAAAAGGGAAAAAACAGAAACTAAAAACTTACGACGCAGGTTTAGGTCCAAAGATGGCCGATTTTGGGGGTCTTGGAGGGCAACCAGCGCAAGCTGGTCATTTTTTTTGTATCGGACTCGTCGTTAGCTTTCCAACGAGTACAAAAACGTCGAAAACGGACACCGTATGCAAAAGTTATGCCCGTTTTACTGAAGGTGTCTCAAAACTAAATCATACTCGGACTTAAGCGGGAAAATATGAAATTTTGAGAGATTGCAAGGCGGGAAACATATCACAGACGGTTTTTATTATAAAACCGTTTGTGATATTCCAGTATCACAGATGGTTTTATAATAAAAATCATTTGTGATATTCCAGATTATCACAGACGATTTTATAATAAAAACCGTCTGTGATATTCCAGTATCACAGATGGTTTTATAATAAAAACCGTCTGTGATAATCTGGAATATCACAGACGGTTTTTATTATAAAACCGTCTGTGATATTCCAGTATCACAGACGGTTCAGCGGTAAGAACCGTCTGTGATACTCCTTTTTCCCGTCATAAATACCACAGACGGCATCTAAATTAAAATCATCTGTAATAGTGTACATCACAGACGGTTTCATAAAACCGTCTATGATTTGGCATCTAGTATTAGATTTTCTGTAGTAGTGTACAATCAGCGTGCAGCTACTAGCATCTTATGTTTATGCTTGCAAGGAAAGAACTAGGCAGGAATATCCTAAGAGCATAACCAAGTAATCAAGAATGCTCTGGATACATGTACACCTCAGTACCCAGCAAGGCAATGTTATTCGTGTGCCGGAATTAAAACATTTAAGTTTGTGACTCACAACCCCAGCATATTTGGCAAACGAACAACAGCTACGACAAGTGTCATTTTCTAATCATAAGATGATGCCGCAAGCTAGTGCAGCTTCGGTTATGTTTCATGGAGTATTGCATATCAATTATATTTTGTGGCGGAGTTTCAAGACCATGCCCGGCTCAAATGATACGGGCATTGCAGGGTGTGCGCTTGTGTTGTTGGGCATGGTGATCACATGTCATTTCATTCACAATGGGAAGCAATCTTGGCCATGATAATCGTACAAATTTTTTTTGGTGGTGTCGTGTCCTGAGGCTGAAAGAAAACCTGATTGAGAAAACAAAGGCTGCACCATCTTAGCCTGGCCCGTATGCAGGGGCGGAGCCAGGATTCAGACAAAGGGGGGGTCGACCCGCCAAGACGTCGGCGTCATGGGCCCTGGACGCCGTGTGTCGGCAAAATTAAACATACACATATATAATTAAACATACGCATATATATTGTCATATAAATTCAATCATAACACATATGGCAAAATAATGTAGCATACGTCTAGTAACACAAAAGAAAGTTACTTTCATTACATCTCCACAAACTTGAATTTGTTACATCTCCACTAACTTGAATTTAGCACGACGATTACCAACTAGATCATAAGATTTGATAATATCATTGGAACTAATCTTGGCTGCCAATTCCTTTTCAATATAAACTATCATGTAGCTTCACAAAAAGCCATCTCCCATTTTAGTCCTAGTACGTGTTCTTAGCACATCTTAGCATGTTCCTAGAATCCTAGTACGTGTTCTAGTGCTAGGAGGTCTATGGCGTCAAAACATCTTAGCACATCTTGCTAAGAACATGGTAAAAATGGGAAAATGGTTCCACTGTCTTGTTTTTCTCTGCTTTTCATTGTAGCTACTCAGCTTCACTTGTTTTGCTTTTGCTGCACTCATTTCATTTGTGTTTGTTTCTCAGGAGAAGTACCACAAGGTGGTGATGTCCAATGAAAAGCTCGAGAAGCATGTTTCATCTTTGAAGGTTGGATTCATCACAAACTAAGCAGACAGTGCTTGATCCTGTTTTAAGTATCCACCTGCACTTTATAATGGTCAAGCATTGATCATTCTTTGTTAGCTGCATATGGAAAATGATATTGCCTTGTTTTAATTCCAGGACATGTACGAGAATGAGGTTCAGAAAAATGGTAAGTTGAAGGAGGTGCTGTCCTTGAAGGTACACTCATGTAGATGGAAAATTTATGTTTTTGCCACCCTTATGAGGTGAGGGGCAACAGATTTGCCACCCTGGCCCGTTGTCAGTGACTCAGGCGGTCCCACATGTAAGTGACAGAGATAATTGGCCAATCTTAAGAGTGGCAAAAATATGAATCTCCCCATGTAGATAGACTTGAAATTTCACCATCTGTATACCACGGTTTCATTGTGATTTTCTATCTTAGAAACGTTTCTTCTTAAGAATATTTTTAGTTGGTCCACCTGTTCTATGCTCATTCTGTTGTAGCTCTCTGCAATATATCATGATACAAGTATTGATCAACTGGGTCCTTTTTTCAGGACAAGTACGAGTTTATGGTTGAGAAGAATGACAAGTTAGAGGAGCAGATGGATTCTCTCTCCAGCTCCTTCCTTTCTTTGAAGGTAGATAGCACTCTTGCATGGAACTGCGGTGGTACCCTGTCCTGTCTGTGTTATGTATGGCTCCTGAAACATATGCCTTCACTCATACAGGAACAATTTCCATTGCAAAAGAATGGAGATAAGATGAAGATGAAAATAGATCAGGTGGAAGTTGCTGTGTCTCCCCATGATGGCAAGCAAAAAGCTTTTACTCCTGGCAAGCCGCTGCACATCGCTGGTGGTGATCAGATCAGCCAGCAAGCATATGCCACCATCGTCCAAGGTGGCGAGAACAGGACGGCGTGGAAGAGCAGCTTCCGCATCTGCAAGCCACAGGGCACGTTCCTATGGCCAAGCATGGCGTCTGGCGTGACCATCAGCGGGGAAGGCAGCAACAGGCATGTCTGGTGGACCGTGGACCATTGGGATTTTGGGTGGGGGGTCTGGTGACTGGTGGGCCATTGGGGGGGGCCAGGCCCCTGCCCGCCCCCCTTCTCTCCGCCCCTGCCCGTATGATCGAGGCATCTAGGCTGGGTTTGACTGACCTCGCTGAGTGGATGCATGAGGGTCTGGTTGGTTGCTGTATACATTGAGCCAGGCTATGCTCAGAAGGTGTTTGGATGGCTACATCAGGTGCTAGATCGGTTGAGTAGATGCAAGAGATGGTGTTTAGATCCCTACATATGGGTTGAGTTTGCTCACCTCTCCCAGGGGTGGTGAGGTTTACCTCCTCCAATACAAAGCAAGTAGTTAGGAAATATGGCTAAGCCCCTAGCCATGAGTGCGCTCCAGTTGCAAGTAATTTGAGTCATTTCAATCGATTTAAGAATTGAGTGTAATAATTCATGGGAGTGATTATTACACAGACGACTGAAAATTTTTTATCTCTTAATTACCTGAAGTTGCACTCTCAATCACCTGAAGTTACAGATAATTTTTTTGGAGGGGGCTGCAACTTCAGTTGATTGCTGAATCACTTGAAGTTGCAAGTGATTTTTTTTGAAGGGGCTGAAACTTCAGTTGATTGAGAGTGCAATTTCTGAGAGATAAAAAAATTTCAGTCACATGTGCAATAGCAAAACCGATAATGCATCCACTAAAATTAGTACGTAATTATCCAGTTTGACCAATCACTCTAATTACGTGGTGAAATAATAACCATGTTACCCCTAGATGTATCGAATTGAGGCTCTGCTTCATACGAATTTGCTGTGCACGTGGTAATTACGTGGCATTTTGACATGTATATCCATGATCGATTCAACCCTAGCAAAATTAAACAGGTCTGTGCAATAATCAATCTTGCATATATCGACGAGAACTCATGATCGATGCAACCCAATGGAAATTGATTTATGAAAACAAGTTTTACAAATATTTGCATACATATGTCAATTTTGTTCGAAGGAAGTACATCCGTTTTCTTTACAAAGAATAAGTACAGCTTGTGTACCCACGCATCAGCGAACAAACAAATCGTTTTAAGTTGCGTGGGCCTTCTGTCGCTTGATATCCTTTCTAGCAGTGTTTGTAGTCATGAGAACGTACAAGTCGCCATCTTAATTTCCAAGCGACGCGTAGTCTAACATTCATGACTGGATCAATGAAACTATAAAAACACCAGGTTGGCCTCACAACTGTGGACTGTAACATCATTTGCGTGTAAAACTTTACAAGTATGAATAAAATCAGGAGACAGCCACTACTACAGAAAAGATCATCACAGACGGTTCGAAAATGTCATCACAGACGGTTTTGTGAGCCATCTGTATTTATGGATCAGTGATAATCCAAGGTCATCACAGACGGTTTTCGAACCGTCTGTGATTATGGGATATCACAGACGGTTTTTGAGTAAAAACCGTCTGTGATAGCTGATAATCACAGACGGTTTTTAGTTAAAAACCGTCTGTGATACTGATTATCACAGACGGTTTTTGAGTAAAAACCGTCTGTGATATTGCCTTCGACCCATACATATATTTCTCTTATTGGCTAGCCTTAGGAATGCTAGCCATGCCGTCTGAAACAAGCAGATAATCACAGACAAAAAACATACAATTCACACATCTCATTTGCTTTCAGATACATTTCATAGACATAAAACATCCAATTGACATGGCACTTCATTTCACAAACATAAAGCATGCATCCATTTCGCAAATCGATTAATTGAATTGAAATGAAATATCCATTAACAAATGCACAGTTACAAAAGATCTATACTGCATTTACACTTAGTGATAAGACCAATAAGAAATCATGGTGCGCAGTGGAACCGTCCTCCTGGCTTTATGACTTGAGTCAGCAAAAAGTACGCCAACTCTCCTTGAATCCCTCCAAAATCAGACTGTTTCAATGCAGTTGACGGGATGGACACAGCCTGTCGATAGAAATATCAATGTGCATATATATGTAACGTGATAAGTATGAAGTAATTATGGGAAGAGTGACAAACCTTGTGATTGGTGAGCCTCGAGGAATCGAGGAGTAGTTCCATATGTTGGCAAACGTAGTATCCACATGTGTTGCCCGGCTGCTGCTAGTGGCACTGCAAAAAATAGAATGTGTTAGTTCAAGAGGCATTAGTACCAACTGTTGCATAGGATTAATTAATGTGAAATAGCGAATACCTTAAAATCTCGAACATGTGTCAGCTGGCCTTTGGCCCCGCGCTTCGAGTCACCTCCCTTTTCAATGTACATCGCGAACGCCCTACGTAATTCGAAAAAGTTAACCTTAATTATTCGGAAGGAAAGAAAGAGTACAATGTAGATATGTATGGGGAATATGTGCTTACCTATCGATTACTTGGCTGACAACTGTGGAGTCCATTTTATTCTTACTTAGGGAATCAAGGTAATATACCTTGTTCCATTTTGGTACAATTACTATTAAAATCCAATGAAAGTTCTGATTGAAGGGCATAAGTACATAGTCCTTATTGCGGCAATCCAACAGTCCTGATGCAATGTACCTCTCGACGAGGGGTGTCTCATGGTCGATGGTATCCTTGGCGACCAATTGTGGGTCCAAGAAACCAGCTGATGAGTTGGATAATCTAGCTTTAATCAGCATGTGTCTATATATAGACACACGAAAGCAAAAAATTAGATATGACATTTATCGGTATGACATTAACGGAGACTGTGATTGTACACACTCACAGTGTCCAGCATCGAATGATTGAGACATCAAGAGCGTTGAGCGTGAACAGATCGAATAAATCCTCAAAGGCGACCACGAACATACACTCTTGAAGATTGTGGTGTAAATCTTCCTCGGTGAATTTGACAGTGATACTTGAAGTCCGTTCTCCCTCTAGCTTATTGGACTGCTGCATATACCACGTGTGCAATTGCATGCAACTATGTGGTAGCTTTTGGAGGTCTTTTTGCTCGAGCAACGGCTCGCCAAGCACGAATTTGCGGGCCAAAGGGTGGTACGGAATATCATCATTGGTCTTCTTTGCTTTGCCCTTGCTAGCCTTGCTGCCTCGGCTATAGGTCGACTTCACGGAAGTCGACTTTGAAAATAGCAGCGGTGCAAGTTGCTCTGGCGAGAATAGGGCCCGTGGAGATAGCACCGGTGTAGTATCCAGTGGTGGAACCGACTGGTGTTGTAATGGAGATGGCACCAGTGCAGTATCCGGTGGTGGAACCGAGTGGTCTTGTAATGGAGATGGCACCAGTGCATGTTGCTCTGGTCCTGCCACCGGTGTAGAAGCCTCCAGGAAGATGTCGCTTTTGGGCCACTGGATGAATGTTCCAGTGGCCTTTCCTAGAGTCACGATCTCGTCGTTGGGGGGGCTTCGGTAGCAGGACCACCTCAAAATTGACATACACACCATCCACATTAACTTTTGCAATGCCTGGCGCTAAAGCTTGACCGTGCACCATGGCCCCGTTACCGGACGAATATGCCTGGCCCCAAGCAGCGTACAAGGGAATGGAGCCATATCTCACTTGGAGCCTGCATTTCGTAGGCTCCTACATAATGATACGAAATTAGCTACTCGAATAGGCCTACCAATGGAGCAAGCATTCGAGAGGTAAAAATTATTACCAGGATGTCGTCCACAGGAAATTTGGACTGGGTTTGCGTCGGATTGGACGCGCAGCTACTCGGACGGTTGTGTGGGCTAGCTAGCATAGCAGCCGCGGTGGCGGCCTGCTGACTTTCTGTCTGTTTCCGCACCTCATCTCTGATTACATCAGCCATCTGAGCTAATAGCCCCTCTTTAAGAGATTCCTTGATCTCTTCTCGTAGCTGTGCGTCACGCTCGGCTTTGTTTCTCTTCCTACGCCGATACATTTCAGAGTCATCTTGGAAACCATGTTTCCAAGGAACGTAAAGGCCAAGGCCTCTCGTACGACCCGGGTGCTCCTTGTTTCCCAGGGCCACGGAGAGCATATCATTCTCCCTTGTTCCCTGGAATGATCCCAGGGTAGATTCAAAACTCAGCTCTTCCTGCAAGAGCACGAAATGTCATTTCAACTCATACAAAGTTGTGGAGTAATTACAAGCTACGTAGTTCTATCGATATCTTACCAGGCGCTGGGACACTTGCTGGTCTGCAGGGTTTCGAAAGGAGACGTCCCCCGATGTCGTTGTAGATGACCTTGCTCTAAGCCAATTTCGAGCGCGGTCATCCGGGATATTGGAAAACGGCGGGGCGATGTCCTGTGCAGCTGCCAGCTCATCCTCCAACCTCCACTGCGGGATTTTACCCGCATACCCAGTTGTGCCAAGTCTGTGGGGGTGTGTGTTTTTTGCCTGGAGGGCCTTGTGCGCCACACTTGTACTTTTGAAATCTTCGGTCGTTTTCATCGCCAAGAACTCTTCCCATTGTGGTTCCAGGAATGGGTATTTATGAACAGGCGTTTCGTCCGTCTCCACGTATTTCTTGACAAGCGTGCTCTTGAAGTTCTTCCATGCTTTGCATGCCGCTTTGTAGGTTTGTTGTTGCACAGCGTGTAGGTGTTCTTCTGGGAACTCGAATGATGCCAAAATTTCGGTCCACAGCTCATGTTTCCGAGTGTCAGGCACGTTCTTCCACGAATTGTATGTGATCTCAATTCGTTCTCATGCAACTATTCCGACCATGGTTCGGAATGCGTTTACCGCTTTTTTAGGAAGGATAGAGACCCCAGATGCGTGTACCGCTGTGATGATCTGTCGGCTCTCAGGCTTCTTTGATAGCCCTCTTCCTTGGCGTCTTGATGTTGGAGCGGATGCCTCCGGCGATGATGTTGAAGAATGCGCGGGTGACATGTTGCTCATTTTGTGGGTCTATTAAGATAAGATGAGAAAGTACTCATATTGAATTGCAAGACAAGAGAGGAGTAGAGGGGAGGGGGAGAAGGGAGGGGGTGATATGGACATAGAGAGGGGGTGATGTGCCTATTCAATGCAATTTTATTACAAAAGTGCAAAAAAAGACATTCCAGATTCTTCGGTGAGCAGCCGACATAGCCGACTTCTTCCCGCTCCTTCTCTTCATCTCTAGTCTCTGGATCACGTACGCCAGTAGCGATGATTCATCTAACTGAATCATCGCTACTGGCGTACGTGATCCAGAGACCAGAGATGAAGAGAAGGAGTGGGAAGAAGCAGATGGATAGTCGCTCACCGAAGAAGTCGGCTATGTCGGCTGCTCACCGAAGAATCTGGGAATTTCTTTTTTTTTTTGAACTTCTGTACTAAAATTTCCTTGAATTTTGTAATACTATTACTACAAGGTCTCTAAACAAAATGCATATACTAGCACCTACTTTAGTTGCTAAAACTATAAACCAAATAGCAAAGTCCCTAAACAAAGGTCTATGAAGCAAATGACACAAACTAGTGTATCCGGTTCATTGAACGGGAACACTATAGTATGTCACTTGCTTCATTTGCTGTTTTTTGTCTAGATACATGGAGCATTTCGATGGAAAGATCAACTGTTTCGTCAGGTGCATGACTGCCAATTCGAAGCATAGCATAGTATCCGAGGCACATCCGAGGCCTGCTGCTGTGTCTTGAGGAATGTCAAGAGCTGGTATTCAGATGGGTTATGAGAATAAGATTCATAATTTATAGTTTGAGGAATGCCACATCTGAATACCAGCTCTTGACATTCCTCAAGACACAGCAGCAGGCCTCGGATGTGCCTCGGATGCTATGCTATGCTTCAAATTGGCAGTCATGAGCCTGACGACACAATGTATTTCTTTCCACCCAAATGGTCAATGTATCTTTTGCAATAATCGCAATGTAATATGTGGACAGAGAGGGGTTATGTGCCTATACTATATACTATATACTAACACAACAAGCAATGTAATATGTACCAATGTAAACCAAGCAACTGCAGTAAATAATGTACCAATGTAGTATGTACCAAATAGCAAAATAATTAAGCTACTGCAGTAAACAATGTACCAATGTAATATGTACCAAATAGCAAACTAATTAAGCTACTGCAGTAAACAATGTACCAATGTAATATGTACCAAGCATCAACCCTAAACACTAACAGTAAGCATGAAGCATCAACCCTAAATATGTACTAAGCAACTAACCATAACAGTATGAAGCATCAAGCATCAACCCTAAACACTAACAGTAAGCATGAAGCTCGGGGAGGGATTTGATGACCTTAGGGTTTTGGTGACCTTAGGGACGCAGGAGGAGGAGGAGGCGGCGAAGCAGGAGGAGGCGGCGGCGATGGAGGAGGAGGAGGCGACGGGCTCGGGGAGGCGGCGACGGAGGAGGAGGAGGCGCCGGGCTCGGGGAGGCGGCGACGGGCTCGGGGAGGCGACGACGGAGGAGGAGGAGGCTGCGACGACGTCTTCGTCCGGGGAGGCGGCCGGCGAGGGCTGGGGGAGGCAGCCGGCGAGGGCTCGGGGAGGCGGCGGCGACGGGCTCGGGATTTAGATCTAATCGAATAACTGCAGTGCACGCGGAAAACCCTAGCGAGAGGGTATATGTAGGGAGATTATCACAGACGGTTCTAAACTTAGAACCGTCTGTGATATGTTATCACAGACGGTTCTAAATTTAGAACCGTCTGTGATAAGCCTTCGCCGGCTGTTGCAATTAAGACAACACCAATAACTACACAGCTGCATTCATATCAACCACCAAACAGCTGCATTCATATACAACACCAACCAGCTGCATTCACACAGTGTATTTCTTGATACATTTTGTCATTCTCAAATACATCACACATATACATCACATATACATAAATGCCAATACATTTTCACATATACATTCTTATTGTACTTGCTTATTTCCTTTAAAAATTAGCCCTTCATCATGATCAATGCGTACGTAACTAGTTTCGTCACGTTGTTCATCGTCGACCCTTATGCCATTTCCAAAAGGAGGTAACTCGTCAAATTGATTGTATTCCTCATCGTCCACTACATTCTCCACTCCGACAATTCTCCTTTTTCCATGAAGAACTACATGGCGTTTCTTATTTGCCGGGTCAGTTACATAGAAAACTTGAACAACTTGATTGGCGAGTACGAATGGTTCGTCTTTGTACCCGACACGTTGGAGGTCCACGGTCGTGACACCGTACTTGTCAACCTTCACCTGTAGGAGATGCACCCAACGGCAGCGAAATAAGGGGATCTTGAAAACCACATAGTCGAGCTCCCAAATCTCTTCTATGAAGCCATAGTACGAGTTTCTCGACCCATCGGTACTGAATGCATCTATGTGAACACCGCTGTTCTGGTTAGTGCTCTTGACATCCTGAGACTGCGTATAGAATGTGTACCCATTTATGTCATATCCTTGCCATGTCACAACTGTAAATGTCGGCCCTTTTGCCAACCATGTCAGCGTCTCACTCGGCGAGCTCCTAGCGATTTGCTCCTTCAACCATTGGTTGAACCGACGGTTGTGTTGCCTCATGATCCAAACATCCGGCCGCTCCGGATTCTGTTGCCGAAGCACATCCTTGTGCTTGTCCACATAAGGCGCCACTTCAGTCATGTGTTGCAACACCGTGAAATGGGCTTGAGTATACGTGTCCATATCTGGAGTGATTGCTTTCCTTCCGATAGTTCCGAGACCCTTCAGCCTCCCCTCATGACGAGATTGAGGGACACCTATCGGTTGAATCTGAGCCATATAATCGACACAAAACTCAATGACCTCTTCGCTTGCATAACCTTCGACGATGCTGCCCTCCGGCCGAGAACAATTCCGTACGTAGGACTTGAGAATTCCCATGAACCTCTCAAATGGGTACATGCTACGTAGGAATACGGGCCCGCACATTTTTATCTCCCACACAACGTGAACAATGAGATGGACCATGATATCGCAAAACGAAGGAGGGAAATACACTTCAAGGTGACATAGAGTCATCACCACCTCGTCCTGCAGAGCATCTAATCCTTCGGGATCGATGACCTTCTGAGCAATTGTGTTAAAGAAATAACATAGCCTCATGATTGTCTCTCGGACTTTGATCGGCAAAATATTTCTAATTGCAATAGGGAGCATCTGTGTCATCAGCACATGACAATCATGAGACTTCATGCCATTTAACTTCAAATCTTGCATCGACACAAGTTTATTCACGTTGCCGGAGTAACCAGACGAAACTTTGACACCATGCAAGCACTGGCACAGTTTTGTTTTCTCAGCCTTGGACAGAGTGTAACACGCAGGGGGAAGGTACGTTCGTCCATTATCAGTGCATGTCGGTGCTAACTCAGGCCTGATGTCCATATCAGCCAAGTCAAGCCGTGCGTTGACGCCGTCCTTTGTTTTATCACGGATGTTCAGTAAGAGACCAATCAAGCTGTCGCACACATTCTTTTCTACGTGCATGACGTCGATGCAGTGCCGAACATCTAGGTACTCCCAATAAGGTAAGTCCCAAAATATTGATCTCTTCTTCCAGGTGTTCTTCTCATGAGCCCTCAATTTACGTCCCTTTCCGAGGACAACTTCTAAATCCTTAACCATATCATAAACCTCGTGTCCCCTTAAATGCCTTGGAGCTGAACCGTCTTCCTTCTCTCCGTCAAATTGTTTCTTCATCTTGCGGTATGGGTGAGCCCTCCGAAGGAACCGGCGGTGACGCATGTAGACGGTTTTGCGTGAGTGTCTCAGCCACACACTCTCGGTACCATCTAAACAGTGAGTACAAGCTTTGGCACCGTTTGTACTATGGCCCGATAGGTTACCAAGGGCAGGATAATCATTTATGGTGCAGAACAATAAGGAGCGCAGAGTGAAGTTCTCTCGTTTGTATGCATCCCATACCTGTACCCCTTCGTTCCATAATACTTTTAGATCTTCCACCAACGGTGCTAGGAACACATCGATATCATTCCCAGGTTGTTTTGGCCCTTGGATAAGTATCGACAGCAAAATGTACTTTCGCTTCATACACAACCAAGGAGGAAGGTTATAGATGCAGAGAGTCACGGGCCATGTGCTATGTCGGCTGCTCATGCTACTGAAAGGATTCATTCCATCTGTACTCAGTCCAAACCTTATATTCCTTGGTTCTGCACCGAACTCTGCAAACCTCCTATCGATGTTTCTCCACTGCGTGGAATCAGCAACGTGTCTTATCATTCCATCCTTCTTGCGCTCCTCCGAGTGCCAACGCAGCAGTTTTGCCTCCTTTGGATTTGCAAAAAACCTTTTCAAACGGGGAATTATAGGAAAATACCATGCCACCTTAGCAGGAGGTCCTTTCTTCGCCTCTGTTCCCTCGCCATCATCTGATTGATTGTTATGTTTGTATCGGGATGTGTTGCACACCGGACATACATGCATGTTTGCATACTCTTTACGGTAGAGGATACAGTCATTCGGGCATGCATGTATTCTTTCTACTTCCATTCCCAACGGACAAAGAACCATCTTCGCTTTATACGTGGTTTTAAGCAACTCATTTCCCTCCGGAAGCATGTCCGCTAAAAGACCTAGCAGCGCCATGAAACTCTTGTCGGACCAACCGTTGCTTGCCTTCAATTTCAACAGTTCAAGCACGGCCGACAACCTCGTGTACTTGCAGCCCGTGTACAAAGGTTTCTCTGAGTCCTCCATCAAGCCACGGAATTTAACATACTCTCTCTCATCATAGTTCTCTTCTACATCGCGAAGCATCTGATCCAGATTATCATCGTGCAACCTATCCGAATCCGAGCCACAATCGACATCAGCCGGCGGCATGTCATTCACTTCACCGGCGATGTCATCCGGGGGCATATCATTCACTTCACCGGCGATGTCATCCGGCGGCACATGATCATTCACTTCGCCATGACTGGTCCAACACGTATAATCCTTTTTGAAACCCCTCTGAATCAAGTGCGCTTCAATTTGCCCTCGGTTCTTAAACATCTTCAAATTCTCGCAGTCAGTGCATGGACAGCACATATATTCCACCCCCTTATTCAACATATCCTCCTCGGCGGCTCTTATAAAAGCAGAAACGCCATTAATGTACTCTTCACTCACACGGCTCGCGGCATACATCCAGCTTCGGTCCTACGTTACGTACATATATAACAACTTAGAATTAAAATCTAGAATAACTAATTATAACTACATATATACCAGCCACATTTATTATATTGAGACTTAATTTCCTAGCTCAATTCATATTACAAACACAATAGCTATTATATAACCAACAATTTTGCAAATTAACCATCTTCAATAACCACTCATGGATTACTTACACCTAAATTGTAATGCAATTAAAAAAAATACATTTCATTACTAACCATATCTACAGCAACCAGGAAAGTCTGAATCTTAATTCAAAGCTCAATCTCTGCCTCTTCCCACCAAATTAACTGGCCTGAAATCGCCTAGCTTCCTCCCGAGTGAAAAAGTGCGCAGCAGTGGCTAGATCTGGATCGAAATGAAGACAGATGCGGTCTGAGCAGCGCAATAAATGCCTTAGTCATTATCACAGACGGTTTTTAACTAAAAACCGGCTGTAAATTATCACAGCCGGTTTTTAATAAAAAACCGTCTGTGATAACCAGCTTATCACAGACGGTTTTTTATAAAAAACCGGCTGCCATAAGCTTCATACCAGAACGCTTCGCGCGTGTTTCGATGCCAGAACGCTTCGTGTTTCGATCGTCTAATTAACGTCTCTCGATCGTTATACGAAGCGTCTATATCATTAATGTTTGGGTATACGAACCGTCTGTGCTAAAGGTTAAATATGCGCGCCTAATCCAGGTCTCTATCTTCTACGTACGTACAATACAATATACAATACAACATGGCTTCTACTGTTCTTGTGATCATCTCCTTCCTCTCATCTGTTCATCAAGAATTGTTCGGCCGGAACCTTACACAGGCAGCCAGCAATTTGCATCTGGAGCAGCTTCTCCGCACCCGCCCTGCTCTCCTTCCCTGACTTTCTTGCATCCGTCAGCTTGACCTGATCCTCCGCCGTCGACGGAGGCGTCTCGCTGCCGCTCAAGAAAGGGAAACAACCCTCACCCTGGTTCTTCTCCACAATGTGCGCAAAGCGGAAGAAGCTCTGCACGCATTGCAGAGACTGATGGATAGCCTTGTCGATCAAGCAGATACGGCAGATTCTAAGGAATCTTTTCATGCTATCCTCTACAACATTATGGATGCTGCTGATCATTTGCCCAGGCTGCACGAGGAAGTGCTAAGGACAAGGGCAATCTTAACGGCGTTCGAGAATTTAGCGGCTGATCCTCCAAGTCCCCAAGTCGAAGAAGAAGCGTACGAAGCCCAAAAGATTATAATCTGGGAAACTCTTTACCTGTCCGACTATTGTAATAAATTTGCCTTTAATTGAAATTAATAAATTTGCCTTTAATTTGTGATCTCTTGTCTCAGTAGTTCTGTAGTTAAGTTATTAGAAGCAATGTGTACTTACATATTAACCTCTGATCTAGAATATGACAGACAAAGGGACATCACAGACCGTTCTTGTTAAAAACCGTATATGAACATTAACAGACGGTTCTTAACAACAACCGCCTGTGATAGTCGACACAACACAGACGGTTTTTAATGAAAAACCGTCTGTGATAATCCCATATTATCACAGACGGTTTTTAATAAAAATTGTCTGTGATATTCCAGTATCACAGACGGTTCAGAAGTAAGAATCGTCTGTGATACTCATTTTTCCCGTCACAAATACCACAGACGGCCTTCTAATTAAAACCGTCTGTAATAGTGTACATTACAGACGGTTTCACGAAACCGTCTGTGATTTGGCGTCTACTATTAGCCTTTCTGTAGTAGTGAGCATTAGAAACTGCTCTTATCACTTGGAAAGCAAACAGTGTGCATGCTTCATGGTCAGTAAGAAAGGTAGCCCAAAATCAAGTGTGTATCTGACCTCCTTTTTTGACCAACAAAAAACTGGTGCATGATTTAAAGCCACAATACATAAATGCACCTTCCCAAAGGTGAGTGGTAAAAATTGTGCATCAGTACTTTTGTCCAATTCATCACTGGCCATATGCCACAGCTAAAAGCACCATGACACCACAATTCAAGAAATGAACTATTTGTTCTTGTCACGAAAGCATCAAGGTGCATCACAATGTCCAGTGGACAAGCGCATCAACAGACAGGATCAACAACATCTGGGGTTTTATTTTCTTGTCAATACATGAACAGGATCAGCAACATAGAGAAATTGGCAAATAAGGTACTTGGACAGTATCAGGTAACACATTTTCTTGTCAACACATGAATAGTCAGTGGCCTAGCTCATACGCCAGTACAACTGCGCTAATTAATACTTTCCCAACAACAAAGGACTAGTTCATACGCCAGTATCATATCTACTCTTTCCTAACTAAGGACAACACAAAGTTCACCAAAATTGGATTAAATCAAGCCAAAGTTCACTCAATGCATCATCTACGCATTCAAGAACATATGTTCTCCCCAAATCACAAAACCACAACAAATCAAAGCACCAACAGGGAGAGGGTGGAGGAACAAGGGGGTGGGGGAGATTATAGGCAACCATGAAGTAGAAGGAGGGGAAGAAGGAGACATACCTCGAAAGCTCAAGTACATGTGGTCAGACTTACCTAGCATGTCGGAGGAGGAGAGATCTAGAGAAGAGAGAGAGAGAGAGAGAGAGAGAGAGAGAGAGAGAGAGAGAGAGAGACGATAGGATGGAGAGAGCGAGTCGCCAGAGACAAGTGAAGTGTGAGGTGAGTGGTGCAAATGAATCAGAGATAGCGAGGGGAGTGGTAACCCTAGCGCCTGAGGGTGTATACCTGTTGGGCCAGGCTAGGACATAGGTGTAGGCAACCAAATAGCGTGAGGTTGCATATGCACATACGATCCAGGCCTCATTCGGCCTAGTGTAGGCAACCAAACATAGCCCTAAGTGAACCAGCTCCCAATTTATGGAGGATTGTATTGTTTATGCCAAATAATATTAGGGTCTAACTAGCACATGGACGTCTGATGAGAGGCTTCCCATTGTCGGTTAACGACTTTTGCAACATTCATAACTAACATATACAACAAATTGTATAATAACAATGTAATGTTGAGAAAAATTAAAAAATTTCCCCACAGTTGCAACAATCAATCACAAACAAAAATGGTGAAACAAACATGCAACAAAATTCTCCACTGCTTGCAACAAATCTTTGATCCGGTTGCAACAAACACGAAATCAACAGATAAAAAAGCGCAACAAATTTGAATTATTGGGGAAACAAATACAAGAATCTGTTGCAACAAAAATTAATCCTTGTTGTAATAAGAAAGAAAATATCAAAACATCTGTAACATTGGTGCCTTATGTTGCAATATACGGAAACAACTACTGCAACAACTCGACTTACTTAGTGTCAATATTTAAGATGAGTATAGAGAAGGATGGGGACAAGCCACCCCATTCACCAGTGGGCTCGAATCTAGCAGGACGAGGCTAGCACTGCACACCCAACTCCTCTAGCCTCAGGCCCATCGAATCCGATGAGATCTGAATGCAGTAGTGAGAGACCATGTGGAGGTATCCCCATGTTGGTGATGAGTAATTGACGGTTGGTTTAGTGAGTTTGAGTTTATTTTAGGTATTCTAGGGTTGAGTACCTATACCTGTGCTAATACTGTTTATGCTGTTTCATGCGGTGCTATGTGACGGTTTGCTTGTCTATGTGACTGCAGGACTTTGGAGCTAGGTCATGGTGAGGCGAGGAGGACCGGGACTAGGCACAGGAGGTGTTGAGGTCCAGAAGGTCGGTGATGCCGAAGATGATTGAGGCTGGTGAGGTGGTTGCGAGTCGGGAGACGAGGAATCGGAGCTGGAGCTACCAGTGATGGACACGACGGGCGACGATGAGAGAACCGGGACTAGGCTCAGGGAGGAGTCGGAGGTCCAGACGGTTTGGAGGTCGGTTGCGGTCGTGCATGACGAAACAGACCAAGACTAGACTCAGGTGGAGTCGGAGGTCTCGGACGGTGTCGGGTGGACACGACGGGCAGCGGCGAGTGGATCGGGACTAGGCTCAGGGAGGAGTCGGAGGTCCATATGGTCAGGATGCCGGGTGCGGTCGTGTGCAGCGAAGCAGACCGGACTAGACTCAGGGAGGAGTCGAGGTCCAGTCGGTCAAAGGTGCCGGTTGCGGGAAACCTCCGGGAAGGTGCTTGAGGGGCAAAATGGTAATTTGACTCAAGCAATGGAGGTGGAGGCAGATTTCCCTCCAAAAATCTGGTTTGACCCTTGCCTCATATGGTGTGTGAGGTGGAGGAGTGGATGTGGTATGACATTTCTTCTTTTGCTTTTTTTGGGGTGAGCCCTTGGCCTTCATATGGAGAGGAGAAGGCAGTAACAAAGCAAGCATTCAGGTTAGAGAGCTCAAGAGAGTATGCTTGAGCAGTAGGAGAGAGCATTCTGAGAGAGAGAGCTGAGTCTGTAGATGAGCTGAGCGTGTGTGTTCATCTCCCACAGCAAGCATGTAGTGATTCTTGTACCAATAGCGTATGGGGACGTAGTGTTGGTTGTAGAACACTATCTTGTAACCTTTCATCTCACAGGAATGAATCTATTTGGAAATTTCAGCTTGCATTTGGCTCTCTGTTGATTTTTTGCTCTCTGTCTCTCCCTTGAGTTTGAGTTGATTCTTTGAGCAAAGAGTAGCAAAATGGATTGCTCTGTGATGGGATGATGTTTCTAGACCATTTGGTCAGGTAGTTCCCTAGAGACTAATGGTTGAATCAAAGAATCACTCTTGGAGCACATTTCCTCTGTTTGTCACTGTAGCTAGGGTTTTGACCCAGAGCATGTGTGATTCTTTGGTGTCTTTGTGATTTGCTTGCTCTAAGTCTGAAGCTTATGGTTGTGTGATCATCTCTAGTTGAAATACAAGATATCATAAGCAAAGAATGGAAGGGACATGAGAAATCTGAAAATTTAGCTTCACTCCCAACCCTTTTTCAGATTTTACCAAAAATCTTGATTCTTTACTCAGAAAAAGAATTCCTTTGTTCCCTGAAGCCTTGATGCTATTTAGAATATATTCTTGCTCTTTTGGTTTAAGGAGAACAGAGGAGAATAACAGATTTCATTGAATTGAGCAACTTTCAGCTTTTTCAGAAGTTGTTGTCTACTTTGTCTTCGGGCCTGAAAACCCTAGCGGTCTGACCGCTACTTTGCCTGCGGTTAGACCGGATGGAGTGCGGCGGTCAGATCGGAGTTATGGGACCGGTCAGATCGGTAGAGTGCGGGTGGTCTGACCGGCCTGCCTCATGCGGTCTGACCGGCCCTGGCTGTCTGTGTGCTGTCCTCTGTTGCTTTATTTCAGTGGTTTGTCTTCCGCTGTTTCGTTCTCTTGTTTGTTCAGCTTAAAACTTCCAGAGAGCATGAATCACCTACTTCATAGCTCTTCATAGCTATCGGAGAGGAGTTTCGCATGTGGATACTTTTGAGGGGCGATTTTTAAAGAGGCACCATTCACCCCCCCTCTGTTGCCATTTCCGATCCTACAATTGGTATCAGAGCCAGTTAGCTCTTCTTGATAGATCTTTAACCGGTCTGTGAGCCATGGCAACGGATAAGTATTCCACCAAGCCCCCGATCTTCGATGGGATCGACTATCCCTTTTGGAAGAGTCAGATGGAGACCTACATTCAGGCCTAGGGATATGCGATTTGGCGCAAGGTCAAAGTTCGCTTTGTTGTTCCTGCCGATGAGAACATCAATGCCGGAAACATGGCTGATGTTGAGGCGAATGCTAAGGCAAGGAACATCATTATCCAAGGTTTGAGCCGAAACGAGTTTGATCACATTTCTCATCTTTCGTCGGCCTTGGACATTTGGGAGACCCTCGATGCTTACCATGAGAGCACCACCCAAATAAAGACGGTACGATAGGACCAGTTCAAGCGAGATTACAACAAGTTTGAAATGCTCGCTGGTGAGTCCCTTGATGAATGTTTTGTGAGATTCCACAAGATCTTGAGCAACCTCCGAGTGGTCGGTCTCACATACCCCGACTCGGACAACGCTCGTCAGATGCTTGCGGCTTTGGACTTGCGCGTTTGTGAGATGAAGGTGACCACCATCAAGGACACCATGGACCTCTCAACTTTGACTCTTGATACGTTGTACTCACGCCTCAAGACTCACGAGATTGACATTGTCTCTCACAAGTCGAAGTCACAATCGACGGCGTTGGTCACTGATCCCAGTTCGACTTCTAAGTTTCCCCCGATGGTGTTTCTGGTTTTTCTCTTGCCGCTGTTTGTGAGATGAGTGATGTCCTATTAGAACAGCTTCCAGAAAATCAGCTAGCCCTCTTAGCCAGAAAGTTTTCTCATGCATACAAGAGGGTTAGAGAGAGAAAAATAGGAGGAGGACATGTGATTTGCTTCAAGTGTGGTGGCCCCAACCACATTCGGGCAAACTGCCCCAAGCTGGAGGGCAAAAATGACTTCGGCGGTTCGAGCAAGAACGTCTACACCGACAAGAACCGCAACAAGAAGCCGCCAAGCAAAGACAAGAAGTTTCGCAACCTTGGCAAAGCCAAGAAGCTGTTCCATCGAGTCCTTACCGCCTTCAATGACCTCGATCTCAGCGAGGTGGAGGGGTGGAGCGACGACGATGGAAAGGACGAGCAAGACCCCAAGGGTGGCGACGACTTCTCCGGCATGTGCTTCATGGCCCTTGAGGGCGACGTGAGCGACAGCGAGCTGTACTCTGACTCCGACGAGGTATACCCCTCATACGACCAGCTTAATGATGTTTTTCTTAAGCTAGGTAAATTTCATGCTAGATCTAGAGCTAGGTATAGCGAGTTAGAGAAGGAAGTAGATAGATTATCACGGGAGCTTACTTCACTTATATCTGTTCCCTCCCTGACAAATATGATACATATTGTGCTTTGCTTGGTGATATGGAGAAATTAAGGACCTCTCATGATAGTCTGTCTTCTGAGCTTGATATGCTTAAGGTAGAGAATGTTAGTCTTTTAGCTGAAATAGAGATGAGTAGGACTGTTGCTCTTTCATCTACTATTATTGAGACTACTTCTTGCACCTCATGTGAGGATAAGGACAATGCGTTTAGAGGTGTTTATACTATGCTCCTTGATCTGCCTGAGATTTTTGAAAATTGCAATAATTTGAAAATAAACTTAAAAAGGGCAGATCATAAAATTGCTGAGTTGCATGCTTCGTTGCTTGAGCCTATTGCTTCATGTATGAACTGTCCTAAATTAACTGCTAAACTTGAATCCGTCTTAAAACAGTTTCAAGAAATGATTGACTACAATAAGAAAATGGCTCAGTATGCTTCTAAGGACCCTGTTAGCTCACCATGTAATAACTGCAAAAAATTAAAATCTGAGTTGATTGCTTTAGATGATAAATGTGTGAAGCTAACTAAAGATCTATTAGAAAAAATCACCATCTGCTTGTGATGTGTGTGCTGTTGGGAAGAAGCATGAGGGTTTGGTAGAGACGTCTAGCGACGTGAACCAATTGGCTAGCAGTAGGACTATCCCTTCTGAGTCGGCTGTGCGTGCACAAGCCATTCGTTCCTCTATTTTTGGTTCTTCTTCTACTCCCTTACCTTCTGCTGTCTCTTCTTCCCCCTGCTCTTCTTGCACCTCTCTCTTTCAGGAGTGTCAGTATCTTATGAACACTCTCGAGAGGTTTGTAGGAGGCAACAAGAAGCTAAATCTTATTCTAGACCAATCCAAGATTTGCAAATTCAATCAAGGTCTAGGATACAATTTTTCTGAGGATATGAGGAAGCATTCACCTGCTGTTCTTAGGCCCATAGCAGCAGGCGTGATTGAGATTGAGCCCAGATATGATAAAGTTAAATTCAAATCAGCGGGCTTTGTCCAAGAGATTTATGACAGTGAGGTGATTCCACCTGTTGCTTCGATTTCTCGTAAGGCGAAGCCTCATCATGCTACTTCTACCTCTCAGAAGGTGAAGTACCATTGTACCTTTTGTCAGAAGGATGGGCACTCGGTCGAGCGATGCTTCAGGCGCGCCAAGGTCGCGCGTAGAGACCGTGTTGAGGCTCTTAGGCATATTCAGGGTCAGCCCCAGACCTTGAGGGCATCTAAGACCAACACGAGGTCTAGGACTGTTCAGCTTGAAGCGTTTGGGCAGCATCGAGGACTTGGATTTTCTGAGTTTTCTAGTTTTCGTCCTCGATATGCCTCTGGTCGTGACTTCCGCTGTCCTGAGGGTAGATCTTGTTTCCCCCATCGAGATAGCTACCCGCGGCGTGATCAGCGTGTTGTTGGTGCTCCGACTCGCTCTCCCATAGCAGTTGGACCCAACAACAGCTTCAGGTCTGCTCGTAGACCTTTTGCTTCTTTGAGCGACAGAGAGCGTAGGGTAGATAGAGGTCAGTCGTGTGTGGCTACTTCTTCTGCTCGGCATGTGACTCAGTATTGGGTGCCAAAATCACTTTTGATTTATCCCAGTACTGAGCCTTTACTCTCTGTTTGACTCAGGTTCGCCGGGTAGGGAAGGGAGAGGTTTGGCTTGTAGACTCCGGTTGTTCTCGACATATGACCGGAGACTCCTGTTGGTTCTCTTCCCTAGCCCGAGCTCCAGGTGATGAGACTATCACCTTTGGAGACGCTTCGTCTGGGCGCGTCATCGTGAAAGGTACTGTGCGCGTTAATGATTCTTTTATTTTAAAAGATGTTGCCTTAGTGAGTAAGCTGTAGTATAATTTCCTTTCAGTCTCTCAGCTTACCGATGACGGTTATGAGGTGAGCTTTAAGAAAAACAATTGCAAAATTCTTGATTCTTCAGGTAGTCTGGTTTGCGGTATTTCTCGATATGGGAGGATCTTTTGTGCTGATTTTGTGTCAGATCCAGATTTTACAATCCGGATTCCTTTGTGATTCCACCGCACTATTCCCTGGATCAGTAGATAGTGCTCACAGTTTACAGTTCTAAATATCAAAATACATATCATGCGGAAACATAAATATAATAGTAGACTTAACCACGGGCCGATTAGGCCGAAATCATTAAATTGCAGCAGCGAAAGAACGAAGCACATAGGTGGGACCTTCAGAACATGCCCACAGGCAGCCAACTGGAGGTTCGCGACCTAACCCTTGACAACTTCATCTTCTTTGCCATCCTGTCCAATGGTGTTGCTGAGGCGTGGTGATCTGATTCCTGATTCTGGATTTGTTGTGAAAGCGAGTGTGAGCACAAACCACCGTGCTCTGTGAGCTAATACACAGAATACAAATAAATAGTATGCATGGCTTATCAAAAGAGAGGCTCGGGTTATTTTATTTGCCAAAATCGCTTTTGGTAGTATTATTATTATTTAATCATGGCGTTATGGTTGCTACCTAAACTCCACACAACGATTATCATAATTGACTTAATCCACCAAAAATACACTTCTTTATTGGCTACTGTTTAAGACTCCAGACAGCGAGTGACATCATTTAATTAGTCCACCGATCATACTCTTTCTATATTGAGTGCTGTCTAAAATTCCAAATAGCAAGTGTCATCATTTATTTATTCCCCACCAATATCTTTGTATTTTGAATTCGTAATAATGCAATCTTGTAATTGCTATTCATCAGCTTCTCACTTCTAAATTCTAATGATTCTCTAACATAATTACTTTCAAATCCATCGATATCATTTGTATCAGGATTCCCTAACAATTTAATCCTTTTGGTTATTGATCCAAAACCATAATTTGTTCTTCCAATAATCAATCTCATTTTTCCATTATCTATCACCAAATAATTCACTAGTATACCTTCACCAAGAATATCAATGATTAAGTCAACGACTCACTAGTATGCATCCACCAAGAATATCACCGATCACGATTATAATCCAATAATTGTTATTATTCCTCCAATATTCTCAGAAAATTCAATTCATCCATCTAGTATTTGATCCAATCCTATTAATCCCATTATCGCCTATATCTTCCAAGAATTTATATTAGTTATCAATGTTGTAATCCAGCAATTACCTTTGCACTGCCTAATTCTCTAAAAATCCTTTAATTCATTCATATCGCCAATCTATTCACTCTACAATCCAATGATAATCCAGTACATTCAATTTGGATCCACCAATTTATCTTCCCAGAATTCCCACTATCATTTCCTACGGTAATCGACTCGAAATCTACCAATATCTTTATATGTTTACTACCAACATCCATCTTCTTTACTCACGACTCTATTTATTCTTTCTGACATTTTATTTTGTAGGAAGTATTACCATTATTTAAAAATAATAATACATAGAAATTTCCTATGACCTAGCAGTTTTGAACAAAAACATAATGTGTAAGAAAATGCAATAATAATAGCGATCCAGATTCCATCCACCGTTGCATGGCATCCGTACCATATGCTAACATTTTAGCGTTATAACCGCTTACATTACCACTGGGACGACACCCAGGACAACTCAAATCAGGGCTTTCCACTACCCTCCACTTTTCCATTTCCACCCACAAGGTTGTTTTTGAAACAGAACTATATCTGGTTAAGTTCCCATGTCCGCCCTTGACTGTGGGCACGGCTATTCGAATAGTTTTGACTCTGCAGAGTTTGTACACTTTCATCACAAGAGACAATTAACTCATTGCCTCACATGATTCCTTAGTCATGTAGTTGAGCAGACCATCACAGTGACTTTTCAAAGTATCTAGTCCCTTTTGTCATCTCACTTTATGGGCTTCTCCCACTTGCGGTGGGTCCCATCTATGCACCGGATGTTCCCCACAGTTACTAATGCAGCCGGACTCCACTTCCCGCAACGCTTAGAATAGCTAAAAAACTTCACCCTCCACTTGGTATCCCTTTAGGCCTCCCCTTGCCCTTGCATATCCACTCCCATCCACTACCGGTGAGATGAGTCCAGGGGTTTCGATAAATTTACTTAGCCAAGTTGTACTTTACAGACTTGTGGTTGTACTTTTTACACAGGAGGTTATGACAAGATTCAGTCCTTAGTGGTATCTGGGCGGTCTACCACTACCCACTTTGTGCTTCCACTGCACCACACTCACACCCTTGAACCATCCGCCCAGATATATAAGCAAGTTGGGGTTTTTGGGAACATAACGTAATCATACCAACATATACCAGTCATTACCACCATGACTTTCCAAACAGTTTCTCATGATTGAAAATGATAATGATGCTTGGGGCATTTCAGTACCCACGAGTATCTATGTAGTACTAAGCATAGTGTATCATTAGGGACTTATTTTCGAAAGGTTAATATTATAGTTTGCTAGGGCGACAAGGATCACACATTCAAATATTTCAAAGGAGATGTACTATTAATCAAGTTAAATAGTGGGCATATAACTAGAATCTTGAATTAAGCATGTATTTGCATATAAAATAGCAGCATGCAATTTGATAATTTAAACAAAAGTAATTTTTAGAAAATATAGGATAAACAGGATCAAAGTATTGACTCGCCTTGCGCGGTTTACCGCGGTCTTGAGTTCACACAATGCTCCCTCTTGAGCTTCTAGTCTTTATCTTCACTTTGCTCTTGATCTCGCTTGATCCATTGATTCTTCGGGACTCCAGTTTCTAACTACGCGATAAGCGACTGAATCCAAATAAAAGCAATTAACTCAAAAGATCCAAACAATTCCGAGTAAACTCAATTTAGATTTATTATAAGTTACTGGGTGATTCGGGTGATTTGAGCTAGGGTCTACGGTAGAATACGATGACTTGGTCTTTTTTATTAACAATCTCTTTTATTATTATTTTATTTATCAAGGAAGTCCCATGACTTAAGTTAGACTTATGAATCGGTATACGAGGCTAGTTGGGTATCATTTTGTCGAGCGTTAATATTCCGGGCATATGTGTTATATAAGCGATGTATACAATGTTTAGTCTACCGAGTTAGTCCTACTGTCTGGGTATATAACATTTTGTGGTATGACATTTTATGTACCTTCAGTTATTGCCAGGCTAGGTTTAATTTGAATTAGGGTCTATTTATATGGGTCCAGCTTGCTATATACAATTATGATCAATATTATTATTTATTAAAATCCAATGTTAATATTTAATTACTGGCATCCCTATTATTGTGTCTATACTTTAGCTAATATTAGGCTTAGCTTTTATTTTTAATTTAAATTTATTTATCCATTAGGGCTTGTTATACGGAACATATTTCAATATTACTTTGTAATTAGCTCTACTACTGAGTTTTATTTAATGGCGGCATTTTAAATATTGGCATACACCTTAATTTTAATTAATGGCAATCTTTATTTGGTCATTTATCCTAAGTTGTTTTTCTTTATCAATGTCCTTAATTAATATTTAGTCCTTTTGATTATTGCTCAAACCATATTAATTAATCATATATGAACCTATCCCAATTTAAATCTTACATAACCTCTTTTATATCCTGATTAAATTTTATTAGCTTCTCTAAATTATTCCTTAATTTTTCATGACTTTTATTAATTAAAAAGAGCTACAAAAATCAAAACAAAAAGGTGGGAAGAAGTTGCAGCCGATTGGGATCAAACTCGGGTTGCCGGGGTGAGTGCGCGCTGTGCTAGCCATTCGAGCTCGGGTGTTACCTGACCGAAGTGGCGAAGGAATGTATTTGAGCTGGATGTGGGAGAGACTGAAGCAGAGGAAGTCGGGGGCGGTACGGCCGGTGGCGCCACCGGTGAGGGAGGGTTGGGGAGGTGCCGGTGGTGTGTAAAATGGACCCTTGGCGTCACATGGAAGCTGCTGGGGGCGTCGGTGGTGACCGAGGTTCGCCGGAAAGGGGTCGGCGACAGGCACGGCGGCGGTGCAGAGGAGGTCACCGTGGAGGAGGAGCACGGGCGGCGGAGGATGTTGGCCGACGATTGGAGGAGGTTCGGGGCGCCGAGAAGCCTCTCCCACAGCAAGGAATCGGGCCGAGATTCGCCAAGGAGGGAGCGGCGGCAGTAATGGCGGCGGCGGCCAGAATTGGGGAAAATTGGCCGTGCGGCGAGCTCGGGGTGATTGGGGACAATCTGTCGCGGTGGGAGGACGAGGGAGATGAGGCGGGGCAGACGGAAGAGCCATCTCGCTTTTAAAGATCCCGAGCCGACCGGGCGATGTGCGGGCAGTGGCGGCGGAGCACGGCATGGGGTCGGGCTTGGCGTGGCTACAGGGCGCGAGGTGACAGGGGCGAGTCGGCGCAGAGGGAGGTAGAGGCGGCGGCATGCGTGCGCTGACGCGGGCGCGACGGGCGCAGCTTTTGACCGAGCGAAGAGGAGAAAAGAGGGGTCCGGGCTGTGCGAGGAAGAAGAGCGGGGAGAGAGAGGAAGGAGAGTCGGCAGGGAGCAGGGCCCGCAGGCAGAAAAGGGAAGAAAGGGAGAGGGGAGAGAGAAAAAGAGAAGGAGAAATGTTTGGGCTTGGTTTTGAAATTTCAGATTTTTAATTTAACCTTTTTTTTCATGTTTATGATTACTGACTTTTGCATGACATTTAGAAATTAAGCTTTAATTTTTCAGCTATTGAATGAGAGTGTCTATTATTATTATTTAGGTTATATGTGTTTATACATACATATATATATATATATATATATATATATATATATATATATAATTTCCTACATTGCTAATTTTTCTTTGCACAATTTGTGTATATATATACATATATATATATACCCCATATATATATGTATTGGTGTTTGTATGTTAGTCAAGTACTTTTATCGCTATTTATGCCAATATTTTCAAAATGAGGTTTTATGTTTTTAACTCAAGTTTCTCACTTCTTATACTGGATCATCTTTTCAGATTCGTGTTTACAACTTTTAGTTTTCTATTATTTGCACATTTCCTTTTTGGGAATTCTTAATATATGTCTTTGTCTTAATATATGTCTTTATCTTTTATGAATTTTTCAATTTTGGAACCTCATTCAAATTCAGGAAAATACCATAAAATCTAAATTTCCAATAAACATATTGTAAATTAATGCAAGAGCTTCATATTTTCAAATTTTAAATTTTTAGGATGTTACATTTTATTGAGTCTTCTGGTGATCCTCTCAGGTGTTTAGTTGGTTCTGAGTCCCGCGATCTTACTTTCTAGCATAGGAGACTTGGTCATATTGGATTTGACCATTTGACCCAAGTTAGCGGCCATGACCTCATTCGTGGTCTGCCGAAACTCAAGATGGTCAAAGATCTTGTTTGCGCTCCATGCCGGCACGGCAAGATGGTTGCCGCTTCTCACCCTCCAGTCACAGTGACTATGACTGATGCATCAGGACAGCTGCTCCATATGGACACAGTTGGACCAGCTCGAGTGCAATCAGCAGGAGGGAAGTGGTACGTTCTTGTCGTGGTCGATAACTTCTCGAGGTATTCTTGGGTGTTTTTCTTGGCCTCGAAGGATGAGACGTTTACCCATTTTCGGGGTTTGTTTAGTAAGCTTTCTGTTGAGCTCCCGGGGCCTTACGAGTGATCCGCAGTGACAATGGCACGGAGTTCAAGAATTCTTACTTTGAGAGGTTTTGTGATGAGACCGGTGTAGAGCACCAGTTCTCTTCTTCATACGTCCCTCAGCAGAATGGCGTTGTGGAGAGGAAGAACCGTACCTTGGTCGAGATGGCCAGGACGATGCTTGATGAGTACTCTACACCGAGGAAGTTTTGGGCTGAGGCTATAGCCACCACATGCCACGTTTCAAACCGAGTTTTTCTCAGGGCACACTTGCATCACACGTCTTGTGAGCTAAGATATGGGCGAAAGCCCAGTGTATCTCATTTTCGCATGTTTGGTTGCAAGTGCTTTATTCTGAAGTCCGGGACCTAAATAAGTTCGAGTCACGTTCTTGTGATGGTATCTTTCTAGGTTACTCGACGTCTTCGTGGGCTTATAGGGTCTGGAACTGCGAGACTAGCAAAATGGTAGAGACCTACGAGGTGACCTTCGATGAGGCCAGTCCGGGGACTAGGCCCGATATCTCAGGTTCTTTAGAGCAGTCTGAGACTATATTTGTGGATGATGAGGACGATAGAGATGAGGGTTGTCTACCTGATCCAGTTCCTCATCCTCCCCTTGTGGTGCCTTCTTCCACTACACCTCGAGGAGATCAGCCCATGCCTTCTGCTTCCTCTGGAGCTAGTGGCTCTGTTCCTACCTCATCAGCTCATGAGGTAGAGGCCACTTCTTCATCTCATCCAAGACCTCCCCGAAATATCCAAAAAGACCATCCTTCAGAGCAGATCATTGGAGACCTCTTTGAGTGAGTCACTCGCTCGAAGTCTGGCATGTCACATTTCTGTCTCCATTCTGCCTTTGTTGCCACCTTTGAGCCCAAGGATGTATGTCATGCACTTTCTGATGAGTCTTGGGTCAATGACATGCATGAGGAGTTAGAGAATTTCGAGAGAAACAAGGTCTGGTTGCTTGTTAAGCCCCCTCGAGGTCACAATGTCATTGGGACTAAGTGGGTGTTCAAGAACAAGCAGAGTGAGAATAGGGTGGTCATTCGAAACAAGGCTAGACTAGTAGCTCAGGGCTTCTCCCAGGTTGAGGGTCTAGATTTCGAGGAGACCTTTGCCCCTGTAGCTAGGCTTGAGGCCATTAGAATCCTGCTTGCTTTCGCAGCTTCTAAGAGTTTCAAGATTTACCAGATGGATGTCAAGAGTGCCTTTCTCAATGGCTTTATAGAGGAAGAAGTCTATGTGAGACAGCCTCCTGGTTTCGAGAACCCCAAATTCCCAAACCATATCTACAAGCTTTCCAAAGCCTTGTATGAACTTAAGCAGGCCCCTAGAGTTTGGTATGAGAGGCCTAAGTCCTATCTGTTGAGTCATGGTTTTGAGATGGGTAAGGTGGATAAGACCTTGTTCATTCGCCAGCATGGCACTGACCTCCTGTTCGTCCATATTTATGTGGATGACATCATCTTTGGCGGCTCTTCTCATGCTCTTGTTTCACAGTTCTCGGATGTCATGAGCACCGAGTTTGAGATGAGCATGATGGGCGAGTTGCTTTCTTCATCAGCTTCCAGATCAAGCAGACTCGGGAGGGTACTTTCCTGCATCAGGGCAAGTACACTCGTGACCTCCTGAGACGCTTTGACATGAGTAATGGTAAGCCGGTGTCAACTCCCATGGCTTCTACAGCTTCACTTGACCCAGATGAGGATGGCGAGCCAGTTGATCAAAAAGAGTACAGAAGTATGATTGGCTCCCTCTTGTACCTCACTGCCTCGAGACTGGACATACACTTCTCCGTGTGTCTTTGTGCTCGGTTTCAGGCTTCTCCTCGCGTATCTCACCGCCAGGCGGTGAAGCGCATTCGTCGGTACCTTCGAGCTACCATTGACTATGGTATCTAGTACTCTTCCTCTTCCTATCTTTCCCTTAGAGCCTACTCGGACGCAAACTTTGCTGGCTATAGGATAGATAGAAAGAACACTTCTGGCTCCTGCCAATTTATTGACACTTCTCTTATCTCTTGGTCTTCTAGGAAGTAGTCCGGTGTTGCACAGTCCACCGCAGAGGCCGAGTACGTTGCTGACAACTTTACCAAGCCTTTGGATAGCTCTAGATTTTCAGCCTTGCGGGGAGAGCTTGGGGTGATTTGTCCTTATGGACTGTAGTGAGGGGGAGTTTTGTGCGTTACTGTTTTATCTTATATATTTTGCTCATGTTCTCATTTTGTTGCATTGCATCGGGGTGCATTGGGTTAGTCCTCTTAGCATAGATTAGAGTGTTTCTCTTGTCTAGCTGCTTAGATTTCCTCCTCTCATCTTGTGATCTAGGATGCTGTTTATTAGCTGCTTTTCTTCTCACTAGGTTGAGCTCACTCGCTTCTTATAGGTTCTAGTGTGACATCCCAAATAGGGAACTAGTGTAATTATGAAAATTATAAAATCTTTTAATGGTTTATCCTGTGTGTCTCAAAAGTTTTTGGCGAAGTTCAAATTTCTCGAGTTGGATTTCTTGCTAAAAGCCCGATTAATAAAAATCAAAACCTTGGAGTCAAAAAAAAAAGAAATCAAAACTTAAAATTGAGAAAATCCAAATCTCCTTGGAAGTATTAATTTCAAAATTTTAAAATTTAAATCTAGCCATTCAAAGCCAAGAATGGAAATTGAAAATCATTCCATCCAATTTGCATTTATGAAAATACGAATTCGGAAAATTAATATTTATTCCTCTGAAACTCGCCAATCTTGAAAAATCGAATTGTCGAATCCAAAATTTAAACCAAGCTTTCAAATTGAATATCTAATTGAAATTCCAAATTCAAAAACTTTTTAAAATCCCCGAGTTCCTCTTGGGCTGGCCCATCTCTTTTTATTTATTTTTTTATTTTTTTGGGCCCACCCGACCGCCACCTTTTTCTTTTCCACCGGCCTGCTTCTTTTCTTCCACCCGGCGCCGTGGCTTCTTCTTCCTCCCCTGTCTTCGTCCGCCTCCTTCCCCCCTGTTCATGGCGTCGCCCCAGGCCGACGGCCCAGCCGAGCCCGCTCCGCTCCCGGGTTTGCCGCCCCGCCCCCGGATTAGCTAGCCCCGCCCCTGGTTTTCCGCCTTTTCCACGCTGCGCCCATGCCGCCGGACGCCGCCCATACCGCCGTGCTCGCAGCCATGCCGTCGCCCATGCCGGCGTACCCCGTGCCCATGCCGCCGCTGTACCCTCCCCCGAGCGCGCATTCGCCTATAAGTACCCGAGCTCGCCTTCTCCCCATTTCCCCCTCTTCTTCCTCCTGAGCTCACCGCCGCCTTCGTCGAGCTCCTTGTGGTCTCTCCGCCGGCAGCGCCATTCCGGTAAGTCCCGGCCATACCGAGCCTCTCCACGAGTTCGCCTTGTCTCCCTCATGCTCTCGCTCAAGGCGATTGGTCGCCCGTTCCCTATAGGCCGCCCGCGGGCGTCGTCTTCTCCAACTCCAGTGCACGGTCTCCCCGACGACTCACCGAGCCTCGGTCTAATTCCCAGCTCCTGGAGCATCTTCGACAGCCGCTGAAGCCATTCCCGATGCCGCCTTGGACCCTCCTCCCCCTCAGCGAGCTGCCCACGGGAGCCCATCACCGCCGCCGCCTGTACCCGTTGCCGGCTCGCCTCAACCTCTGTCCGACCTGTCCAAGTGCTTAGGTGAGCTCCTGCCATCCTCCTTGTGCTCACGCGCACCTTCTCTCTTACCCTCGCTCCTCTGGCCACCGGCGCCACATCTTCCCCTCATCGCCGGCCGCCTAGCGCCACCGGCGACCCGCCACCATGCCGTCCGACCAGGGCTGCTACCCCCAGCGCCACCCTCTTCACCGCGGGATTCCATTTCACGGGTCACCGACGCCTCCCCGGCCGCCCTTCGCTGGTGCCACCGCCCCTTTCCCTGGCCGAGCACCTTCCCTGTTTCCCCACTCCTCACTCGGATCTGCTCTGTTCTTGGCCAAACCGGTTGCCTTCACTCTGTCTGCATTCCCTCTTAACTGTGGGCCCCACCAGGTAATTGAGCTAAAATCCTATGCAAGATTTGTTCATGCAGATGGTGCTAAAAACTAAGTTATGGCTACTAATGAGAATAAGAAATCACTCATAAGTGCATAAAGAAAAGATTTATACAAGCAAATTAACAACTTCACATTTGCAAATTATATGCCAAGCATGATTAATAAGACAATCCTCATGTACAAGATTAATCAAGCTAAGTCTATGACATGAACTATTTTATTTTTATCAGGGGATTTACAAGAAGCTAATCTTATAATAATAATAACATGGTTAAAAGATTTAGTAGAGAAGCTTGATAAATGATCCATACCCATTTTATCTTGGCTAAATCCTTGATAGCTAAGAAAATGGCCACAAAGATAATTCAAATAATGGTTTGAATACATGCATCCACTATAACATTTCAAATCACGAGGGTTCAATTTACCTCGCTTAATAAAAAATTTATCTCTCAAGAATCACCGGGATGCCACATAAAATATCAAGAGTAATTTGCTTATCTCTAAAATGATGACAACTATCTTTTCAAAAGTGCTTAATATATTTGTGGTACAAACTTTAACATTTATCTTAAAATGCTAAGATTTAAAAACAACAAATAATTACGATTAAGAATTCTTGAACGAAAAAGAGCAATCCTTAATCTTTGTCTCGCATCCAAATTCCCCATCATTATATCAGGATTTAAATTTAATAATCAAGAATAATTAATAGCGAGAGAAATAGCTTTATTAAGAAGATCCCTATAAAGCCATAGCATCTCTTTTTAGTAAAATATAACCGTTGGCCGTTTCTAACAATTGTGTTGATCAAGCAGGAAGATTAACTTTGCTCATAATAACGACTGGATTAAAATGGCCAACCCCATCATTTACTTAAGTCATTAACATAATGATTTGTTAAGTTGGCTACTGCAATCTCAGATAAGTATTGCCACATAAAATATCAAAGTTACATCGAGTACTTAAAAATCTCATGTAAAGTTCCCGCATCCTAAAATCACAAAGCTTTGTCCCTCTTTGCTATCTTCGCTAACCCCTTTTTCTGTCCGTAAGTCATGTCTGACTCACGGAACTTCCTTGATAAATATAAATTAATAAAGAGAAAGTCACCAGATAAAAGATTGAGTCTCGCCCTTCCCCAATCGGCTGTGTTTGGCCACTTTCTTTTCCAAAGCAGATAATTCCAGTAAATACTCCTTCACCTCCGATCCCTCTTTATCCAAAAATTTTCCCTCACGGTAAAGCTACTTAACCACCTAAATCCTTCACCCAATTCATCTACCGCTGTGTTTACAGCCCACTAATCCGAATCATCTTTCTATTCTCAAATCGTAATAAATGTATAATTTAAATTAACTTGGGCATTTAAAGTGTTTGGATTTATTTGGTCTTTCTTTTCTTTGCCGCGTATTAGAATCTGAAGACTCAACAGGACGACGGATTCGAACAAGACCAAGACTCGGGTAAAAGCAAGGACTAGTAAAATTAAGATCAATGACTGAGAAGGATTTGAATTAGAGCAATCAAGGCCGTGGTAAAACAAACAAGGCAAGTCATCACTTTGATCATATTGATCCTACATTTTATTTAAAATTATTTTCCTTTAAATTATCAACTTGCATGCCTAATTTATTATGCAAATGTATGTCAAAGCTTAAGGTAGCTACATGCCCACTTGCTGTTGAATTAAATCTAATATGCCATTTCTTGACACTTGAATCACTTGATCCTTGTCACCATAGAAATTAATGGTAATCTTTACTAGCTATAAGTCATATTAAATGCCATGCTAGTCTTGTTAAATCCAGGGCACTAGTTGCACTGATCATCAATCTTTAAAACATAAGTACTTGTTTTGGGGACAGTCATGGGATGTACGTGGCTGAGTATCTTGTTACAACTGTTTTATGCTTCTCAAAACCCTAAAAACTTGCTACACCTGTCTGGGCGGTTAGTGAGAGTGGCTGGTGCTGATGTTGCACGAGAACCCGTGGTTTGTGGTAAGAACCGCCTGGACAAATTAAGGACTGAATCCTGTACTGACCTCCTGGTGTAAAACAGTACAACCACAAGTCTATATGGGTACGACCTAGCTGATTAACTTGCAAAGGTTTAGTTTAGATATCATCACGGAAGATGGGTGCCAGAGCACTGGTTTACTCATACGGCGCAAGAGGGGGCTTCTGACTGTGGTGGATGTAGCCCTTCAGCGGTGAAACCTCAGCGGGGTGGTATCTAGCTAAATTGGAGTAAGGTAAAGGCTTTGTGATAAACCATCTGGGTCTCATGCCTAAGGAAGCATGATGGCTATTAAGATGACTTATCTCTTGTGGTGAAAGTGTACAACCTCTGCAGAGTGTAAAACTGTTCGAGCAGCCGTGCCCACGGTCAAGGGCGGACACGGGAACCTACTCGAGTTAGTTCTATTTCCAAAAACATTTGTGGATGGGATAAAACCTATCAGAGAGATGTACTCTGACTTTGAACTTTTCCTGGAGAGATGTACTCTAGCGACGAAAACTAGCATTGGTGGAGGTAGCCATGCACTTTAAAAGGTGGATGTAACCTACACTACAATTACAATCGCATTCTCACTATCAATTTCATAAAACATGTTTCAAGTTAAAATTGCTACGTCTCAGAAGATTTTCTTACTTATTGTAATTCCAAAACAATGCTTTTAGCAAATAAAAGAAACTCAAGCCTCCCTTGACAGCTTGCATCTATTATTACTGCATCCTGTGTGGTGGCTTGCTGAGTATCATCGTACTCATTCTGGCTTAACTGCCATCATTCAGTCAGAAAGGAAATAAAGTCAAGCCCTGCGATGCCTAAAAAGGGTCGACAGAGCTGGAAGACGATGAGGCCATAGACTAGGTCGCGAACCCCAGTTGGCTGCCTGTGGGCAAGTCCTGCGGGTCCCACCTGTGTGAAGTTTCCGCTGCTGCATTTTATCGTTTTCGGCCTAATCGGCTCATGAGTAAGTATTACTGTATTATTTACGCTTCCGCATGATATGTTTTTGATATACAGTAACGTATCTGTGAGCACTATCTACTGATCCAGGGAATAGTGCGGTGGAATCACAGAGGATCTGGGTTTGCTAACCTGAGGTCTAACATCTAGCAAGGGTTGGGCCACCCTTGGGTAGACAGGGAACGTGTTTGCTCCTTAGTGGGTTGAGCAGTTGATAGTCCTAGTGTCATATGTGGTAGATGAGAGTCAATCTGAGCCATAGTATCCTCTATATCTTATTTATGCTTTAAGGACTGCCCTTCTGATTTCTTTCCCAGCTTCTCAGTTTATAGCTTTGGTTTAGGGGGGAGTTCATTTGGGAGCTTCTGGAGCTTAATATTGACTTAACTCAACTTGAACTAAAAGTGCATCACATGTTGAGGGGGAGCTGGATTTTTTTGCATTTCAGCATTTTGCATTGTAATATAGCTACATGGAGCCTTGACTATTATCCTTAGTTGACATGATTACAATGCTTTACATCTTGCCATGATTTATGCTTAATTGCTAGCTTGATCATTACTTTATATGTGTTGTCAAGCCTTTGCCACTTATAAGTTAATTAAAATTGCAAAACTTGAATCAAGACATGTCATGTTACTTCTTGAGACTAGTCTGTCTTTAGTTATCCTCTTATGATTCATGCCATGTCAAATAGGCTAAGTTGAGCTTTGAATCTTTAATTGAGCTTTAGAATGAGCTATGATAGTTTCTTGATAAATCATGAGTTAGTACAACTATTTAAAGCAAAAAGATCTCTTTTTATGTGCAAAAAAACTAATCTCACCCATTCTTTCTCATGAGACTGCTTGCCATTGCACTAGGCATGAACTCAGGGGAGTTTTGGATGACCAAGATCATCTCCTTAAGCTTCTTGCTTGGAATGATCGCATAAGGCTTGAGATCTAGCACATGACTAAAATTCTGGTTGGAAACAACCTTGAGTTTCAAAGTAAAACTTGTCAATTGTGCGCAATTTGCTTAATTACAAAAAGACTCAAGTGCTTTAACCAATGATTCATTCTTGAACTTGTAACACTCTAAATTGACTCAATACTAGCTTCTTGATTCCACTTAGACTAGTAACATGGCTTGCATCATCTTTGGACACCTCTAGCTAGACTTTGATCTTGAATGGCTTGACATGCTCAAAATTTCATCTAATATTCAGATTCATACTTATGTGGCTTGGCTTTATTATGCATATCTTGTCATAATTTTGATAGCATTCATATGAATTATGGCTTGGTGTAATACTAAATGGTCATTTTGGATAATCTTCATGACTCTATTTGCTTAGCATTGAATAAAATTCAGCCACACTATGCATTATTTTCCTCCAAAGAACCTTGATGACTTTATTGCCAAAAGGGGGAGAATAGTTGGAGAAAAAGCCGCATTTTGGGAGCTTTAGGAGTTTTGAGGAAAAATTGCTCTTTCTTTTGCTCCTTGTATCAACATGGTCATTAGCATCATTTCTTTCTCTTGGACCATTTTTTGACTTTCAAACAAACTCAATTCTATGCTTTTTCTGTGTTTGTCAATATACACATCAAAGGGAGATTGAGAGACCATGTGGAGGTATCCCCATGTTGGTGATGAGTAATTCACGGTTGGTTTAGTGAGTTTGAGTTTGTTTTAGGTATTCTAGGGTTGAGTACCTTTACCTGTGCTAATACTGTTTATGTTGTTTCGTGCGGTGCTATGTGACGGTTTGCTTATCTGTGTGACTGCAGGACTTCGGAGCTAGGTCATGGTGAGGCGAGGAGGACCGGGACGAGGAACCGGAGCTGGAGCTACCAGTGACGGACACGACGGGCGACGACGAGAGAACCGGGACTAGGCTCAGGGAGGAGTCGGAGGTCCAGACGGTTTGGAGGTCGGTTGCGGTCGTGCGCGAGGGAACAGACCAAGACTAGACTCAGGTGGAGTCGGAGGTCTCGGTTAGTGTCGGGTGGACACGACGGGCATCGGCGAGTGGATCGGGACTAGGCTGAGGGAGGAGTCAGAGGTCCAGACGGTCAGGATGCTGGGTGCGATCGTGTGCAGCGAAGCGGACCGGACTAGACTCAGGGAGGAGTCGAGGTCCAGTCGGTCAAAGGTGCCGGTTGCGGGAAGCTTTCGGGAAGGTGCTTGAGGGGCAAAATGGTAATTTGACTCAAGCAATGGAGGTGGAGGCAGATTCCCTCCAAAAATCAGGTTTGACCCTTGCCTCATATGGTGTGTGAGGTGGAGGAGTGGATGTGGTATGACATTTCTTGTTTTGCTTCTTTGGGGTGAGCCCTTGGCCTTCATATGGAGAGGAGAAGGCGGTAACAAAGCAAGCATTCAGGTTAGAGAGCTCAAGAGAGTATGCTTGAGCAGTAGGACAGAGCATTCTGAGAGAGAGAGCTGAGTCTGTAGATGAGCTGAGCGTGTGTGTTCATCTCCCACAGCAAGCATGTAGTGATTCTTGTACCAATAGCGTATGGGGACGTAGTGTTGGTTGTAGAACACTATCTTGTAACCTTTCATCTCACAGGAATGAATCTATTTGGAAATTTCAGCTTGCATTTGGCTCTCTGTTGATTTTCTGCTCTCTGTCTCTCCCTTGAGTTTGAGTTGATTCTTTGAGCAAAGAGTAGCAAAATGGATTGCTCTGTGATGGGATGATGTTTCTAGACCATTTGGTCAGGTAGTTCCCTAGAGACTAATGGTTGAATCAAAGAATCACTCTTGGAGCACATTTCCTCTGTTTGTCACTGTAGCTAGGGTTTTGACCCAGAGCATGTGTGATTCTTTGGTGTCTTTGTGATTTGCTTGCTCTAAGTCTGAAGCTTATGGTTGTGTGATCATCTCTAGTTGAAATACAAGATATCATAAGCAAAGAATGGAAGGGACATGAGAAATCTGAAAATTTAGCTTCACTCCCAACCCTTTTTCAGATTTTACCAAAAATCTTGATTCTTTACTCAGAAAAAGAATTCCTTTGTTCCCTGAGGCCTTGATGCTATTTAGAATATATTCTTGCTCTTTTGGTTTAAGGAGAACAAAGGAGAATCACATATTTCATTGAATTGAGCAACTTTTAGCTTTTTCAGAAGTTGTTGTCTACTCTTTCTTCGGGCCTGAAAACCCTAGCGGTCTGACTGCTACTTTGCCTGCGGTCAGACCGGATGGACTGCGGCGGTCAGACCAGAGTTATGGGACCGGTCAAACCGGCAGAGTGCGGGCAGTCTGACCGGTCGAAGACCGGCGGTCTGACCGGCCTGCCTCATGCAGTCTGACTGGCCCTGGCTATCTGTGTGCTGTCCTCTGTTGCTTTATTTCAGTGGTTTGTCTTCCGCTGTTTCGTTCTCTTGTTTGTTCAGCTTAAAACTTCCAGAGAGCATGAATCACCTAGTTCATAGCTCTTCACAGCTATCGGAGAGGAGTTTCGCATGTGGATACTTTTGAGGGGCGATTTTTAAAGAGGCACCACTCACCCCCCTCTGTTGCCATTTCCGATCCTACAGGTAGCGATAGGTTGGCCCCTCTACCTCGTTGTCGGTCGTGCTACTTGTCCTCTGATAGACCAACAACCTCAAGTCTCTGCTCATCGTTTGTCACCCTAACTCCTCTAGCCGTCATCTCGCACCATCGCTCCATGACTTTCCTCGTCGGACTCAAACGTGGAGAGGACCGTGGCTCTAGCTGGGAGATAAGGAAGGACATGGGCGACCACAGTTCTAGCAGCAGGCTTTAGCAGCAACCTCCACCACTAACAGGCCACCAAAGGGGTGGGTGGAGGAAGCGAGGTGGGTTCGGGAGATCAGAAGGTCAGATGTGTTATGTGCTATGACGGAATGGTTGAGAGATGAATGAGTGGACGAGAAGTAATAGTGGGAAGTGGTTGTAAAGGGGAATAGAGTAATGAGTAAGGAGTGGAAGGAATAGCAAGTGTTCGATGTCTTTTATCTCCTTCGGACGTACGCGTCTTATCATTATCATTAATATTAAGATTAGCTAAGTGCTTGAAATTCGGAAGCCAACCTTACCTCAATCGGTTGACCGGAGAACTGTAGTGCTTGCAGATTGATCCTTAGGTCGTTGTTTGCAGTGGTGGACCTAGAAATTTCAGGATAGGTATTCGAAGTTATTAATAGAAAACATAAAAGTCCACAATAGTGAAAATTAAAGTACAATTTTTCATACTAGAGACAACAACTTAAATAATATAAAAAAATTACAAAATAATTAAAATTTTAGATAACTACCAGCTGCAGCTCGGTGTTTCAAACTTGGATTTAATTATAAATTAGTTTTGGCATGGACGTGGAAGCTACCTTCTGCGTCTTTCTAGCTCTCTCCCATAAAGATTTCAAATTTGTAGACTTCTTCATTTTTTAAAGCTCAAAGATATATAAAATCAAACATATAAAAGGTCAGATTAGACTAACTCTGACAAGAGAAAGACATATAACAGCCGTTCAACCTTCTCAGTCAGCACTGGTGATTTCTTTGGCGGATGCTTGCCGTTCTCAAATGGTTGATACCCTTCCTTGGCTGCTTGATTGTCCATGAGGATATCATGAACATTCAGTGAAAATAAACAAAAATTACAATTTCTCTACTTCATAAATTATGGTGTTCAATCACAGCACTACTGTGTACATACAAGCTATAGATTTGCATGTTATCATATATCCTTCATGATTGAAAGATTACAACTAGTTCCACTAATATACAATTCCACTTAGCTCCCATTGTCCCTTATGAAATTGTCTGTATTCACTATTCACATTTAGGATACTGAAAGTCGACTTGAAACCATTTGTTCACACATATGAAATACTTGGCATTTGTTCACAGAATCACAGGTAAGAGGTGGAGAATATGAATTTCAATTCATAAGTAATAATTCACCTACTGTTAAGGACCTTATTTTACAGATTCACAGCAAAGTGCTCAAATGAAGGCATGACATGAAGCTCACACCTCTGAAATACTTGGCATATAGGCTACTTAGACTTAAAGATATCAAGAATATGGATTTCAATTCATAAGACATAAACAATAATTTAAAGATAACTGAGCCAATTCCAACACATCTAAACAAGATCTAAGCACTGAAACAAAGAAGAAACATATGCCAAATCCACCACATCTATCTAGTCATCCATGGATCCAACTCCTTATAAGGAGAGGTCAAGTACTATGATAGTAGAATAAATAATATGGGGACTAAACTGCACTAATGGACCTAGTTAGGTAAAGTGAAGTAGAAATCCTACTCCACATAGTAGTAGGAATCATCTAGAAATCCTTGTTGCACACCTCACAAGTCCTAGTAGGATTATGAAATGAGTCATTCTGACTTAATAATCTTTGCATTGACTCTTATACGTTAAAGTCATCATGCTCCTCTAAAAACTCACTCCAAGTTGGCTCCTTTTTTTTTAGGTTTTTCTTTTTTCTCTCCCACCTTTGCAAGTGCCCCCAACCACAAGGCTGATGCACATTACCGTAATATGTGTGTCATTGTTTGGGAAAGCTTGCCTAGACCGTCCACTTGGTTAACCATACCATTAGTTCTACACCCCTTCATGTCTTAGGATTGTACCACCTCTGAGCTCCATTTGCTCATTGGTACTGCATAGTTAGTCTTACCACATCTTTCTCCTTTCAATAGCTTGCACATATGCCTCTGCGACTATTAGATTTTATAACCACCTTTGCAGTTTGCATAAAACTACAGATGAAATCTAAGTACCTATTATTGATGACATGATTTACTACTTCTGGCCAGGATTTCTATCGAATCTCCCATTGGTTACTTCACCTTTAAGATTACTCTTCAATCGGTATCCTCCATTGCTCCAGATAATTTTTGTAATTACTTGCCCTTTGCAAATAACTCGTATGACTCCACCATAAAGTGATATATGACAGCCTTTGAATTCAAATGATCTCACAGATATTAGATCCTTCTTTAAGCTAGTAATATACCGAACTCCCATAAATGTGCGATAAGCTATATCATACATATTCAATATAACCGTTCCCATCTTAGTAATTAGATATTCCTTGCAATCCACCAAGCGAACAATTCCATGTGCTAGGTGTAGAGGTCCTTCATCGAGCATCTCCCTAACCAAACATATATGGAAGTAACAATCTAAGAATATCCATGAGATGTACCTGATTGATTGACGACAAGTACGCCTGAATCATCTTACACTATTGCCACTGAGTGTGCACACCTTATTTGCTTCAAACTTAAACAATCTTTTATCATATAACCTTTCTCGTCATATAGACAGCATATACATTTGCCCTTGCTCTCTCGCTTCTTCTTGCTGTAACTTTTGCTTTCATCTGCGACACTATGTAGCCAATACTTGATCACCTGAGAATAAAGATTTTGATGGACAAGGACACTGCCCCTAATATATATATAACTGCCTCATTGAAGTTAAGAGTGAGTTTTTTGACAAGAATATTCATTACCAATTGCTCCAATGATGTAACATCCCAAAATTTGCCTTCTGTAAAAATTCAATTCAAATTAATTATTTAAATTATCTAGATTTTATTGGGGTTATATTTGGATTTTATGTGTAATCCTGGAAGGTAATCTAAAAATTCTTATTCCAATCCAAAATTCCAAATTTGAATTCAAATATCCAGAGAATATCGATTCTATTTTTTTTGGGTTGAACCCATTTTTCTTGGCCCATATTTTTTTCTTTTCCTTCCTTTTCCTTTTTGCTTTTCCCTTTTTTCTTTTACTCTTTTTCCTATTTAGTCACTGTTCATCTTCCTTCTCCAACCGAACCAAACAGCCATTAGGCTGAACAGAGCCCATGACACCACCCTTGCCACCCAAGCCAAGTTGCCAAAATAGAAAATGTTTCAAATCACACAAGGAATCCATTCCTTCCAGTTTCTTTGTGATTTCTTCATCTGTTTTCCTTTTATCTCATTCGTTCCTAGACTGACTCAAAATCGAAGATGATGAATTTGAGTCCAATGCACATCACCATTGCTAGCCCATTTCACCATCCTTCGGCCGAACAAGTCGCACCTATGTGTTGCTTGGGTCAAGGCCGTGCCCATGCTCACTTGTTTCTTTCATGTTCCTTGCTGGAACGTCGTAGCCCCAGTCAACCTACCGCTACCCATTGCTCTAGTGTCGTCGTCCACTGCTTCGGCCATCGCCAGCCTGTGCCACTATCAGCCATCCCCTCCTCGGGACCCTACCTCTTCATTTTTTCCCTTTCCCAACCTCCCCTGGCTCTCCTCACCGGCATCGACCACCACCAGTGTCGCCTTCGCATGTGTCCAGAGGCTCCCCTGTTTCTAGTGCCTCCCTTCGTTGTATCTCTTCTTTGGTTGCTATGAGCCAATGATAGTTGGCTCCATCAGTTATACTCTACATTACTTCCAAAAATCTAGCAAAAAGAAGATGCTAAGGAATATTCTATCATTTCTCTTTTTCCAGCAATTTCCATTCGGACCGATCTTTCGACCGCTCATTCTCCGTCGTCCGAACTCCAAATTGAGTGATTCAAGTTTCTAAATTCATATAAAATCCTAATATACCTTACAATATATATCTTGTATTTTTTGATTTTATTTATATTTATTTGTTTATTTGTGTTTTCTCATTTTGCGTGTAGAAACCGATGTCGTAGAAGAAGTTCCCGACCAGAAGGAAGAGACCCCAATCACTGTCAATGAAGGCAAGTCTCGCTTGACCATTTTGTGCTCTCATTTGATTGCACTGCTATTTCAAAACTATTTACTATTTCAAATTTAATTGCATTGCTATTTGACATAAAATGATAACTTCTGTCTTAAGATTACTAGTTAATCTGACATTATTATAGCATCATTTGATGTTAATATCCATGTACCATTATCACCTTAGGCTATCATTGTCTCAATATTGAGATTATATAATTGTTTGATTAATTTCAGAATGGTAGAAGTGCTTAGACAAGCTTATCGTCACTATAACCCTATAGGTGGAAATAATGTTATCAAATCTCTAAGCAATTGTTTTTATCAAGTGTATGGTAATAGGTATTGCCACTGGTTTATAAAAAAACAAAATGATGAAAAGTATTTTAGACTTGGAAGGATGGTAAGATTGGATTGGTGTAGTTGAGCATGAGAACTTGTATCGTGAAATGGCCACCCTAGTCAAGTAAGGATCGATGCTTGTGATTGTCTAAACTGAGCACTACCGTACAGCTACAAGTATAAATGGGTACGGCATAGGTAATTAACTTGCAACAGCTTAGCTTAGATTCCAACAGATCACTGAATGTGGGGTGTCAGATAGAGGTATTGCCACACGATGCAAGAGGGGCTTCTGACTTGGGTAGATTGAACCTATTCAGTGGTGAAACCTTAGCAGACAGATTCCAGTTGAGTTGGAATATTGTAAAGGCCTTGTGATAATCACTTAGTCGCACATCTAAAGAAGCGTGTAATGGTCGATAATATAAGTGGAGTATCTCTCATGGATAATGCAGTATAACATCTGCAGAGTGTAAAACTATTCGAATAGCTATACCCACAGTCAAGGGTGAGCAATGTGTGCTTTCACATGGTCGATATATGGCTTTATTTTTAAATGTATTTTTGGGAATATGGAAGTGGGTAGAACTCTCAGGTGTTCACTCTGGCAGATAGCGCCAGTCTAGTAAAAAGAACTAGATTCATTGAACCTTGGCGATTAGAGCCTTAAGACTAGTGTTGGTAGTTTGAACCTTTGCTAGAATTTATCTAGTTTCAGTTATTGTAATTACTTTTTAAATTGTTGATTTAGAAATCTATAATACTAATTAAAATAAAATGCTTCTTTATGCAAAAGAACCATATTATCCTTCCTTTGTTAAGCCTTGCATATAATTGTATTTTTTCCAAGACTTGCGAAGTACTCTATGTACTCAGCTTGCAATCTACAAAAACATCTCAGAGGAATATGAAGACGAAGAAAGAAACTACGACTACTTCACATGTGGCTTCGATGAAGGATCTCCAGAGTTCTAGGTCACGCTTCTCCAATCAATTACCTGTGACGTATTGATGGACTACCTTCAAAGTTTATTTCTTTTGCTTCAGCTTTGAGTTTGTAAATTTTTGAAGTCTTGTAACCATATTTGTAATAAGTGTCCATAAGGCTAGTACTATATTATTATAATAAATCGTCGTCGGTTACGTAATCATTGCTGTTCGATTGTGTGCACTATCTTTGATCTAGGACTAGTGTGGTAATATACAGAGGGTTTGTATTCGGAAATCCAACCCCACAAATGATGATAGTAGAGATGAAACCAATATGATGACTTTGCCATTATCTTCAATTTTCTCATCCACACTAGTCAGCAATGTGATGCGCTTGTTGAAGATATTGAGATAGTTAACGAACCATGTGCTCTCCCTACTATGCAACCTGTATAGTACCACTTCAGCACCCACTGATTTATCATCAATTTTGCCATATACGATTATTCTAAGTCACTCCAAATTGTTAGAAAGAATTTTTCTTGACCACCATGTACTTTATCTCATCGGAGAGAGATATACATATTGTACTGATAGCCTTCTGGTCCATCACCTTCTAGTCTTCAATGGATGTATTTTCTAGTTTGTCCCCTCCAAGAGCATTGATTAACCCTCACTGAACAAGGACACCCTTCACTACACATTGCCACCTATTGAAATTTCCTCAGCTATCAAAATTCTCTACTTGATTCCATGTCATTGACATCGATCTTGATTTTGTGCCACCTGACGTTTTGCTAACCTTCTTGCAAATCAGATTAATCTAGTATTGGCTCTGATACCACTTATTATATTCTGATGCCCCTCTTTACACGCAGTAGTCCCCAGATCAGATCAAAGTTTGTGAGATACGGTATGAGCATGCATTGTATCAAGAATGAAATACATGAATCCCCTAGAGACAACCAAATTATGGTGACAAAATAACCAAACAAGATAGAAAGATTTGGCCAAGCTAATTACAAATTCCTTAAGCATAACCTCAAAAGAGTACAAGAGATTGTCGCTCTCTCACAACTCTCTCGAACCCTTTAGAACCCTTAGATGCTTACCCTATACACAAATCTAATGCTAAAGAATTATATAGCTTTTAATCCTCTCGTGCACCTCTTACTTTGGATGAGTTGATTTGTGGTTGACCACACCTTATGGTTTTATATAGACCTAGTCCTTGAAGTAGGAATCCTACTCCAAAGAGAAGTAGTAGAATTCATCTAGAAATTCTAATTAAATTAGAATTCATCTAGAAATTCTTGTAGCATACCTCTCAATTAGGATATGAGCCATGATATCTCTACAGTGAATTAGGATATCAGTCATGGTATCTCAATAGTTTAGGACAAAGCAGTAGAAACAACTCGATACAGATTACACGATGGTAATAGGGAATATATGGGAGGATCATACAAGAGGAGTATTTGGAGAGGATCAGGGGCGGATCTACAGTGGGTCATGGGTGTTCAGCTAAATATATAAAATTTTTGGCAAAAAATCTAGTATATACAAGGTATAATACATATATGTATACTTAATTGGGCCAAAATACGTACATTCACAACCCATTAGCCCTAAAGAAGAAATGGCCGGCCTCATGTCCTGGACCTAGCCCATTTGTGGTGCTGCGCATTGTTCGACCTGGCCGTGGCCCCCCAATCCCCAATTATATTTGCGCTAACAAACAGAGTCAGTACTCAGTCTCCACTCCACTCCTCTCCTAAGTGTACTCCCTAGAGACCTGCTCACCAGTCGCCAGGATGATCAGCGCCCAGCGACGGCAGCAAGTAGGAGAGGAGACCTGAGACGGTGAAACCAAAAGCAGGCTAGAAGTCGCGGTCGGCCGACACTAGCTCCGAGCTCTTGCTCCGGTGGCCGCCTCACCTCCTGCTCCGCCTAGACCACTTCCACCATTTTTGGTGTCAGTTCCTCTCCTCTCTCTCTCTCTCTCTCTCTCTCTCTCTCTCTCTCTCTCTCTCTCTCTCTCTCTCTCAGTTCTCCAAATATCCAATCACAATTTCTCATGTGCAGCAGGTCGACAAATCCACATAGATTGGGGCATCGGGCCATCAGAATCAGAGATTCAGGGGGCAATACTTTGGACAAGTAGTTGAGAACTTGAGATGGTTGAATAACTGAATTTGAATGAATCTGGTAGATAGTAGAGTGGTATTCTAATATTTTATGTGATGATTGTTTGGTGTGTTTCATTTGTTATTTTCCACTATAATCTCATCTTGACTCATGAGTATCAAGGGTAACATTCCAATGATCTATTGAAGCTGATGGTTAACTTCTAGGTGATATTGCTCAATGCTTTGGAACATTTGTCCTTGCTTGAGGCTCAAACTTTGTGTTTCTGTATGTAACTGAGTAAGAAACCATAGTATCAACTAGTTGCACAAGTTCATCCTTTTCTCTCTTAGACATCAAATTCAGTGCATCTTGAACAGATTCTGTATTGTTAGAAACCTAACATGAATGAAAATATACAGAAATACTATGTGATGCTCAATGCTTTGGAACATTTACCACAATTTAGAATATTTGGAAATTTGCTTACTTTTTTGACACATCTGGGAATGGGATATTTATATATGCTTGTTTGAGTATGTTATTATTAGTTTGAGTATTAACCACAAAAGTATGGCTTATTCGGGAAAGCACACATTATGTCAAAGATGGTTTGCTGTTTTACAACAAGTAACCCCTATTTTTACCTTTATTAATATTTTTCTGTTAGCAATGTACTCATATTTGCTAACTGCCTTTACACTTTACACTCACCATCGCTAACTCTGGTGCCCACTATTACTTCACTGCATCCCCTAATAAATTTTGTTGGCCTTGTTTCTTCGTGTACTGTCAGGTTGTGTTGGAGTTGCAAGAGATTGGAAAGCTAATTAGTTCTGATAACCCTCCAGTTGTATTTGGTAACTTGGACAAGGAGTTCATTCAGAAGGTATTGTTGTGAAAATGCAGCTTATTTCCAACAAATTAAGATTGATCGTCATATAGGACTCCGTGTCTCAATACTTTCTCCTATTTATAAGGGTGTAAATCTACATCCGCACAGCACCTTCAACATGATACTCCAAGCTTTTAGTTGTTGACATTAATACATGATTATGTTGATGGTTCGTCGTGACTGGGAGAATTGGCTCATCTCCATGCTCTTTCATTAAAACATGCTCTTGTATTATGCTTATGTAATATGTAGTGATGCGCTTAGTCTAGGCACCAGAAATTTTAGATTTTTTTTCCATTTTGCTTGCCTTCCTGCATTTTTGTTGCATGTCTATTTTCCTCATGTGGATATGTTTTAAGCATTAAACTTGCTCTCATATGATTGTACAGTGTTGAACCTGCGGCTAGGGAAGCTTCTTCACTTTGTTGTAAGAGATGAAAGTGTGAAACTTGTGGATAGAAAGATAGGGATCTAAACTTCCTCTTAGATGTGAGGTTCTTGCTGACAGAGAAAAGAGTAAAAAAGGATGCAACTGTCATTAATCTCTGTAATTTGCTATTTAATTCATGCCATTATGCCCACCTTATGTCACCCATTTCCTTATAAGAAATCATTAATTTCTATTTTTTTGTATTTTTTTTATTATATTTATATATATGTATAGATGTTTTGAGAGAAATGGCATGTTGCAGTATCGGCATATTAGTGTTAACGTATCCGAACAATCTGGCTCCGAAATTTGAACATCCATCCTAAAAATTAGGGGTGAAAATGGATCAGATAGTTTCTGATCGATCCGGATGAAAACGAATACGGATTGTGTCGGATCAGATTTTCTTCAGATAATTTTTGGATCGGAAACAAATACGGATTTTTTTTGTCGGAAATGAATATGAATACAGTAGGCCTGATGTCCGGTGAATACGAATACGGATGATACGGATCCAAATATCCAAGATTTTAGCCCAATATTGCCCAGCCCAAGCCAGCCTCTCTTATCTCCCCTACCACCAGCCCACTAGTAAATATTTATGTTTATTAAAATAAATTTAGTATTATTGGTAGACTAAAATTTGTACCGATTAAATTGATGTACTACCGTTTAAATCATTCTAATGCAAATTTAAATTCTATATTAATTTATTAGTCACATGTAAATGGTAGAAATCCATTAAGAATTATTTAGGACTTTAGAAAAAATTAACTGCCATTTGAAGATTTAAAATTTGTACAATGGTATGACTATTATGGATAAAAATACTTATACTTGTTTAGATTTCATTAATGTTTTGATAAGATAAACTATTTATGTGTTTTCATTGATTTTGGATGTATAATTTAAGGGGTTTTCATGTTCCGATAAATATTCGTGGCCGTATTCGTTTCGATTCATATTGGCTTCGTATTTGTATTCGATATTATTTGTATTTGTATTCGTATCCGAGGTATCCGTATTGGTATCCGCATTCGAAAAAATATGAAAACAAATATAGTAGAGATATTATCCGTCTGTATTTGATCTGTTTGCATCTCCGCTAAAAATCCTGATTCCTTGAGAAGAAAGGGGTATAGTAGAGGGAGAAGAAGAGAAAGGGAGAAGGATAGAGCCGAAAAGAATCGGTTCAGGTCTGTTCGGTTTTATCCCCTCCGGCGCCGCCTTCTGGCCTTATATTTGCTCGCCTCTCGGCTCTCGCTGGCAGTAGTTTGGACTAAGCCCACCTTGCGTTGGACGACCACGCTGATCCATTTGGCCCAGTTGGTCTCGTCGCGTTTGCCCAAATGGTGCTGCCGTCACGGCCATGACGTTACGCCCTTCCCTACCACTGACGGCTATCCAGTCAACTGAGCACGTAATCTCGACGACAAATCTCGTGCCTCGTGACATCTAACACATCTATTTATACACACACCTGCTCGGCGTTGGTGCATCCATCCTGCAGTGGCGACCGCGACGGGGACGGCATGGCGGACCAGCTCATCTGCACGACAAGCTGCCGGAAAACTACGTCCGCCCGGAGGCGCGGCGTGGCTCGCGCAAGGTTGAGGTTGTCCCCGAAGCGCACATCCCCGTCGTCGGCCTCGCCAACCCCGACCACCGCACCGTCTCCCCGCAGTTCGGCGCCGCCCGTGGTTGTCCCCACGGCTCCTTCCAATAAGGGTGTCATTGGGTAGGGTATAGATAATCTAAACCTATACTTAATTTTATCCATACTTATTTAAAATGATATTATCCATATCCAAATAAGGAAGGGTATACCTAATAAGTTTGGGTATCCCAGTGGGTAAAAGAGAAGGAAAATAAGAGGCTAACTCAAAGAGACTTATAAAGGAAGTTTTTGTAAAACTTCGGTATTTAGAATTTCAATCTCGAGTTCACACTATAAAATTTTTCGAAATCGACTGAAATTTGTTGAAGATGATTTTATATGTAGGGGAACTACTCTATGCAAATTGGTAGGGTTAAACGCACACATAGGTCCTACATGCTTTTATAGAAAATTTTTATTTAAAATGTCAACCTCGCGTTCACACCATAAAAGTTTTACGAAATCAACTAAAATTTGTTAGAAATGATTATGTGTGTAGGAGAGTTACTTGTGCAAATTGGCGAGCACAAATGCACAAGTGACTCCCACCTACTTTTATAGGATGCTACAACTGAGTATGGGTAGTCTAAACCCATAAATAATATAAGTACACTCTCAACCTTATGTTTGAATAAGTATGAGTAAAGATGGGTAAGTGAATATTACTCTTCCCATACTGATTCAAATCTAAATGGGTATTTTATTTCTTACCTATACCTTATCCAATAATGTGGGTATATGTTTGGATAAAGATAATAGGCACCGAGTAGCGGCCCTACCTCCCAGGTTCTATAAATATCATTTCGTCTCATGGTGAAACACTATTGCTATTGCTATTGTTGATATTTGATGACCTGAACTTTCCAAATCCAAACAGTCTAAATTGTTGACATTTATAAAGTTCACCTATAGATATTCTGTTTGCAATCTTAATTAGTTCTAATTATGAATTTAGCTTCTTATAGGATAATTCCGAATTAATTAATACTATCACCAAGATTGATACTCATTATGCATTTAATTTTTTATTTCACAATGTATACATTTAGAATTTAACCTTTTGTGAGATAATTATTTATCCCAATTTTAATAATCCAAAATTGATTCCATTTACCAATTTTTCTGAAGTATTTAATTTTATTTTTGAAATTACTTTTTATGGTGTATTTTATTACAATTCCAAAGTTTTTTTCCAAAACTAACTGCAACTCCGAAGTTACTTTGATCTATGAAATTAAACATAATTCCCTATTTAATTTTATTCTAAATCTGATTCTTATTCCCATGTTATTTTTTGGAATATGCACTTATGGATATTTCATATAATTTAAAAGTAAGATTGTGATTTTTGAAATATAAATGCAAATTAAAATTAAAGTTTAAGAATTGTTGTGAATGAGAAATAAAATCATAAATAATACAAAAATTAAAACTCAAATTATGATTCTAAAATAAATTGAGATTCATGTATTTACAAATTTACATTTGAACATTTTAGGATCCATATAATACACGTTCAGATTTAATTTGAAACTTAAAATTTTATTTTCAAATGAAATTTCGAAAATTTTAAAGTTAAAACTATGAAAAATGAGAAATAAAATTCGAAAGTATAATTTTGCAATTACAAGTTACATGTTTGTGCACATTGTCTTGTTCCGTTCGTTCCATTGCTTATCGCGTTAAGATTTGTTTTGCTCTGCTAATGGGGTTTTTCTATTAAGATGCATGCTAATCCCATCCGAACTTTTAGTTTTAATCTATCATAGGTTCATATTGCTCCATTTTTATTATAATCCTTTTCTTGCATTACAACAAAGTTTTCAGTAATGATTTAATTTAGAGTCAGATGGCTGAGGGCCGATTTGAAATATGAAGGATTTTGAAAAGAACTTTGCCGACATTATTTTTTTCAAAAATTCTCGCATTTCAAATGTGCCCTAAAATGTTTTACTTGTTAATCCAATTGATACAAATACAACAATAAAACATATTGCTTAAATATAGGTGCATGAAGGGAAACATGATCCTAGTGGAGATGGAGGCAAGTGAGCTTCTGCTGAAAGCGTTGGTTCCAACGGCGGTGCAGCAATGGCTCGAGACGTGAAGAACAACCGTGACGAAGCCACAAAGCAAACTGGCCGCGACTGTTCGTGTATGCGACTCATCGTTTTTTCAAATGCTTCACAAACCATGTACCGTCTCGGTTCTGTATCGTTAAACTTTATTTACTACCAGTATATTTAAAACTACTTAGATCAATTATATGAAATCTATATTATTATATTTTGTTTGTTAAAAATAATATTATTATTTATTAGTATAATTTAATATAGAGTTATAAAAAGTCACGTCTCTCAGATAGACGGCAAAAAGTAAAAGCATCAAATCAAATAAAAAGGAACAAAAGGAGTAATATACAAATGTAGTATGATCGTAGATAAAATCAATTGAGGTGCTTGTTTTAAAGAAATAATACTATAGTATTCGTTAATAATAGTTTGGATGCGCACTTTGCACAGCTAACATATGAATAGGCCCATGCCGTATGTACGTTGGACTTTTGAGGACGAAGCCAAGCAGGAAGAACGGCTAGCTAGCCGACTACTTTAGGGCTTATTCTTTTTGGCTGAAGCTTATGGCTTTTGCCTGCGGTTTGTAATTTTTGAGCTGTTCGTGCGAGAAATTACAGGGTAGCAGAAACTTATGTGCGGTTTTTGCTGATAGAAATGAAGTCGGTACAGTATATACTATAATTAACTAGTAGACCCTATCTTGAAAAGATACACTGTTTAAAAGCTAGTTACTGTAGAAAAGCCGAAAAGCGGCTTTTAAAAGCTGAAAAGAACAGGGCCTTAAGGTCCTTTCCAAGTCCTTTCCTTAGGGGTAGCACTGCTATAGGTAGTGATCGATTCGGCTGAAAAGCTCATGGCTTATGGCTGAAAACACTGTAGTTGGCTGAAAAAAGCACTGTAGCTGACAGAGGCTTATTTAACATAATTAAATTTTAAAAAATTAAAAAATATAAAAATATGATAGCCCATTACGTATAATACAAACAAATATGGGAAAAAAAGAACCGGCAAAAAAGCTCAACAAAAAGCCAAAAGTTCAGAAAAAGACGAAACTTATGAATAGTGAAAAATAAGCCAGAAGCCAGAATCCGAAGCCGAGTTGATCAGGGCTGACGTTCTACAAAGGCGCATCCTCCTACGCCGTCAACACGCCCTTCAAGATCGCCATGATGCAGCTGTTCATCACCTTCATCGCTTAAATCATCTCTGGGCTGCAGCTTATGCTGGAGCACAAGGTCATCCCGTTATGGCTGCGCCATGCTATGGCCTGTTGAAGGCCAGTCCTACGACTACAAGTACCGGGTACTTATTAGGACTACGCAAAACAAATTTACGACTACCCAATCGAACTTACGACCACGCAGACCGACTTATAACCACACAGTTGAACTTACGACTATGAGGTTGTTTACGACCACTTGGAACTAAGACCATGTAGTCATATACGAATACTCGGAGCTACCACGAGTATCTAGTCACAACTGACAGTCGGAAGTCGTACATGACTAGGAAGTTGGAGGCCCTCTACGACCAACAAGTCGAATCCGACTAGCAAGTCGTAGACGCTCTACGACTTACGAGTTCCTCAAACAGTTGAGAAAAAACTCACGCGATAGAGATGAAAGACATAGGGTTTTGTGCTGCACTCAAATCACTCCCTACAGCTTTTCTGGGGATTCTATTTATACTGAATGAGTACAAGTAATGGTCATTTGGCCTCTCCTATTCGTGCGCTATGACTATATGGTCATGCCATCCCACGACCACACACGGCGTCACGATCTCTAACAGAAAACCAAGAAAGACTCGACTAAGCGCACGACCAGGAAGTCGTGCTTAACTACCTAACATGCACGATCAGGATGTCGTGCTCAACTACTTGATCCAAACTAACAACTTGATCAATTATTCCGACATGGTCTACGTCTCCAGCTCCTCGTTGACCTTCATGGCGTACTTCCTCCTTGTCTCCTTAAGCAAGCCGTACGCCTGCTACATCCTCGTTGTCCCGTTCCCTGCCGTCGGCGCCGTCATCCATCGGGCATGTTCCGGGCAGAGAGGAGCCGACTGTGCAGAAGAAACTGGCCAACTTGGCCACAACTTCGACATCGCTGCTGCAGTGAACACCGTCGCTTTGGGCGGCGGGCTGGCTGCCACGATCTTCAGCTTCTCCGTGAGCTCCAGGGCATCGGCAGCCGCCAGTGCCCTCTGGCTCGTCATCTTCTGGACCTTCTCTGTTGGCTTCAACCAGATGACCGGCCAACATGACGGGAAGGCCTCGGTTGTTCACCCGCCATGCGAAACAGCTGAGCTACCTTCTACAGGATCTACTCGTGGTGGTCGCACTCCTCGCCGCCGTGAAGATCGTCGGCATCAGGCTTGCCTCTACGGTCCTATTTGACTATTTGTCATCATCGTCCCGGTGACAACACCCTAAGTCGTGTCGGCGTGAGCACTGAGCGGCAGTCCGCCTCCGGCTGCGACCATCGACGACGGCAAGGACGAGCCAAGCAACAAGAAGAATCGCAATCAGCAGCTGGTCGCCGCAGTGTTCGGGGCGGCCCTGTTCATGGTGCTAGTACTGCTCCACGCAGATGACGCGCCAGCAGAGGATGCCCTGGCCGCCGGCATCCCAAAAGCAGTGCACCTCGCCGCGTTTACATGGACCATCTAGCGGATGGTAGTTGGGGTCATAGCACCGGCGCCCGTTGGTGGAGCCGGCGTCTGGGTGATTTTGGTTTGTTCTGCCCAAGATTACGTCTTGTCATTTACAGCCGTGCTCGCTGCGGTGAATGCCATGTACATGTTTGTGGCAGCCGTCTAAGCGGAGTGGCAGAGGTTACCATAGGAAAAGGAAGAATGTTGATGTGCGTGTTGAAAAACTAATATCGTCAATTGATACGTGGTTAAACAATCAACTAGAAATAAAAAACAATAAACCGAATTATAAGATGTAGAGAGACAACTATCGGGTGGATTTGAATGGGCCTAGGTCCCTTTGCGCTACGGTTTTTGACTGTGTTCACGAGAGAGTACGAAGAAAGACACTCATGTGCAATTTTGATTGATATAGATAAAGTCGGTAGAATATTTATTACAATTAACTTATAGATCTTATGATGCAGACATCCTGATTGGACCGATTACACGAGTATAATCTAAAAAGATTAATCAATAGGTGAACTCGTTTCTTTCTAAGTTAAATGTTAATTTAGATGAGAATTATTTACTACCTAATGCACATTGTTTCCTTGTTCTCAGATTTATAAAGAAAGAAATGTTAGACACCAAAAAGGTTGTTATCTGCCTATGCATCGAAAAATAGCCACTGTACATGCAGCGTTGAACGTGTTGGTTGATGCGTGCACACGCATGGGCTACGAAGATAGCAATGTGGACTGAGAGGAAGTAAACAGAACTGTTGCTCCTGTTGTCACCAACAGCCGAAGAAGACGCATGCAGCCATGCATGGCTGTTTGCACATGGAAAGGAAAAAGACCACAAGGCCTGCATGCCAATGATGTGGCCCAAGCCCAACACTCCGGCTATGTAATGTCCTTTAGCTGGAAATCTGGCCATGTTTTGTTAATTAAGGTAGTGCTTATTTGGACTTCAGCTTCTGGCTTCTGGTTTATTTTTTATTATTCATAAATTTCGTCTTTTTCTAAACTTTTGGCTTTTTTGAGCTTATTTGCCGATTCTTTTTTTCCCGTATTTATTTGCATTATACGTGATGGCTAATATGTTTTTTTCTATTTTTAAATTTTTTTTAAATTTAATTATGCTAAATAAGCCTCTGTCAGCTACAGTGTTTTTTCAGCAGCTACAATGCTTTTCAGCCATAAGCCACTCAAAAAAAGCCATATTGAGCACAGTAAGTCCAAACCTTTGGACTAGATAGCAAAGAGATTGAGTCAGTTTCTTTAGAGCAAGTACAATAGTATAGCCAACTAGTGGCTATAACATTTGTCCATTTCATCTGGCACAACTTGGGCGGGGCCATGTGGAGCTGGGCCTTTCCGAGAATTCCGCCGGTTAGCTGCTACGATATGGAATGTGTCCATTGGGCTCAGCTATTCTTTCTTTCTTGTGGGCGCGCGCCCTCTTCAGTAATTACCAAACACTACTACACAAAGAGTTATTACAGACGGTTCTAAATTACCATCACAGATGATTCGTATATAGAACCATCTATGATGTATTACTTATCACAGACGGATTTTGGTCGCAGCCGTCTGTGATAGTATACATATCTTATACGGGTTTTGGTTGCAGTTGTCTGTGATAGTCGACCTTTACAGACAGTTTATACCACAAAATTGTATGTGATACTTCATTGTACACCTAAATCTTATTCTATTTTTGGCTAGCCTTAGGAAATGCAAGCCATACTCTTTGAAAACACAGATATCATAGATATATCACACAATACACAATATCACAGATACACATATATCAAATATATATCACACAATACACAAATATCGATCACAAATAGATTGGATGTATTGTCTGCAATAGCTATTTGAATGCCTAAATTATTTTCTGCTTTTCAGATACCACCAGGTCAGTCTATGTAGCATTCAAGATAGCTACATTATCTGGATGTCGTCGATAGGTAAGTGGGTGTCGCTATATTCAGAAAGTGGTGTGGACATGTAACTACTCTGACGTTGAGGTAGACTGGCTTCTGCGATAATAGGAGTGGCTACTATATATCAAGATGATATAGAGTTGTTACCACCTCGACCTGCAGAGCATCTAGTCCATCGGAATCGATAACCTTCTAAGTAATTGTGCTAAATAAATAACATAGCCTCATGATTGTCACTCGAATCTTGTTCAGCAAAATACTTATAATTGCAATAGGGAACAATTGTGTCATTAGCACATCACAGTCATGTGACTTCAAGCCAATTAATTTCAAATCTTCCATGGAAACAAGTTTTTCATGCTGGCGGAGTGACTGGATGACACTTTTACACCATACAAGCTCTGGCACTGTTTAGTTCTCTCAGACTTAGATAGAGTATAGCAAGCTGGGGGAAGGTACGTCCAACCTTTATCCATCTCTCTCGGTGCTAACTTGATCCTAATGTTCATAGCGACCAAGTCACGTCGTGCGTTAACACCATCCTTTATTTTGTCATGAATGTTCAGTAAAAAAAACCAATCAAGCTATCACATACATTTTTCTCTACATGCATGATGTCAATGCAATTGTGAACGTCTAAGTTCTCCTAATAAGGTAAGTCTCAAAATATTAGCCTCTTCTTCCACATATTCTTCTGATGGGTCCTCAACTTACATCCCTTTTCAAGCACAACATCGATATCCGACCATTCGTAGATCTCTTTCCCGCTAAAAGGCCTTGGTGCTGAATCGTCATCTTTTTTCCATTAAATTGTTTCTTCATCTTGCGGTATAGGTGATACCTTAGAAGGAACCTACGTTGATGCATGTACACAGTTTTACGTGAGTTATTCAACCACACACTTTCGGTATAATCTAAGCAGTGTGGACATGCTTTGGCTCCTTTTGTACTCAACTCCGATGGGTTACCAAGGTCAGGAAAATCATTTATGGTGTAGAACAACATGGCACGCAGAGTAAGGTTCTCTCGTTTGTCCGCATCCCATACATGTACCCCTTCATTCTACAGTGACACAACATCTTCCACCAATGGTGCTAGGTGCACATCAATATCATTCCTAGGTTAATTTGTCCCTTGCATAAGTAGTGATATCAAAATGTACTTCCGCTTTATATATAGCTGAGGAGGAAGGTTGTACCAGTGGCGGACCCAGGATTTTTAGTATGGGTATTCGGACTTCGAAGCTAGGTTCGATACCGCTACACACCGTTTCCCCCAAAACACTGACACAACGATATGTGTATATAGATACAATAAAAATACAAAAATTATAAAAATTAATGATTTCTTACGAGAAAATGGGCGACATAAGTCTAGCATAATGACATGAATTAAATAGCAAATTATAGAGATTAATGATAATTACATACCTTACTAATCCCACCCTTTTTTGCTCTTTTCATCTCTCTTCCACAAAGATTTCAAATCTGCAAACTTCTTCATTTTTTTCAAAGCTCAAAGATCTACAAAATCAAACATATATCAAAGATCATATTAGCAAAGATCAGGTTAGACCACAAGGCATCGCAGCTTTTTCTTTCTCTTACACTCCTACAGAAAAACAGCCAAAACCAATACTAGAGCATACTACTGGTAGTACATGTATTTATACGCATTGGCAAGAGAATGGTTTCCTATCCTAATTGGACACCAAGGTGGTCAATCGATCTCCATTGTAATAGCTAAAATTATCATGATTGTTTTATGGCAAAGTAGGGTTTGTAGCACTACGAAGTATGATCTGACTAGAATTTTAGTTTGTGCCTTTGTGGCAAACCAGAATGGAATCAGATCTAGCATGAATCATCCAATAAAGCCCAATTTCAATTTATTTCGTATTACCTAATCTCAGTCCTGTATGGAAATCCAGTAACTAGTGTTAACTATCTAGTTACCATTGGTTCTCTCAGTCTTATGAATGGATCTTGCTAGAATGCAATAGGCTAACTTGAGGAGTATATATTTGAGGAATATGGATTTCATAATGATTACAATCAACATTAACATATGGTTGATCAAGGGGATAGATGTGATAAAAACAGCATTAACATATGGTTGATCAGGGGATAGATGTGATAAACTACAGTGATAAAATTGCAAGTAGCCAAAGAACACACTGCAACAAGCCAACAAGTGTCACAATATGGCTTGAGGGGCTGCAGGATTTGGAATTATTGCTAGAATATGACAACAAAAATTTTTAATGGAAGTGAACATTCAGTCAGTTAATCCATATAAAATAAGATTTTACAAATATGTAGAAGAGAAAGTTAAAATGAGATGGTTAATCAAATGGGGAAGTATATGCATCGAATTTGGGTGGATGGCTCTGCAAGAATGGGAATAGCACCAAAATTAAGTGGAAGTTCAGGTTTGATGGAGAAAATCAGACAACCTTGCAAACAAATTGGAGGGAAATGATAGTGAGGACCATCTAAATATGCTTCCAGGTAGTAATAATCAGTGAAAAGAATAATATTAGAGAAAGCAGTAGGAAAGTTCATACCCAAAATTGAAATCTAACTTTGTTGAATTCATTACCCCCAAATTCCTGCAATCTGCAAACAAAACAAAAAAATCAGATCTACAAAAATTTTAGAGAGAGATGTAGGCATCCATGGCCGCAGGCTAGTTAAGGGTGAATCACCGAAGTGCCGGACGCCAGCACAGCGGCGAATCCGTGGGATCTAGGAGGCTGAGAGGAGGGATGAGCAAGAGCCACGAGGAGGAGATGGCCTAGACGGGAAGCTGAGCGATGCGGGTTGGTCATTGGCGGGACGGTCAGATGGAGGGAGACAAGGGAGGAGAGTAGGAGACGAAGCTGTGGTCCTGTGCTCGTGCACTGCCACGGAGACAGAAAGGTCTGACCGTCTAAGAAACTAAGAGTGAGAGGAGACTTGAGAGATGAGAGGAGAGGCGCTGCGATAATGGGCCATTCGGCCACTCGGCTTGGGCTAGGCAACTGGGTCACGGTCGGTCCGGCGCCAGGTTCAGCCCAGTCTCCCGGGAGAGCGAAATTTTACAATTTAAGTTCAATTACTAGTATGCATATGTATTATACCTAGTATATAGTAGATTTTTTGCCAAAAAAAATTGGGTATTCAGCTGAATACCCACAAATTACTGTAGATCCGCCCCTAGGTTGTACACGCATATATTCACGGGCCAGATGCTATGTTGGTTGTTCATGTTACCAAAAGGATTCATTCCATGTGTACTCAACCCAAACCATATATTTTTCTCTTCCACACCAAAGTCTACAAACATCCTATCAATGTTCCTCCACTGGGCAGATCAGCAGTATGTCTTATCATTTCATGTTTCTTATGCTCCTCTGAGTGCCAACGCAACAATCTTACGTCTTTTCGGTCTGCAAATAAACGCTTCAAACAGAGAATTATAGGCAGATATCATAACATCTTAGTAGGAGATTCTTATTTTACCTCGATGCCCTCGCTGTCATCAGAGTCATTCTTACACTTGTACCGGGATGTTTTGCACACCGGACAAACATGTAAGTTTATATACTCTTTATGGTAGAGGATACAATCATTCAGATATGCATTTATTCTTTCTACTTTCATTTCTAATGGATAAAGTACCTTCTTGGCTTGGTAGGTGATTCTCAGTAACAAATTTTCCTCTGGAAGGATGTTTGCTAGGAGACCTAACAACATCGTGAAACTTTTGTCGGACCAATCATTCTTTCCTTCAATTTCAATAGTTCAAGAATAGATGACAACCTTGTGTATTGCAGCTTACATCTCGGGAACAAAGGTTTCTCTGAATCGTCCATCAAGCTCTCGAATTTACCAATCTCTCTCTCTCTCATTATAGTTCCCTTCTGCATCGCGTAGCGTCTGATCTAGATTGTCCTCGTGTGACCTATCCTCATCGAAAGCACAGTCCATAACTGGCATATCGGTGTCTCTCTCGATGATATTATAACTATCTTCCTATATAATCTTCTCTTCACTATGACTAGTCCAACATGTATACCCCTTTTTGAAGCCCCTTCGAATCAAGTGAACTTCAATCTGCGCTGAATTGGTAAACATCTTCAGATTATCGCAATCAATGCATGGACAATACATATATTTCATCCCTTTCTTCAACATATCTTGCTTGACCGCTCTTCTAATAGACATGGCATTAATGTACTCTTTACTTACACGGTTCTCAACGTACATCTAGTTTCGGTCCATTGATCTACACTACGCATGTAACAAATTAGTGTCACTACGGAGTGGCGACTGTCGTAGGGTGGTGGCATAATGGCAGAAGAGTGGATCCGACGACCATGGACCTCGACTGCATCTCTGCTGCCAGATCCAGCCTTCTTGAACTACGCCGCCACCATCTCTGACCTCCATGTGTTCTTCATCCCTGGCCCTAGCACCACAATATCTTGCTATCCCCAACCATGCCATTGCCAGATTCATCCGTCCTGCACGCTTCTTCTCCGACAACACCGCCAATGGTCCGTCATCTCCCTCCCCTCCAAAGTCTAGATCCAGCATTCCCTTCCCCGCTGGTGGCCAAATCATTATTCCCTTTTCCACCTAAGCTAACCCACCCAAGTCGGCAAGGGCGAGGCCAGGACTGGTTGGCCAGTGGACGGAGGGGGCTAGTGGGGAGGGCAATCAGATGGGCCGACAGAGATAGACACGGCGAAGCCCAGATGCCGTCGCTGTTGTTGACGATGACACATCGCTAGATCTAACCTATTTGGTCACCAGAACGCCAAATCCGATGAGGACACTGCATCCGATAGGGCGATTGCTGATGGAGAGAGAGACGAGACGGTAAGAGGAGGGAGAGAGAGAGAGAGAGAGAATAGGGAGGGAAGACCAAAGAGGAAAAGAGGGGAGAGAGAACCCATGGGTTTATGGGTTGGAAACCCATATAAAACCCATAGGTGCAACCCATATGGAAACACAAACTTTGACTCAAACCAAACTACTTTACACGCAAACCGGACCCAACACAACCTATTTTGCCCCAATCCGTTTAAACTCATCTAATTATACCCATTCCTTAACCCAACCCATGCAACCTGTTTGAACCCAGACCATTAGCAGGCCTAGCCATGGCTTCCAGACCTGTACTCTCGAGAGGACAGCGTACGTCCAACTTGGTTATTTAGGCCATGCCTCATGGCCATCCGCCCTATGAACACTATAGCTTCGTTCCATGCAATTACCGAATTACGTTATCCTATACGACCTAATACATACACCATGCAAACCGCCTGGAACCGGAATTTTTTGCAAGAAAACCATTCGAAAATTTTTGTTTGAATTTCTGGAGGAGCGAGCGATGACAAAGCAAAAACGTAGAGGGCACCACAAGACAATATGACTAAACTGAACTAGTGAAAAATATCTTGGAGTAGAAAAAAATAGACCAAAATTTTTATTAATGCCTGAAACTGGAAATTTTCGAGAGGAAACCATCCAAAAATTTTGGTTTATATTTGAATTTAAAATTGCAAAGTTAAAAGCATTCGAAAACATGATATAAATTGAACCACCTTTTGATGGAATGGTGGAGTTGTGGATGTATAACTATACCCACCATAGCCTAAATCTTGATGCCTATCTTTACACATGGGTGAGTGTGCCTCAATGGAATCTTTGTGAGATCGCAGATTTCTCTCCAACCTCCTTAGTTCTAGGTGTATGTGTTTAGAGAACACACTCACATATGTGCATACGTGATTGTGTGTGTACGCCTCCTTTGTAATTGACAAAAACATAATATAAATGTAACAACACAACTGGCTCCGTGGCAGGCCACCCTTGTGTGAGGTGTGTCGCTTGTTGGACTCACACGCATACGAACTCCTCGTCTTTCATTTCTGGCTCCATTTCAAACAGATTTTCGTTTTTAACTTCTAATTTTTAGAAATCAGAAATCATCTTTCTTTGTATTGTTTGTGGAGATATAATGTTTTTCCCCCTCTTTTCTCTCCATTTTTCTCTAATTAAATGTTTTAACTAAAAGTTAATGGTCGCTACAATGCCACTTCACCTAAATGGCCACAACCAAAACCATCAGCTATAGCCAAATTAAACAGAGCCAAATGTCTTCTTTAGTTGTGAGAGCCGCACGTTAGATTGTTAGAAGTAGGACTTACAGCTAACGAGGCTGGGGTTTTGGGTGTTTCTCATGGTGCGCGGATGATTTTGCACCTTGAAAATGAAAATTTTTGGCCAGTACGGTACGTAATTCTACCGGAACCCATTGGTACCAGCTGATAGGTTTTTCCTATGAACTGAACTGAAGAACTGAAATTACAAGACACACAGTCAGGACAGCCCCTAACTAAAGTACAAGGCATGACTCGAAAAGTCCAGAGACAATGCAAATCACTTTAGCCGACGCACCTAGTAAGAAGACAATGAAGTTACAATGCACAAGTCCTCTGTTTCCTTGATGAAAAGCAAGAGGTTGTTTTCGGCCACATGGAGCCTGTGCACAATATGCGCACTGTGCAGTGGCGGATCCAGAAATTTCAAAATGGGTATTCAAAGTTACAAAAATATTATCTAATAGAAAACATAAAAATCCACAATAGCGAAAATTAAAGTATATAAATATTCATACTAGAGATAACGTCTCAAATAATATAAAGAAATTAAAAACAATTAAAAAAAATCAGAAATTAACTTGACAATTCTTTGTGCCCTAGAACCGATTGAAGGATTACAATTAGTTCTACTAATATGAAATTCCACTTAGCCCCTATTGTCTCTTCTGAAACTATCTATATTTACTATTCACATCAGGATAGTGAAAATCGACTTGAAACTATTTGTTCACACTTGTGAAATACTTGCTATTTGTTCATAGAATCACAGGTAAGAGGTGGAGAATATGTATTTCAATAATTTATAAGCAATAATTTGTCTGCTACTAATGATCTTATCTCACAGATTTACAACAAAGTGCTTAGATAAAGGCATAACATGAAGCTCAGTAGCTCACACCTCTGAAATACTTAGCCTATAGATATAGGCTACTCAAACTTAAAGATGTGGAGAACATAGATTTCAATTCATAAGGTATAACCACTAATTTAAAGATAACTGAGCTAAATCTAGTAATCCACCACATCTAAACAAGATCTAAGCACCAAAAGTGAAATAAAAAAGAAACATATGCTAAATCGATATCCATTCAGTCATCCACGGATCTATCATCCACTTAACTCGGAAGTACAAAACTACAAACTCTAGGGGCACACAAGTAGAACAGATCTACCATCTACGCATCTAGATTCTATAGCATAGAGGTCGTCGAGTCGGAGAGGACGAACCTGCCCCAGTGTTGCAGGCCTGTAGTGCGGTAGTGCCTACTTGGCCGGTGGCCACTTCGGCCTCCAACGCTCCTGCCACCTGCGCAGCCTCCAGGCCCCTTGCCACCTACGCCACCTCCAGAAGACCAGAACCAGGGGCACGGACACCCACCGCTGCTAGGCGCTAGCTGAGGGCCGAGAGATGGAGAGACGATCAAACGGTAGATGAAGATAGGAGAGACTGAGTGAGACACGGTCTCACAATTAGGTATGAACAGGATGACAGTGGGTCTGGGACAATGTCGATGAGAGGGGAAATGGGCCAAAAGGATCTGGCGTCAATTTGGCCTAACTGGGTGTGAACATAATGAATTTAGCCGAACTACTAGTATACATATGTATTATATCTTGTATATAATAGTTTTTTTGCTAAAAATTTTAGGTATTCGGTTGAATACCCTTGAATTTGGCTGGATCCGCCCATGGCACTGTGGACCAAGACTTTTGACCCAATATGCGCCAAATTCAAGGGCACCACCAGTCTGCCAGGCCGGAAAGGAAAGGCTCCGACTTACATCATTCTCATCGTCATAACTTATACGTAAGATGTCACGTTCTAGGAAATATAAAAATAAGTAATTTTTTTATTAAAAAAATCATGCATGTTGTTTCTTTGGCTTTTGATTGGAGTTCCTTTGGGGGAACAAGTGATTTGAATTTGTAAATTTTTAGAGAAGGAATATACAGTAGATAGAATTCAAATTGAATTAAAATTCAATACAAAAAGATGATCCATAAGTGGCCTAGGAGAATTTACAGTAGAAACTATTTCAAAAAATCAAAAATAAGTTCATGACTGTGGAAATAAAATTTTGAATAATTTTGAGCATATTTATCAAATTTCCAACATCAAAATGGTACTTTGTAATTAAAACAGTAGCCTTCAAGATTTTTCAAGAAAAATCCAAGATAGATAAAATCTTGGAAAAATTATACAATCATCTTCACTATGCTAGAAGCCTTCAACAAACTTCATAATTTTTTTAAGTTTATTTGCTATATTTAATAATTTCTTAAACTTCTCAACCGAGCAAAACCACTATCTATACTTAATCGATTCCACTTTCCCTTAAGCGAAGGTGTATTCTTGAAAAACTGTCTGCTCTCTACTCACTTAATCGATTACACTTTTCCTTACATGAAGGCGTATTCTTGAAAAGCCGTCTCCATTCGATTCACTTAATCCTTGTTATGTTTTTTTAGTTTTTTTAGGTTTTTTAGTTTTTTTATTCCTTTGTATTGTCTATGATGATATAATTTTTTTATTTTTAAAATCTAATTACATAGAAAAAAATTAATAATAGCTATCGTACATTTTCAACCGCTGCGGCTCAAAAAAAAAAAGTCAGGCTTAAAACGCTACAATCGAGCACTCGTCTGTGTGTGCTCCAAAACCCAACTCCATGGAGGCGGACTCTCCGCGTGCCACATCACCATCAGCGCGTCATTTCAACCACCGTGGGGATCTCAATATCAAGGACGGACGCCTCTCGAAGAAGCAACTCCTGTGGCCAGAGATTCAGTTCGCTGTCGCCTCCTCGCCGATGCGAGCAAGTTCAATAATACAGGCAAGTATTTAGTTATAAATCAAGTTATAAGAACTAAATTATACAATAATTTATCTTCTATTTGTCTACAAAATTTTTTTTATTATTATCTCACATTCTCTTTTCTATTCCTCCTCACATACATTTATTATCTAGATCCACCACTGTGTAGGCTTCCGTGCCCAGCTTGTTGCTTGCATGAGTCAAGCTCTCATCTCTCTTCTCTCTTCTCTCCTCCACATCAGCAAAAATACTGACTAACTTGGCTATAAAATCATTATTGTACTTACTCTAAGGTTGTCCGCACAGTACGGGCCAATGCGGAGGAGTTGGAAACGATGGTACGATTTCTAGATTTTTAAACATCATTTTAGGTGGTGATCGGTTCGGCTGAAAGCCTCATGGCTTATGGCTGAAAACACTGTAGCTGGCTGAAAAAAACACTGTAGCTGACAGAGGCTTATTTACCATAATTAAATTTAAAAAAATTTAAAAATAGAAAAAACATATTAGCCCATCACGTATAATGTAAACAAATACGAGGAAAAAAAGAACCGGTAAAAAACTCAAAAAAAAAAGCCAAAAGTTCAGAAAAAGACGAAATTTATGAATAGTGCAAAAATAAGCTGAAGTCAGAAGCTGAAGCCATATTGATCAGAGCCTTAATAATGTACGCATATGGGGTCCTCCATGTCATACTAACATATTTTAACGGTAACCGTATTTGGTACGAGCACACATGTCCTGCACGGATAGCACACCTGGCCTAGGCAGCCGGTTGGGTAACGGTGCATACGTAGCTGTGTCCTCCGTCAACATTAAGTGAGCCGGTCATTGTCTAACATTTGACGTGAACATCAAATCTGGTTACCTGGCCCAAGCAGCCGTTTGGGTAACAGTGCGCAGCGGATAATTTTGCTCCTTTAAAATGCAAATTCAAATGAAAGTTTATGGCCGGTAGCGGTGGTATGTAATTCTACCGAAATCCATTAGTACCAGCTGATAGGTTTTTCCCATGAACTAAATTAAAGAACTGAAATTAAAAGACACACAATCAGGACAGCCCCTAACTAAAGTACAAGGAATGACTCCGCTCGGTTTGACTGAACTATATTGGTTTATGACTGAAATTATATTATATCTGATGATGTCTTATTTGATGTAGTTAAATTTAAAAAATTAAAAATAAAAAACAGATACCCATCACGAACAATGTAAACGAATACGAGAAAAAAAGATAAAAACTATAAATATAAAAAAAGATGGAATCAAAAAATAGTAAACTAGAATTCAGAATCTATAAACTAAGTCAAAATGAGTGGTGTCCAACCATGCAAATCCCTTTTGCCGACGCAACTAGTAAAAGTAAGAATGCACAAGTCCCGAGGACTGGGTGCTCTTCCGCGTTCATCTCACGCAATGTGAACCTGTGTTATTTACCATTAGCGGCCAATCTCACGCAATGTGAACGGCGGCCAATCCCCCACATCACGCAAAAAAAAGTTAATAATTGTAATAAGGGCATTCTCAATATCTAGATGCTATATAGCCTTTAAGTTAGGACCGTAAACAGTCTTTAAATTTATTATAATTTTATGTAATATATAAAAACTACTACTATTTTTAATATTAGACTCACAACTATAATAAAAATTAGAAAAAGTTAACACTTCAACCGTTATCTATGTGTTATCCCTTTTTCACTAATTTATTTTATTTTCTATTCGTTCGCACTGGCCTCCGAGACTGGAGACAGCCTCCAAGCATCCTGTAATGTATGGCGGCGTCTTCAGACTTCTCTCTTCGTTTGGAGACTGATTTTAGACAACAGTGTGAATGCTTTAAGAGAGCGGCACGATCGAACAAAGGAAAAAAAACCTGTTTACGTTGGTCCACATGTCCGCATCACTGAACGTTCTTGTGGTAAAATCCATGTGATTGGAAGGCGACTGGTCAAACCAACTATCAGATGAAAGCGGCGCTCCGGCGTGCCTTTTCAACCTCGGTATCGGGGATGGACGCCTCTCGAAGGAACAATCCCCGTGGCCTGAGATTCAGTTCGCTGCCGCCTCCTCGCCGGTGCGTGCCGGAGGTCGTCCGCTCAGGACGGGGCGACGCGGAGGAGGAAGGATTGTACGTACTCGGGATGCCTATTTAAACTGTGTTGTGATTTTTTTTATAGAAGATTTAGAAGTTGTTTGTGATAATTATCTGGTATTATAGATATAATAAATCTGAATCTAATAAAGATTATAAATTGTTCATGATAATCCTATATATAGTAGTTGTACTAGCTATTTATTATAAAACTAGTACACACGAAGATTTTAAGAATTCAATGACTGAAAAAGACCACAGACAATATGCGCCGAATTTATGGGCAAATTAAGGGGCTGTTTGGTTGCTAGCCACACTTTGCCACCATTTGCCAACAAAAATTGCCACACTTGCCTAAGTTGAGGTGCTCAAATTCTTTGCCACACCTTAGCAAGCCTAAGGGAATCTTGCTACACTTTTTTGAGTCACTGACGCGTGGGACCTAATTTGCTGGAAGGGAATCTTGCCACAACTGTGGCTGCAACCAAACAGCTGCCAAGTTGGTCAAACTTGCCTAACCTTAGGCGTGGCAACCTGTGGCAAAGTGTGTCTGGCAACCAAACACCCCCTAAGTATTCGATAAGGTTGGTCGACGAGGTGGGGCCAAATTAACTTGTTCAATCAATTACTCTCTCTGGAAGCTTCCACACAGCACTGGAAGGTTGAAGAGGACGCCCCGCGTCGAGCCCACCGCATAGCTCAGGTGTATTGCAAAAGATTAGGATAAGTGTATAAGAGAAACTATTACTTCTTATTTCATTCTAAATCTGTACATTGATTTATAGATGATGAGGGGGTGGCATGAAAAGGTGTCAGTTTGGAACAGACATATGTACATTGAAGTAACTGAACATTGGGCATCTTTTTGGTTATAACCGGTTTGTAACACTCCCCCTTGACCAATGTATCTTCATATGATCACCTTGATTCATCATCTTGGAAAAACTCCTCCAAAACCCTGTAGGGAAAATATGAGAACTGATAGAGTAGATATGCCATGAAAAACTCCTTTAAAACCCAGTGGGAAAATTTAAGGAGAAAATGATATGGCATATATTTGATTATATCTCCTTAAAAACCCCTGTGGGGAAAATAGAGACATAATATATTTATGATTACGTTGTCATATTGCCTCATTAAAAACCTTGATAAGAAACCTTAGAGGGAAAACTCATAAAGGGAAAAAGAGTACAATATTTATATTTGAACGGGTTAAGTCTTAGGAGATTTCTCCCCCTGACATCTGCAAATCACGTAGTCTTCGCATACCAATTCCATGAACACATTTTTGGAATGTGGAAGTTGGTAATGACTTGGTGATTAAGTCTGCGAGATTATCACAAGACTTAGTTTGCAGAATATTTATTTTCCCACTCTCTTGCAATTCATGTGGGTAAAATAGTTTAGGTTCACTATGTTTTGTGATATTGCTCTTTATGTAACCCGTTTGCATTTGAACAACGCAAGCAGTATTATCTTCGTAGATAATGATAGGTGATGCAATAGCACCTATACCACATGATTATTGTATGTGGTTAATCATTCTGCGAAGCCATATACATTCACGTGATGCTTCATATAATGCAATTATTTCAGAATGATTAGTGGATGTAGCCACTAGAGTCTGTTTCGAAGACTTCCGAAAGATGGCTATTCCACCGTGTAAAAATACAAAGCATGTTTGAGATCTGGCATTATGGGGATATGATAAATAGCCAGCATCTGTATATCCTATTAAATCTACATTTTTATTCTTCTGGAAGAATAGACCGAGATCTTTAGTGCCTTGAAGATATCTAAGAATATTCTTCACTCCTATCCAATGTCTTTTGGTTGGAGCAGCGCTATATCTAGCAAGTAGATTTACTGCAAATGCAATATCTGGCCAGGTGAAATTTGCAAGGTACATAAACGCTCCGATAGCACTGAGATATGGAACCTCGGGTCCCAATAGCTCTTCATTGTCATCTCGGGGTTTAAATGAATCTTTGTCCCTGTCTAGAGATCGAACAACCATGGGGTTTTCGATAGATATGCTTTGTCCATATTGAATTTCTCCAATATTTTCTGGACATAGGCTGATTGATGCGCTAGGATGTCTGTATGAAGATGCTCAAGTTGTACACCTAAGCAAAATTTGGTTTTACCCAAATCCTTCATTTCAAATTCCGTCATAAGATGATTACTTTCTTCATCTATATCATGTGTGTTACCAATGATATTAAGATCATCAACATACATAGATATAATACAAAATCTTGTAGAGGATCTTTTGATGAATACGCATGGGCAATCATCATTGTTGGAGTATCCCTTTTTGGTTAGGAACTCACTTAGTCGGTTGTACCATATTCTACCCAACTGTTTTAAGCCGTATAAAGACTTGTTCAATTTTACACAATACATATTGCGATTTGCGTTTGGATTCGGAATTGAAATTCCATCGGGAACTTTCATGTATATTTCTGAATCAAGTGACCCATAAAGATATGCAGTCACTACATCCATCAACTGAAAAGATAGATGATTTTTTACTGCCAATGAGATTAAATATCGGAATGTTATTCCACTCATTACTGGAGAATAAGTTTCATTGAAGTCAATGCCGGATCTCTGCGTGAACCCTTGTGCTACAAGCCTTACTTTGTATCTCACCACCTCATTGTTTTCATTCTGTTTGCGGACGAAAACCCATTTGAAACCGACTGGGAATACTTTGGGAGGTGTATGTATCACATTGGTGAATACATTTCTTTTCTTGAGCGAGGCTTGGATTGCATCCTTCTATTGATTCCAGTCCGAGCGCTGTTTGCACTCTGCCATGGTCTTAGGATCTGGATCATTTTGAAGGTTATTTGCAATTGTTGTGGAGAAATAAATGTCGACAAGTGTAGTCTTACGATCATATGATTCTCCAGAATCAGTATAGTTAGTGGAAATTTCTTGGACCCCTGGTGACTCAATGTTATTTCCCAAAACATTTGAGTCGGGGTATTCCGATGTCCCAGGATCAGAATTTGAGTGCACTGTTGATCTGGGTTCAATGATCCTTTGGTGTCTATCAACTTAAGGTTGATCTGCATTTATATTCTTTTGTTTCCTTTGTCGCTTGTTAGAAGCTGTATCCGCCATTTGTACCGTACTTCTCCCCCTATTATTTTGAACTAGAAGTTGAGTGGTATTTTGCGGTACCTTCACTCTTTTAGGCACATTTTTGGCAGGATTATAGGATTTTGTGGCACCCTTATAATCAGTAAATACATCTGGCAGATTATTTGCAATGTTTTGCAAATGAATGATTTTCTGAACTTGAAGTTTAGTCTCTCTGGTACGTGCCTTCTCCCGCAGAAGCGTCTTCATGACCGCCGGAGATGAACCCAGGCTCTACATCTCCACCAGCGGCATCAGAACCAACCATGGCGGATGATTTTGCCCTCTCCACGAACTCGACATACACCATTGGCCTGGCATATATCGCAGCATCAAGGTTGCACACGACCTCCATGTAGCTCACCCATGAGGCGTCATTGGTCACCTTCAGAAGTTGCCATATGCTCTCCTTTCCATCACCCACCATTGAGGCATAGACTGCCTCGATCCGTAACTTCTTCCTTGCGGTGTGTCGATCGAATGCCGAACGGACACACCTCCGTAGCTCAGACAAGCTCATGGCGCTCAGACCGGGTGCCCGGATCACGGTCCGCTCGCAATTTGACAGGTCCGCCCCATACGGCCCATCACGTACGAGACCACTCCCATAAAACACGAACATTTGTTGAATGTCAGGCATTGCGTACCTACCATAAGTGCATAATCAACCATTTTAGTACACAGCATGTAACAATCGTACCATTAAACAAATTCTAACATACATCAAATTACATATTCATTTCATTTTTAATTTGCGTTGGTATATGTTTTTATTTTACCTCAAACACCCACTACCCCATTGTAGCATTAACAGTGCGGTATTTCATATATCTTCCTACCGCCTACAAAATCGATTAGTATATGTTTTGTATTTGTAAAACTACAATTTATTTTCACTACAATTCTAATATACATCAAATGACTTATTCCTATGACCTACAATATCGATTACTAATATTTTTATTTCTCAATCTATACTACTACTTTGTATTCCATGTTTTTTTTAATTAATCCAAAAAAACCATTTACTAATTTTCCTACATTTGTTTTCTAACTTTTACTTAATACATGCTTTATTGATTTGTACTATAACTTTGTATTACTGTAATTGCATTTTAATTCTAATGTACCAATTTTATTTCCAATTCATTTTTACCACCTACCGCACTGTATGCACTTGTTCCCTAAATGTACTATTTGTATGTTCCTAATCCTGCTAATATTGTTATCATCTACAAATGCTCTAAGATAAATATGTACTTTCTCAACGTCTACACATCTGCAAGTTCATATTTTCGCACAATATTAAACTACACTACAATACGTATGTTCACAAAAAACACAGTACAACATTACATACACTACAATACAATACATCATGTCTAAAATATACAAGATTTGCTACAAATACATACCGTACCAAACATTGACATAAAATAACATTAGCAAAACATGGTTTGCTTAATTATAGACTAATGACATACATAAAATTATAGTTGCACGGGCACAAAACTTACCTCTTCTTGAAGCTCACGAGACGATCTACAACTTTTGTATTTGCCAAATCCGCAGATTCTGAACGAAAACAACTCAAACCTTTGTGTTTTCACTCGTCACTTTCCTTCACTGCCTCACTCTCTCGCTCTGTCTTCGCTCGAACCAACTGCAAATGAGCTCCTGGCTGACCATACGCGCATAGGAATTAACTCTTATCCGTGAGGGAGAGGGGCCATATGAGCGAGCTGTTGACGCATGTGCTGCTCGGGTGTGAAAAAAGGCAGGGAGACGCTGCTTTCGGCGGGCCGATTAGACAACAGTCGTGACGTGCGATCGGGAATCAATTCCACGGTCGGATCAGCGGGTCGCGCGGCCAGAAAAAGAGACGTGCGGTCGGGCGGTAGGACGTGCGGTCGGAGCGGAGAACGTGCGGTCGGGGCGGGAGGACGTGCGCTCGGGCAAAGCATCGCGCGGTCGGAGCGGAGCCAGGCAGGTCGTGCGGTCTGGTACCGCACGACCGGGTGAAAAGTGCGGTCGTGCGGTACCAGACCGCACGACCGGGACACGTGGTGGCACACAGAGGACGCGCGGTCGGGAGGGGTCAAAAACGGAATTTTTTTTGTTTGAAGGCCAAAAACGAAATTTCGGGTGTTTAGGGGTCCATATGTTTCCAAAATTCGCCGGGACCGGCCGCGTGGCCTCCAGATGCCGGATCAAAGGTCGGCTGCCTCAACGTCCTGCTGTACTTTAATAATATATTCCTTGAATTCTCTTGGTCCGGCTCCGGCCGCCCGGATTCCATTACTAAACGTAACCTGGCTGGCCTTTTGTTTTATCTCATGGCTCGCGGATGATTTTGCTCCTCCAAAATGCAAATTCAAATGAAAGTTTTTGGCCGATACGGTCACCGTATTACGGTGGTACGCAATTCTATTGGAACCCATTGATATTAGCTGATTGGTTTTTCCCATTAACAGAATTGAAGAACTGAAATTACAAGACACCCTATCAGAACAGAAAAGGTAACACTAGTCCCCTAATATATACTAGCCTCGTAGGCACGGCGCCACGCCGCGCCAGTCACCATGTGTACCGAAGTATATGTATGTGTATGTATGTATATGTATATGTATGTATATATATACATATGTATATGTATGTATATATATATACATATATATATGTATATATATGTATATGTATATGTATATGTATATGTATATATACATATATATATATATATATATATATATGTATGTATGTATGTATGTATGTATGTATGTATGTATGTATGAGCACTACATGCCTGAGAAAAAGCTGGAAACGCAGATCGATCAGTGCGTCGCGGCTCACACCAACAACGTATCATCAAGAGCGACTGACTATTCATCGTGCACGTCCACCAGCCGCCAAGCTACGCGCGCGACTATCCCCGCCGGTCAGTCTCAGCTCGTCCGCCCGGTAAAACTTGACGACGTACAGCATGAAAAATATCTCTGTACAATTGCAACCACTGTATTCCATCTCATATTTTCCGTACGAACTCCCAGTCCTTTAACTTACTACAATAACACCACATCACACAGTTGGTGGCAATCGAACTCTAATTTATTCTAATCTTTTGCTAACACCCGGTTGGGTGCCGGTGTTGCTGCTTCTAATCCTCTAACTTACATTGGCCGGCCGATCGAGTCCATTCCAGGTTGCTGGAGGTTTTGGAAAGTGCTAAGGAGCACGATGAGTTGACTTTTCATCTTCTCTTCCTGTCGAGCTTGAAATCATTACGTGGTTAGTCACTGGTCTTGCAGTGCCCTCCCTCCATTAATTGATCATGATCATGATGGCATTAATTTTGTTTGAGCTTGCTACAGCACTGCCCTCCCTCCATTAATTGATTTTTATAAGACACCCATAGTTAATGCTATTTTATCTATTTCATCTTATTTATTTCATTATTCCTAAGCATTTATGCATGACTAACCATGAAAACTATATGGTCAGTCTCTTTGGTAATTTTCTTAATTTTAAACCTGTCTTAATCTTTGTGCCCGGTCCAAGTGATATGCTCGTATTACTTCTTCATGACCTTTCAACTGTCGTGCTTTTGTGGTCGAAAGCCTAAACACTTGACAACGATCTATGGGACCGGATCAAATAATTCATCAAGCTGGAAAGCAGTGTTTGGTTGGAATGTTTTTCTCCGTATTGTGACTGCATGTAAAAGGGCACATGTATGTTACCTATTATATTTGGTTAAATTACTTGATAATCACAACAAATGAATTAAATATACACCCTAATATCGGAGTAATCTCCAATATATCCAGCCTATGTATTTCGTACTCGTTACTTCGCAATTACAGTCCCAAACACTGCTGCTCAGTCTCAGAAAATCAAGTTGCGTGTTCCAGAGGGTACATCAATTCTACGTCTCCGCTCCTCGTCAACAATTAATCACGATTGTTCTCTCTCTTCTCTGCCGTCTCGTGCTCCAGAGGGTACTAAAAGCCAAGAGTCTTACATCTCACCATCAATTCTACGTTTCTTTCCTTCTCTTTTTAACTTGTCGCGTAGTGAAAGTTTTATTTAATCCTGCTCTTTTCTAATTATTTAGCTTATTACACAGCAACAAACGCACATAAAAAGTAAGGAAGATAATTCGTTACTATAGCTAATACAAATAAATGAATGTTGCTTTCAACGGATGAAAAGTCCCCTTATACCGTACACATAAAGAAGACACTAATCGATCAGCTGACTAGTATACTGTTCTTGTACTCCCCACGGCAAGATCATGTAGTAATCGACTCAGTTTAGTAATTATGGCAGAGACAAACCAAATTAAGAGAAGCTATAGCAGATACCTTGACTTTGATCTAATCTAAACCGCAAGCATACATGAGGATCAATAATACCTTGACTAATTAATGGAGAATTGAGTTATGTCTAGACATCACAAATATCAACGGAGACTTCCCACAAAGTGGTTCATGGTCTGATTGATAGACGTCACGTCTTGATCCCCCGAGCAAAAGGTGATGAAGAGGATGGTTTGCGTATATGCGTACTTCAATGCACAAAGCGCTCTGGTTTTGATTTTTGATCGAGGACACGTCGCGCACGATGGGATTTAGCGATGCATGAATTGAGGAACGTGTCGATGCCAAACGCTGCTACTTCGGGAGCACTGCACGAAGTCTAGGTGCGTTGCCTGCAATTTCTTTTCTAGAATAGATCTAAATTTTATTTCTAAATCATAGTGACTATAAAGTATTTTTCTAGTACCTCTAAATCTTAGCACAAAATTAGTTTCTTTAAAAACCACACGGTTAACCTCTAACCCCACCTCTATTTATAGTTTAGGGCCCGAAACCTGGACTTATCATAAGTTCACAAGTTCTAATCCAATTCCAACAAATAAGGGACCCGAAACCATTCCTAACACGGATTTTTCAAAATTCCAACTTCTCCAACTCATCACATGTCGAAGTTTCCAGGACCGCACCTCCTGTATGTTCTCCACGTATCATCCACCTTTGGTCTCCATGTGCACCAGCGTGAGCCCGACCACCTCATGACATTCTCGACCGCCTGGACCTCAGATTTCCCCCTCCTAGTCTCAGTCTTCCTCATCACCGACCATAACCGTCTCCACGCCCAACCTGCACATGCAAAGTGATGAACCATGTGGAGGTGACTACATGTGTATGATGAGTAATTGACATTGGTTTAGGTGAGTCGAGTTTGGTTTGCGTAGTTCGGAGTCGAGTCGTTGCATGGCGCAATCGGACTCAGTCGGACTTGGTCAAACTTAGTCGTATGGGATTAGGATGCATATTCTAATATTTTCGACAGGTTTGGACTTCGGCATGGTAAGTGATGTTATTTACGCTTTCATGTATCGAGCGGTGCTATTTGACGTGTTTCTTGTCTGTGTGGCTGCAGGACGTTGAGGCGAAGTCGTGGCGAGACACGGCGGACCGGACTAGGCGCAGGTGGCGCTGAGGTCAGAACGGTCGGGATGTGTCGAAGACGACGTGGACTCGAGGTGGTTGCGAGGCGTGCGAGTCAAGGAGCGCGGAAGCTTCCCGGAAGGTGCACGAGGGGCGAATCGGGAAATTCGCGTGGCTGCACAAGCGGGAGCGGGCTCCGTTGGACTTAGCGGGCGTAACGGGGCGGAGACTCGTTAGCCGTAGGCTATAAATACATGTGAGGGGCTGCATGCCCACTTGAGCACTTGGAGGGAATTAGGGTTAGCTCTAGTCAAAAGAGGTTTTAGGAGGTGGTTTTCCTTTAGTCTTTAGTGGTTGAGGGCAGCAGGATTGTGTTCCCTTCGATGGTTCCCATGTGAGCCCTCTGTGTGTATTCATCCCCTCCCCAAGCATGTATGGTTGAGGGATTGAGAGAGATGGAGAGGATTGAGTGGAGAGTCTTGTAATCATCCTTTTGTTTGAATGTCCATGCGTATGGGGACGTATCTGTAATCATCTTGTTCCAAGAAATGAAATCTCTGAAGTTTCTTTTGTGCAGCCTCTCTGTTCTTCGTTTTCCATTTTAAGAGATTTCATGACTTTTTGATTTTCGAGTTCTTGCTTTTGCTGGGATTGTTCAAAATGGGTTGCTATGACATGGGAGATGCTCAAAAGCCATTTGGCTAGTCAATTCCATGAGCAAACTTTGTGTAATTTCAGTTTTTCCCATTTGGCTTCCTCTGTTCTTAGATTTCTCATTCTAGGGTTTGAGCAAGATTTTGTTTCCCTCAATGAGATGGCATGAAATTTGGACTGGATTGCCCCATGGCTATTGCTAACATATCCTCAAAATTTCATGGCCAAAGGATCAACGACGGAGGAGTAATTTGATTTTTGGGGGAGTTCCTGTAAGCTTTCAAGTTGGGGCTTAAATCTGAAATTTCAGGTTTTCAGTTGGATTCCTTTGTGTCTTAGCTCCTTAAAGTTGCTTAGAATAGTCCTTTGAAGCTTTGTATTAATTTGGTTTGAAGTTTTTCCTCTCTTCCTTTTGATCGTGGCAATTTTCTGAAAAGAACAGTGTTCGGAGCTGCCTCCTGATACTTTCGGCCAGCAGGATTTCTTCAGGTTGGCTACAGTGACTTTCTTAGCCTCCAGCGTGAGCTTCTCCTTTGGGCGTTTTTCTTTTTTTTTTCTTTTACTGTTCTTTGACCATTTTGCATGCAGATCAAACGACATTATTTTCAGCTGAAATTTTTACTGGTTAATCTCTGATTTACGCTGAATTTTTCAGTGCCGCATGTGTTCCAAATTTCAGCAAAATTATTTTTATTTTCTGTGAGGTGCTTTGTTTTGCATCTTTTTGAAAGATCAGTGTTTGATTTCTCGGGGGCGATTTTGAAGCGAGCGACATTCACCCCCCTCTGTCGCCATTTCGGTCCTACAATTGGTATCAGAGCCGGTTAGCTCTAATCAATAGATCTTAACCTGTCTCAAGAGCCATGGCGACGGACAAATACTCGACCAAACCGCCCGTTTTCGATGGCATCTGTTGTAGGGGTGGCCTCCACCTAAACCCAGCAGGCCTGTTGGAAGACTACAAAGACCAGAGTAGAACATGTGCAATGACTCAAATACCCTTAGGGGGATACACAGATGTAAGGGCATGATTGTAAAAACACCCCCCACATGAATATATATAACGGGATGAGGGGAGGAAGGCAACACACTTCCCACTCCCCACTACCACTTCTCTCTCTGTTTGGTCTGTAACCACAACAGCTGGCGCCGTCTGTGGGGAGGACGAAGGCAAGCCTGAAGATCAAAGAAGAAGATGGCACCGAAAAAAAGCTTCATCGGCGGCGGGGAAGGAAAAGGAGACGGTCGGGACAGAGTGGCGCGTGAGCACCAGGGCCCCAGCGTCGGCTGTCGCGGCTGTGAGCGTCGGCGTTCGCGCGACGACGACAACCAACCCCGCCACTGCGACTACGACGACTGCTCCGGCCACCTTCGTCGTAACGCTCACCGGCTGCGCGGATCAAGGGAGCGCAGGAGACCGTGGCAGAGCAGCTGACGGGGCGGAACCTTGCAACACGATCACCCCCGTGCCGACCCACCCGCCTGGCGCGCCAACGACCCCGGCGACATCTGCGGCGGAAGGCGCTCTCCGGGCAACCATCCACGCATCCCAGCAGAAGATAGGGGACCTCCGAGGAGCCGTCCGAGACATGCAGAAGGCTCGAAGCCAGCAAGTCACGTCAGCGGTCGCGTCGGAGTCCACTCCGGAAAGGGCGGACGGCCGCGGCGCTCTTACACCGACCCACCTGCCGCTGCAGCACGCCGACCTGGGGCCTCCGCTTTCGGCAAGGCTACAACGGGCGAGGTGGCCCGAAGATTGCGAGTTCCCCAATATCATTGAGCCGGGCAAAGGCGAGACGGACCCTGGGGACTTCGCGCACGTGTGCGAGGCGGCAATCGAAGAGCATGCGCGGGATGAGGAACAAGTGCGGAGGCGCAGTACTCCCACCCCCAACCTTGCCCCCGTCAAGGGCTCGCCGCTCGAGGAAGGTCATGGTTCCCTGGAGCGGGCCCACGGTCGACAACTTAGGGAGGATACTCCCGGGAGCGGCGGCACAGAAAAGCAGGATAAAACGCTCGAAGGCACGCACAAGCCCCGACGCCACCAACGTAGGCAACAAAGGGCCCACCAGGGCCTCGGCATCAAGAGTATTCTTCGAAGACTGACCCCCGTCCGACGCGGAGGGAGCGGGGGACGAGAAGCCAGACCCGGGTCTGGCGGGCGCCCCCGCGTGCAGCAAGAGCCCTTGGATTACGGCAGCTGGTGCGAGGTGCACGGTTACGGCGACCACCGCACGGAGGCGTGCGCTGCGCTCCTGACACTGCGACGCACGATGGCCGAACCCCGGGCCTCGCCCTCCCAGCCACTTCCCAAAGCGCAGAAGCATTATTCGCGGGACAATCCCCCGCGAGCACCCACCGGAGAGGACACACGGTGCCGCGCCGTAAGCGTCATCACCGGCGGGTCCTTGCCTCGGGCCCCCTCGGAGCGGCCGCACCTGTGGATGCCGCCCTGTAGTATCACCTTCGACCTGAATGACGCCAGAGGAGTGGAGTACCCTCACCAAGACCCTCTGGTCATCCAGGCCCACATAGCACATTGTGAGGTCAGGCGCATCCTGGTTGACGGGGGAAGCTCTGCGAACGTTTTGATCGCGGGGACCCTCGATCGCATGGGAATCCCTCGCAGCCGACTAGAGCAGCCAGGAGCCCCTCTTCAAGGCTTCGGAGGCCAACCGCGACAGGCGTTAGGACATGTGTCCCTCCCGGTCACGTTCCGCCAAGAAGGTAACAAGGGCAACATCCGGACCGAACATGTCCTCTTCGACGTCGTGGACATCCCGCACTCGTACAACGCCATATTGGGCCGACCTGCCATCAACTCCTTCGAGGCGATCGCGCACCCGGCCTTTTTATGTATGAAGCTCCCGGGTCCGGAGGGCGTCATCACTGTCTTCGGCGACCAGGACCTGGCTAGGCGCACGGAGGCCGCCAGCCGGATCCCGCATCGCTCGGTACATGCCCTCTCCGGCGCCCCCGGGGAGGGGCCCTCCGCTCCCGGATGGACGCCGAAGCCTCGGCCCGAAGGCGGAGTCAAGACGATGCCACTCCAGAGGGAGGGACAGTTTGTATCCATCGGCGAGGGGCTTCCCCCGGAAGTCGAACGAGATCTGCTCCAAGTGCTTCAAAACAACGCAGACATCTTCGCATGGTCTCCCGAGGACCTCAAGGGCGTTAATCGAGCGGTAATCGAACATCGCTTGGCGGTCCGCCCCGACGTTAAGCCGGTCAAGCAAAGGCTGCGGCGCATGTCGATGGATCGGCAGCAGGCGGCCAAGGCAGAGGTGGAGAAGCTTCTCCGGGCCGGGGTCATTCGCGAGGTCCACCACCCAGAGTGGCTCGCTAACCCAGTATTAGTCAAAAAGGCCAACGGGGCCTGGCGTATGTGCATCGACTTCACAGCGCTCAACAAGGCGTGCCCAAAGGATAATTACCCTTTGCCGCGCATCGATCAGCTCGTCGATGCCACCGCCGGGTGCGAGCTAATGAGTTTCCTGGACGCCTATTCAGGCTATCATCAGGTCTACATGGCTGAAGACGACGAGGAGAAGACCAGTTTCATCACGCCGATCGGGACTTTCTGCTTCGTCAGAATGCCCTTCGGCTTGAAGAATGCAGGCGCTACCTTCACCCGTCTCGTCGCGCTGGCCTTGGCCGTCCAGCTCGGGAGGAACGTGGAGGCTTACGTCGATGACGTGGTAGTCAAGACTCGACACCTTGCGCTGCATGGCCGGGACCTCCAAGAGACCTTCGACAACCTAAGAAAGGCCGGCATCAAGCTCAACCCCGACAAATGCGTCTTCGGCGTGCAAGCGGGCAAACTCCTGGGTTTCCTCGTATCCGGCCGAGGCATCCAGGCGAACCCCGACAAGGTCGACGCCATCTTGGGTATGGAGCCACCCAAGACGACGAGGGAGGTCCAGAGGCTGGCGGGCCGCATGGCAGCCCTAAGTCGTTTCCTGTCTAAAGCGGCGGAGCGGGGCTTGCCGTTCTTTAAGACACTCCGCGGATGTGACGGATTTCGTTAGGACAACGAGTGCGCGGAGGCTTTCAGCGAACTTAAGAAGCATCTCGCAAGTCTCCCTACCCTGGTCGCCCCAGAACCAGAGGCTCCCCTCTTGCTTTACCTGGCCGCATCAGTTACAGCGGTCAGTGCCGTCCTGGTTTTAGAAGAAGGAGCCACGCAACGGCCTGTATACTTCGTCTCTGAAGCCCTCCAAGGTGCCAAGACAAGGTACACGGAGCTCGAGAAGCTCGCCTACGCGCTGATCATGGCCTCCAGAAAACTCCACCACTATTTTCTGGCCCATCCGATCACGGTGCCTTCCTCCTTTCCCTTGGCAGAAATGTTACACAACAAGGAGTCCACGGGGCGCATTGGCAAATGGGCTGCTGAGCTTGCCAAGTTCTCCCTAACCTACGCCTCACGGACAACGATCAAGTCCCAAGTTCTCGCCGACTTTATCGCAGAGTGGACTCCGTCGGCTCAGATCGTCCAGAAGAACGTCGACCCGGTCTGGATGCTCACCATCGACGGAGCTTACAGCGTCGCGGGCGCGGGTGTAGGCGCGATAATTGTCACGCCCGAGGGGCAGCGCCTCCTGTATTCGGCACGCCTCGCTTTCCCGGCTACCAACAATACAGCCGAGTATGAGGCGCTGCTCTTCGGCCTGACAAAGCTCAAGGCAATCGGGGCGCGGCGAGTGCTCGTTCGCACGGACTCGCGTCTGGTGGCGGGTCATGTCGACAAGTCTTATCAAGCCAAGGACCCGGAGCTGGCCAAGTACCTGGTAGCGGTTAGAGCAAGGGAACGGCACTTCCTGGGTGTAACAGTCAAGGCCATCCCTCGGGCGGAGAATGAGCAAGCCGACGCCCTCGCGAAGGCGGCCAGCCAACAACTGTCACCTCCCGACGGGGCGTTCTACGAGGTGTTGCCACAGGCGGCCATAGCGCAAGATAGCCAGGACGCGGCCGTCGTCTACCACATCATCCCACAGGGCGACTGGTGGGAGCCCATCTTTAACTTCCTACATGGCATCGCCGAACCAGACGACCCCGCCGAGTTACGGCATCTACAGCACCGCGCCAGGTCCTTCCAGGTGTTTGAAGAGACACTCTACAAAAAGGGAGTCTGTGCGCCACTCTTGCGGTGCCTCTCGGTCGAGGAAGGGAGAAACCTCCTTGCGGACATCCACGCAGGTGCGTGCGGGTCTCACCTAGCAGCAAGGTCTTTGGTCGGTAAGGCGTTCAGGCAAGGCTTTCACTAGCCAACTGCCATCGCCGATGCCCAGGACCTCGTGCGCCGGTGTCAAGGATGCCAGTGGATGGGGCGCATCATCCGCAGGCCCCCGACGCACCTCAATCCCATCCCTCCAGTGTGGCCGTTGGCACGCTGGGGCCTCGACATAGTAGGACCGCTTCCCCGAGCCCCGGGAGACCTGCGATTTGTCGTGGTCGCACTGGAGTACTTCTCCAGATGGCCGGAGGCGGTAGCCCTAGCTAAAATAACCTCGACGGCCATGCAACGCTTCCTCTGGCAGAACATTATATGCCGCTTCGGCGTGCCCAGGGAGCTCACCGTCGACAACGGCCTACAATTCGACGCCACCCTATTCAAAGAGTATTGCGATGGCATGGGCATCACGCTCCGATTCGCCTCAGTGGGGCACCCCCAGTCCAACGGAGCTGTGGAGAGGGCGAACGGCGCTATCTCGGCCGCTGTCAAGAAGCGCCTGGTCGGGCTGCCGAAAGGCAAGTGGCCGAGCGAGCTCCACAGCGTCCTTTGGTCCCTCCGCACAACGGCAACACGCCCGACGGGGTTCACGCCCTTTAAGCTCCTCTTCGGCGACGAAGCAGTGACGCCCGAAGAAATCAAGGCTGGCTCACGGAGGGTCCTCGTCCCAGCGCCAGAGAAAGAGCGCCGTGTGTCCTTGGATCTCCTCGACGGTGTGCGGGCGAGGGCGACCCAACATGCCGAGAAGTATGCAAGACAGACAGTGCGTGCTCGGGACCGCTCTGTATACCCACGAACGTTCCGGCCCGGGGACCTCGTCCTCAGATTGGCGCTCCACGCGGAGACCGTGGGCAAGCTGGAGTCCAAGTGGGAAGGTCCCTTCATTGTCCTAGAAGCATTGCAGAAGGAGGCATACCGCCTTGCCACGCTCGAGGGACAGACTCTCCGTCATACATGGAACGCCGACAAGTTGCGGCGGTACTATGCCTAGCAGCAACACGGCAAGTGTAGCGGCGCCAGTTTTCTGTTGCATGGTGCTCACCCGCGCAAACGGGAGTTCAATAAAGCTTGCCGTTCCTAAAGTTGCTTACCCCGCCAGTCCACGGACTCTAAATAAGACGTAGCGTCGAGGTCGCCTCCGCACGCGAGAGTCTCCGGACTATAAAGAAGTCGTAGCGTCGAGGTCGCCTCCGCACGCGCCAGTCCACGGACTCTAAATAAGACGTAGCATCGAGGTCGCCTCCGCACGCGAGAGTCTCCGGACTATAAAGAAGTCGTAGCGTCGAGGTCGCCTCCGCACGCGCCAGTCCACGGACTCTAAATAAGACGTAGTGTCGAGGTCGCCTCCGCACGAGAGAGTCTCCGGACTATAAAGAAGTCGTAGCGTCGAGGTCACCTCCGCACGCGCCAGTCCACGGACTCTAAATAAGACGTAGCGTCGAGGTCGCCTCCGCACGCGAGAGTCTCCGGACTATAAAGAAGTCGTAGCGTCGAGGTCGCGTCCGCACGCGCCAGTCCACGGACTCTAAATAAGACGTAGCGTCGAGGTCGCCTCCGCACGCGAGAGTCTCCGGACTATAAAGAAGTCATAGCGTCGAGGTCGCCTCCGCACGCGCCAGTCCATGGACTCTAAATAAGACGTAGCGTCGAGGTCGCCTCCGCATGCGCCAGTCCACGGACTCTAAATAAGACGTAGCGTCGAGGTCCGCCTCCGCACGCACTCTACGGAGTATAAATAAGACGCAGCGGGGGGACGCCCTCGCGCGCAATAAGACGCAGATGTTTTCCCTGCGCACTCTACAGAGTATAAACAAGACACGAGTATCGTGCACGCAACGGGCGTTGCCCCCGTGCGTACTCTTCGGAGTATAAAAAGACGTGGATGTCGACCCCACGCATTCTCCGGAGTATAAGCTAACAACCTATTCCTTTGATTCACTGAGAAAACAAGGGGGTTCCGTGATTACAAGCATGGGCAGCAGTCCCCCCCCGACCTCCCCGACCGATCGCTCAACCCTGGCGCGGTCCCGGCGAGCTCGTACCGCCATTGTGGCCGCGGAACATCGCTTCAAGCCAGCGGAGAGGGTCCTCTTCTCCATGCAGCGTCTGCCACACGGCAGCTCTCGCCGCGTCCTCCCCAAAGCGATCCCAGATCCGCCGATGGAAGTTCTGCAGGCTAGGCCCGATGAAGCGAACAGCGTCCACCATCACCTCCGGCCGGCCTGGAAGATCTAGTTGCGGATTCACCAGTGCATGGGTGTGTCGGCACCCATGAGTATGAAGCATGGCGAGGGCAAGGCACGCGCCAACATAACCACAGTGTTCGCCAAAGGTTCTGGCACCACGGAGAGCAACGCTCGCTCCTTCTTGGATCAGCTCGAGCGTCTCCGTCAGCTCCTCCGGACTGTGCGTAGTGTCCGGTACATTGACGCACAAATCTCGGAGGGCCTGGTTCAGACCCTCCATGGCCCGCCATGCGGACGCGGACGCGCTGCCTAAGGCGCCACTATTCGCTGCAACAGACTCCGCCAGTTGGGTCTTTTCCTCTTCTAGGGCGGCGATCTGTTGCAGAAAGGAGTCGCGTTCCGCAGCTGCAGCACGCTTGACTGCTTCGGTCTCCAATCGCGCTTCCTCGGCCTCCAGTTGCACGGCCTCCATGGTGCCCCCCAGCGCGCGAAGCTCTTCATCCTTCGCCGCGCAAGCGTCGTTCGCAGCACGAAGGCTGGCTTCCATAGCTCTCCGCTCCCGAACGCGCGCCTCGTCAAACGCCCGGCTGATGGCAAGCGACTGACAGGAACAACGACTCAGCAAACGCCAGAGGTACCCTCGCAACCGAAGCGCACATACTTACCCTTATTTCCGAAGCCTGCAGCGCGAGTGCTAGGTGGTCTCCTTCGCACGAGGACAACGTCTGTCGGTCAAGACCGTTGTTCGCACGCTCCGCGGCCGCCGTGAGGACACGAAGTACCTCCAAGCGCGGGAGGAAGTCCGAGAGAACGGGCTCGGATCCCACCACGTCAGAAGTCGCCAACGCGCCGGCCACCTCAGCTGCAGCAAGCGCGAAGGGGACACTCTGTACAGGATTTCGGACTTCGCGCGCGCCTTCGTTGCTCGACCCTTCGCGTCCGGAAGACCTAGTCTCTCCTGAGGTCGATGGAATAAGCGAGCAGATCGGAGAGAGTTTCGCGAAGTCGCAGGAAGAAAGGGAGTCGCACCTACCTTCTACGCCCCCCGTCGCAGCGAGAGATATCGCTGGCTCGATCGCAGGTCGCGGTGCAACTGCCTCGGTGCCCGGCGTGAAGGCCCCTTCGGCCGCGCCAGGCTTCATCCCGAGGCAGGAACCCGCAACGCTGTATCGACCCTTCGGAGGCGACAGGGACTGGATCCGAGGGCGCTTCGCCTGCGGCAGGTCAAGCGACTCTTCCGCGGCGCTCCCAGGCGTAGGCCTGGTAGCACCAGTAATAACGGCCGCAGGGGGTGCACCGATAACGGCCGCAGGGGGTGCACCGATAACGGCCGCAGGAGGTGCATCTTGGCCGATGGTAGCAGGCGGTACTGAACCGCTGTCCACAGTCCCCTCGCCGGCGACAGTGTCCTCCCCCGAGTTGGCGGGCTCTAATCCGACGGTAGCCGTCGGCGCAAGCCCGCCGGCAGCGGCAGGGGCTACCGGAGGAGTCGAGGAGGCGCGCCCCTTCGAGCCGGCGCTGGCCGTCGACGTGCCTAGGCGGTCGCTTATGGTGGCCGCGGAGCGGGTCCGCCGCCGCAAAGACGGCGTCCCTGCTCGACTGCCATCACCGGGATGGCCCGGGGCGTCTGCGGGAGCCTCCGCCGGGATAGCGCGTTCAGGCACCGCAATGCCCAAGGCCTCGCAGGTGCGGTTTAGCCGCCCTTGCTTAGCCGCGGCGACTGTGGCCTCACGAGCTCGGTGTTCTTTCAGCGTGTACGGGCCGAGGAGCCCCGCAACCGCATGCTCCGCGTCCTCCAGCCGAGTCACTGCACAGAGGGTAACAAAACAGTCAAGCAGGGACCACGCAGGTTCAAGGGCGTACATACAGATGCGCTCGGCGACTTACAAGGAGCGGAAGGCGGAAGCAGGCGGGAGATGGACGGGCTCAACCCGTCCTCACGGTCGTCGCCCCGTCCAGCATACTTCCACTTGGAGAGTGGTGCCACCCCGTACATGGTGAACTCCTCGGCCAAATCACGCATGCTCATCCGACGGGCGACGCCGACAAGGCTCTCTAGCCTTTGCGTGTCATCCACCTCCGCTTTCAGGCTCGGCGAACTGTTGAACGCGATCGGCCCGCCTCGGCAATATAGGCCGCTCGGCTCGGTCACAAGATAGTAAAACCACTGCCGCGTCCACCCGGATTCCCGTTTCCCCGGGAAGGCTGCGGCAGGGAACAACGTCGAACACGATGCCCGGAGCATGAAGTCCACATTGCCAAAGTTGGACACCGCCCCCTCAACTTTCCGGGACTGGCACCGTGCATCGTGCAGAGTGGCGAACAGGCTCGCACTGGGACGCCGCCCTTCTGTCCGCATCGCCCAAGCATAAACAGCCAAGCGGATTATGGCGTTTGGCGTCAGCTGAGCTACCTCCAACCCGTAGGCCCGTAGCACTTCGCCCACAAACAATGTGGGGGGAATCCGCAGGCCAGCGTCGAGGAAAGCGACGAAGATAATCGCCTCCATTGCCCGGGGCTTCGGCTCCGTCTCGTTACGACCAGGTAGGCGGGCCCCATTGCGATCGTGGATCTTCCCTTTCCGCTCAAGTCGCCGCAGCACCTCTTCGGTTACGCGGCTCCTCCCTAGCACGCGGGAGCAACGGCCCCCCGAGTGCTCCATGGCGATCCACCACCTGTTGGCACGGGAGCTCACCCGCGGCGCCAGCGCATACCCCTTAGGCGGATGGCGCTCCTCGTCCCGGCCCGGCAAGGAATCGCTGCCGGGTTGGCGCGGGGCGTCGTCATGCTCGGCCATTACTCTCGCAAATTGCGGCGAAGGAAGCAAAACGAGCAGCAGCGGGCGCGGCGGGCAGCGCGAGAAAAGGCAAAGCAAGGTGGTAGGCAAGAAGGAGTGCTCCCACCTCAACAAGGCGCTTTATAAGGCCCGCTCGCCTCCCTTGCGGTTTCAGACGCAGGCAGGCCAAGCGTACAACGGTTCGGATACCGTCATTGGGAAAAAAGGGTCGCCGGGGCCTAGAGGGGCGTGCCTGGTAGATGGCCAGACAGCGCACGGACGCCACCACGCCCTCAACACGCGTCCCCAGATTCCTGGGGAAGAGGCGAACGGTCGCAGTCATGCAACTGCTCACATCCCACGACGCGCCAATGGCGAGTCGACGCGTGCCCCACAACGGCATGCCAGACTGCACTGCAACCTCTGCCAGGACAGGCGTCGGCGGAATTCCAGCCGCCATTAAAAGCGCACTATCCGTCCACGTGGCCACGGTAGCCCCCAAAGCGGCAAGGCCAGCGGCGCGCACGCACCTCTACTTCGACTTGGGCGCCAGCTCCGCTGCCACCCGTTCGAAGGGTAGGGGACGGAGCGCGCGCGCGCCTCTACTTCGACTCGGGCGCCAGCTCCGCTGCCACCCATTCGAAGCGTAGGGGACGGAGCGCGCGCGCGCCTCTACTTCGACTCGGGCGCCAGCTCCGCTGCCACCCGTTCGAAGGGTAGGGGACGGAGCGCGCGCGCGCCTCTACTTCGACTCGGGCGCCAGCTCCGCTGCCACCCGTTCGAATGGTAGGGGACGGAGCGCGCGTGCCTCTACTTCGACTCGGGCGCCAGCTCCGCTGCCACCCGTTCGAAGGGTAGGGGACGGAGCGCGCGCGCGCCTCTACTTCGACTCGGGCGCCAGCTCCGCTGCCACCCGTTCGAAAGGTAGGGGACGGAGCGCGCGCGCCTCCACTTCGACTTGGGCGCCAGCTCCGCTGCCACCCGTTCGAAAGGTAGGGGACGGAGCGCGCGCGCCTCCACTTCAACTTGGGCGCCAGCTCCGCTGCCACCCGTTCGAAGGGTAGGGGACGGAGCGCGCGCGCCTTGGCTTCGGCTCGGGCGCCAGCTCCGTTGCCACCCGTTCGAAGGATAGGGGACGGAGCGCGCGCGCCTTGGCTTCGGCTCGGGCGCCAGCTCCGCTGCCACCCGTTCGAAGGGTAGGGGACGGAGTGCGCGCGCGCCTCTGCTTCGACTGGGGCTCCAGCTCCGCTGCCACCAGTTCGAAGGGTAGGGAACGGAGCGAGCGCGCGTAACCACTTCGACATCAGCCACAGCTTCACCCGCAGACGCTCCGGAGCACGTTAACATTATGCAAGACCAGAGAAGTTCACAGGCCGCAGGGACGGAGGGGGCCAAGGGACTCGGCAACATGGCTTCGGCCCAGTGAAGCCCTTCACCATGAGAGGCTCCTGTTGTAGGGGTGGCCCCCACCTAAACCCAGCAGGCCTGTTGGAAGACTACAAAGACCAGAGTAGAACATGTGCAATGACTCAAATACCCTTAGGGGGATACACAGATGTAAGGGCATGATTGTAAAAGCACCCCCCACATGAATATATATAACAGGATGAGGGGAGGAAGGCAACACACTTCCCACTCCCCACTACCACTTCTCTCTCTGTTTGGTCTGTAACCACAACAGCATCGATTACCCCTTCTGGAAGAGCCGAATGGAGACATACATCCAGGCCCAGGGGTACGTCATCTGGCGCAAGGTCAAGGTCCGGTTTGAGGTTCCTGCCGATGAGAACATCAATGCCGGGAACATAGCTGATGTTGAGGCGAATGCTAAGGCGAGGAACATCATTATCCAGGGCCTGAGTCGTAGTGAGTTTGACCGCATCTCTCATCTCTTGTCCGCCTTCGATATCTGGGAGACCCTCGATGCATACCATGAGGGCACCACCTAGATTAAGACGGTGCGACAGGACCAGTTCAAACGTGAGTATAACAAGTTTGAGATGCTTGCTGGTGAGTCCTTAGATGAGTGCTTTGCGCGTTTTCACAAGATCTTGAGCAACCTCCGGGCCGTCGGTCTCACATACTCCGACTCGGATAACGCTCGACAGATGCTCACTGCACTCGATCTGCGTGTTTGGGAGATGAAAGTGACCACCATCAAAGACACGACAGACCTCTCGACCTTGACTCTTGACGCGCTGTTCTCGCGCCTCAAGACTCACAAGATTGACGTTGTCTCTCGTAGGTCGAAGTCACAGTCGATGGCTTTGGTCACCGATCTCGTTTCGGCTTTTGGTCATTCTTCTGATTCACTCTGTGGTTTCTCCCTTGCTGCTCTATGTGACGTAACTGATGATCAGTTAGAGCAGCTCGAGGATGAGCAACTGGCCCTCCTAGCTCGGAAGTTTTCCCATGCTTACAAGAGGAGGAGGGACAGATAGAGGGGAGGACCCGTGATTTGCTTCGAGTGTGGTGGCCCCAACCACATTCGGGCAAACTGCCCCAAGCTGGAGAAGGGCAAAGCTGACTACGGCGGTTCGGGCAAGAACGACTACACCGACAAGAACCGCAACAAGAAGCCTCCAGCGCACCCTCAAGGCAAGAAGAAGTTCCGCGACTTCGGGAAGGCCAAGAAGCTGTTCCACCGCGTCCTCACCGCCTTCGACGACCTCAATCTCAGCGAGGTAGAGGGTTGGAGCGACGACGACGGGACGGGCGATCAAGACCCCAAGAGCGGCGACGACTTCTCCGGCATGTGCTTCATGGCCCTCGAGGGCGAACTGAGCGACAGCGAGCTGTACTCCGACTCGGACGAGGTATGCCCCACTTACGACCAGCTCAATCATGCTTTTCTTAAGCTAGGTGGTTTTCATGCTAGAGCTAGGACTAGGTGTACCGAGTTAGAGAAGGAAGTAGATAGATTGTCACTAGAGATAATTGCTCTTACATCTGCTCCTGCTAGTGATGATTGTGATACATGCTCTGCTTTGTTGGGTGAATTGGAGAAGTTCAGGACCTCGCATGATAGTTTGTCCTCCGAGCTTGATACTGTTAAGGTGGAGAACATTAGTCTGTTGGCTGAACTAGAGATGAGTAGGATTGCTTCTATTTCATCTGCTCCTGTTGAGACTAGTGCTTGCACCTCATGTGAGGATAATGACAATGCTTTTAGAGGCCTTTATACCATGTTGCTTGATCTGCCCGAGTCATGTGAAAATTGCAATAAGCTGAAGTCGAACCTAAAACGGGCAGATCACAAGATTGCTGAGTTGCATGTTTCTTTACTTGAGCCTGTTGTTTCTTGCACCAATTGTCCAAAATTAACCCTTGAACTTGAATCTGTTTCTAAGCAATTCCAAGAGATGATTGATCAAAACAACAAATTGGCTCAGTTTGCGACTAAGGATCCTGTTAGCTCACCATGCATTAGTTGTGACAAACTAAAACTTGAACTCGTTGCTTTGAATGATAAATGTGTGAAGCTAACTAAGGACTTATTAGAGAAGTCATCAACTTCTTGTGATGTGATTGCTGAGGAGGGGGAGAAGCCCCAGGGTAAGGTAGAGACGCTTAGTGACGCGAGCCAACTTGCTAGCAGTAGGACTGTCCATTCTGAGTCGGCTGTGCGTGCACAAGCCATTCGTTCCTCTGCTATTGGTTCTTCATCTGCTTCCTTACCTCCTGCTGTTCCCTCTTCCCCCTGCTCTTCTTGCACCTCTCTCTTTCGGGAGTGTCAGTATCTTATGAACACTCTCGAGAGATTTGTAGGCGGCAAGAAGAAGCTTAATCTTATTCTAGACCAGTCCAAGATTTGCAGATTTAATCAGGGTCTAGGATATGATTTCTGTGAGGATATGAGTAAGCATCCACCTGCTATTCTCCGACCCATCGTAGGAGGTGTGATCGAGATTGAGCCCAGATCTGATGAGGTTAAATTCAAATCAGCGGGATTTGTCCAAGGGATCTCTGACAGCAAGGTGATTCCACCTGTTGCTTCGGCCTCTCAGAAGGCGAAGCCTCTTCGTGCTACTTCCACCTCTCAGAAGGTGAAGTACCACTGCACCTTCTGTCAGAAGGATGGGCACTCGATCGAGAGATGCTTCAGGCGCGCCAGGATTGCGCGAAGAGATCGTGCAGAGGCACTTAGGCGTATTCAGGGTCAGCCCCAGATCCTGAGTGCACCTAAGACTAGCACGAGGAACAGGTTTGCTTCTGACGGGTTTGGGCAGCATCGAGGACTTGGTTTTTCTGAGTCTTCCGGTTTTCGTCCTCATGCTGCTCCGGGTCGTGACTTCCGCCGTCCTGAGGGTACATCTCGTTTCCCCCGTCGAGACAGTTACCCACGGCGTGATCAGCGTGTTGTCGGTGTTCCGACTCGCTCTCCCGTAGCAGTCGGACCCCGCAACAGCTTCAGGTCTGCTCATAGACCTTCTGCTTCTTTGAGTCACGGAGAGCGTAGGGTAGATAGAGGTCAGTCGTGTTTGACTACTTCATCTGCTCCACGTGTTACTCGGTATTGGGTGCCAAAATCTCTCTTGATTTATCCCAGTACTAAGACTTTACTCTCTGTTTGACTCAGGTTTGCCGGGTAGGGAAGGAGAAGGTTTGGCTTGTAGACTCCGGTTGTTCTCGTCATATGACCAGAGACTCCCGTTGGTTCTCCTCCCTAGCCCGCGCTCCAGGTGATGAGACGATCACCTTCGGAGACGCTTCGTCTGGGCGCGTCATCGCCAAAGGTACTGTGCATGTTAATGCTTCTTTTATTCTTAAGGATGTTGCCTTGGTTAGTAAGCTGCAGTACAATTTGCTTTCCATTTCTCAGCTTACCGATGACGGTTTCGAGGTGAGCTTCAAGAAAAACGCTTGCAAAATTCTTGATTCTTCAGGTAGTCTGGTTTGCGGGATCTCTCGTTATGGGAGGATCTTTCGTGCTGATTTTTCTGATTCTTCTGGTGATCCTCTCCGGTGTTTGGTTGCCTCAGAGTCCCGTGATTTGACCTTCTGGCATAGGAGACTTGGTCATATTGGATTTGACCATTTGACCCGAGTTAGCGGCCACGACCTCATTCGTGGTCTGCCGAAGCTCAAAATGGTCAAAGATCTTGTTTGCGCTCCATGCCGGCACGGCAAGATGGTTGCTGCTTCACATCCTCCGGTCACTGTGACCATGACTGATGCACCAGGACAGCTGCTCCATATGGACACTGTTGGACCAGCTCGAGTGCAGTCAGCCGGAGGGAAGTGGTATGTACTTGTTGTGGTCGATGACTATTCGAGGTTCTCTTGGGTGTTTTTCTTAGCTTCGAAGGATGAGACATTTTCACTTTTCCGAGGTCTTTTTAGTAGGCTTTCTGTTGAGCTCCCGGGTGCCTTACGAGCGATTCGCAGTGACAATGGCACAGAGTTCAAGAATTCCTACTTCGAGAGTTTCTGTGGTGAGACAGGTGTAGAGCACCAGTTCTCTTCTCCGCACGTCCCACAGCAGAATGGCGTCGTGGAAAGGAAGAACCGTACCTTGGTCGAGATTGCCAGGACGATGCTCGATGAGTACTCTACACCTAGGAAGTTTTGGGCTGAGGCTATTGCGACCGCGTGCCATGTTTCGAATCGAGTTTTTCTTCGGGCACACTTGCACCGCACTTCTTATGAGTTGAGATACGGGCGAAAACCCAGCGTCTCTCATTTTCTTTTGTTTGGTTGCAAGTGCTTTATTCTGAAGTCCGGGAATCTAGATAAGTTCGAGTCACGTTCTTGTGATGGGATCTTTCTAGGTTACTCGCCTTCTTCGCGGGCTTATAGGGTCTGGAACTGCGAGTCTAGCAAAATGGTAGAGACCTGTGAGGTGACCTTTGACGAGGCCAGTCCGGGGACTAGGCCTGATATCTCAGGTTCTTTAGAGCAGTCCGAGACCATCTTCGTGGATGACGAGGACGATGGAGATGAGGGTTGTCTACCCGATCCAGTCCCTTATCCACCCCTTGAGGTGCCGTCTTCTACCGCACCTCCAGGTGATCAGCCCATGCCTTCTGCTTCCTCTGGAGCTAGTGGCTCTGTTCCTACCTCGTCAGCTCACGAGGTAGAGGCCACTTCTTCATCTCATCCTGGACCTCCCCGACATATCCAGAAAAGACATCCTTCTGGCAGATGATTGGAGACCTGTTCGAGCGTGTTACTCGCTCAAAATCTGGCTTATCTCAATTCTGTCTCCACTCTGCTTTCATTACCTCCTTTGAGCCCAAGGATATTTCTCATGCTCTTTCCGATGAGTCTTGGGTCAATGCCATGCATGAGGAGTTAGAAAATTTCGAGAGGAACAAGGTCTGGTCGCTTGTCGAGCCCCCGCGAGGTCACAATATTATTGGGACTAAGTAGGTGTTCAAGAACAAGTTGAGCGAGGATAGAGTGGTTATTCGAAACAAGGCTAGACTGGTAGCTCAGGGGTTTTCCCAGGTTGAGGGTCTAGACTTCGAGGAGACCTTTGCCCCTGTAGCTCGACTTGAGGCCATTAGAATCCTGCTTGCCTTTGCAGCTTCTAAGGGTTTCAAGCTCTACCAGATGGACGTCAAGAGTGCCTTCCTTAATGGAGTCATTGAGGAAGAAGTTTACGTCAGACAGCCTACAGGTTTCGAGAACCCCAAATACCCACACCATGTCTTCAAGCTTTCCAAAGCGTTGTATGGACTTAAGCAGGCCCCCAGAGCTTGGTATGAGAGGCTTAAGTCCTACTTGTTGAGTCATGGGTTTGAAATGGGTAAAGTAGACAAGACCTTGTTCATCCGCTGTCATGGCAATGACCTTCTGCTCGTCCAGATCTATGTCGATGACATCATCTTTGGCGGCTCTTCCCATACTCTGGTTTCACAGTTCTCGGATGTCATGAGCACCGAGTTTGAGATGAGTATGATGGGCGAGTTGACCTTCTTCCTTGGCTTCCAAATCAAGTAGACTCGGGAGGGTACATTTCTTCATCAGGGAAAGTACACTCGTGACCTCCTAAGACGCTTCGACATGAGTGATGGTAAGCCTGTGTGGACTCCCATGGCTTCTACAGCTTATCTTGACCCAGATGAGGACGGCGAGCCAGTTGATCAGAAAGAGTTCAGAAGTATGATCGACTCCCTTCTTTACCTCACTGCCTCGAGACCAGACATACACTTCTCTGTGTGTCTGTGTGCTCGTATCTCACCGCCAGGCGGTGAAGCGCATCTTTCGGTACCTTCGAGCTACCATTGACTATGGCATCTGGTACTCTTCCTCATCCTGTCTTTCCTTGAGAGCCTTCTCGGATGCAGACTTTGCCGGCTGTAGGATAGATAGGAAGAGCACTTCTGTCACTTGCCAATTCATTGGCACTTCTTTCATTTCTTGGTCTTCAAGGAAGCAGTCCGGTGTTGTACAGTCCACTGCAGAGGCCGAGTACGTTGTTGCTGCCAGTTGCTGCAGCCAAGTGCTTTGGATGGTCTCGACCCTGCGGGACTTTGGTTTAGCGATAGACAGTGTTCCACTCTTTTGTGATAACACTTCTGCGATTAACATTGCTAAGAACCCAGTGCAGCACTCTCGAACCAAGCACATTGATATCCGATACCACTTCCTTAGAGACCATGTAGAGAAGGGTGATATAGTGCTCCAATTTGTGGAGAGTGACCACCAGTTGGCTGACATCTTCACCAAGCCTTTGAATAGCTCGAGGTTTTCAGCTCTACGGGGAGAGCTTGGGGTGGTTTGTCCTTATGGACTGTAGTGAGGGGGAGCTTTGGGCTTTACTATATTACTTATGCTTCTGTCTCATTTCTGCTGCTTTGCACACGGGGTGCATTTGGGTTTAGTCCTTCTAGCATAGGTGTTTAGGTGACCACATGTGTATGATGAGTAATTGACATTGGTTTAGGTGAGTCGAGTTTGGTTTGCGTAGTTCGGAGTCGAGTCGTTGCATGGCGCAATCGGACTCAGTCGGACTTGGTCAAACTTAGTCGTATGGGATTAGGATGCATATTCTAATATTTTCGACAGGTTTGGACTTCGGCATGGTAAGTGATGTTATTTACGCTTTCATGTATCGAGCGGTGCTATTTGACGTGTTTCTTGTCTGTGTGGCTGCAGGACGTTGAGGCGAAGTCGTGGCGAGACACGGTGGACCGGACTAGGCGCAGGTGGCGCTGAGGTCAGAACGGTCGGGATGTGTCGAAGACGACGTGGACTCGAGGTGGTTGCGAGGCGTGCGAGTCAAGGAGCGCGGAAGCTTCCCGGAAGGTGCACGAGGGGCGAATCGGGAAATTCGCGTGGCTGCACAAGCGGGAGCGGGCTCCGTTGGACTTAGCGGGCGTAACGGGGCGGAGACTCGTTAGCCGTAGGCTATAAATACATGTGAGGGGCTGCATGCCCACTTGAGCACTTGGAGGGAATTAGGGTTAGCTCTAGTCAAAAGAGGCTTTAGGAGGTGGTTTTCCTTTAGTCTTTAGTGGTTGAGGGCAGCAGGGTTGTGTTCCCTTCGATGGTTCCCATGTGAGCCCTCTGTGTGTATTCATCCCCTCCCCAAGCATGTATGGTTGAGGGATTGAGAGAGATGGAGAGGATTGAGTGGAGAGTCTTGTAATCATCCTTTTGTTTGAATGTCCATGCGTATGGGGACGTATCTGTAATCATCTTGTTCCAAGAAATGAAATCTCTGAAGTTTCTTTTGTGTAGCCTCTCTGTTCTTCGTTTTCCATTTTAAGAGATTTCATGACTTTTTGATTTTCGAGTTCTTGCTTTTGCTGGGATTGTTCAAAATGGGTTGCTATGACATGGGAGATGCTCAAAAGCCATTTGGCTAGTCAATTCCATGAGCAAACTTTGTGTAATTTCAGTTTTTCCCATTTGTCTTCCTCTGTTCTTAGATTTCTCATTCTAGGGTTTGAGCAAGATTTTGTTTCCCTCAATGAGATGGCATGAAATTTGGACTGGATTGCCCCATGGCTATTGCTAACATATCCTCAAAATTTCATGGCCAAAGGATCAACGACGGAGGAGTAATTTGATTTTTGGGGGAGTTCCTGTAAGCTTTCAAGTTGGGGCTTAAATATGAAATTTCAGGTTTTCAGTTGGATTCCTTTATGTCTTAGCTCCTTAAAGTTGCTTAGAATAGTCCTTTGAAGCTTTGTTTTAATTTGGTTTGAAGTTTTTCCTCTCTTCCTTTTGATCTTGGCAATTTTCTGAAAAGAACAGTGTTCGGAGCTGCCTCCTGATACTTTCGGCCAGCAGGATTTCTTCAGGTTGGCTACAGTGACTTTCTTAGCCTCCAGCGTGAGCTTCTCCTTTGGGCGTTTTTCTTTTTTTTTTCTTTTACTGTTCTTTGACCATTTTGCATGCAGATCAAACGGTATTATTTTCAGCTGAAATTTTTACTGGTTAATCTCTGATTTACGCTGAATTTTTCAGTGCCGCATGCGTTCCAAATTTCAGCAAAATTATTTTTATTTTCTGTGAGGTGCTTTGTTTTGCATCTTTTTGAAAGATCAGTGTTTGATTTCTCGGGGGCGATTTTGAAGCGAGCGACATTCACCCCCCTCTGTCGCCATTTCGGTCCTACACAAAGACCAAAGAACATTCTTCCGGCACAAGTTCATCTAAACTTGATCAACATCAATCCGCACACATGCGACAACTTGCATAACAACGCTAAACAAAATTACCAATTATTTATCATCATAAATTAATCATTGTCAATTATTCATCACCAAAATATCATATACCTAGCCACATGGTCTAACACGTTTGCATCTCACCGTCGACTATACCACCCCCTCTGCTTTAGACGTCTACATCTCACCATCAACTATACCACCCCCCTCAAGAGTTTTCTCCGTAGCTGACACCAATTTCTAGCTATCATGCAATAAAAGGAAGCCCTAAACATTACTAACTATTAGCCTAGCTAGTATAACTACACGCAGCATGAGTTTGATATTTGAACAAACTAGTTAATAACTAAGAATTACGTCATGAAAAGAAAAATAAGACGTGCATGCAAACAACATCTGCGGCGCTCGAAACAGAAATAAACGGAAATGGAACATTCAATTACCTGATGGATGAAGAAGGATAGTCTTCAGAAAAAATCGATGAAGAAGAATGGCAGGCCTATCAGCAGCTGGAGGCAAAGGAAAGAAGTATGCATGGATGCATATCCACCTCCACCAACTTGAATGATGGACCGGTAAGCTTGTAGAGAAGCAGGAGAAAGGAAGATATATAGGCGAAGAACACGATAAAATCAAGCAAGGAAATAAAGCACCCACCGTTGGGGTGGGCAACGCGTTGCGAACCCTTCCGGCGAGGTCTTTGAAGCTGGAACGCAGTGACATCAAATACGCGATCACCCGGAACTGCGGCAGATGGCAGCAGGTGCGCGGCCGCAACCAGAACTTCGTCGTCTTGATCAGAACCGTCTTGTCCTGGCTGTTCCACCACTTCTTCCTGCAAGAAGGTACCCTTCAGTTGGACGACATGGGGAAGCCAAGTGATCGATGTAGTATCTAGCTAACCGGTAGTTAAGCAACAAGAAATGGGAGAGAATTAGGTATCAGGCAAGCTCTACCTGCTTTTCTTGGCCCCACCAGAGGACTGTGGCAAGGGAAGTAGAAGATGAATCCACCCACCCTTGGGATGGGCAATGCGTTGCGAACCCTCTCGGCTAGGCCAATAAGGTAGGAACGCACATACGAACTGTTAGGAATAGTTGCACATGGATTACGGAAAAGAGAAATCGGTTTTAGGCGGCCGCCTGGGCGAGCCTAGGCGCTGGGCGGAGCCCCGCCACCGCGCCTTAGCCAAAATCGGCAGGCTAGGCAGCCAGTCCACCTAAGCGGCCGTCGGCAGTCAAAGGCGGCTGTCGGCGGTCAAAGGCGGAGCCGTCGGCGGTCAAAGGTAGAGCCGTCGCCGCACGGAGATGTGTTTGGCTTGGCCACGGCGGCTGCTGGAGCTGGAAAGGAGGTGTCGGAGGAGGGGGAGAGAAGCAATCGGAGGCCAGAGAAGAGGAAAAGACGAACCTGGGCTCTAGCGACAGTACTGTGCTATAGAGGGGCGGCCACATGGGATTCGGAGGAGGCGGTGAAGGATGGTGCAGCGCGGTGGAGTCGGGGTGGCGCGCCGAACTGGTGGTGAAGCGTGGCGGTGGGAGGAGGATGCAGAGGAGGTAGTGGCCGGTGAGCTGCAGATGGCGCGGTGGCGAGATGCCCTGGCATTGCCGCCGACCGGAGTAGAGGGCGGAGAGGCGCCGCCGACCGTAGGAGGAAGAAGAGAAGCTAGGGATTTGGCAGGGGATCGGGCGATTTGGCCGGGGGCAGAGATTTATTGCCCGCAGGGGATTGAGACTTTTGCAATTTAGTCCTCTAAATACTGTGATATTGCAAAATAGTCCTTTTCTCTTGATTTTCTTCTGTTTAGACCCTCCGAAAATCTATTTTCTTCGCAGTTTGATCATATGTGTTTGTGATGACCCGTACATCTGCAGGTTTTACAACTTTATATTAAGCATTTAGCCATTTACATTAAATATATATGCATATTTCCTTATCTTCGATTTGCTGTCCTCATTTTTTTAATTCGGCCGCCTAGACCTCCTAGACGCTAGGCCCCACCTCGCTCCTACTTGAACACTGCTAGGCCGATAAGGTAGGAATGCGCACGCGAACGTCGTGGTCGTGCGAGGCCGCACTGTCCGAGTACGACGACACAATGGTATAGGCGACCGCCTGGTGTTGGAAATAATCTTGTTTAGAAGTCGTATGCAAGTTTTGGTTGTAATCGAAGTTAAGTTGAAGTAGGAATTAGAAGTCGTAGTCGGAAGCGGAGTAGAAGTCGTATCGGAAGCGGAGTCGGAGTCCGAGTCTTAATCGTAGTCGAGTCCGAGATGAAGCTGAGAAAACTGGGTATAAAAAGAGAGGTAGTCATGTAACCAAGATGTACAAGTACCAACACCAAGGCAATTGAGAAAAGACCAAAAAAGAGGGAGAAACACAGAGCTTTGTCTTGTCGTGTGTTTGCATAAGACGTGGTCGGAAGGACTCACGATCACCGCAAGCGTAGTCGGGAGGTGCTACGACCACGGCTAAGGAGCGAACAACGTGGTCGTAAGGGGATCGACTGCGCAGGGAAGGCTACGACCACGGTGAAGGTGGTCGTAAGGAGGCGAAGGTGGTCGTATCGAGCTACGACTGAACCGAGAAGTCCAGAACGTGATCGGAAGCGACTCCGATCATGTTGAAGGAAGTGAACGTGGTCGTACGGGTGTTCGACCGCGGTGAACAGTGATCGCCAGCATCACTGCGTGATCGTAGAAGGCTTCGATCACGGTATCTTGAGCGGCTGAAGGAAGGCAGCGGCAGCGATATCGCGGAGCGGTCGTAAATTGCTACAGTAAATTTACGACCATGTTGAAAAGGCGATCGGAGGAGATTGAAGCGTTCGGAATTGGTCGTAAGTACTCTGAACCGATCGTATTTGATTCTCACCGGTCGTAAACGACTCTAACCGGTCGTAAAAGGTCCTGGGAGGTCGTAAGACCTTTACAACAGATGGTATTAGAGCCTGGTGAACCATGGCGGAGGCTTCAAAGGTGAAGGAAAGCGTGTCGCTGCAGTACCCGATCCTCAGTTCGGACAATTACCCGATCTGGGCGATGAAGGTGAAGGTCAACATGATCGCGCAGGGTGTCTGGGGCCCAGTTGAACCGAAAGAGAAGGACAAGGTCGTTGATGAACGACTAGACAAGATGGCGATAGCGGCGATCTATCAAGCTGTTCCCGATTCAATGATGCGACAATTGATTGGGAAGGAGACTGCTCGAGATGTCTAGACTACTCTGAAAACCATGCATGAAGGAGTAGACCGAGTGAAGGAAGTTCGACTCCAAACATTGAGGAGTGAATTTGAAGCCATGAAGATGGGAAAGAATCAAACAGTAGAAGAGTTCTCTGGTCGATTCAACGAAGTCGTAAACGAGATCAAATCTCTCGGCGACGACTTGAAAGATGAGGTGGCGGTGAAGAAGTATCTACGAGTACTGCCAGAGAAGTTTCTCCCGGTCGTAACCACACTTATGTACTCGCAAGACCTCTCGAAGATGAAGATTGAGGAGGTAACCGGAGTGCTCAAAGCACACGAGCAGCTCCTGAAGAGTTACCAAGCCGACAACGAAGGACAAGGATCTTACAATCAACAAGCCTTGCTCGTGAGAGAAGACATGAGGAACCAATACAAGTCGGACCAGACAGATTCATATGGCCAGCAAGGTCGTGGAACTGGTCGAGGTAGAAGATCTCAAGATAAATCTCATATTCAATGCTCCGAATGTGAAAAATTCGGGCATGACGCTGCTGAATGCAAAAGCCACATCCAGTGTCATACCTGCAAGAAGTATGGTCACTATGCTGCGGAATGTCGAAGCCACATTCAATGCCATAACTGCAAGAAGTATGGGCACTATGCTGCAAAATGCAGGAGCAAGAAGAAAGTCAAAGAAGCAAATCTTGCTCAAACCTCGGAATATACAGAACCAACGCTGCTGTTGTCGCACTGCACTGTTGAAGAACCGACAATGGTGCTACTGAATGAAGGGAAGGTGTCTCCTAGTTTGATGGAGAAGGGAGAGGAGTCTCAGGAACAGTCAGATTGGTACCTCGACAATGGAGCTAGTAATCATATGACAGGAACATATTCAATGTTTCATAAGCTAGATGAGAAAGTACTCGGCAAAGTGAAGTTTGGAGACGGCTCAACCGTGCAGATCAGAGGAAAGGGGACAATTCTGTTGAAGTGCAAGGATGGAAGTCGAAGACCATTGTCAGATGTATATTACATACCAAGTCTTTGTAGCAATGTCATAAGTCTTGGACAACTGACCGAAGAAGGTTGCCGAATCGAGCTCAAAGATAATCACCTGAGAGTTTTCGACAACAGAGAGCGGCTGCTAATGAAGGTGCAAAAGTCAGCAAATCGGTTGTACAAGCTACCATTGAAATCTGGAAACCAGATGGCATGCAAAGGGTTCTGGAGGAACCAGAATGTGAACGACTTCATCTACTGGTAGTCGAAGGCCAGCCTGAAGGCGTAACAAGCAAGTCGGGAGAGAAGCAAGTCGTGGCAGACAGCAGAAAAGAGCCTGCAGTCGTAACGAACAAGTCGGCTGAAGTGATTGGACGTGGTCGAGAGGACAATCGACTACGGCAAAAGATGATCGAATGTGGTCGAGAGGGCAATCGACCATGGCAAACAAGGTTTGAACGTGGTCAAAACACATTACGACCGCAGCAAACCAGCGGTGCACGAGTAGTTGACTTCGAACGACTACTTGCACGTACAGGTCCCAGGATCGGCCTAGATGGTCGAAGCATCGGCCCGAGTGGTCGACACTGGTCGCATGAAGTAAACAGTGGTCGACACAGACCACATATAGCAATCGCAGCCGAGAAGAGAAGGGGTGGCCCAGGTGGTCGACATCGACCACACACAGCAGGCGAAGTCGTAGCAAACGACACAGGAGGTGCTTACTCGCATGCAGATGGAGGGAAGCAAGGTGAAGTCGTACCAGGTGCAACTGGCGCAAAGGAAGGTCGAAGCAACAAGAGCTTGAGTGGTCAGCGTAGATCACATGAAGTAAGCAAGGTTGTGGAAATCAGAAGCTCAGGAGGAGCTCCCACAAGACCAAAAGAAGGCAGTCAAAAGCCTAGAGTTTGGATCCCGAGGTAGCGGGAGAAAGCAAGGCGTGAAGAACGGTGGTCGAAACCAAGGCCACACATCAGTGAAACAAGTTGCTGGTGGAGGAAGCACGAACCAGAGTTGCAGGAAGAAAACGGCCAGAGATCAAAGGCTGTGGGAGCAAGTGCTCCAGCCCAGGAAGCCCAGTCAAGGAAGAAGCAGGAGCAGGAGAAGGTCAATGTGATCAAAGAAGAAGATCGACATGATGGAAGTTACTAAAACAAGATTAGGGAGAGAATGTTGGAAATAATCTTGTTTAGAAGTCGTATGCAAGTTTTGGTTGTAATCGAAGTTAAGTTGAAGTAGGAATTAGAAGTCGTAGTCGGAAGCGGAGTAGAAGTCGTATCGGAAGCGGAGTCGGAGTCCGAGTCTTAATCGTAGTCGAGTCCGAGATGAAGCTAAGAAAACCGGGTATAAAAAGAGAGGTAGTCATGTAACCAAGATGTACCAGTACCAACACCAAGCAATTGAGAAAAGACCAAAAAGAGGGAGAAACACAGAGCTTTGTCTTGTCGTGTGTTTGCGTAAGACGTGGTCAGAAGGACTCACGATCACCGCAAGCGTAGTCGGGAGGTGCTACGACCACGGCTAAGGAGCGAACAACGTGGTCGTAAGGGGATCGACTCCGCAGGGAAGGCTACGACCACGGTGAATGTGGTCGTAAGGAGGCGAAGGTGGTCGTAACGAGCTACGACTGAACCGAGAAGTCCAGAACGTGGTCGGAAGCGACTCCGACCACGTTGAAGGAAGTGAACGTGGTCGTACGGGTGTTCGACTGCGGTGAACAGTGATCGCCAGCATCACTGCGTGATCGTAGAAGGCTTCGATCACGGTATCTTGAGCGGCTGAAGGAAGGCAGCGGCAGCGATATCGCGGAGCGGTCGTAAATTGCTACAGTAAATTTACGACCACGTTGAAAAGGCGACCGGAGGAGATTGAAGCGTTCGGAATTGGTCGTAAGTACTCTGAACCGATCGTATTTGATTCTCACCGGTCGTAAACGACTTTAACCGGTCGTAAAAGGTCCTGAGAGGTCGTAAGACCTTTACGACACCTGGAACGGCGGCTTACGGCAGCTGGCTTGCGGCACCCGCAACTTGTTCCGCTCGCGAGTCCTCGGACGCAACGTCATCGTCTTCAGTACCGCCATGCCCCGCCGGCTCCACCACCATTTCCTGTACCAAGATAATATCTAGGGTTAAAACTCTACTCATCAGGCTAGCAATTAGTAGCTACAATAAATTTAACCTGTGGCACATACCAAGCATCCCAAAGGATCGTGAGCTGAGCAACCAATCCCGATGGCTCCATGGCCGTCGCCGGCGAAGCCATCCGCCAGATCCTGCGTGCGCGCGACAGGCCAGCCGAATTTGACGGTGAGGAGAACAAGCCAAGCCTAGAAGAGCAACAAAGAAGTATCCCGAGTACGACCATTCTTTCCTCCTCCTCCGCATCGCCCCGTGCTGTGCGGACCACAGGCCTTGCTTATGCCATCTACAATCTATACGATGTCAGATTTATCATCTTATTATCATATTATACTGATGTTAGATTTTTTTTAACAGTGTTTAAAACCTCTCTCCCACAACTAAATAAAATATCACTTTTTTCTCCACCACATTCTCCCTCTCATTTCACTTACAAGTGAGCCCGTGAATATTTTTAATTAAGTTAGCACCGATACAACTACATACACCGGTGTTAGAAAATCTGTTTGCTAGCACCGCTCCTGCAGTGGCTAGCACCGAAGCCAGAGCGAAAATTGCTAGCACAGTTCGCTACAGATGGCCTTACAAATGTAAGTGGATACGGGTCATCCACAAGTCCACTTCGGCCGCCCTGTAAAAAACGCTATACGGGGCCATGGGCAACTGCTAATTCAACAGTGGCTTCGCGAGGCTGACCCGCGTTGCTAATTCAAGAGGAGCAAGCCGCCGCTTGCTACTGTTGGAATTTTTCTCCGCCCGGCCGCTCCAGATGTCGCTGCCGCTAGCCAACCTCCTCCAGTCGCATATAGTAAAACGTGTATAACTTTTATATACGGTGTCTGTTTTCGACTTTTTGTATTCATTGAAAAGCTAATGACGAGCTCAGTCCAAAAAATAACTCACCTACACCAATCGCCCTCTAAGACCCCCAAATTAGCTATCATTACCCCTGAATTTGTGTCGCAAGTTTTTAGTTTGTGTATAGCGGCACATAACTAAATATGTGATTAAGCACTAATGGCCAAGGGCTAATAGCCTGCCATCCTGTTTAATTATGCGCTGCTTAAATAATTTTTAGAGGTAGTAAAGTGGTGTGAAAAATTACGTAAAAATTATATAGCATAGCACACTACATCAAAAAGCTCCACAAAAAATTTTGTAATTTTTCATGATAATTTGCTATCTCTAAAAATTTTTAGAGCGGTGCATAACTGTTTAATCGTTTAGTTAATTATGCGTCGTTCCAAGAATTTTTAGGGGTAGCAAACGACCTCGAAAAATTGCAGAAAAAATTACACAATATACCACAATGCCTTGGGAAGCTCACAAAAAAGTCACAATTTTTTGAGCTCATTTGCTATATTTACAAATTTAAAAAATTATGACATAAAATTACGAATTTAGGTAGGTAATTAAACAGGCTAATTAGCCAACTTCATTGCCTGCCGTTTTATGGGCAGATGGCAGGCCACCTGCCCTCTGTTGGCCAGCGGCAGGCGCCTGCCGTCTGCTAGCCGGACGGTAGGCACTACGTGTCTACTGCTGGGCACTGCTGTCTAGTGATCGAATGGTAGAAGTTCATATACGATTATTTCTGTAAATATGTGTTGAAAAGGTGCTATATATAGCAAAAACTCCAGATGAAAGAGACATGCTATCCCATTGACCGAGACTTAGAAAAAAAATTTAGCCTGGTCAGTCATACTATAACTCAGTCGATATGTGGAGCAAATTAACACCCAATTCATGAGCTTGCTCTCCTAGTGATTTCGTTTTCGTACACATCTTTCACGCATACCTTTCTTGCTTGCATGCAAGAAGATTTTTCATGGCACTCCTACATCTGCAGAGCAAGTGGTACTTCATGAGCTTGCATGCAATAGCCGCTAACTGAAGCTAATTGAACACATCTGCTTCACATAATTAAACACGCTCGGCGAGCCCAAACATGTGCCTACCCTGCCTGGAGTGGCTGATGAGGATTACGGATCGTTAATAGAACGCACAGAGGAGGCGTAGCTCTAGAGAGAGCCGCCGTACACCCTTCCGTGGGCAGTTGAAGAGGGTGGCGTAGCTCCAGACAAGAACGGGGCCATGGGCAACTGCTAATTCAACGGTTGCTTCGTGGGGCCGACCCGCGTTGCTAATTCAAGAGGAGCAAGCCACCGCTTGCTACTGTTGGAATTTTTTCTCCGCCCGGCTTCTCCGGGTGTGGCAGCCGCTAGCTAACCTCCTCCAGCAGTGGGACCACCTGGTACCGACGGGACAGCGCCACAAGGAGCACATCTCCGTCCTGGCGTCCTGTGGTCTCGAGGTCTTCACGTGGTGCGTGTGCGAACCTGATGGCTTGTAATGCGCCCTGGAGGAGAAAAATCCTGCTCACCTCCTTATATGTGAGATCACCAAGTAGCTGACCCAACCAAATTCCTTAACATCACCAAGTCACCTCTTTACTGAGGTGACGGTAACAACTCCTAGGACTATCCTGATCAGTGTTGGGACACGGCACACTACCGGCAGCTGGTAAGAACGGATTGCAGTACATTCACTTACCAGCTCGATCTCTTGTATGGGACGCATTAACAAGTTCTCCCCTCTTCCTATAGTCTCGGGATCCGCTATGCATCTACCGTAAATGGATTGCCCGGAAGATTCACCTGCACAACCAGTGGACTCTGGACTACAAGGAGTGGGCTGCTCAGATGGCATGCTAAAGAACAGAAGAGCGGTGCTGCAATGAAGATCAAAGCGAGCGTATCCGGCAGGAGATGGAAGCTCACCTGGAGATGTGCAGGTGAAGGGAGCTAGAGGCTCGTGAGTAAGAGCACGAGAGAAAGTGCGAATTGGCGGTCAAGGCCATGGCCGACAGCGAGGACTACAACGTCTAGTTGGGCCGTAAGGGCAAACGACCACGTTCCACATAGTAGTTCGATGCTATTCGTCCATATGTCCTATGTATTTTTAATTTCTTAAAGGCATGCGTGTATCATCCTTGGTTCATTAGCCTACGTGTCATGTAACCCTCTTGTACGAATTCTCCTCCGTGTATGAATTCTCTATTGCATTGCAATAGCACTTGCTTTTCTACTTACGAAACATTGCTACCTTAATCGTCCTCACAATATTTTTTTTACAAAACTTATCACGCTAGAACAACATACAACAATCACAAAATGTTATTACGAAACTAATAGATTTTATACCATTCACAATCTACGAAAATCACAAACTGATCAACCGACATTGTCTGCCTTTTTTTTAAAAAAACTTAAAAACAAGATTTGCTCAATATTACCTACCTACAACAATTGACATTTATCCCCCATTATTTCCATCGGATTAATAAACAATTATAGTTTTTAACAATTGCCTAACGGTTGAGCGACTTGAGCATATCGTCCAACGGTTAAGCGACTAGAAAAGTAATCGCCTAACCGTTGGACGACATGAGGTCAAAAGTATAAAAAACAATTCATAGATATATTTATGTAATTCTAAATAAAAATTAATTATTTCAAAAAAAATCAAAGAAAGTCGGTACCACTCCAGCGAACGCGCGGAGACAAGGGTGATAAACACCAGATCCATACGGCGCAATGGGAACCACTGGGGTAGCAGAATTATGAAACGTAGGACTCAATTTATAAGTTTAAATTCTAGTATACATCTTTTTGTATGCACAAGTTTATCTTAGTAGAAACTTTATAAAGTAGTTAGGAATACACTCATGTGTGTGCGCGCACGCGTGGTGCACCTGTGTGATGGTGTGTGTATGCCTACCTTGTAATCGGAAAAAACCCATATGGGGCCAATTGTCAACATGTGCATAGTCAAGTCTTCAACATAATTAGGAGTTGAAATGGTCGAACTATATCTATCTGACTCTGAGTATAAACAAAAAGAATGTAAAACGTTATACATAATTTTAACGGTAATAAAATCAGCTTCATAAAATCCTCTTTTAGCCTAGGTAACCTCAAACCTTCCATCAGTTTTTTTGAAAGATAAACCTACCATCAGTCGCTATATATAATATACTAGCCTCATGGGCGCAGCGCCACGCCGCGCCAGCCACCGTGTGTACCGAAGTAAAAGAGGCGATAATCCGTGAGGAGTTTGTAAAAAAAAATTTAAAAAATCGAGGGCACATGTGTATTTTCGAAAAAGGCAAAGGTCTTTTTCGTAAAAAATCGAGGGCCTGTACGTAATAATGAGAAAGGTAAAGGGTTTTTTCGGAAAAAATTGAGGGCCTGTACGTAATAAATGAGGACCCGTGCGTAATTTAGAAAACTGCGGGGCGCTATCCTGCAAAAAATTCGGTGGAAAAAAACTGTCAGGGAGTTTTTTGCGAGGAAAAAAGACCTCTACGTAATTATTGAAAAACTGAAGGAAATCACCTCGGCCGGCCGTACGCAAAACCCGTCGCCACGCGCCGGCCGGCCGAGCGCCGCGGGGTGACGTGGGGGACTCTCCGCGCGGAGAGTCCCCCGGTAATACGTCCGGTAGGATATATGTCATATTTGGATTCAGGTATAATAAACTTCGTTGCAGTCTAGGTTTACTGGATCATGTTCCATTCATGCCATTCCCGAACAAAAAAAAAAAAATCTTCCAGTCAAGCAGGTGAATTTTGCGGGAAAATTAAACAAATGTCACTCTTGCGTCCTAGGGTAAATTTCGAGAGGGTTTGGCCGAATGCTAAGAACAAATTAAGGTACTGTAGTAAGGTAGGCGGGATGTCTATAAATATTGAGAACAGAGCACGCCTATCTGAAAAATCGAAAAGTATTCAAGAAAAAAATCCGACTCAAAAAATGAAAAAAAATCAAGGAAAAATCAGATTCAAAAAAGAAAAATATTCAAGAAAATTTTCGATTTGAAAAATGTTGAGTGAAATTTCAATTAAAAATTAAAAAGAAATCTTGATTTTGGGAGAACCAAGTAATTGGATATAGTGTCAACGGTGGTGGCCTCATCAGCATGATCTTCGGCCACTTCCATAGCAGTCACTGGCAGAACAAGTAATTGGGCGTTGTGTTACAGTACACTAGTTCTAAAAAAATTTTAATAGGGATCAACGTCTCTAGTCTATATATGAACCTTTAATCTAAACTTAGTGCATCCGGTTTTTTTTTTCTTGAAGCACAATAAAGAAAGCATTAACGGCCAAGATTCCTAGTAGTTACCAGCAATCCATGAGGAGTCTCCGCTTCCCTCAGAGCCTATGAGGCAACCACAACAATCCAAGCTAGCCCTTAAACTAGCCTAAGAGGGTGGACTGCAATAGGCCACAACGTCCATTTTATCGATCCCAGAGCATGTCAGCTAACAACAACCCTCGACGTCTGTTCACCTTGCATGATCCTCCAGTAGATACGCACCATGACCGGCACGCAGCCGCACCCAGCCATGCAGAAACCGGTCGCTAGAGAATGGGATAAATCAGCACCACCAGCCGCCCTCACCTGCCATCTCACCGCGGTGCCGCCTGGCCCCTGTTGTCTCGCACTCTCGCCAGCCAAAGAAAGTTTAGGTCTACTCGATCAATATGTACATTACTTTAAATTTATCTCAATTCCTCTAATTTGTTTCAAGAATAGGGGCTAATTTTGTGAGTTAGAGTTTTAATATGATGATTGCTGATTGATTTTTAACGAATTGTAGATTGAAGACTTAGTGTTTTAATTTTAAATTTTAGAATATTGGCTTAGCTCATTGTAATTCAGAGGCAAAATTATAGTATTTGACAACAATGTCTAGTAAGTAAGTCGCTGGACATATTTTTCTGTTATACTGTTCTTGAATTATTGAACATACAAATATCTAATTGACGTTTTTAATTAATTGGTGATGGTTTCAATGTGGAGAAACAAGAATTGATAAAAATTACCAGTGATGTTATGGTTCGTCACTTAATGAATTTGAAAGAACATAAATATTAAAAGTTAATACAATAACTTCTATTTGATCTTTCTACTATTTTTTACTTAAAAGCTTTAAGTAATTTTGATCAACAAACCATTGAGGTCGGATGATGTATTTTACCAATACCGACCAACTTTTGTCTGTAGTTTCGTCTTTAGTTCCTTCAGTTTGTTGCAATTAGCCAATATTATTATCGGATTTCTTCATTATGGTAAGTGTTTCGATCACTACTTCTTTATTATCACACTACTAAAAAAAGTGTTATACTAGACATATCATCACAAACGGTTCTAAGGAACCATCAGTGTTGTAATTATCGCAGACGATTTTACAAACGTGACCATCTATGTTACTTGCGATGGCTAGAACCGTCTGTGATACATAATTATCACAGACGGTTCTTGGTAAGAACCGTCTGTGAACTATCACAGACGATTCAAATTACAAACCATCTGTGATAATTTCATACATCATAGACAGTTTTTATTTCGAACTGTTTGTGATAATTTCAGACAACATAGAGGGTTCTTAATAAGAACTGTCTGTGATAATTGTATCACAAACGGTTATTAACAAAAACCATCTGTGATATGTTTCCTACCTCGCAATCCCTAAAATTTCATAATCTCCCCCCCACTTCTCTCCGAGATGAATTCGAGTCTGAGTAAGATTCCGTTCCGAGACATCTTTAGTAAAACGGGCATAATTTTTGTATATGGTGTTCATTTTCGACGTTCTTGTGCTCGTTGGAAAGTTAACAACAAGTTCGATCCAAAAAATAACTCGCCTATGCCAATCACCCTCTAAGACCCCCAAAATTGGCCATCATTACCCCTGAATTTGTGTCACAAGTTTTTAGTTTCTGTTTTTGCCAAATTTTTGATCTTCTGTTCGAAATTTGGGGTTCGCCTAAACTGCAAAGTTTTAGAACTCATCAAAGTCTTTCAAACAAGTATATATAAGCCATATAAAAATTAGCTATTTTATCTTTTAATACTAGTTGTTTATATTGCACCGGTATATAAATATATTGTCTTGGATGATTATTTATTACAGACCGCTTGTGGTTCAAATCGTCTGTGATAATTATCTCCTTGATAGTTGGGCCCGTTAATTCTCCCCAACCCAATCCTAGCCAATAGAAACTCACCAACCCTCACCCTATGGACTGTAGTTCCACCTCTTTGTTCCCGCGCCAATTCTGCCAAAAAATTTCCCACTCTTGTCTCTTCCTCCCTTATATATACTCACCCAAACTCATTCCCTACCACGATCAAAATCTTTTCAGCCCCCTCACAATCCTCCTCCTCAACACTAACCCTGATGGCTCTTACAAAGTAGACGGCACGCAAGTCTATGGGCAACAAGGCGCTGTGGAAGTAGCTGGCTACCAAGTCAGCACTGGCACTGGCGGGTGCCAAGAATATCCAGCTAGCACACTGCATCAGGGGTGAGAGGGCCTAGGCATAGAGGTCTTGTCGGCGCGGTTAAGTTTCTACTGTCTGTTAGGATTTTTGCTTCTTCTATGTTCTTTCCATGTTTAAGAGTTAGGTTTATAGGATTAGAAGATGTGTTCTTACCATGTTCTTAATATGTTAGATAGGTAACATGCTCGTTATTTTGTGATGTTGTAATGATGGATTCTAATCTTAATGGAAATAAAATGGTTGCTGTATTTGCTTGTTTCCAAAGGGCATAGCTAACATTACCTGAGGCTAACCGAAAAATAGAAAAAAAAATTTATGTATAGAATGAACTATCACATACAATTTTGTAGTATAAACCGTTTGTGAAGGACTATCATAGACGGTTCGAACCAAAAAACTGTCTGTGATACTCATAACATCATAGACGGTCCTATCTACCAACCGTCTATGATACTCGCTCATCACATATGGTTAGTAGTTAGAACCGTTTGTGATGGTATGAGTATCACATACGGTTTTTGGTTCGACCCGTCTGTGATAGTGTTCTTCACAGACGGTTCTAGTTACAAATTGTTTATGTTGTAATTATCACAATTGGCTCAGAAATCGTCTGTAATAATCTCTGATTATCATTGACACATAAATTTAGACGGTTCAGAAAACTGTCTGTGATGATAGTTCTGAACCGTCTATGATGACTCTTTTGTAGTAGTATCATACACTACTATCGATTATGTTGAAGTATTAATGCTAAAAATTACCGAATATATTACTATTTAGTATAATATTATTAAAAAAATCATATATTTGTTATACGCATGATAAAATTGTGAATCCTATCATTTTTGTTTTAGTTCTACCCCTAATAGCAGTCAGCGCTGTCAGATTCTTGTTCTTCTTCACCATCGTCCTCGGGCTCTATCTGATGATGATCGCAATGGTGAGGAATGTGGCGCTCACTTCCCATGCGATTTACCTTGCCATCCTGCCCAAGGTCCTGGTCGCGAGCTATGGTGGCCTCCGCTTCATTTATTCTCCGTGATCACCCATACATGAGCCGAAAGGGATAAGGCGAACGTGGTCTCGTGATGGGACATGGAGCTGGATTGCCTGTTGCTTTCACGTGCGGCGCTCGACCGAGGGGAAAGCGACGCGCTGACCCGGCGATTTTCTCGTCGGACCTTGCCTTTGACGTGTCGGTTTTAACTCTAGAAACACGTAAACCAGAACGTAGAAACTTCTAGGATAATTTTATCTCTATTTCTCTACAATTTATAATATATACATAAACTTATCAATAAAAACTAAATAAAAAACAAACTAATTTGATACGAAATCTATCATTTAGTTTGCCATACAAAACATAGACACCACATGACTGACAAATGTTACCTAGTCTTAGATTATTTTCTAACAGTGGCGAGCAGCATATTGGCCCTGCTCCCCATCGTTGGCGGAGCCGCAGAAAAAGAATTAGCCTGTGTCAGTCGAACTATGTCTGTTATTATGTCACAAACAAGTCGATGCGTGAAGCAAATTAACATCTAATTTATTGAGCAAGTCGTGTTCATACACCTTTCATGCATACCTTTCTTGCTTGCATTTATGGAGCAATGTCGTTTTCATACTTTTTTTAGGGAATTCTCGCATTTACTTCGGTTCATTAGGAGTAGTTCTGGTCAATAGAGATCTAGCCCATATTCCTCTCTAGTTCATCTGAAATCACTAAGAGCAAGTTTAATAATATAGATAGCTGCTACCTCCAATACATTTCCATGTCATCAAAAGGTAAGATGCAGCTAACTTATACAATAAGCTGGCTATAAGTTGTCTCTACAAGAGCTCTCAATCATTTAATACATACATGAGTATTGGTCATTTAATACATGCATGGGTATAGCAGTTAGTTCTATTGGTACATGCATGGATAACGCGTCTTTTCCTGTGCTATAGCCTGACTCTTGCATGGGAGCCGGCTTGGCTCTCTCTCTCCTTTTCTCTCCCCTCCACATAGGACTATGCTGACATGGATTCCCTTATAGCTAGCACAGTCAGCCTTATTAAACTTGCTCTAACGTTTCTATTGACTTTTACCAGATATGTCTTTTTTGGTGATTTTCTTGAAAATCGTTTGGCATGTTTTCCTCGCCAAGTGTGCATCCTCTTCAAGGTTGGATCTCTGGGCAAAACACACACCTTGATTAATTTCCTTCCTAAATTACGTACCCCCCGCCCGTCAATCCATATATTATTATATTATTAAAGCCAAAGCAAAAGTAAAATAAATTACTATATTCGCTTTTAAAATCTATAATAGGTGGAAAAAGATTCTTATTCATTGGCCGCTTAGAGCAGTCCCAATGGGACATTGATTGTGATTTCTATCCCACTTAAATGTGATGACAAGTTAGCATTTTGCTGATGTGGCAATGTAATTAAGAAAGAGAGAGATGGAAAAATGAAGAAATCGTTTCTTCAAGAGGGAACGACGTGCTCGCTAATACCAATGCTCGAACAAACGACTGAAATCGCGATGGGGAGACTCTGGTCGTTTCTTCTCCAAAGCGCGCAGATCCCGTACGCCGCCGTCGACCCCTCCGCGCCCCCGCGTTTTTCCATCTCCCTCGCGCTCGCCCGCTCCCGCGCTTTTCCTTCTCTGCGCGCGCCCAGGCTTCTTCTCCTACCACCGCTGGCGGCGCTCGGCAGCCGCTCGCCTGGCTCTACCACCGCGCGCCGGCTCGGATCTCCCACGTCGTCACCGCCGCGCGCCCGTGTCGCCTGGACCGCGCCGACAGCAGCAACCGCGACGCTCGACCGCCCCTCGCCCGGCTCCACCACCGCGCGCTGGTTCAGATCTCGCTCGAGTCGCCTGGACCGCGCGCCCGTGTCGCCGGGACCGCGCGCCGGTGTCGCCCGACTGCGCGACGGCTTCAGCTGGCCCGTACAAAAAACTGACCTCGCAGCAGCCACTCTCTGGAATTGTCTCACGGTCTCTCGCCTTCCCCATCTCCGCCTCCTCCGCGCCGCCGGCGACGACTCCGTTGAGCGACTCCTCCGCAGGCACAGGCCACCATGTACCGCGCCGCCTCCGGCCTCGGCGCCCTCAAGGTCAGTCGCCCCCGTCCGAAACCCTAGCCTTACCTTCCCCCCATTTCGCGGGATCTGATGGCTCCATGGCGCTCTTCCCGCCGCGATGCATCCGATCCGAACCTCCCGCAGCTTATGGTGCCTTCGCTATGTGTGTTGGATTAGCTATGCGTGGTGGATTTGATATGGGAGAGTCGGAGTAGAAGCATTTTAGACGTTGTAAGTGACAATCGTTGTCTGAATGTTTGCCCCGGCCTACTGAATTGGAGACGCGCAGGTTTGATACGTGATGATGAGTGGTGCTGCTAGTTTGTTGTGTAGAAATTAGCATAGTTTTACGTGAATGCGAGGGGGAAAGGGCGATCTCTGTGGCCGTTTGCAAAGCCATGATAATTTACGTATTAGTGGAATGAGTTTGTTCAGATAGGGACGGGTTGATCATTCTCTCATTGTTGCACAGTATCTTGAGCTGAGCAGCTAGAATTTTTGTGAAATCACGAGGTTAGTGTTATAGCTTTGGTTCATCTTTTCAGTGTATTAGACATAGGACACTTTCGATCCCTACCAGAGTAGCACAATTGTAGTACTTGTTTTCTGTTTTTATTGGCCCTTGTTTTATATGTTTCAGACGCATGTGGTCCAATGCATGATTTGGAAGAGCTTTGTCAGTCTCTCTTTGCATGATTCATTTCCTATTTCATCAGTATCATAAATGGAGATAGTCTTCTAGAGCCATCAGTATTTACTTGGCGTGCTCATGATATATTTGCTCAATACATGTGTTTGAAATCTTTTGGATGTTTGATGTCACTTAAGGGCAGTGTTATGTTGAGGAATGTTCCATCCAATCATCCATTACCATTATTGAACCTTTTGGTTTCTAAACATGGATAGAGCCATCTCTTTGGATGTAGATAACCTTTTTTGTGTGAGCATGCAGATAACTCATCATTGAGATTTTCATGCATGGAAGTATTGCTCTGATGTGTACTGTATTATTGTAATGTTCGGCTAGCAGAGATAGTTTGATCTTGTTGGATTTTTAATTGAATTTGTCCATATTGGTCTGATCAACTTTAGCGTAAAATCGTAATATTGATTATTTACCATTTGATTCGCAGTGGCATGGAGTAGATGCTCAAGTATTGAATATTGCAATTGAATTGCGGTTCTATATATGAAGCACCGGAAACACTGGGTGCTACTCAGCTGTTGAAGAAGATGGCCTTTGGAACCACTACAAACAGGAGCCAATTGCGTGTTGTTCGTGAAATAGAGTCTACAAGTATTATAAGACCAAATTTAGCATCACATGCTGCACGTACTAGCTCGCCTGCTTATATTAAAAACTTATCATTTTTCATCAGAATTCAGAAAGGTACTTGGACTTGACCATTTCGAACGTAACGTTGTAAAACAACCTAGGAATGATTAATTATTAAATTGTATTGTCCCTTAGGATCGAGATGTACATCCGATAAGATAGAATACCGATTAATTCGGTTATTCAACCTTTTGGCGAGAGACTACTGGTGAGGTCATCACCTTATTACTCACTCGGTTATTTTTTTTACTTACGTTTTTATTTTTTCATGCTCCCCGAGTTACGACTTTGATATATACTTTTTATAACTTTACACTAAGATATAGTAATAAAATTATAATATTATGAAAGTATTTTTTAACGATAAATATAATAATATAATTTTCGTATAGCCAATGTAGATAATTTTAAATTTATTTCTGGTCAAACTTTACAAAGTTTGATAGCACATATTAGAGGAAGTAAAGTAAAAAATAACGGAGGAAGTACTAATCATGATGGCATTAATTTTGTTTGAGCTATTATATTTGGTTAAATTACTTGCTAATCACAACACATGAATTAAATATACACCCTAATATCGGTGTAATCTCCAATATATCCAGCCCATGTATTTCGAAACCCGTTACTTCGCAATTACAGTCCCAAACACTGATGCTCTGTCTTACAAAAATAGTGGCTTATGGCTGAAATTGCATTGTATCTATCTGAAATTACACTGTAGCTGAAAGTAGCTTATTTGATGTAATTAAATTAAAAAAAATAAAAATATAAAAAATATGTTAGCTCACCACGGACAACACAAATGAATACAGGAAAAAAGAACCAGCAAAAAAGCTTTAAAAAAGCTAAAAGTTCAGAAAAAGATAAAATTTATAAATAGTAAAAAATAAATCAGAACCTAAAAGGTCAAGTCGAAATAAGCGGGGCCCGCGTGTTCCGCTCCTCGTCAACAATTAATCGCTATTGTACTCTCTCTCTCTCTCCCTCTCTATGTGTCTCGCCCAATGGTACATCCTGTTAAGAAATCTGGTCCTGGGTCAACAACCTTGGACCATAGTGGGTATCTCATCGGTAAACTATAAATAGGGAGCCGTACTGACAGAATTTATACATATGCAATCAAAAGCAATAAAGAAAGACCAAGAGTTCTCTCTACCTCTTTGTGTGTTTTCAATCTATTATTCTGTCTTCTGTGATTGATCTCGTTTCATATTAAACAGAGAAATCGATCGAACTGATCACCAACGACATTTCCTCAACACATCCAATGCTATAGTTCGTGATCTTTTATTTCTGCAAGGGCATCTATGCAACCTTATGGTGGCTTGTACTCCTTTTGGCTCAATATAAGCAGAAGTGGTCCCTACGTGGACCCTATTTCCTAAAGAAACGGTTTGGAGTGTCTCACGGAGCACAGTATACGTCGTCCGTGCTTAGCTAACCACTTTGAAAATACATCTTCTATTATATATGAAAATACGATGATAAACTTATTAAAGTTGCTGAGAAAAAAGATAAATATGCTAGAAATTCTTACTAAAAGTAGATGGCATACCTTTTAGAGTTGTTAAAAAAAGATAAATATAATAGAAATTCTCAGAAAAACAACTAGTCTTTAATTTGGTGGATTCTAATTTTAAAGGCTTATATTTGATAGTTGATTTAGAGATATAAGAATCTATCTATATCTATACTAATTATACACTTAGAAAAAGATCTAGCAAATAATCTAACGGACCTGAGTTATAACGGCTTACATTAAAAGAAAAAGCCAATATGACTTTCAAAATAACATTTATAAATAACTAAAATATACAGTAGTAATAAAATAAAAATTAGCAAATTAAAAAAAGTGGGATGGCTGAGCCGCGGGTTGACCAGAGGAAAGCGCTGCCATCTGCCGCACTACCCGTCTCAAAGGCCTTGCCACCTCAGGATGAAAATCCCTTAAGGTGAGAAGTAACGAATAATTAACGGTGAACCATCTGTGATGTAATGTATAATATATATGGGTCTTTTCGTCCTTTTTTCCAAATCAAAATTTTCCCTAGCACGTAAGAGTGACATTTCTTTAATTCTCCCTCGAAATTCACCTGCATGACTGGAACATTTTTTTTGTTCGAGAATGGCATGAATAGTACATGATCCAGTAAACCTAGACATATATACCTTTCAAAAAACTGAAGGAAGTTTTGAGGTTACCTAGGCTAAAAGAGGATTTTATGAAGCTGATTTTATTACCGTTAGAATTATGTATTATGTTTTAGATTCTTTTTGTTTATACTCTGATCTAGATAGATATGGTTCAACCATTTCAACTCCCAATTTTGTTAAAGATTTAAAACTTGCAATGCACATGTTGGCAATGATCCCATATTGATTTTTTTATTATAAGGTAGTTGCAAATGCACACATCATCAAGTATGCGCACCACATACACGCATGAGTATACCCCTTTAGTGTACTTCTGAAAGTATGAAGGCCACGAATAAATCTGTGACCACATAAATTTCCTACCGAGATATACTCGTATGTGTATAAAGATATGTATCAAAATTTGAACTCTATGGATTGAGTGTTACGTCCACCCACAAAGAGGTTGTTCCTGTTGCCCCGTATGGATCCGGTGCTTGGGCATGTTCTTTTTAACTGAAGTTTATGGTTTTTAGCTGTAGTTTGTAGTTTTTAGGTTATTCGTGTGAAAGATTACGGAGTAACAGAAACACATGTGTGTTTTTTACGATATAAATGAAGTCGGTATAATATATGCTACAATTAACTTAGTACCAAAAGGCAACTTTTAAAAACTGAAAATAACAAACCCTTTATCACCCTTGTCTCCGCGCGTTCTTTTCACGTAGCCGTGGCAGTGTTCCTTCCTTCCTTCCCAAAAGCGTCCGCAGACTTCCCTCGGTTAGTTGACTTTGTGAGCTCAGCGGCTGATCCTTCTGATAAGCTATACCACCCTCTGTCTGCGAGCGGAGGTTGCATGGCGCGCCTCGTTCTAGTCTGGAGCTACGCCACCCTCTTCAACTGCTCACGGATGGGTGCATATGTGAAGCAGTTGTGCTCAATTAGCTTTGTCAGTTAGCGGCTATTGCGTACCACTTGCTCTGCAGATGTAGGAGTGCCATGAAAAATCTTCTTGCACGCAAGCCAGAAAGGTATACGTGAAATATGTGTACGAACACGACTTGCTTAATCTCTAGAGAGCAAGCTCATTAATTGGGTGTTAATTTGTCCAGCTTATTTTAACTTGAATTTCTAGTTTATTTTTTCACTATTTATAAATTTCTGTCTTTTTTCTGAACTTTTGGCTTTTCTGAGTTTTTTTGCCGGTTCTTTTTTCCCGTATTCGTTTGTGTTGTCTATAATGAGCTAACATATTTTTTTCTATTTTTAATTTTTTTTAAATTTAATTACACCAAATAATTCATCTTTAGCTACAGTATAATTTCAACTAGCTACAATACAATTTCAATTATAAACCACTATTTTTCTCAGTCGAACCGAGGTGGCCTTAGCTTTTGACTTTTTATTACACTGGAAAACGACTGTAGAAGCCGGCAGATGGCTTCGTCGGCGACGGCCATGGAGCCATCGGTATTGGTGGCTCAGCTCACGATCCTTTGGGATGCTACTTGCTAGCCTGACGAGTAGTGTTTTAACCCGAGGTATTATCTTGATACAGGAAGTGGTGCTGGAGCTGGCAGGGCATGGTGGTACTCAAGACGACGACGTTGCGTCCGAGGAGTCGCGAGCGGAGCAATTTGCGCGTTCCCGCCTTGTCGGCCTTGCCGGGAGGGTTCGCAACTTATTGCCCATCCCAAGGGTAGGTTGATTCGTCTTCTACTTCTCTTGCCAGCGTCCTCTGGGCCAAGAAAAGCAGATAGAGCTTGCCTGATACCTAATTCTCTCCCATTTCTCGCTGCTTAACTACCGTAGCTATGTGCTACATCGATCTCTTTGCTTCCCCATGGCCTCGCACTGCGTTCCAGTCTCAAAGACCTCACCGGAAGGGTTCGCAACGCGTTGCCCACCCCAACGGTCGGTGCTTTATTTTCTTGCTTGATTTTATCGTCTTCTCCTCGCTCACCTATATATCATATGGGTTTTTATTAAACATCATTCGGATGTTCTCTTAGAGTATGGATCTGTTCTTTTATGGCTTTTAGCTTTTCTACAGTAATTAGTTTTTAAACGAAATATCTTTTAAAGATGGGGTCTACTAGTTAATTGTAGTACATACTGTACCAACTTCATTTATATCGGCAAAAACCGCACAAGAATTTCAGTTACTCTATCATCTCTCACACGAACAGTTAAAAGCCACAAACTGTAGCCAAAAGCCATAAGCCGCAGCGACAAAAGAACAGGCCCTATGACTTATAATTTATAACTGTGGCTTATGGTTTTTGGTTACAATAGAAGCATTTGTGCGAACAAACCGTAAACCGATAAGCTACTTCTAAAAAATTATCTTGATAAGTCGCTTTAAAATAGCGATGAAGAAATCGTTCTATTTGTTTATTCGAGAAAAATAAACTGGAAACCTGCATCTCTCTAATAGCGATTCTCTTGCTTGTGGCGTACTTTGTTTTCCTAATTAATTATCTCATATTTCTCATTTCTTAAATACAAATTAGCTGGGTAGATGCTACTTCTATTGACTCTTTCGCTGTTGTACGTACGCCCAATTTAATTCGTTTCTTCCAATTGTGTTGGTGTGTACTTGCATTGGAAGCTTGTCCAGGGTCTTAATTAGAACTAGTCTCGTAGGCGCGACGTGACGCCGCGCCAGTCACCGTGTGTACCGAAGTAAAAGAGGCGATAATTCGTGAGAAGTTTTTTTTAAAAAAATCGAGGGTAAATGTGTATTTTCGAAAAAGTTAAAGGTTTTTTTCGTAAAAAACCGAGGATATGTACGTAAACAAACGAGAACCTGTGCGTAATTTAGAAAAATGCGGGGTGCTATCCTGCAAAGTGGAGGGGCTAAAAAAACTGGCAGGGATCTTTTTGCGATAACCGAGGACCTTTATGTAATTTCGGGAAAATGCAAGGGCTTTTTCGCAAAAAACGGCACCCGACCGTACGCAGATTCCGTTGCCATGCGCCGGCCGGAGCGACGCAGGGGGTGACGTGGGAGCCCTCTCCACGCGCGGAAACCACGAGGCATAATAGGGAGTGATATGTGAAACGCAGTAACAAAAAAATTGGTACCATGCCGATTGCAAATATAATCATGAAGTTTAACAACAGATTATGAAAAAAAAATGGATATTAAAGTAGTACCTTGGAGACTTTGCAAATGCCCAAAAACGAATTATATTTGCAACTTGAGATATTATTAATTCAATTCTAATGAATATGTGTGAGACCATGTGAGGTCACTTCATAGTTGTGATGAGTAATTGACTTTCGGTTCAGAGAGTTTACGAAGTTTGAGTTTGGTTTTTGAAAATTTGCAATTTTTGAGTTACATTCTGTTACCAGTGGTCTAATCGGCATTGGGACCGCGGCTAGACTGTCGAGAAGCGATCTGGTAGGACTAGAACTGACGGTGGGACCAGCTGTGAAAGGCGGCGTTCAAATTGGCCTTTGGTTGGCGGTCTTACTGGCCAAGGTGCCAGCGGTCTAATTAATCAGCATGTGGTTGGTGGTTAGGTCACCATGGACTAAGCACGGGAAGAGGGAGGTCCACGGTCAAAGCGAAGGAAATGTCAAGCATCATGGAAGGCGGTGAGAGGTATTTTGGTAAATTATCCAATATCGAAAGATGGTGATATGTGAAACCACCGTAATGGACTAATTGGTTTAGGTTATGGATATGCTGAATATGCTAAGTGGATCAAGTGTTGATTCACTAACGAGTGAACGGGTGTGTTTACTTTGAAAAGCTTGCATATGTAAGTGTAAAACCTGATATGGTGTTAGATTAATAGGTTAGCATATATAAGTGGATAAAATCTAACTAGAGGTGTTGGTTATGGTTTTCCTTGTAAGCCTCCATATATAAAGAGGAGAGAGGTGGCTAGGGTTAAGCTTTTGAAGGGTTTTAACTCGGTTTTGTTGCAACGGAGCTTCAAGAGCCAAAATATTTTAATTTTTTTAAAGTTCTTTCAAGATTTTTGGTTGGGATAGGTTATTAAGGTCATAACCTAGGCTTGGTCAAGTTTCAAATTGTTTGGAGATGTGGATAAAAAATTTCATCGTTGTTTGGATTTGAAATAGTATTGATTTTCAATTTTGTCCCGAGAGAGAGAGAGAGTTCAGACCGCCCCTGAAAGGTCAATCTACCTGCCCATTGCACTGTTGTAGACCGCCTGGGGAAGGTTTAGTTCGTTTGGCTCAGTTTTTTATCACTACTACAGAAATCCACATTACAGACGGTTCAGAAACGTCATCACAGACGGTTTTCTGAACCGTCTGAAATTATGGGTCAGTGATAATCCAAGTTATCACAGACGGTTTTTGAACCGTCTATGATTATGCGATATCACAGACGGTTTTTCATTAAAAACCATCTGTGATTATGAGATATCACAGACGGTTTTGTACTAAAAACCGTCTGTGATTATCCGATATCACTGACGGTTTTTAAAAAAAACCGTCTGTGATATCGGATAATCACAGATGGTTTTTAGTACAAAACCGTCTGTGATATCGCATAATCACAGACGGTTTTTAATGAAAAACCGTCTGTGATACTCCGCCCCCCCAACAGAATCTATTTCTGTTTATAGCTAGCCTCAGGAAATGCTAGCCATGCCCTCTGAAACAAGCAGATAATCACAGACATAAACATATACAATTCACACATCTCATTTCATTTCAGATACATTTCACATCTCAATTCATTTCACAGACATAAAACATCCAATTGACAACGCACTTCATTTCACAAACATAAAGCATCCATTTCGCAAATCAATTCATTGAGTTGAAATAAAATATACATTAACAAATACACAATTGTAAAAGATCTACACTGTATTTGCACTTAGAATTACAATAAAAAATCATTCTGGGCAGTGGAACTCTCCATCTGATCTTACGACTTTTGACCACAAAAACCAAATGAGCTCTCCTCGAACTTTTGCAAAATCCGGCTGTGTCAATGCAGATGCAGAGATGGACGCAGCCTGTCGATAGGAATATCAACGCGCGCATATATAAAACTGACATGTATGACATAAATGTGGGAAGATTGACAAACCTTAGAATTAGTGATCATATTGAATTGGAAGACAAGAGAGGAGTAGAGGGGAGGGGGAGAAAGTGACCAATGTATCAAGTCCTTCTTTTTCCCACAAAATTCAAGTCAATTTTATTACAAAAGTGCAAAAAAAAAGACATTCCAGATTCTTTTTTTTGAACTTCTGTACTAAAATTTCGTTGAATTTTGTAATACTATTACTACAAGGTCTCTAAACAAAGTGCCTATCCTAACACCTACTTTAGTTGCTAATACTATAAACCAAATACTATTACTACAAGGTCTCTAAACAAAGTTCTATGAAGCAAATGACACAAACTAGTGTATCTGGTTCATTGAACCTGATACACTAGAGTGTGTCACTTGCTTCATGCCCCTTGAAGGTCTATGTGGCATATACACTAGAGTGGTCCTTAATTGCTTAATGTGTTCTCTCAAATTGTACGGGTGATGTCTAGATACAAGGAGCATTTGGGTGGAAAGATCAACTGTTTCGTCAGGCGCATGACTGCCAATTCGAAGCATAGCATAGCATCCGAGGCACATCCGAGGCCTGCTGCTGTGTCTTGAGGAATGCCAAGAGCTAGTATTCAGATGGGTTATGAGAATAAGATTCATAATTTATAGTTTGAGGAATGCCACATCTGAAGACCAGCTCTTGGCATTCGTCAAGACACAGCTGCAGGCCTCGGATGTGGCTCGGATGCTATGCTATGCTTCAAATTGGCAGTCATGAGCCTGACGACACAATGTATTTCTTTCCACCCAAATGGTCAATGTATCTTTTGCAATAATCGCAAGATTTCTTTATCCGGATACACTAGAATGTGTTACTTGCTTCATGCCCTTTGATCATATACTCTTCCTTGATTGGTTAATTTGTGCTCTCAAATTGTAGGGTTGCACATGATAAGATGAGGAAGCAAAAAAAGTGAAACATGATGCTCAATGTTAGGAAGAGAGGAGAGGAGTAGAGGGAAGGGGGAGAAGGGAGGGGGTGATGTGGACAGAGAGGGGTTATGTGCCTATACTATATACTATATACTAACACAACAAGCAATGTAATATGTACCAATGTAAACTAAGCAACTGCAGTATCAAGCATAAATATGTACTATGTACCAATGTATCAAGCATAAAGCATAACAACATCAAGCATAACACTATGAAGCATCAAGCATCAATGTAATATGTACCAATGTAAACTAAGCAACTGCAGTGAACAATGTACCAATGTAGTATGTACCCTAAACACTAACAGTAAGCATCAACCATAACACTAACAGTAAGCATCAACCCTAAATATGTACTATGTACCAATGTAGGAGGCGACGGAGGAGGTGGAGGAGGCGACGACGACGGAGGAGGAGGAGGCGGCGGCGACGGAGGAGGTGGAGGAGGCGACGGGCTCGGGGAGGCGGCGATGGAGGAGGAGGAGGTGGCGACGCAGGAGGAGGAGGAGGCGACGGGCTCGGGGAGGCGACGACGGAAGAGGAGGAGGCTGCGGCGACGTCTTCGTCCGGGGAGGCGGCCGGCGAGGGCTGCGGGAGGCAGCCGGCGAGGGCTCGGGGAGGCGGCGGCGACAACGGGCTTGAGATTTAGATCGAATCGAATAACTACAGCGCACACGAAAACCCTAGGGAGTGGGTATATAGGCAGATTATCACAGACGGTTCTAAACTTAGAACCGTCTGTGATATGCTATCACAGACGGTTCGAAGTGTAGAACCGTTTGTGATAACCAGCTTATCACAGACGGTTTTTTATAAAAAACCGTCTGTAATAAGCTTCATACCAGAACGCTTCGCGCGTGTTTCGATGCCAGAACGCTTCGTGTTTCGATCGTTTAATTAACGTCTCTCGATCGTTATACGAAGCGTCTATATCATTAATGTTTGGGTATACGAACCGTTTGTGCTAAAGGTTAAATATGCGCTCCTAATCCAGGTCTCTTCTACGTACGTACGTACAATACAATATACAATACAACATGGCTTCTACTACTGTTCTTGTGATCATCTCCTTCCTCTCATCTGTTCATCACGAATTGTTCGGCCGGAACCTTACACAGGCGGCCAGCAATTTGCATCTGGAGCAGCTTCTCCGCACCCGCCCTGCTCTCCTTCCCCGACTTTCTTGCATCCGTCAGCTTGACCTAATCCTCCGCCGTCGACGGAGGCATCTCGCTGCCGCTCAAGAAAGGGAAACAGCCCTCACCCTGGTTCTTCTCCACAATGTGCGCAGAGCGGAAGCAGCTCTGCACGCATTGCAAAGACTGATGGATAGCCTTGCCGATCAAGCAGATACGGCAGATTCTGAGCAATCTTTTCATGCTATCCTCTACAACATTATGGATGCTGCTGATCATTTGCCCAGGCTGCACGAGGAAGTGCTGAGGAAAAGGGCAATCTTAACGGCGTTCGAGAATTTAGCGGCTGATCCTCCAAGTCCCCAAGTTGAAGAAGAAGCTTACGAAGCCCAAAAGAATACAATCTGGGAAACTCTGTACCTGTGCGACTTTTGTAATAAATTTGCCTCTAATTGAAATTAATAAATTTGCCTTTAATTTGTGATCTCTTGTCTCAGTAGTTCTGTAGTTAAGTTATTAGAAGCAATGTGTACTTATATATTAACCTCTGATCTAGAATATGACAGACAAAGGGACATCACAGCCGGTTCTTGTGAAAAACCGTCTGTGAACATTCCCAGACGGTTCTTAACAACAACCGGCTGTGATAGTCGACACAACACAGACGGTTTTTAATAAAAACCGTCTGTGATATTCCAGTATCACAGACGGTTCAGAGGTAAGAACCGTCTGTGATACTCCTTTTTCCCGCCACAAATACCACAGACGGCCTTCTAATTAAAACCGTCTGTAATAGTGTACATTACAGACGGTTTCACGAAACCGTCTGTGATTTGGCGCCTACTATTAGCCTTTCTGTAGTAGTGTATCTTTCCTTGCGGGTTGTTAGTCTATGATCTTCATGGTTTCTCATGACTATTAAAATAAAGATCTTTGCTTTCTCCTTTAAAAAAGATTTTAAAATTTTTTTAATCGGATTGACTCGTATTCATCCCTCTAGTCGCTATTCCTGGCTCTACCATATGCTAGTGAAGCATGTATATATAGAGCTGTGTACAGTTCTGTTTCATCACTAGCACGATGGTCTTCGATTAGGTGCTCTTGCCAAGCCGTGATTAAGGGTAGACAAATATAATTCTAATGGATGTGTGTGCACGAATTCCTAAGTGAAGGAGTTGCTCTTGACCTCTTCGGTTAGATATAGATCAATGCAGTTGTGAACAGGAAAAATTACGACAAAGAAAAGGCAAACCTCCAAGAGGTTATTTCCTTTTTTTTCATGGAACAATAGAAGGCGTTGCGATCTTCTCAACATCGATCGAGGTGCTCAACGACCACCTTGATGGACAGGTTGGGGCGTCTCACCTTGATCAGCTTGGTCAACTTGTGGTGGACGTCTTCAGCACATTGCGGGCTTAGAACGCCTAGATGGTCACGTTGTGTGCATGAGCGAGATCATTATGGAGGACGATTCGCACGTAATAGCTTCTTGCGTTGATCGGTGAGCGATGGCTCAATTTACAAGCAAGCGGGACTGTGGAGCTACGTCAGGCAAGAGCTACTGGTGAGTAGGGGTGAAATCGGGTCGGATATGGTCGGATCTCACCTTTTCCATATCCTAACCCATATTTTCTAATCGGATTCGGGTCGAATACGGATAGTATCGAATACGAATACAAACACGGATAATGTCGGGCACAAATACGGAACAAATACGTACCAAGACGGATACGGACACTATCGGTCACGAATATTTATTCGGATATCAATTCGATGCAACAACCATTTTATACCACATAGATAATAGCAATGCAACCATTCCATACATCCATAATGCAACAATACATCGGTACTAAAGTCGTAGCATCACTGGACATACATCATTACTCATTAGTAGTTTTAACACTAAGAATATCAGCCTCATGAGTCATAACCTCACATTCAGATCAGAGGTACAGTCAAGGCAAAAGATACATTTATATGACTATTGATGACATGTCACCATATTAGTCCTCGCAAAAAATGCTACTAACCAAATTGTTTGAATAGTTAAATATACCATGACATGTCACATTAATTCTTAGTTCAATTTTACTGATATCTATTATGTTGATGCGATTGGAATTCCTTTACAAGGTTTCTAATATCTGTAGTTCATTACTTACTTATACAATCTGCTATGGCAAAATGGTTACAATGCATGTTTAAAAGTATCCTTAAATTTAGCAACTCTAACTCTTTACATTTCTAAATTTTCCCACTCCCCTTTTTATTTTCTTTCTTCTACCCAGCCCCCTCTTTTTCTTGCTGCCTTCGGCCGACGCCGACTCACCTCCTCCTTTTCTGCTCCTACCACCGACGCCTCCTCAGTTCTTTCCCCTCACCATTGCCGACGTCTACTTCATCTCCTCCCCTCCCCCATTTCCTCTCTCCCCCGGTCTCCCTCCACACCGACGCCACGCCTCCGCTCCTCCGCCCCCGCGTCTCGGCGCCTCCGCCCCCGGGTCTCACGCCTCCCCGACGCCCGTCCTCGAGCGCCGCCGATTCCAGTGGCGACGCGCCGCGCCGCCTGGTTCGGCTCCCCCTCACGCGCCTTCTCCCTTGCGCCGCCCTGTCGTCGCGCCCTCCCCTCGCGTCGCCGGCCCTAGCGGCGCCGCACCGTCATCGACTTCTCCGACCTCCGGCCTCAACGCCCCTACCACCGGCTTCGGTCCTAGCGACGCCACGCCTCCGCTCCTCCGCCCCCGCGTCTCGGCGCCTCCGCCCCCAGGTCTCACGCCTCCCCGACGCCCGTCCTCGAGCGCCGCCGATTCCAGTGGCGACGCGCCGCGCCGCCTGGTTCGGCTCCCCCTCACGCGCCTTCTCCCTTGCGCCGCCCTGCCGTCGTGCCCTCCCCTCGCGTCGCCGGCCCTAGCGGCGCCGCACCGTCGTCGACTTCTCCGACCTCCGGCCTCAACGCCCCTACCACCGGCTTCGGTCCTAGCGACGCCGCACCGCGCGCGCCCGGCCATCCTACCCTCGCCCCTCGGCTCCTCCCCGGCGTCAACCTCTCCGGCATCTCACTGACCCCTGCTCTTCGCCTCCGTTCGGATGATTCGGGGGATTCCCATGATTCGGAAGTTGGACTGGCAAAGTAATCCGGGTAATACCCGAATAGTTAAGCGGGTAATATTCGAATTTTATACCGGATAATCCGTATCCGTCGGATACCGACCTCCCAAACCCGATACCGTATCCGCAAAAAAATACCCGTATTCGGATCCAATATCCGTATAAGTTTCCGGGTACCCGAATTTACGACCCGAATTTGACCCGCTTTAATACGGGCGGGCGGGCGGGCGGGAAATACCCGGCCCGTTTTCACCCCTACTGGTGAGTGAGCATTGTGGTTGACAGAAAAATTGATTTTGTCTGGTTGTTGAGCACGACGTCTTGGTCATGCATGTCAAGTAGTCGAGCACGACGTCCTGGTCGTGCGCTTAGTCAAGTCTTTCTCGTTGTTCAGTTAGAAAACGTGCGCAGTTTACGATCGTGAGATGGCACGACCACATAGTCGTGGCATATGTTTAAGAGGAGCCAAATGACCATTACTTGTATTCCTTTTGGTGTAAATAAAGTCCCCAGAAAAGCTACAGAAGGTGTGACGTACGCAGCACAAACCCTGTGTCTTCCATCTCTATCACATGAGTTTCAGCCAAGTGTTTGAGGAACTTATAAGTCATAGAGCATTTACAACTTGCAAGTCAGAATCGACTTGCTAGTTGAAGAGTGCCTTCGACTTCCTAGTCGTGTACGACTTCTGACTACCAGTTGCAACTAGATACTCGTGGTAGCTCCGAGTACTTGTACACGACTCCGTGATTGTAACTTCGAGTGCTTGTAAATGACTACGTGGTCATAGCTCCAAGTGGTCATAAATGACCTCATAGTCATAAGATTGACTGCATGATCGTAAGACGTTCTGCGTGGTCATAAGACGTTCTGCGTAGTCGTAAACGACTATGTGGTCGTAAGTTCGACTGTGTGGTCGTAAGACATTCTGCATGGTCGTAAGTTCAACTGCATAGTCGTAAGTGGTATCAAAGTTTCGTCGACCATCTGGGAGATATGTCTTCGTCGAGGGCTCGACCAGGAAGGCAGTTTGTGACTCTCTTCGTGGAAAGACTGTCTGCGCTCACCAACGCCTCCTCCGCGCTGACTGCGGCACCGTGACGATGGTGGTCATGTCATCTAGCGCATCATCAGGGAGGCTTTGGGCTCGGTGGTCTACCCCATGCTCACGCAAACGAACTACAACGACTGGGCACTTGTCATGTGAGTAAACCTCCAGGCACAAGGTCTTTGGCAGGCCATTTAGACCGACGACGCCAACTACCACGACGACCGGCTCGCGTTTTCGGCAATTCTCCGCACCGTGCCGACTGAGATGCTGTCAACGCTTGCCATCAAGAACACAGTGAAGGCTGCCTGGGAGGCAGTGAAGACCATGCGTATGGGTGTCGATCGCATTCGTGAGGCCAATGCCCAACAACTACGCAAGGAGATCGGGAGCATCTCCTTCAAAGATGGTGAGTCCATCGATGACTTCTCGATGAGGATCTCTGGGCTTGCCAACAACCTCCAACTACTCGGTGATCCTGTCCAGGAGGAAGAGGTTGTCAAGAAACTCCTGCAGGTTGTCTCAGATCGCTATCTTCAGGTGGCCATCTCGATAGAGACACTTCTCAATGTGAGCACTCTCTTGATCGAGGAAGTGATCGGATGACTTCGAGCAATGGAGCAACGCTATGCCAACTGAGGCACTGATGACAGGGGAACTTGTCTGCTCCTCACTAAGGAGTGGCGAGCACGAGCACATGCATGTGAACGAGGTGGATTGCACTCCAACAACAAGTTGTGTGGCAGGCCGTGTGGCAACCGTGGATGAGACTCCTCCGGCAATAGAAGGGAGAACCATTCCCACGACGGCTCCGACAATCCCAAGAAGGACAAATGCAAGTACTGCGGCAAGTTGGGGCATTAGGCTCGCAATTGCTGCAAGAAGAAAAGGGAGGAGGTGCATTGGTGCAGAACACCGACGATGTGCCACTGCCATCCCTTTTGCTAGGCAAAGTAATGGTGGTGGAGGACATCGCCTGGATGCCCACTAACATAGTACACGATGACGGGAAGGTCTTCCTCAACGAGGAACACGCCATGTCGGTCTTCCCCTACAAAGAGCATGAGGAGACCTCCTGGTTTCTCGACACTAGAGCATCAAACCACATGACAGGGTCTGGCACAGCATTCTCTGAACTCGATCACAGGATCACCGGCTCGGTCACGTTCGGGGACAACTCGATGGTCGAAATCCATGGGCACGGCACCGTGCTGTTCGCCAGAAAAGGGAACCGACATTGCGCTCTCCCCAACGTGTACTTCATCCCTCGTCTCTGAAGCAACATCATCAGCATTGGCCAGCTCGAAGAGGGTGGAAATAGCATGCTGATTGAAGATGGAGTCTTCCGCATTCGTGATCAACAGCACAATCTCATTGCTCAGGTGAAGTGATCACCAAATCGGCTGTACAAGCTTGCCTTGAGAGTAGTGCAGCTGGTCTATATGAGCCTGTAGACCGCTGATGAGGCATGGCACTGGCATGCTCATTTTGAGCACCTCAACTTCGACGCACTCCGGAAGATGTTGACCACAGGGATGGTGCATGGGCTTCCTCGAGTGATCCACGCCGATCAAATCTGCGATGGGTGCCTCATAGGAAAGCAACGACACACTCCTTTTCCTTAGGAGACCAAACACCATGGCAACGACTACTCAACCTCGTTCACGGTGACCTGTGTGGACCTGTCATGCCGACGACACATGGAGGTAGGTGCTACTTCCTCTTGCTCGTTTATGACATGAGTTGCTACATGTGGCTCATTCTCCTCCGAAGCAAGGATGAGGCCGGAGGTGCAATCAAGAGGTTCCAGGCCTCAGTTGAGATCGAGACCAGACACAAGCTGCGTGCTTTATCCACTGATGGTGGGGGGAGTTCACCTCGGTGGACTTCATCGATCACTACACTGAGTGAGGTGTACACCAACAACTCACACCAACAACTCACGGCCTTGCACTCACCACAGCAAAATGGTGTCATTGAGCGCCCAAATTAGACATTGCTGGAAATGGCGAGGTGCCTCCTCCAGGCTTAGAAGGTGCCCAGTGAATTGTAGGGGAGGCCGTAACCATAGTAGTCTTCATTCTTAACCGTCTCTCACAAGCAGTGTGAGCGGGAAGACTCCCTATGAAGCCTGGTATGGAGTGAAACCTGCCGCGTGCATTTTTTCTATACTTTTGGCTGCGTAGGGCATGTGAAAGCCACATGACCGAATGTCGGCAAGCTAGATGACAGAAGTGCTCCCATGGTGTTCATCAACTACGACCACAGCTCCAAGGTGTACCAAATGTTCGACCCCTCATCTGGCCAAGTACACATCTCTAGGGACGTCATCTTCGATGAGGGGAGATGCTAGGACTGGGAGCACTTGGTCCAAGCCAGTGGCCATGATGACTTCACCGTGGTGTCAGGTGAACACGTCACTGTTCTGACTGCTCCAACTGCAGACAGCGCTACAACCATGGTCAGTGGTATTACCACAGGCGATGGTACGAGCACAGGCGGTGGTATGACTATAGGCGAATTTGCATCCCCGCCATCGACCATTCCATCGGGCATCGACCTTGACGATGAAGGAGCTCCTCAGAGGTTCCGCATGGTGCAAGACTGCATCAATCACGCCCCTCCACGTGAGCTCGAGCTTGATCCGGACGAGCTATATAAGCTAATGATGGAGGAGCCAGCCTTTGTAACTAAGGCCCAGGCTGACTGAGGGTGGCGGATGGCGATGCAGGAGGAAATGAACTCCATCGAAGAGAACCGTACATAGGACCTCGTCGATCTTCCCACCGAGAAACGCCCAATTGATCTTAAGTGGGTGTTCAAACTCAAGAAGGGCACCAACGGTGAGATCGTGAAGCGCAAGGCGTGTCTGGTGGCAGAGGGCTATGTCCAACATGCCGGCATCGACTTCGACGAGGTATTCGCATATGTGGCACACCTCAACTCCGTACGAGCACTCGTGGTGGTGGCTGCCCATGAGGAATGGCTGGTACATCACCTTGACGTGAAGTCTGCCTTTCTCAATGGCGATCTCTAGGAGGAAGTGTATGTGGCCTAGTCCCTGGTTTCGTCTACAAGGAGCACGAGCATTTGGTGTTGCGGCTGCACAAGGCTCTCTACGGGCTTCGACAAGCACCGAGAGCCTGGAATGCCAAGCTCGACAGCACAATGACCCTCTTTGCCTTCAAGCGAACTTCGTCTGAGCATGCTGTGTACACTCAGGGAACCGGTGACTCACGACTACTCGTGGGGTCTACGTCAATGACTTGGTGGTGACTGGTGCCCATCTAGAGGAAATCAACCGATTCAAAGCCCAGATGGAAGTTGAGTTCAAGATGAGTGATCTCGGTTCTCTCAGCTATTACCTCAGGATCGAGGTGATGTAGAGTGAGGGCAAGATAACTCTGTCACAAGTGAGCTACTCTGCCAAGCTGCTGGAGAAGGCCAGGATGAACGGTTGCAACCCCGTCCTTGTGCCAATGGAGCCGGGACTGAAGTGGAGCAAGGGAAGCTCAAATCCTCTGGTCGACAGCACATTCTACTGTGGCATCATCGGAGGATTACGCTATCTGGTACACACAAGACCAGACATCCCGTTCGCAGTCGGTTACAAAAGTCATTTCATGGAATCGCTGACTACCGAGCACCTTAGCGCCGTGAAGCACCTACTGCACTATGTGGCAAGGATGATCGACTACAGCTGCAGGTACGTGAGGGGTATAGGGGCAGCTATGCTCATCGAGTACAGTCATGCAGACATGGCTGGAGATGTTGACGACTGGAAGAGTACCTCTGGCATGATCTTCTTCATTGGGGGGAGCCTAGTGAGCTGGCAATCACAGAAGCAGAAGACCGTCGCCTTGTCAACTTGCGAGGCTGAGTATGTCGCCGCCTCAATGGCTACATGATAAGGGATTTGGCTTGGGGAGTTGCTAGGCAAGCTGCTCAACGCGAAAGCATCAACGTCAACCCTGCTTGTAGACAACAAGTCTGCAATAAAGCTGTGCAAGAATCTGGTGTACCACGGCCGAAGCAAGCACATTGAGACGTGTTATCACTTCATCAAGCAATGTGTCAAAAACGGCAAGGTCCTCATCGACTACATCAAGTCGGACGAGCCATTGGCGGACCTACTGACCAAACCCCTCGGGCGGATCAAGTTTCAAGGTCTGCACAAGAAGGTTGGAGTCATCACCATGAATGGCAACTAGATCAAGGGGGAGATTATTAGAATAATTGATCAAGTTTTTAGGTTGTTGAGCATGACGTCCTAGTCGTGCGCATCAAGTAGTCGAGCACGACGTCCTGGTCATGCACTTAGTGAGTCTTTCTCGTTGTTCAGTTAGCGAACATGCACAGTTTGCGGTCATGAGATGGCACGACCACGCAATCGTGGCGTACGTTTAGGAGGGGCCAAATGGCCGTTACTTGGATTCCTTTTGGTATAAATAGAGTCCCCAAAAAAGTTGCAGAGGGTGTGACGTACGCAGCACAAAACCCTGTGTCTTCCATCTCTATCGTGTGAGTTTCAACCAAGTGTTTGAGGAACTCATAAGTCATAGAGCATTTATGACTTGCAAGTCAGAATCGACTTGCTAGTCGAAGAGTGCCTCCGACTTCCTAGTCATGTATGACTTCCGACTGCCAGTTGTGACTAGATACTCGTGGTAGCTCCAAGTACTCGTACACGACACTGTGGTCATAACTTCGAGTGCTTGTAAACAACTACGTGGTCGTAGCTTCAAGTGGTCATAAACGACCTCATAGTCGTAAGATCGACTGCGTGGTCGTAAGACGTTCTGCGTGATCGTAAGATGTTCTGCATGGTCGTAAACGACTGTGTGGTCGTACATTTGACTGCGTGGTCGTAAGATGTTCTGCGTGGTCGTAAGTTCGATTGTGTGGTCGTAAGTTGTTCTAGCATGGTTGTAATGAGTACCAGGTGCGCGCAATCAATAACAGGCGAGTGGGTGTGGCAGTGGCAAGCATGGATGTGGCAAGCAAGCGTAGTTGCTGTGCGTGAGCAAGCGCGACCACGGTGGGCGAGCATGGTGTTATGGCCAATGGCCAGCTCAGCATCGGCTGAGCGGCCTCGACCAAGGTCATCGCCAATGAACATGATTTATTTGATAGAATAGGTTAGAAATTTGCTAAGATTTCCCGAAACTTGTTGATTGAAACTTGTATGTTTTTTGTGAAACCTGTGTGGAAACCTATTGGGATACTCACAAAATTTTGAAACTTTTGTAAAACTTACATGAAACTTGTTGGGGAAGGGTCCCTGCGCTACCTCGGGCCCACGACAACCTCAGAGTGGCGGCGTCTATCAGAAGGTCTACCCCAAGCCAAGTCCGGGGCCAACCCTAGGTGGAGTATGTTAAGATCAACCCTAGGAGGGTCCGGGACTAACCCTGGGTGGAGTACATAAGACCGGTCATAGAGGTGTCTCCGAGCGAGGCGCACAAGACCGTCCTAGGAGGACCCCGAGCCAACCGTAGGCAAAGTACGTAAGACCATCTCTAGGAGGGTCTGGGCCAACCCCAGGTCCCGAACTTGGCGGGGCCATGTGGAGCAAATGACTGAAATACCCCTAGGAGTAGGGTAAATCGTAAGGGCAAAGTTGTAACTATGCAGGCCTCCTCATCGCCCCCTATAAATAGGACCCATTGTAATGGGAGGGGAAGAACAACTTTGTAACCCTAGAACACTCATATGAAATACACTTGGGGGAGGGAGGAGGCCTTCTGCAAGGACTTTGGGGTTGTGTGCTTCTTTTGAGTCCCTCCGCACATGCAGCAGTCTCTGTATCCGACCGAGGATGCCTACAAGTATACTGTCCAAACTCGTACTGACAACAGTTGGCGCTATCTGTGGGGACTCGAGCAAGAAGTCATGCTGCCTACGAAGAGGAACACTGTGCCTCGGACCTCCCTGGCTCACATCTGCGCTCCTCGTTTGCACGTCGCCCCAACCTCATTCGCGTGTCGCCCCGGCCTTGTCCACGCACTCTGCCCTGACCTCGTCCGCATGCATCCCCCTGGCCCCATCCACGTGCTCCGCCCCAGCATCCCCTAGGATTTTGCCACGCTAACTCTCCCAGGTTGCCCCAGTCTTCCTCGGGATTTCAATGCACCAACTACCCCACGTCACCTCGGTCTCCTTGGGTCTTTACCATGCCCACTCCCCTAGGGGGCAGTGTGGACTCTAAGGCTCCTCCCCGAAATGCACCTCGAGCCATTGTCCTATAGACCGAGCCCAGGGAATGACATCGACCTAGAACACCCCAACGTTTAGCGGGTTGGATGAACCTGGTCCATGGTGGTCCACTGTCCATCTCTAAATACCACCAAGTGGGTCAACCCTCCAACCGGTGCTCCCACTCGACTGCCCCCCAAAATCTCCCCATATCTTCTAGCGCCTTCTCTCTAAGTTGCTCCTCTAGCCTCGGGTCCTTCCCTGCTCAAGCCACCTTGGGACTCCACATCCCCAGGCCACTACCGGCTGCTCCCCTGGCCTGCCCCAGGGATCGGTCCTACCGCCTCTTTGGGCTCCCCAGGCACCGCCTGCCACTCCTCTAGGTGCCGGTACAGCTCCATCGGCTTGCCCGTAGCGGATTTCCTCGCTGTCTTCCTGGGCTCCCCCGGGTGCCAACTGCAACTCCCTCGACCTACCCAAGGGGGTCTCCTCGCCGCCTCCCCAGGCACTCCTAGGCGCCGACCGTAGCTCCCTCGGCCTTTCTTGGGCCACGCTTCCACTCGGCCGCCCCGGGGTGCAACTCCACCAGTCGATCCCAAGACTGCCTCCGCCTATCTGCTTCCATTCGAGATCCATCATTCCCAAGGTTGGCCTGAGCCTTGTGCCACTGCCCCTTCCCCAGGCCGCCCAGAGGACCTACCACCGTGTTGCGCCTCTCCACCAGGGTCCTCACCCCGGGTAGGTCGGGGGTCTTCTCTGCTGTGCTGGACTCCTCACCCGGGGTCTTCTCCATCGTCGCCGCCAAGACCAGGGGCTCCCTCCCCCGGGTCATCCTTTCGTCGGCCACGCCCGTCTTGCCCACCCAGCCTCCCTGGGGTCTTGAACCACCTGAGGGACCACGCCGCCTTCACCGCTTCGGGGTGTTCCACTTAGTCGTCTTGGCGTCTCGCTCCCCCCGGCGACCCTAGGGTACCGGACCACCTGGGGGAGTGCGCCTCCTTCACCTGGAGACACTTCTTCCACTGCTTGACCAAGGGTCGTGCTCTCCCTGGCCACCCTGGCTCCCCTTCCATCTGAGTCACGGGCTCGGTCATCCCAGGCCGTGAGGCCCTTTGAGTGTGCCTCCCTGGGGCATTCTTAATGCAAGCATCTTGGCAAACCCGGGGACTTCTGCGAATGCCTCGGCCTTCCCGAGGCTTCACGATCTAGCTGTCTCTTCCGTGACCTTCAAGGCCTCCAAAGTTGCCATCCACCACCCTCACGGCATCTGAGAGCTCCCCATGCTTCAACCTGCTGTTCCAGTCGGCTAGCACCCGATGCCTCTTTAGATGGCCCAACGCACCTCCTCTTGTCGGGGTCTATCGATCACTTGTCGCTTTGACCAGCTCGCTGCCACCCTCCGCATTCTCCCCTCCCCGCCCACGCCGCTCTCTCCACTGCCATATGCCGCCCTTGTAGTTAGGACTCTAGCTCCCACCTCCGCTCTCTCTGCCAGGGCTGCCTCGTCCACCGCCACATCGTCACCTTCTAGGACGCACTCCTCGTCTATGACACCATGCTCAACAACCCCTTCATCATCATGTACAGTCGATGTGCCGTGCCATACTACGCCCACCTGGTGTTTGATGGAAAGCCCGCCAAGAGCCTTACCTACCGTTGTCATTGCGGTGTACACACAGTGCCCCATGGGTGGCTAGGAAGAGGGAGGCGGAACGCTCTGGGATAGTATGAAGGCCAAAGGAGGACCCCTGTGGTTAGATGGCCTAGGGCGAAGTGGGCGAAAATCCCTTGGGAAAATTTGAACTCAATTGGAAGGAAGCCCCCCGGGGTGTGTCCAAGGCGAAGCCAAGCGAGGCCCCTAGGATGCCCCAGGTGTGAGCGAAGGGAGCCACCCCACGTGTCCGGGGAAAAGTTGAGCAAATTTTCCGCGAGGGCCTGGGTGTGAGTGGATCCCCCTAGGGTGTCCGGGGTGAAGCCAAGCAAGGCCCCCGGAATGGCCCGGGTGTGAGCAAAGGGAGACTCCCGAGGGCGTCCAGTGCAGCGCCGAGTGAAGTCCCTGAACTTTGGCTTCGGGAAGGCATGACGAGAGGGGCCTAGTCTTGGGCCCAGTGGCATCACAGTGAAGCCTGGGCATAGACGCTACGAGACCCTAGGGGAAGGCAAGAGCACTGGGAGTCCCGAGGAAAAGCGAGTGACCCAAAGGTGTCCCAAGAGCTCACAACCAGCCATATGGTAAGAGAATGGTGGGGGAAGCCAAGAGGGTGGTGTTCGGAGTTGCTTGGCGAAGCTCACGTCACGCCCCTTGCCTCGTCGTGCTCGCTTGGACGCCCTTCACCCAAGGCAAGCCCTCAGGGCCAGGCATGTAGTGGGGAGGGATGCGTGCAACACAAAGTCGAGGCCGTCCTTGACATCGTAGGTGGGGTCATGCATCTACTGCATCCACATCCTCGCGGTGTCCTTGCCACAGCCGTGCTGGCCACCGACCTCTAGGCTCGTGGAGGCCACCCTGAGGGACAACTGCATCATCTCCAGCTCATCACGGATGAGCACTTCCCTCCGCACGACTAGTAGGAGAGCCACCTCGTCAGCCGCCCATACTGCTCCCAGGGAAATCCCCTTCACCTGCTCAAACTGCCCCCGGGGCCATCCGCCAAACCAAGCCAGCTCCATCCCTTCCCACACGTCCACCGCCCCAGATCATCATTGCCATGCTGCCCGGGCTAGCCCATGCTACTCTGGAAGAAAAACTGCTCGATGTTTTAGTTGGAAGAAAAACCAGAAGATACATTGAAGGCACAGCTACCATAGCTGGCTATCCGAAGAAGCAAGAGATGTTCGAACGGGTTTGAGGCTATGGTGAGCAAACTAACATCCACTTCCCTAATATCCAAACTTACAAAGGGAGTTCAGGTGGGTGGATGCCAACTTTTGATTGTGTGCACCCCACAAGTTCTTGCGGCAACGAAGGATTTCCTGTGACGCTTTCGAGTATGCTGAGTGTACCATTAGCCATGCTTCTCCCAGATCCACTTTTGTTGCTACATACATAAACTAGCAAGTTGCAACTAGTGCTAGAGGGTAGTAGTAGGTCAGTGGCATGTTGTGGGTTGTAACCTATAAGACCTTGGGGACATGAAGCTACTAGAAGTGAATGATAAGCATGGGGCACACTTGGTCAGAAAGTGTGTATGGGAGAATCAAGAATGATAGTACAGCAGTGTGTATGGCAAATCCCTGCACCACCTGGGGGAAGTCCCACATCGACCAGGATGAGCCCACGCACCACTTGAGGCAAATCCTTGCATCACTGGGGTGGCTCTACAAATATCCCCCACTTCATTCCTTTCTCCATCCCTCCTCATTTATCCACCATGCCTCTTGGACTTCATTACTTCGACCCATGCTCAGGAATCTCCCAGAGCTCCCACGAGCTTCTGATGCCCGGGACCCTGCTTCAACATACCCTTAGAGGTCTCCTGTGCCGCCTCCAACGCCCGTGGAACCACTCCGATGCCTGGGATCGCACCGCCCCGATCCGTTCCCAGACCCCTCTTGGACTCTTCCTTGCCCTCCTGGGGCATTCATGTGCCACCTCCACTAAGACCACCCGGGTTTCCACACCTTCTATCCGATACACCTCCCGTGACTCTTCCTGCATCGTGACCCCGGATCCCCAAGGGGTTGCCCCTTTTCGCCCAGCCCGAGCTCCCCTGGGACTTCGCCTTCCTTTCTGCCCGAGCTCCCCTGGATCCCCTCAGGTCTCCTTGGCCATCGCTTCCCCAGGTTGTCTGAGAGATACATGCAGAGCATACAAAGCATTGGCTGGTGGGAAAGTAAATATGTATACATAAATGCATGCATCGGCTGGTGTGCTTACCACCCCGCACATTCGTCCCCAGTGTTGAGCACACATAGTGCCTCCGGACCATCGCCTGGACTGGCCGGCCATGGGGCTCCCCATCGGTGCCACTCCAAACTTGCTTCTCGCCACCCCGAACCACCTAGGGCACTTCAATGCTTCCGCCAGGCTATCCTCGAGGTCTTCATGCCACGCTCCAAGACTCCCTGGGGTCCCTCACACCACCACCCTATTAGCTTGTCTGAAGAGCTATGGGAAGAAGTGGAAAAGAGTTGGCCACCTACAACACAAATGGAGCTGGACTTGAAGTACTAGTAGTTCACTAATCTAGTGTAGCAAGATAATTGTGGCATGGTGGGAAGCGTAGTTAAATCAACCTAGCTCTGATGTGTTTGTTCTTGTTTGGTTGCAGGTGGAATACGTGTAGCCAAGTATGTGTGATGGACACACTGTGGACAAGATGCATGTGAAGGTGCAGCGCTATGCGAAAGTGTTTCACGTTGCGCAGGAGGAGACACAAGATGGAAGTGGGTTGGTTTGGTTGGTGTTGCCTTTGGTATCTTGCCTCACCTCACCCAGGCCTCTTCTGGTTATAGCAATGCATGCGTGGATGGAAGGTGGGACGAGATGAGCTGTTGGGATTATAGAAAAAACAACAAAAAAATCCATGTCCGGGCACCCAAACCCCATCTGCCGTTCTACTTCCTAATTCGGCCACCCGAACTGTGTTTGCCACTCGACTTTGTTGTTCCACCGCCCAAACCCCATCCGCTAGCTCGGCCTCGGTGTGGTTCGCTTCAGCCTTGATGGCTTTTGCATAGGCCAAACATCGCTTTGACTTGACAGCGCCTCCTCAGCTAGGAGCTCCCCTAGCTTGATGGGTTTGCCTCGATGAGCTTCAACACACCTCAACGGTCTGGCCTCGGCGTGGTTCAACTCAGCTTCAATGGCTTTGCCTCGGCCGAACTCTGCTCTATCTTGACGGTGTCTCCTCAACTAGGGACTTTCCCTAGTTCGACGGACTCATCTTAGTGAGCTCTAACACACCTCGATGGCCTAGCCTCGGTGTGGTTCAACTCAGTCTTAATAGCTTTAGCCTCGGCTCCGCCCTGGGCCACCCCAGGGGTGCCAACTTTCTCAGCCCCAAGCCACCCTAGGAGTGCCACTCTCCTTCACCCTGGGGGTGCCGCTCTCCTCCACCCCGGGCCACCCTGGGGCACCGCCATCTTCCACCCAGGGCCACCCCAGGGGTGCTGCTCTCCTCCGCCCCGGGCCACCCCAGGGGTACTGCCTCCGCTAGCTCGACGGGACCACTTCGGCGATCCTTAACGCGCCTCGGTTGCTCGGCCTTGGCATGGTTCACCACGGCCTCAAAGGCTTGCTTTCGCGGACTCACATCCACCCTCTGGGCTGGGCCTCTAGCAAGCGCTAACTCTTGTTTTTCAAACAGGAGACTCTAATGTTCCCGTTGGTTCACTTCTCCACGATGGTGTCTCCTCGACTACCCTAGTTCGATGGACTCATCCCGGCAAGCTCTAACACACCTCGATGGCCTAGCCTCGGTGTGGTTAAGCTCAGCATCGATGGCTTTTCTTCGGTCGAGCTTCGCTCCACCATGACAGTGTCTCCTCGACTATGGGCTCCCCCTAGTTTGACGTACTCATCTCGGCGAGCTCTAACAAGCCTCGATGGCCTAGCTTCGGTGTGGTTAAACTCGACCTCGATGGCTTTGCCTCGGTTGAGCTTCGCTCTACCTCAACGGTGTCTCCTCAACTAGGGGCTCCCCTTAGTTTGACGGACTCATCTCGGTGAGCTCTAACATGCCTTGATGGCCTAACTTCGATGTGGTTAAACTCAGCTTCAATGGCTTTGCCTCGGCTGAGCTTCGCTCTGCCTCGATGGTGTCTCCTCAACTATGGTCTCCCCCTAGTTCGACGGACTCATCTCGGTGAGCTCTAACATGCCTTGATGGCCTAGCCTCGGCATGGTTAAACTCAGCCTTGATGGCTTTGCCTCGGTTGAGTTTCCCTCTAGTTCGATGGATTCAACTCGGCAAGCTTCAACACGTCTCGATGGTTAGACCCCGGCATGGTTCACTTCGGCCTCAACTGTCGTAAGTATTATATACAGCTACTGAGTCTGGTATGTCACCCTCCTTGCATCTTTTTACACCGGGCTTACTATGACGCCCTACGCATTGAAATGCACATGCCCTTGCCATGCTATTCTGAAATATTTTGTGCTCTTAAGTTGTTGCCCAAATCAAGTGGCAATTTCCCTTGGGGGTCAAGTCTGTAATTTCCCTCAGGGGAAAAGTTGGTGATCACCCTCCCCACCAGGTTGTGCTAAATTGTCCCCTCCGAGATCGAGTCTCCCCTCTAAGGCCGAGCCAATCCTCCCCTCTGGGGTTGAGTGAAGTCTCTCCTCTGGGGTCGAGCAAATTCTTCCCTCCGGGGTTGAGCCAATGCTCCTTGACAAGGTCGAGCCAACGCTCCCCGACGGGACCGAGCTATTTCTCCTCTTCGGGGTCGAGTTTCCCCTCCGAGGTCGAGCTAGTCCCCCCTCTGGGGTCGAGTTGATTCTCCCCTCCGAAGTTGAGTTAAATCTTTGTACTAAGTCTTTTTTGATGGGAGCATTGTCCCCAACCGACGTGCTGCTCAGGAGCCTCATCCCGAGTGCAAGTCTTTTTCGATGGGAGCATCGTCCCCAACTGGAGTGCCACTCAGGAGCTTCGTCTCGAGTGCCAAGTGTTTTTCGATGGGAGATAGGGAGACGGGGTAATGAGATACCCCTAGTAAAGAATAGCAAACAAACTTCATTCTAGCATCAGGAACCAGGGTAGTTACGACCCCTTTTACATTCTCACTAGATAAGGACGAATCGACCTACTTGCGCATAAAAGGGAGTTCCCCAGAGTCATGTTTTCCTGATGAAGGATGCGCAATGTTGTTTGGACTCGACGACCACCACGCACCATCAACCTGGCTCAGGTCGACTCCACCGTTGCTACTATTATTTGGGCTTGACCCAGCGGGATTCTCCTGTGACAGTCATGGGCGCTACCCTAGCTTCAACCTTACAATACATCAGGTGTAAGTCCTGGCTAAGGATAGCGCATCTAGGCATGGTGCCATCGCATTCCCTAACCACTAGGATGCCATCCCCTAGACAAGTCCATGCTTCACCAAACACAAGATCTATGTCACTCCCGAGAAGGTCGGCCCTTCTAGCGCATTGGTGAAACTTTTCGAGCATCTTGAAAGTGATGGATTGGCCCTGGCATGACTCGATCGATCTTGATGGCTTCCCCTTAGCCGAGCTTTGCTTCGCCTAGATTGCGTTCCTTCCTGACCGTGGACTCCCTTTAGCTTCTACAAATAATCAAATCACCTTCTTTCATTGAGGGCCACAACCCGACTTGCAGAATACTCTGTGCCTCGCAGTCAATGCCTCGATGAGTCTACCAATAGGTTCTGACGAATCGACCACCTTGCGTTCGAAGGCATATCTTCTCACCTCGAAGGTTGAACCCCACCAGGAGGACGCTCACCGATCTTGAACATCTCGACGTGTTGGCATGCATCGATTGATCATGCCTCCAGATGTCGTCCAACTCTGCATCACCAATCAAGCTCGCATGTAGGGATGTGAATGCCCTAGTCGGCTTCATGCGCTTCAAGCTCCATCGTACCATGAACTAGCGGCATGCCCATGCCCATCTCGTCGAGGTCACACAGTGACCCAATTACCCAAGGACTCCATGCATCATGAACTGGTAAGTTAGGCGCTTATTTCTAACATATTCTCATGGGTCAGCCTTTTGCCCCTCGGGCTCTGTCATCCTTTGGTGGCTATGCATACATGAGTCGAGCTCGACACTCCTGTGCATGCCTTCGCCTCTCAAACGCTATAAGTTAAGAACTGACTTCACAGGTAACTTCTCTGGGCCAAGTCCAAACCCCGCGCCTCCGTGTAGCTTAAGTATCAAAGCGATCGATGCCTGACTGCATAATTGTTCATGGCCCTACCTCCTGTGTGACAGTGAACTCTTGACTTGACACGAAATTAGCCGAGCGGAGCAACAACCTTTTGGTAGGCATATGGGGAACCACACTTGGAGGCACTGTCATAGCCTATCATTTGAAGTTTGCACAAAGATTAAGGTATATTGACATGTTGTCAAAATGCATTGTAGGCTACTCGTGAGATTGTAGGTCTGAGACAACGCGCCGACCCCTTTTGCAAGTCGGTGTGTCGGCCAGGAAGGTTGATCGCCGACCGCCTAGATTAGCTAGGGGCTACTGTTGGGGAAGGGTCCCTGTGCTACCTCGGGCCCACGACCACCTCAGAGCGACGACGTCCGTTGAAAGGTCAAGCCCGAGCCAAGTCCGGTGCCAACCCCGGGCGGAGTACACGAGATCAACCCTAGGAGGGTCTGGGGCCAACCCCGGGCAAAATATGCGGAATTGACCCTAAGAGGGTCCGAGGCAACCCCAGGTGGAGTACACAAGACCGGCCCCGGAGGCGTTCGGGGCCGACCCTGAGCGAGGCGCACAAGACTGTCATTAGGAGGACCCTGAGCCAACCCTGGGTGAAATATGCAAGACCTTCCATAGGAGGGTCCAGGGCTAACCCTGGGCCAACCCTAGGTCCCAGACTTAGCAGGGCCCGTGTGGAGCAAATGACTGAAATACCCCTAGGAGTAGGCCAAACCCTAAGGGCAAAGTTGTAACTACACAGGCCTCACCATCTCCCCCTATAAATAGGGCCCATTAATTGTAATGGGAGTGGGAGGCCAATTTTATAACCCTAAAACACTCATATGAAGTACACTTGGGGGCCGGGAGGAGTCCTTCCACAAGGATTTCGGGGTTGCGTGCTTCTCTTAAGTCCCTCCACACCTGCCGCGGTCTTCGTATGCGACCTGGGGTGCCTATAAGTTTACTGTTTGGACTCGTACCAACGACAAAACTTGTTTTTCAATCTTGAAACTTTGGTGATATTTATCTAAAACTTGCATGAAATTTGTTTTCTAATCTCGAAACTTGCTTGAACCTCGAAGTGCTAGTTTTGAAACTGACTGGAACTTTTAGTTTCAGAATTTAGAAACTTAAAATTTCAATTTTAAAATTTGAAACTCACCTTTGAAAATTGCAGTTTCACTTTTGAAACTTGAAATCCCACTGAAAGTTAGCTTTGGTTTTGAAACCAGCTATACCTTTCGAAGAGCTTCCCAATGGTATGGTGTGCACCAGTAGCTCTCTTTAATAATATAAAGGATAATCAGTAGATAGATTTCTAGCCATTAAAAACGAATATTGTGGATATTTTTCTATATTTTCAATAATATAATAGATGCAACGAATATATACAGTAATAAACTTAATTTCTTCATAATTGTTTATTTAATTTGGTCAAAGTGTTTTCATGTAAATCTGATCATGGTTGCGCCTATATATATACTGTGAATCCTAATTTTAATTCATTTTTCGCCTCATTGCATGATATATATGGACCGACGAGCAGCTCCCTGAGGTGCGTACATGGGCGGATGATCCTACAATTAAGAGGCACTACGACTACATCAGGAAGGTCATCCAGCAAACCACGCTCTTCTGTACAAGATCTCCATGTCATTGCTCGGCCTCGCCTTCCTCATTGACGGCCTCTCCATGGTAGGACTCATGTGCTGGACCAATTTCTCGGGCAAGTGGAGCCGCTCCTGTATCTACATCTCCAACTTCTGCCAGATCCTAGCGCCGTACTTCCTCCTCATCTCTTCCAAGAAGCTCAACGCTTGCGCCATCCTCGCCGTCTTGCTTCCACCGGCAGTAGCGTGCATTCAACATTGGGCATGCAATTCCGGACGGCGAAGCGCACCACCAGATAACGGCGCAGAAGGTAACCTCGAGCACATCTTCGACCTGGCATCGGTGGTGTACAGTATTGCCGCTGCCGGCGTTCTCATCGGCGTGATCTGGGGCGGCGCCATGAGGTCCAAAGAGCCGGCAGCCGAAGGTCTCGTCGGTCTCTTCGTCTATTTGCCCATCTTTCTCGCCCTATACCTTATGCTCATCACGACATTGTTACCTCCGGTGCTGACACGCCACGCGGACCTTAAGGCCATATATGGCTATATGCCATGGATTCTAGAATAGCAGCACACTACTACCAAGATAGCTGTGTGTAGATGTGGGCTCAAATCTGCAAGGTGGTGCTAAAATATAGAATAGTTGGGCGACTTTGAACTGGCCCAATTAGACTAAACTCATCACATCCCCTTATCCAAAATGGAGTTGGTATCCTACGCAAAGGCGGTTTAAGGTGCACCTAGGTAGAAACTAAATTCTGACCCCAAACTAGTAATACAAACAAAAACTAGGTTACCATGAGTTCATTATGAAGTAACAACGACCTAGTAATATTAACAAAGACGGTGAAGTTGGAGGCTATAAATATTGAGGCATACCAGATGAACAGAACCGTACACACACACTGCCTTATTTTGCTGCCTTACTTTCTTGCCTTTATTCTTTTTTTAGGGAATGCTCGCATTTACTTTGTTCATTAGGAGTTGTTCTGGTAAATAGATCTAGCCCATATTCCTCTCTAGATCATCTGAAATCACTAACATTTCGATTGGCTTTTACTAGATATATATGTCTCTTTGTTGATTTAGTTGAAAATCGTTTGTTTTCCTCGCCAAGTGCGCATCCTCTCCTCAGGGCTACATAGGTTGGAACTCTAGGCAAAACACACACCTTGATTAATTTCCTTCCTAAATTACACACCATCCGGCCGTCATAAATAAGTGTCGTCCATCTATTATTACATTATTAAAATAAAGGCAAAAACAAAACAAATCTCTTAAAATATAGAAACTTCCACTTATTTCTAATTGGCCGCTCTTAAAAGAAACTTCTATGTTTAAGATATTTTAAATAAATGTTATTATATTTTTTGAATAAATTATTATTTATAAATATTAGTAAGTATGTGATTTGTTGGTGAAACTCTTTATTTATTGTATGATATATCATTTTAAAAGATCTCTGGTTGAATGTCAATGCTATTTTCTCTATTTCATTTTATTTATTTCATTAGTCCTAAGCATTTATGCATGACTAACAACGAAAATTATATAATCGGTGTAACGCCCCAGTTTTCAGGGGTGCCATGGACCCGGCTTTCCGCAACTTTCCACACTTGAACAGTTACAGATCAGCGTCGAGCAAGAGAATATCATCGCAAACATGCTTACAACAAAAGAGTGAACTGATATCATAACATAAGGTTTAGCAACCGAGTTTTACAACAGCGCGCATGCAAGCCCGAAATAAGATACATTACAGAACAACCGCCAGGAAGCCTAAGCGCAAATTGAGACCTATAACCAAGGATCTTCATCGAAGAACTGCCCTCCGGAGGCTCCTCGCCTAGCTAGTCTTCACCAGCACTCTGAAACTCTGAATTTGTTCGGTAAGCCATGAGCACAACAGCTCAGCAAGTTACAAGGGAAACTCTATTTTAGCTAATTGCACGGATCACTAAAGGGTGGGGTATACTTGTTTTATTAATGTATGTGGATGCAATTTTATTTGTAAACAATTTTGAAATTTCCAAAACCAAGGACTGCTCCTTAAGAATAACAAGGGGGTTTTCCATCAAAATTGATTATTCGACTATTCAAGTTAAACCAATAATATCTACTTATGCCTCACTGTTGGAATCACTCATAGACATAGTTCCATCTGTGAGAAGGTGCATACCAAGTTTCATATCATTTGGATCAATAGATCAAAAGTTAAATGAATTCTTGGTTTTGAACTTGTACTGATTTCACTGTTCATCGAAAAAAGGTAGTACCACCATTGTAATTGAGATACTACCGCACAAAAGTAGTATCGCAGTTCAACAAAAGGTACTACCAACTTTACTGAGTTTTTCTCCAAGTTTAGTTTCTTGTTTCAGTTGTATTATGTTAGTTTTCTATTATAATCTTTATAGCTGTATAACTATAAGAGTGATGGATAGTTGAATATTTAGGAGAAAATTTATAGGTATCATTCACTTCCTCTGTTACCAACTTCGGTCGTAATTGAAAAACACTGAAGTTTTCCTTACACATCGCATTCTTTATTTCCCTATTTTGCTCTGAACGTGCACTAATCGCATGCAAAATTTTGGCATTGACCAATCACGACGTAGACGCCGAACTAGCTGCTGCCCTCAGATGAAAGCGAGTCACACATATCTTTTATTGAATGCTTGACGCTGATGCATCCGTACTTCTCTGCCTTATTTTCTTGTCCACACAGCGGATCGGACTGAATGACTGCTACCTTTGTCTATATGTAGAGAGATCAAACACGAGATCTTCCTCCATTCCATCCTAGCTTCTTCTTGTTCTTGGTTGATAAGAACACAGCCAGCACTAGCTCCATCTTTTGCATCGATCATGAGTTACCAGGCTCCTCCCCCAAGCACAGGTACTGCTCTATATGAATTCCATCTTGCATTCTTGTTTGTCTCTGAACACTTCACATATATGCACTTCTTCTTGTGATTTCTGCTTGGGTTATTCATCTGTTGATATGGTTAGCGTGTGCAATTCTTGAGCTCTGAATCAGACATTTCTCTTGGGCTTGGTGCCATGGAAGAGGCGGTGACGACTACCAAGTCTTCTCCTTCCCCACCGACGACGGCACAATCGCCACCAGAATACCAGATCATGGAGGCTCGCCGGGGGAGCCACCGGTGCAAGACAAAGACCACTGTGAGACAGCCACCGGTGTGCTCGTACGGCTCCAGATCGACGCCAAGATCAAGGTGAGTTCCACGAATTCAACATCAGGCTAAGTTGTTCTTGGCTGTTCTTCTGATGCTCCACGAGTGGTTGTTGCAGCGCCCGTGATCAGGTTCTGGGTACGGGAGATCGCCCTGTGGACCAACAGCATGGACAAGGTCACCGAAATGATCCAGAAGCACCAGCGGGAGCGGTAGCGAAGCCGAAGCAGCAGCCACTGCCGGCCACCGCTCAAGACCCCGAAGGCGTCCCGGCTCGGCAAGGCCGAGAGGCCACTTCTCCGGTCGGTGTACGCCGTCGTCTTTGTTTACCCTTCCTCTATCCTATGTACTTCTCCTCTAGTTAGCTGGGCAGGAATCACCGCTAGCTAGCGCCCGTCGGGTAAACCAACGCCGCCACCCCGTGCTTTCCTTCCCGGCCCCATGCACCTCCGGGTTACCATCGGCGGCCAGCACAGCAGAGCCCTCGCTAGCACCGCGACCGACCACCGCCGATCCCCGCGTGAGAGGGGTAACCGGGTCATAGGGAAGGTGGCTTGGTATTCAACAAGTTGTTAACGCCCGCGTGCAGTGGTTGCTCACCATTAATTAATTTCCTTTAACCAATCGATCGATAGATGATGTAATTTGCTTTGTTCAATTTGCTAACTCTCAACTGACTGAGCAGGAAGAGCAGATAGTCGAGGCCGATGATCAGGCCGAGAAGCAGCAGCAGCAGGAGCAGAAGCGACTGAACAAATTCTCGAACAAGATCCTCCTGTTCCAGGAGATGGTGTTCGGCATCTTCTACTCAGGGTTTTTTCTATCCGCCAGTTCATCTGCATCACAGGACAACAACACGCGGGTGGCCAAGGCCGCTGAAATGTTATTCTACATCGCGTTCCTCGCCAACACCTTTTCCTTGGGGCAGCCCGTGCTCAAGCTCCCGCTGCAGTGGCGACGTGGACTGGCCAGGTTCACCTGCATCTGCCTGGAGATCTCGGCCTACCTGTTCCTCGTTTCACTCAACAGTTGGTACGCCTTCGCCATTCTGGCATTCCCACTCTTCTTGATTGTGGACGTATCGATTACTTCCTTGATGAGGCGAAAAGGCGGCGACAAGGACGACAAGAATCTCAAGGGCATCTTTGAGAACTCCGCCGGGCTTGTCACTGGCAGCGGACTGGCCGGCGCGATCTTCGGTAGCTCCCCCATCTCAACGGCCATGGGCTCAAGCCATTTCCAAGGCAGCAGTGCCGTCCACGCCCTCGCTAACTTGGTCTTCTGCGTCATCGCCATCGGGCTCTACCTGATGCTCATCACCACAGTAAGGAGTGAAATGCTTGCCGTCCACGCGAAGCACTTTTTCACCATCTTGCTCACGTTGGTTATAGCGGCCGGCACGGTCATCAGCACCACGAAGTTCTTTACGTAGGACTAGTTACGTAACAGAATCTATTGAATGTACAGAGAATCGTACTATAGAAGAGAATTATTTTGATTGGTTAAAAAGTGGATGTGAGAAGTTGAGAAAATAAAGTGGTTGGAAGAGAATGAACGCACAACCACCAACTCATTCTTTTATAATAGTAAAGAGTAAAGATATAACTGATGGAATTAATCATGTTTTAGCAGGTTTATTATTTTTGGTAGGAGTCTGAGTTAGATAAGATATATACCTACCTGGTTTGCTTCTATTTCTGTAATCCGCTATGTATAAATATACAAGAAAACGGTGGTGTTTTTGTGGGCACCCTGGGCACGGAACACCCGAAATCATCGTATGTATTTTACACTAGGCCTATCATCAGTGGCTAGTATACACATTCATAACATCGAGATCATATTTATATACATTGCATATAAGTAATTTACAACAAATGGATGGTATACAAGCGATGATATAGGGCTGACGAACTAAATAAAATATAAGAGTTAAGAATAAAGAATAGTGGAAGTGGCCGACTTTGAAGTGGCCCAATTAGACAAAAAGAGTCGGTATCCTACACAAAGACGGTTTAAGGTGCACCTAGCTAGGTAGAAACTAAATTCTGACCCCAAAAAGTAAAAAAAAACAAAAACTAGGATACTATGAGTCAGGGCCGTCCCGGCCAAAACCGAGGCCCTGTGCAAAGTCTAAAACGGGACCTCGTAGGCTAGCGAAATAGGACCATAAATAATAGGGAAAATTTGTTCTGTAGCACTGAAAGTTGACCTCTTTCGAAAAATACCACCAAAAGAACCCCGTTCCGAAAATTACCACTCAAAAATTCACCTCGCTTCGGGATTTAGCAGCCTGTTAGTAACAGTGTTAACTGAGACAAAAATACCCTTACCTGTTGGAGATACAACCTCACTTTGGACCGATGCTGGAACCAACATTCAGCAATCTGGCGCTCTCAAAAATTCACATCAGGCGCTCCAACATGAGCGCTCCAACTGCAGCAACATGAGCTAGCTAAAATACATGTTTCAACCGCTCCAACCAGTAAATTACTCAGCAAAAAGAAGGGACGCAGGCAACATCATCAGACAAAGACAAAGACATCTTCTTCAGCCCGTCGCCCGAACGCTGCCCGCCCCTCTGGCGAGATTGGCTCTTCTTCAGCCCGTCGCCCGAACGCAGCCCGAAGCCGATTTGTGTTGCCGGAGCTGTCGCCGCTGCCGCCCGCCGCTCTTCTTCCCCCCGTGGCCGCCGCCCGCCGCTCTTCTTCCTCGCCGTGGCCGCCGCCCGCCGCTCTTCTTCCCCCCGTGGTCACCGGCGTCGCTCGGTATTAGGGTTAGGGTTTGGGGCGGAAATGGAGCCAGGTGCGGACTGGCCGAGGGCGGCTCGGTGGAATCTGGGGTGGGGTGGCCGAATGAGTGTGCCACTCGGTGGAATCTGGGGTGGGGTGGGCCGAAATGAGTGTGCCGCTCGGTCTCAAGGCATGAGGGGCAAAAATAGCATTACGAAAATATGAAACAAACGGAAACTAATAGACTGCTAAATCCCGAAGCGAGGTGAATTTTTGAGTGGTAATTTTCGAAACGGGGTTCTTTTGGTGGTATTTTTCGAAAGAGGTCAACTTTCAGTGCTACAGAACAAATTTTCCCTAAATAATATATAAACAATAATGTATTACATTAAAATGTAATATGTTATTAATTGTACCTATTCAACCCTTCGTCGCATAATGTTTACTTGAACATCATCATGGTGTTCTTCAAAATAAAATCTTCAATGATAGACTCATAGTCAATCTTGTCCAGCATGTCGCCCTCAAGTGCTATTGTAGCCAAATCAGTAAGCCTTTCTTGCGTCATTGTAGAACGCAAATAATTCTTCAATAACTTCAATTTTGAAAAGCTTCGTTCTGCTGATGCAACAGTCACAGGAATGGTCAACAAAACTCTATATGCAATAGTTGCATTGGGGAAACAGTCATGTCGCTTCAAGAACTTTAGAATATCAACAGGGCCCATATCTTCTTTTGGAATAAAATCTTGAAGAAACCTCAGCTCCACATACAGTTCATTAGCATCAATATCTGATTTCAGCACTTGTGATGCGACGGGAGAAGTATTCAAGTTGTCGTCATTATTATCCATTTCTGCACTTGTGTTGTCAACAAGAACTTCCCCAACCTCAACATTATTTTGTATCTCTGGAGAATCTATGGGATGATTGTCAATATTACTATCAATTGCAGGGCCCGAATCAAGTGTCTGATTACCGGATGACACCTGTGATTCTTTGACAATAAACCTATCAATGGCTCCTTTCTGAGATTGAGCTAAATCCTCTAATCTTTGTTTCTTTTTACGCTTCTGATAACCCGACTCATATTTTCTGGATCGATTTGCAGAAGACATGGCTAATGGTTTGGATCTTGAAACACTAGACGAGTAGATGCATGAGAACTGAAGAGGAATGACTAGTCAATATTTGCCAACTGACTCAAATGTGATATCTAATTCTTAATGAAAAATAACTAAAATTTTCCCAATTCAATACAGAAGTTAAGACATAATGGCATTCGGCGTATACATAAATTCAATATGGATTGTCACTTGTAGAATCAAATTTTTTGTGTCCCATTCTTAATCAAAGATGTAAGCAAGCTAACCTGAGTAGTGAGTATCCGCAATTATGTTATGACTGAGTGGATGGGCTGCACAGGAAAGCACCCTTTGAGATAAAGGAATAAACTTGTTTTCTGCAGGTTGATTTTCCTCAGGGCCTCTTATTTCCTCAAGGCCTCTTATTTCCTCACTGAAACATGGAAGACCAAGTGAGAAAAACAAAAATTTATTTCCAAGAAAAAAATGATGGATGAATCGCTGGAAGTCTGGAACTTCTCTGGATATATCCCCATCAAACAAAATAGAAGATTGGATCGCCAAAGTAAGTTGATTCTGTGCGAACCAAAACAAAAGGGAAAGCAGAGATTAGCTCACTAGTAGTCTACATGGCACGTTGAGCTTGACTCGTCGGGAAGAATGAAGACACACGCACGACTAGGAGGGAGAGGAGTCGGCAGTATCAGGAAGTCGAACAGACGCATCAATAGGACTTGGGCCAAAAAATAGAGACCAGACTTATATACTATTGGGTTGTACACAAGGTATTGGGGCCCCTGAAAATTGGGGGCCCTGTGCGATCGCACGGGCCGCACTTGCCCAGGGACGGGCCTGCTATGAGTTCATTATGAAGTAACAACGACCTAGTAGTATTAACAAAGACGATGAAGTTGGCGAATATAAATATTAAGGCATACCAGATGAACAGAACCGTACACACACTTTGCCTTGTTTTGTTGCCTTTCTTTCTTGCATTCACTTTTTTAGTTTTTAGGGAATTCTCACATTTACTTTGGTTCATAGATCTAGCCAACATTCCTCTCTAGTTCATCTGAAATGACTAACGTTTCGATTGACTTTTACCAGATATGTATTTTTTGGTGATTTTCTTGAAAATCGTTTGGCATGTTTTCCTGGCCAAGTGTGCATCCTCCTCATTCCTCAAGGTTGGAACTCTGGGCAAAACACAAACCCTGATTAATTTCCTTCCTAAATTACACACCCTCCGGCCGTCATAAATAAATGTCATCCATCTATTATTATATTATTAAAGTAAAAAACAAAAGTAAAAGTAATCACCATATTCACTGTTAAAATCTAGAAGTTTTCGCATTAATTAGTGGAAAAAGATTCTTATTCATTGGCCACTTAGAATAATAAGGTAATAAAGGAGATAGAATAATAAGGTAATAAAGGAGACAAATTTATTAGGGGCATGCTGGTAATCTAGTGCATTTTACTAATATTTGTGCATAAGGACAAAATTACTGTCACTACTACAGAAATCCACATTACAGACATTTCAGAAACATCATCACAGACGGTTTTCTGAACCGTCTGTATTTATGGGTCAGTGATAATCGAAGGTTAGCACAGACGGTTTTCGAACTGTCTGTGATTATTAGATATCACAGACGGTTTTTCATTAAAAACCGTCTGTGATTATCAGATATCACAGATGGTTTTTAAATAAAAACCGTCTATGATATGTAATAATCACATACGGTTTTTAAATTAAAACCGTCTGTGATTTGCAGGTAGGTACGGCATATCATCATTGGTCTTCATTGCTTTGCCCTTGCTGGCCTTGCCGCCTCGGCTATAGGTCGACTTCACGGCAGTCGACTTTGGAGATAGCACCGGTGCAGTATCCGGTGGTGGAACCGACTGGTCTTGTAATGCAGATGGCACCAGTGCAGTATCCGGTGGTGGACGGTCTTGTAATGGAGATGGCACCAGTGCAAGTTGCTCTGGTCCTGCCACCGGTGAAGAAGCCTCTAGGGAGATGTCGCTTTTGGGCCACTGGATGAATGTTCCAATGGCCTGTCCTAGAGTCACAATCTCGTCGTTGGGGGGCTTCGGTAGCGGGACCACCTCAAAATTAACATGCACACCATCCACATTAACTTTTGCGAAGCCTGGCGCTAAAGCTTGACCGTGCACCATGGCTCCGATACCAGACGAATATGCCTGGCCCCAAGCAGCGTACAAGGGAACAGGGCCATATCTCACTTGGAGCCTGCATTTCGTAGGCTCCTACATAATGATACAAAATTAGCTACTCGAATAGGCCTATCAATGGAGCAAGCATTCGAGAGGTAATAATTATTACCAGGATGTCGTCCACAGGAAATTTGGCCTGGGATTGCGTCGGATTGGACGCGCAGCTACTCGGACGGTTGTGCGGGCTAGCTAGCACAGGAGCGGCGGTAGCGGCCTGCTGACTTTCTGTTTGTTTCCGCACCTCATCTCTGATTACACCAACCAGCTCACTCATTAGCTCCTCTCTAAGAGATTCCTTGATCTCTTCTCGTAGCTGTGTGTCACGCTCGGCTTTGTTTCTCTTCCTGCGCCGATACATGTCGGAGTCATCTTGGAAACCAAGTTTCCAAGGAACGTAAAGCCCAAGGCCTCTCGTACGACCCGGGTGCTCCTTGTTTCCCAGGGCCACGGAGAGCATATCATTCTCCCTTGTTCCCTGGAATGATCCCAGGGTAGATTGAAAACTCAGCTCTTCCTGCAAGAGCACGACATGTCATTTCAATTCGTACGAAGTTGTGGAGTAATTACAAGCTACGTAGTTCGATCGATATCTTACCAGGCGCTCGGACACTTGCTGGTCTGCAGGGTTTCGAAAGGAGACGTCCCCCGATGTCGTTGTAGATGACCTTGCTCTAATCCAATTTCGAGCGCGGTCATCCAGGATATTGGAAAACGGCGGGGCGATGTCCTGTGCAGCTGCCAGCTCATCCTCCTTCCTCCACTGCAGGATTTTACCCGCATACCCAGCTGTGCCAAATCTGTGGGGATGTGTGTTTTTTGCGTGGAGGGCCTTGTGCGCCGTACTTGTACTTTTGAAATCTTCAGACGTCTTCATCGCCTTGAACTCTTCCCATTGTGGTTCCAGAAATGGGTATTTATGAAAAGGCGTTTCGTCCGTCTCAACGTATTTCCTGACAAGCGTGCTCTTGAAGTTCTTCCATGCTTTGCACGCCGCTTGGTAGGTTTGTCGTTGCTTTATGATAACCAGCTTATCACAGACGGTTTTTTATTAATAACCGTCTGTGATAATCCATTTTCCCGCCACAAATACCACAGACGGCCTCCAAATTACAACCGTCTGTAATAGTGTTCATCAGAACGCTTCGTGTTTCGATCGTGTAATTAATAACGTCTCTCGATCGTTATACGAAGCGTCTATATCATTAATGTTTGGGTATACGAACCGTCTGTGCTAAAGGTTAAATATGCGCGCCTAATCCAGATCTCTTCTACGTACGTACAAATGGCTTCTAGTACTATTCTTGTGATCATCTCCTTCCTCTCATCTGTTCATCATGAATTGTTCGGCCGGAACCTTACACAGGCGGCCAGCAATTTGCATCTGGAGCAGCTTCTTCGCACACGCCCTGCTCTCCTTCCCCGACTTTCTTGCATCCGTCAGCTCGACCTGATCATCCGCCGTCGACGGAGGCGTCTCGCTGCCGCTCAAGAAAGGGAAACAGCCCTTACCCTGGTTCTTCTCCACAATGTGCGCAAAGCGGAAGAAGCTCTAAACGCATTGGAGAGACTGATGGATAGCCTTACCGATCAAGCAAAAACGGCAGAATCTGAGGAATCTTATAATGCTATCCTCTATAAGATTATGGGCTATGCTACTAATTATTTGCCCAGGCTGGAGGAGGAAGTGCTGAGGACAAGGACAATCTTAACGGCGTTCGAGAAGTCAGTGGCTGATCCTCCAAGTCCCAAAGTCGAAGAAGAAGCGTACGAATCCCAAAAGATTACAATCTGGGAAACTCTTTACCTGTGCGACTTTTGTAGTAAATTTGCCTCTAATTGAAACTAATAAATTTGCCTTCAATTTGTGATCTCTTGTCTCAGTAGTTCTGTAGTTAAGTTATTAGAAGCAATGTGAACTTATATATTAACCTCTGATCATGAACAAAATATGACAGACAAAGGGACATCATAGATGGTTCTTGTTAAAAACCGTCTGTGAACATTCACAGACGGTTCTTAACAACAATCACCTGTGATAGTCTACACAACACAGACGGTTTTTAATAACAAACCGTCTGTGATCCCAGATTATCACAGACGGTTTTTAATAAAAACTGTCTGTGATACTAAAGTATCACAGACGGTTCATCGGTAAGAACCGTATGCGATACTCGTTTTATCCGACGCCACTAACACAGACGGTATCCAAATTAAAACCGTCTGTGTTAGTGTTGATCACAGACGGTTTGACATAACCGTCTGTGATTGGCCGTCTACTATTGGTTTTTCTGTAGTAGTGTGTAATAAGGATTTTCTTACTAGGCGCTTACTTTTTGCCTCGTATGCATATATGGATCATTACCCACACAAGTATTCTAAGACCACATTTAGCATCACATGCTGCACGTACTAGGTCGCCTGCTTATATTAAAAACTTATGATTTTTCATCAGAATTCAGAAAGGTACTTGGACGTGACCATTTCGAACGTAACGTTGTAAAACAACCTAGGAATGATTAAATATTAAATTGTATTGTTTCTTAGGATCGAATACATATTAATTTGGTTATTCAACCTTTTCGCGAGAGCCTACGGGTGAGGTCACCTTATTACTCACTCTGTTCTTTTTTTTTACTTAAAGTTTTTTTCATGATTTTTCAGATATGATTTTGATATCTATTTTTTTATAACTTTACACTAACATATAATTATAGTATTATGAAAGTATTTCTAACGATAACTCTAATGAGACAATTTTTATATAACCAATCTAGATAATTTTAAATCTATTAGTGATCAAACTTTAGAAACTTTAACGGTATAGATTATAGGAAGTAAAGTAAAAAAAGAATAGAGGGAGTAATAATCATGATGGCATTAATTTTGTTTGAGCTTTCTACAACACTGTCCTCCCTCCATTAATTGATTTTTATAAGACACCCATAGTTAATGCTATTTTCTCTATTTCATCTTATTTGTTTCATCAGTCCTAAGCATTTATGCATGACTAACCATGAATACTATATGGTCAGTCTCTTTGGTAATCACAACACATATATGTTACCTATTATATTTCGTTAAATTACTGGATAATCACAACACACGAATTAAATATACACCCTAATATCGGAGTAATCTCCAATACATCCAGCCTAGCTATGTATTTCGAAACCCGTTACTTCGCAATTGCAGTCCCAAACACTGCTGCTCAGTCTCAGGAAATCAATTCTACGCCTCCGCTTCCCGTCAACGAATTCGCTCACCATCAACCCTGCGTGAGATAGCGCGCTCTCTCTCTCTCTCTCTCTCTCTCTCTCTCTCTCCCCTTTCTCTCTCGTCCCCCACCAATTCGCGAAGAATCTCGCTGTAGCCAACTTGCGTGTTCAGAGGGTACTAAATGTCGTACATCTCACCATCAATACCACGTCTACTTTCGTTGTCTAAACATTACTAGATAGTATTACTAATTTACTACACCTCTTCGAAGTGTAGAGGTCGAAACCTTGTTCCATTATCTAAAACAATTAATTTACTACACGCAGCATGAGTTTGATATTTGAACAAACTAGTTAATAACTAAGAATTACGTTATGAAAAGAAAAATAAGACATGCATGCAAACAAAATCTGCGGCGCTGGAAACAGAAATAAACGGAAATGAAAATTACCTGATCGATGAAGAAGGATAGTCTTCAGAAAAAATCGATGAAGAAGAATGGCAGGCCTGTCAGCAGCTCGAGGCGAAGGAAAGAAGTATGAATGGATGCATGTCCATATCCACTAACTTTAAAGATTGAAAAACGAGATTCATGTAACTTTCACAAAAGTTTCAAAATTGTGTCGGAGTCTCAACAAGTTTGTGCGCAAATTTCAAGCAAGTTTTAGAAACTTCAACAAGTTTTGCCCAAATATCACGCAATTAACTTCTTGGAGGTTCGCCTTTTGTTTGTCATAATTTCTGCATCGATCTATATCTAACCGAACAGGTCAAGAGCAACCCCTACACTTAGGAATTCGTGCACATGCACCTATTAGAATTATATTTGTTTGTCTGCTCTTAATCACGGCTTGGCAAGAGCACCTAATCGAATATCATCATGCTAACGATGAAACGGAACTCTACAGTCTACATAGCTCTATGCATGCTTCATTAGCATATTCATTAGAATTGAATTAATAATATCTGAGATTGCAAATATAATTCATTTTTGACATTTGCAAAGTCTCCAAGGTAACTTTATATCTAATTTTTATCATGATGTGTTGTTAAACTTCGTGATTATATTTGCAATCGGCATGGCACCAATTTTTTGTTATTGCGTTTCACATGTTCTAAGTAAGACCCTGGACACAAGCTTCCAAAGCAAGTACACACCAACACAACAGGAAGAACGAATTAAATTGAACATACGTAAAGCAGCAAAAGAGTGAACAGAAATCTACCCAGCTAATTTGTATTTAAGAAATATGAAATATGAGATAATTAATTAGGAAAACAAAGTACGACGCAAGCAAGAGAAGCGCGCAGGAGAAAGGAAGATAATAGGCGATCGAGGGAGAAGACGACAAAATCAAGGAAATAAAAGCACCCATGTATGAACCCCTACCAGGTACCAGGTTTAAAAAAAATTTGTAGGGATGAGCACCTCCAATCTATGTATGAACCCCTACTCTAAACTTAGCACACCCGGTTCTTTTCTTAAAGCTCAATGAAGAGAGCACTAACGGCCAAAATTTCTAGTAGCTACCAGTAATTCATGAGGAGCCTCTACTTCCCTCAGAGCCCATGAGGCAACTACAGCAGACAGAACTAGCCCTTAAGCCAGCCTAAGAGTGCAGATCGTAACATGCCACAACATCCATTTGATAGATCCCAAAGCTTTTCACCTGGCAGTAGCTCTTGACGTCTATTCGTCTTGCATGATCGGCTAGTAGATACGCACCATGTCCACCGCGCAGCCTAGCATCGGCCATCGGAAAATGGGAGAAATCAGCACCACTAGCCACCCTCGCATGCCATCTCACCACGGCGCTGCCTAGTCCATGTTGCCTCGTGCACTTGTCGCCTGAAGAAATCTTAGGTCTATCCAATCAGTATATACTTTGCTCTAAATTTATCTTAATTCTTCCAATTTGTTTCAAGAATAGATGCTAAATTTGTGAGTTAGAGTTTCAATATAATGATTGTTGATTGATTTTTATCAAATTGTAGAATTAAGACTTAGTGTTTTAATTTTAATTTTTGGAATACTAGCTTAGCTCATTGCAAATCAGAGGCAAAATTATAGTATTTGACCATAATGTCTAGTAAGTAAGCTGTCAAACGTATTTTCTGTTATATTATTCTTAAACTATTGAACATACAAATATCTAATTGACTTTTTTATTTAATTGGTGATGGTTCCATGAATGATAGATATACTTATTTGCTATGTGGAGAAATAAGAATTAATAAAAATTACTAATGATGTTGTGGTTTGTCGCTCAATGAACTTGAAAGAATGTAAATACTAAAAGGTAATATATTAACTTACATTTGATCATTCTACTATTTTTTTAACTTGAAAATTGTAAGTAATTTTGTTCTCTTTTAATAGACCATTGAGGTCAGATGTATTTTACAAATACCAATTAACTTTTTTCTGTAGTTTCGTCTTAAATTCATTTAATTTGGTACAACTAGCCAATATTCTTATTGGACTTCTTTATTTTGGTAAGTATTTTGATCACTTTTTCTTTATTATCATACACTGATATCGGTTACATTGAAGTATTGATACTAAAAATTATCAAATATATTACTATTTAGTATAAAATTATTTAAACATCATATATACTGTTATATTATGGTTAAATGATGAAAGCCGTCATTTTTATTTTAGTTCTACCGCTGATAGCAGTTAGCGCTGTTGGGTGCTTGTTCTTCAACACTATCGTCCTCGGGCTCCATCTAATGACGATCGCAACGGTGAGGAATGTGGCGCTCACTACATTTCTCATTTCATCGCGCTCTCTAAACTCTGTGCAAAGTCAAAAAAAATGCCTTATAATAAATAAGGGAGGAAGTACAGTGTTATACATATTTAGTGAAGAAAATATTTGACTATCCTATTATCAAAATATAATATAGAATGAATCTAAAAAAAGATAATACAGCACGTAAAATAAAAATATCTATTGTATATACATAAAATTTATAAACATGTTTCTGCAAATACTGGGCCGATACTTTGGGTCAACATGGCATGACCGACAACACGGAGGTAGCCCAAATAACAGAACCTCCGCTCGCAGACAGAGGGTGGTGTAGCTTATCAGATGGATGAGCCGCTGAGCTGACAAAGTCAACAAAACGAGGGAAGCCTACCACGACCACGTGAAAAGAAAGTCGGTACTACACTACTACTCCAGCGAACGCGCGGAATTAGGGTGATAAATGTTGAGTAACCGTGACTGACGAAAAGAAAGTCGGTACTGCTCCAGCGAACGCGCGGAGACAATGAGTGGAGTGGGACCAATTTCTCTTTTATATAAAAGAGATGATCAAACAAATATAATATAAATAGTAGATTAGAAATACAGAGATAGAGGAAAGAACTCATGTTCTTTCTTTATTGCTTTCTCTTTTTCGTGTATACAAAATAGCCAATGAGATTCCCTATATATAGCCTAGTGGTGAGGTGCTTATCATGGTCCAAGGCTTCAAGTTCAGGTCTAGGTTTCTCAACACTCCCCCTTAGACACTAATCCAATACGTTGATGCCTCTTCAAAACTCTATAAAAACCCAGTGGAAAAAATTTGGAGAAAGAGTACATGATATATGTTATGCTACGTTGCACGAATTGCCTCATTAAAATCTTTGGCCGAGAAACTTCAAGAAAATTCGTCAAGGAAAAAGAGTACAATCCACCCAATTTCATTTAATCTTCAGGATTTATTCTTTGGGTACTCGATCTTCATGATCAAGTTTTAATAACGAGTTTGAGAAAAATCTCCCTCTAAATTCTGCACTTCTTTAAATCTCATCATTTCAATTCATCGTACGCATCTTTCAAAACTAAATGCTGGGAGTGACTTAGTAAATAAGTCTGCAAGATTTTCACACGACTTAGTATGTAGTACCTTAATTTCGTCTATCTTTTGCAATTCATGAGCATAGAAGAACTTGCGATTGATATGCTTTGTGAGATGACTCTTCATGTAGCCCGTCTGTATTTGTGCAACACAAGCTGCATTACTTCATAAATAATTGTGGGAGGTTGCATGATATTCACCCACATGATTGCTGTATGTAGTGAATTATTCGTCGGAGTTAAGCACATTCTCGTGTGGCTTCATACAGTGTTATGATTTCTGAGTAGTTCGTTGAAGTCGTTACAAAACTTTGTTTAGATAATTTCTATGAAATTGTAGTTCCACCACACAGGAATACATAATTTGTTTGTGACCTTGCGGTATGCGGGTCCGATAGGTAATCTGCATCTGCATAGCCAATTATATTCAAGTCTTGGTTCTTTCTGTAGAACAACCCAAGGTCCTTGCTTCCTTGGAGGTATCAGAAGATGTTCTTTATTCCTTGCCAATGCCTTTTGGTAGGTTCTACATTATGCCTTACTAATAGGTTTATGGCAAATGCAATTTCCAGTCTAGTGCAGTCCGCTAAATACATAAATGCTCCTACTGCACTTAAGTATGGAAAACTCCGGTCCCAGGTCTTCCTCCCTCTCTTCTCTAGGTCGGTAAGGATCCTTATCTTGTTCTAAAGATCTTCCGATCATCGATACTTTTAATGGCTATGCCTTCTCAAAGCCGAATCTTTTTAACACCTTCTGGGCATAGGCTGACTGATGTACTAATATTTCTTCATGGATATGTTTGAGCTGTAGATCTAAGCAATATTTGATTTTACTCAAATCTTTTATTTCAAATTCTGACTCTAAGTAAGAATTTGCTTCATTCCATAGGGTCCCAATGATATTCAGGTCCCAGCGATTTGGAGGCGACTGGTCAAACCAACTAAAAAGCAACCACATCGGTTGGGGAGCATGTGTGTGTGTGCTCCAGTGGCCGGTAGGGGAAGTGGAGAATCCAACTCTATGGAGGCGGCCACATCACCAGCGCGCCATTGCAACCACCGTCGGGATCTCGGAATCGGGGACGGACGCCTCTCGAAGGAGCAACCCCCGTGGCCTGAGGATCAGTCCGCTGCCTCCTCCTCGCCGGTGCGTGCCAAGGTCGTCCGCGCAGCACGGGGCGATGCGGAGGATGAGGAAAGGGTGGTACGTATTCGGGATAATTCTTTGTTGCTCTTCTAGGCTTGGCTTGTTCTCCTCACCGTCGAATTCGGCTGGTCTGTCGCGCGCACTTAGGACCGGGCGGATGGCTTCGTCGGCGATGGCCATGGAGCCATCGGGATTGGTGGCTCAGCTCACGATCCTTTGGGATGCTTGATATGTGCCACAGGTTAAATTTTGTGTAGCTACTTGCTAGCCTGATGAGTAGAGTTTTAACCCTAGCTGCCGTCGACCGCCTTTCCAGGCGGTCGATCGCCTATACCATCGCGCCGTCGTGCTCGGACAGTGCGGCCTCGCACGAGCACGGCGTTCGCGTGCGCGTTCCTACCTTGTCGGCCTAGCCGGGAGGGTTCGCAACGCATTGTGGATTCATCTTCTACTACTCTTGCCTTGCCAGCGTCCTCTGGGCCAGGAAAAGCAGCTAGAGCTTGCCTGATACCTAATTCTTTCCCATTTCTCTTTGCTTAACTACAGATTGGCTAGATACTACATCGATCTCTTGGTTTCCCCATGTCGTCAATTGAAAGCTACCTTCTTGCTTCTTGCAGGATGTTGCGGCCGCGGGTTCACCAGAGGAAAACGCTGCGGGTGCCGCGAACCTGCTGCCATGATGCCATCTGCCGCAGTTCCAGGCGATCACGTATTTGATGTACCTGCCATCGTACCGCTTGGCCTCGTGGCCGGAAGGGTTGGCAACGCGTTGCCCACCCCAACGGTGGGTGGTTTATTTCCTTGCTTGATTTTATCATGTTCTCCTCGATCGCCTATTACATCTTCCTTTCTCCTGCTTCTCTTTCTTGTGGCGTACTTTGTTTTCCTAACTAATTATATCTCATATTTCTCATTTCTTAAATACAAATTAGCTGGGTCGATGCTACTTCTGATAACTCTTTTTCTGTGGTACGTACGTCCAATTTAATTTGTTCTTCCTGCTGTGTTGGTGTGTACTTGCTTTAATTTAGAAGCTTGTCCAGGGTCTTAATTAGAACATGTGAAACGCGATAACAAAAAATTGGTGCCATGCCGATTGCAAATATAATAATGAAGTTTAACAACACATTATGAAAAAAATTAGATATAAAAGTAGTACCTTGGAGGCTTTGCAAATGTCAAAAAACGAATTATATTTGCATTCTGAGGCTGAAATGTTATTAATTCAATTCTAAAGAATATGCTAGCAAAGCATGCATAGAGCTGTGTGGAGTTCCGTTTCATTGCTAGCATGATGATCTTAGATTAGGTGCTCTCGCCAAGCCGTGATTAAGGGCAGACAAATACAATTCTAATGGATGTGTGTGCACGAATTCCTAAGTGAAGGATTTGCTCTTGACCTCTTCGATTAGATATAGATCGATGCAGTTGTGAACAGGAAAAATTATGACAAAGAAAAGGCAAACCTCCAAGACGTTATTTCCTTTTTTTTCATGGAACAATAGAAGGTGTTGCATGTAAGCATGTTTGTTTGTCCAATCCTAGACCTCCTCAACATCGATGTGCTGAACGACCCCCTTCATGAACAGGTTGGGGAGGTCTTGTGATGGGCGACTTCAGCACATTGCAGGCTTAGAATGCCTAGAGGGTCACGTTATGTGCAGCGGGCATGGCGAGTAATGTGGTGAGCAAGCGCGGTGGCCGTGGGCGAGCATGGCGTTATGGCCAACGGCCAGTGCAGCATCGGTTGGGCGGCCCCGACGACAAAGGTGGTCGCCAGCGATCACGATTTGCTTTATAGAATAGATTTGAAATCTGCTAAAATTTCCCCAAACTTGTTGAGATTTCTAAAACTTGCTTCAAGCTTGTGTGATTTTTTGTGAAACTTGATCGGAAATCTGTTGAGATTCTCACAAAATTTTTAAAACATTTATGAAATTTATATGAAACTTGTTTTTCAATCTTGAAACTTTGGTAAAACTTGTCTAAAACTTACGTGAAACTTGTTTTCTAATCTTGAAACTTCAGTGAGACTTGCTTGAAACTCGAAGTTTCAGCTTTGAAACTCATTGGAACTTTAAGTTTCAGAATTTAGAAACTTAAATTTTCAGTTTTAAAATTTGAAACTCACATTCAAAAATTGCAGCTTCACGTTTGATACTTGAAAGGGGGGTTTTTTACCGGTTTTTATTTTTAACCGGAGGGGACCGTGAGTCCGGTTTAGCCGATTTTTGGTTTTTTTTGAAGAAATTCAGTATGAAAAATTCAAATAAAATTTGAAATTTAAATTCATATCAGCCGGTTATTAGTGAAAAATCGGTTGAAAATATCGGCTGAAAAATTTTAAACAAATTTCGGTAAAAATTCCTTCTAAATTTGACAAAATTTATGCAAAATAATTTTTTCGAAGCCAGTTTGGATTTCTATCGAGGGTCACCAGTAAAGCCGGTAATACCCGTTACTGGCCGGTTTTCAGCCAAAAAAACCATGTTTGAAACCCCACTGAAACTTAGCTTCGGTTTTGAAGCTAGCTATACCTTTGCGAGAGCTTCCCAACAGTATTGCCTGCACTAGTAGCTCTCATTAATAATATAATAGTTAATAAATAGATAGATTTCTAGTCTTTAAAAATGAATGTGGTGGATTTTTACTATATTTTTCATAATACAATAGATGCACTGAATATATACAGTAATAAACTTAATTTCTTCATAGTTGTTTAATTAATTTGGTCAAAGTCTCTTCATGTAGATCTGACCATGGTTGCGTCTATATATACTATGAATCCTAATTTTAATTCAGTTTTCGCCTCATTGCATGATATATATGAACCGACGAGCAGCGCCCTAAAGTGCATCCAGGTGGAACTATGTTAAAAGGCACTACGACTACATCAGGAAGGTCATCCCGGTGGAAGTGGCTATGTTGGTCGTCTTTGCAGCAAACCACGCTCTTCTGTACAAGATCTCCATGTTATTGCTCGGCCTCGCCTTCCTCATTGACGGCCTCTCCATGGTAGGACTCATGAGCTGGTCCAATTTCTCGGGCAAGTGGAGCCGCGCCTGTATCTACATCTCCAACTACTGCCAGATCTTAATGCCGTACTTCCTCCTCATCTCTTCCAACAAGCTCAACGCCTCCGCCATCCTCGCCGTCTTGCTTCCACCGGCAGTAGCGTGCATTCAACATTGGGCATGCAATTCCGGACGGCGAGGCGCACCACCAGGTAACGGCGCAGAAGGTAACCTCGAACACATCTTCGACCTTGCATCTGTGGTGTACAGTATCGCCGCTGCCGGCGGTCTCATCGGCGTGATCTGGGGCGGCGCCATGAGGTCCAAAGAGCCGGCAGCCGAAGGTCTCGTCGGGCTCTTCGTCTATTTGCCCATCTTTCTCGCCCTATACCTTATGCTCATCACGACGTTGCGACCTCCGGTGCTGACACGCCACGCGGACCTCTTCCACTACATCATGGGCCCCGCTGCTAGTGGCGAGCCCGCTCATCGCCACCGCAGAGTTTGTCGGCTGGGGGCCTGCCGTGGTAGTCCTCGCCGTCGGCGCTGCCGACGCAGCATTCTCCTACTGGCTTATGAGGATCGGCGTCCCGTCTCCGCTGAGGAAGACGACGCGAGCCCGACTAGGAGCCATCAGCTGCTGTCCGCTTACTGCACGGCCATACCGGCCGCCGGAGAGGTCGGCCACGGCATTGGGGTTCTGGATAAGGCGCGTATGCTGTTCTACTTCCATGCGTTCACGTGGAGCTGCAGCGGGATGCTCGTGCCGCTCGTGCATGTGGCAGGTGGAGCGGTCTGGCTTAGGGTTTGGTCTGGTTTCAAGTTGCTCAGGGGATCGGCTGTTGGTGTCGTAGTGGTGGAAGTGGTCTACAGAATGGGGTGTCGTAGTGGTGGAAGTGGTCTACAGAATGGGGATGTATATAGTCAGGTTTCTTTAAGTTTTTGAGATGACAAATTTGAACTCTTGAGGATCGAAAGGCCAAGAATAATGTTGAACTACCTTAGTCATCAACCCGTGCATCCGACGGGTTACATATTTCAAATAATGTTTTTATTGTCAACAATTTATAAATCTAATGCTGAATTTATATAATTCAGGATAGTAGAATTTAGTTTCATATTTTGAAAATTTTAATTTATGAAATGACATGTGAACTCTAGAGTCCTATTTACGCATGCTTGCATAGTCAGAGTCCATATCCATGCATACTCCATGCACTAACATAGAAAATCATATATATACGATGATTTCTGTACGATACATATACGATGTGAGCATCTCACATTAGTTTAATGCAGACTTGTTGCGCGCAAGGGAAAGCCAGAAAAAGTTGCAACGCTAACGTGAGGGCAAAAGCATCATCGTATGACCGTAGCACCAGAAAAGATCGTATGTATAGCAGCGGAGAGTGAGAGAGGGAGCGTCGGCGAGCTAGGGTCCTAGCTGCCGGCCGCGAGCCTACCAGACCTTGTCGTGTTGCGTCGCCGCTGCCGGAGCAGGAGCTTGCGCTGCGACATAGGAGGACGAGCTTGCACGCGCAGCGAGAGGTCAACAAGCTCGCATCGTGCCGCCGTCGAAGGAGCACATGTCGAGGACGAAAGCTCCTTAACCCTAGTTGAATTTTCTTGAATTCGATTTTGATTTTTTTTTTCTCGAGCCTAGTTGAAATCGTCTGAAATTGCGTCGAATTTTCTTTCAAGCAAGTTGATGTTCTCGAAACCTAGTTGAATGTTTTACGAAATCGCGTTGAAATTTCTTGAAACCTAGTTAGAAGGTTTTTGAATTGAGTTGAAACCTCTCCGAATCAAGTTGAAAGCTGTCTGAATTTGAATCTGAAATTTGAAAGTATGTGTTTATTTGAAAGTGAATGCTTTCCTTTTTCTGTTGCGTTGGAGGAGGGTTGGGGCGGCCATGTTTGGTGCTTGCTCCCCATGGTGGTGGCGCGCGCGTTGCTATCGAGCGTTCCGACAGCGTCGAGACAATGGGCGCGCTGCCGGCAATGCGACGCATGTTGCAACGCATCACCTAGAATAGCACTAAAATATAGAATAGTTGGACCGACTTTGAAGTGGCCCAATTAGACCAAACGCATCATATCCCCTGATCCAAAAAAAAGAGTCGGTATCCTACAGAGGCGGTTTAGGGCATGTACAATGACATGAGCTAGTTACTAGCTCTAAGCTAACTTCTCCAATGATATTAGTTTTTAGCATATAGCTCATAACATGAATAGTCCCACATGACATCCTCATATAATCTTGGAATGTGTGTATGAGACTAGCTCTTGATCAAGAGCTAGCTTTTCTCTCTCTTCTATTAAAATATGAAATAATATGTTTAGAGCTAGCTCATAAATCACCATTGGACATGCTCTTAAGGTGCACCTAGGTAGAAACCAAATTCTGACCCCAAAAAAGTAAAAAAAAAACAAAAACTAGGTTACTATGAGTTCATTATGAAGTAACAACGACCTAGTAATATTAGCAAAGACGACGAAGTTGGAGAATATAAATATTGAGGCATATCAGATGAACAGAACAGTACACACACTGACACACTTGGCCTTATTTTGTTGCTGCATTTACTTTTTTTGGTGCCTAGAGAGTACTTGAGTGTTTTTTTTATTGGGAGTGCATATGCATCACCCGGATGTTTTCTTCTTAATTATCATCCAAATTAATAACCTTTGGATTAGATATCAAGGGGCCCTTGTTTTTAAAGGGTGGAGAATTTTTTCAAAGGGGAGGAGGTAGAATTCAAGGGGAGGGGGAGACTTCATGGCCATTGGATCTCTAATCCAATGGTCCTAAATCTGAATGATAGTTAGAAAGAAAATATCCGGATGACGTTTAACAAATCCCTTTTTTGTTTTAGAGTACTCAGATTTTTTTAGAGGGGTGTACACATGGGAGAAGAGGGATTCGAGTATTTTTTGTGGTTTGGAGCATTCATATTTTTTTTGGAGGGGTACATACATAAGAGAAGGGGGATTCGAGTCTTTTTTGTGGTTCAGAGCACTCACATTTTTTAGTGGGGTGCATATATAAGAGAAAAATGTGAGTGCTCTGAGTCTAAAAAAACACTTGAGTGCTGTTTAGCACTTTCCTTACTCTTTTTAGGACCTCCATAGATGCATGCATCTTGAGTCTAAAAAAATACTTGAGTGCTGTTTAGCACTTTCCTTACTCTTTTTAGGACCTCCATGGATGCATGCATCTCACTTAGCAAAGCGCGTGCGTCCCAGTGTCCCACCGAGATGTAGCCTGAGTTTTCCCGTGAATAAAACCAATTTCTAGCCATCATGCAATAAAAGGAAGCCCTAAACATTACTAGCTATTAGCCTAGCTAGTAGCTAGTATTACTATACGCAACGTGAGTTTGATATTTGAACAAACTAGTTAATAACTAATAATTACGTTATGAAAAGAAAAATAAGACATGCATACAAACAATATCTGCGGCGCTGGAAACAGAAAGAAACGGAAATTGAAATTTCAATTACCTGATGGATGAAGAAGGATAGTCTTCAGAAAAAAAAAATCGATGAAGAAGAATGGCAGGCCTGTCAGCAGCTGGAGGCGTAGGAAAGAAGTATGCATGGATGCATATCCATCTCCACTAACCTGAGAGATGGACTGGCAAGCTTATAGAGAAGCAGGAGAAAGGAATATATATAGGCGAAGAACACGATAAAATCAAGCAAGGAAATAAAGCACCCACCGTTGGGGTGGGCAACATGTAACACCCCACGTAACTATATGGGATATTACTATAGAACATCATCGCAAAAGTGAAGAATAAAAAAGAGCAACAAAAAAATCACAAAGAGTTTAAAACTTTATTAACACTTTAATAGAAGTGAAAAGATGTACTAGGGTTGAAAATGGAAAGACATAGTTTCTGATACGAGGGCGATGTGGAATAATGATAAGATGATGGTGATGTAATAATCAACCTAAAGAGGTATTATAATGTAGCTCACATAAGTTTATCAACCAATCAAGTTTTATTATGTGATAAGTGATTATTAGTCAAATTAACATTTATTAAGGTATAACGATCATGACTCACATAAGGAACTGTACCGGCAATACATCATGATATCGAGAGGATTAAACACAGAAGCGTGATACTTAAAGAACTGCTAGTGATTTAACCTAAATCTACAACATGATCATCCGCTACCCCCATTAACGGTTTAAGCATGAACTCTACACATTACTTAAAAGCATTAATCTTATAACATTATTAATTGAGTATTATGATAAACCTAAAGGCATGTGAAATAAGGTAATCCAGAATATCATGGCAGGAATACAATATTAAGGGTATATAACCAGCAAGCATTAACAATAATCAAGCAAGCATTAACAATTTGATAAGAACTAGACAAGCATTAACAATATGATCATAACTAAGCAAGCATAATAATAAACAGGCAAGCATGAATACTATTATAACAACCAGGCAAGTACTAGAGAGATGATAATAACCGGGTAACTTGGTGACAGGATATTAGCCAGGTAAATTCAGTGATATGATAAGAACCAGGTAATTCATTGATATGATAATTGTACCCAATGACAATGGTAACAAGTAATCATGAAAGATGTGAAATGTGGAATTAAAATAATTGGAGATAAGTTCATACACGATTACAAGGAGTGAAAAGGATTGCTCAGGTTGAGGACAGGAGATAAAATCAGATGGGAGATAAAGAAGGATAATACGACGGTGGTAGGGATCCATGAATGATTCTCACCCAGCATTACAACTTAACTCACACCAAGGGGTTGTCAAACAACTAGATTTTATTACATGATAAGTTGTTATTAGTCAGGTTAACAATATCATATATAATTCCATCGAAACCAATCAAGCAATAACATATAAGTAATGAATTAGGGAACCGGTAATTAAATATATCATTCCGAAGCTAAAGATTACTAGTGGTTAACCTTAAGTTGATGTCACTCCTATACTACCCCAACCACAATTTAAACAACAATTATAATTAATAATTAAAGCTTGCAACTTAGACATTAACCATAGCACTTTAATACATCTAAGAGTCTAAGGTATTAATTAACATAAAGCATGGAAAATAAGATAACCTAGAACCTCATGGTATGAATACAATATTAAAGGTGCATAACTGGCAGGCATTAACAGGTGACAACAATCGGGCAAGCGTTAGTAATATGATAATAAGTAGGTAACTTTCAGGGTATGGTATTAATCAGGTAACATTAGTGATATGATAAAAGCCTGATAAGTTTTGGTGGTATGATCGTAAACAAGTACGCTTTAGTGACATGATAGTGGATAGGTGAGCATTGGATGATATGATAATAGACAGACCAGCTTTAGCGATATGGTAATGGTACTCACTAGCAACGGTAGCAAGCAATCATGGGAGATGTAAAATATGAAATGCAGGGGTTACGGCCGCGAGGTACTTGCCTTGAGCATGCTTGATAGACATGCTGCACGATGTATCTGGGAAACGCAACCGCCCAACTGCTTCCTCAACAGCCACGTGAGAACCTAAAGGGAGATATGGGAGACCACCGATTAGATAAGATGAATTTGAATAGGACACAACAGAAGATAAACGAATAAAAGGAAGCACGGCAGTTCGATCGCGCGAACGGCCGTTCGGCCGCGTGAACGCGTGTTCGGTCGCGCGATAGGCCTCTCGGCCACGCCGTCCCTCGGTCGCCTCCGGCCACCGCCACCGACCACCGCTGGCCGCCGCCGCCGGCGGCGCCACCGCCGCCTCTGCCGCGACACGCCACTGAGCCACACATCCGCATGCATGCACACGGCGCGAGTGTGCGAGGCGTTGCTTGGACGCACTGCCGGCAACGCCACCACTACCGCCGGCCGCCGCTACCGCCGTCGCTGCTGGACCGGCCGCCGGCGTCACCGCCACCCCGCGCAACCGCTGCAACCGCCGTGGCTGAGACAGCCCACAGCCAAGCGTGCATGCATGGGTACGCAGGCGGGAATGCGCGCCGCAGCCGCCATCGGGCCGGCCACCGCCACCTGCCGGCTAAGTCGCCGCCGCTTGCTGGCCGTACCGCCGCCGCCTATCGGCCGGGACACCGCGGCCACCGAGCGCCATGGCAAGACCATGCGTGCAGCCGAGAGCGCCACGGGCCGCAGCCGCCGCCACCGCTGCCACAGCCGCCGCCGTCGCCGCCACCGCCGCTGCCGCAGCAGCAGCCGCCACCACCACCGCCGCCGCCGCAGGCCGCTGCTGCCGCCGCCGCCGCCACGGGCCGCTGCCGCCGCCGCCACCACGGGCCGCAGCCGCCGCAGGCCGTTGCCGCCACGGGCCGCAGCCGCCGCAGGCCGTTGCCGCCACGGGCCGCAGCCGCCGTAGGCCGCTGCCGCCGCAGCCGCCACGGGCCGCAGCCGCCGCCGCCACCACCGCCGCCGCCGCTACAGGTCGCTGCCGCCGCCGCCACGGGCCGCAGCCGCTGCCGCCGCCACCGCCGCCGCCGCCATGGGCCGCTGTTGCTGCCACGGGCCGCAGCCGCCGCCACCGCCGCCGCTGCCACTGCCGGCGCCGCCACGGGCCACTGCCGCCTCCGCCGGTGCCCAAGCCGCCCCATGCAAGCCAGCGAGAGAGAGAGAGGGAGATGGAGAGAGAAAGAGAGGAATCCCATGCATACTCGTGAGGGAGAGAGGAGATTGGAAGATTAGAGAAGAGAGAGAGAGAGAGTTAGTTAGGGAAAGAGAGACTAGGAAGGTTAGAGAGAGGTAATTGGGGGGGGGGGGGGGATATGCGGGATTTCTTTTTGAGGGTGCTACACAACACGTTGCGAACTCCTCCGGCGAGGTCGTTGAGACTGGAACTGCGGCAGATGGCAGCAGGTACGCGGCACCCGCAGCGTTTTCCTCTGGTGAACCTGCGGCCGACCACAACTTCGTCGTTTTGATCAGTACCGTCTTATCGTGGCTGTTCTGCCACCACTTAGTCGTCCTGATTAGTCACATCGGTGAGAACAAGTCCGTCTTTCTTTTTTTCTTGTCGCCGAGTCTTTTTTTCTTGCCGACAGCTAATTTTTGTGATGCATGGTCTTTACTTATTTATGTTAACATCCTCATCTTTTTTAAATGTACAATTAGAATATATACAAATATATATAAATTCTTATATCTCAAGTCAACTATCAAATATAAGCCTTCAAAATTAGGATCTATAAAATTAAAGGCTAGATATTTTTTTAGAATTTCTAATATATTTCTTTTTTTCTTAGCAACTCTAAAATGCTTGCCATCAACTTTTAAGTAAGAATTTGTAGCATATTTTTTCGAGCAGCTCTAAAAGATTTATCATCATATTTTTGTACATAATAGAAGATGTATTTTGAAAGTGGTTAGCTAAGCACGCAGGATGTATACCGTGCTCCGTGGGACACTCCAAACCGTTTCCTTATGGTGTGTTTAGTTGCTGGGATAGAATGGGATGATTCCTTTGACCAAGCCTATCCATGTGTTTGGTTTGAGGGATGGGGTGGGATGGAATGGTCCAAAGTGGGATGAGCCTGTGCAAATTTAGAGAATATTCTTCTTAGATGCTGGACCATGTGGTTCCACTTTTTTTGTGGAACCATCTCATCCCATCCCATCCCACTCCATCCTAGCAACCAAACACACCCTTAGGCCAGTCTCAGTGGAGGTTTCATAGAGTTTCATGGGCATTAAATACGCTGACATGGTACTGTATTGATGAAGAGAGAGATGATAAAAGTTTCATGGGAGTAGAGAGAATTTCATGGGGATGAAACTCTTCTGTACTGTTTCCAAAATATAGATGTGTTGAAAACTGGGACATGAAACCTCCACTGAGACTGGCCTTAGGAAATAGGACCACGCAGGGACCACTTCTGCTTATAGTGAGCCAAAAGTACAAATCATCCCATGGTTGCATGGATTCCCTTGCAGAAATAAAAGATCACAAACTATACCATTGGATATGTTATGAATAGTGCTTGTATTCAATATGAGGCCAATGGGCCGGTATATATACACAAAGTACAGGTGGTAAATATGCAAAGAACCCCTCATAACAATGGGGAATAACAAACTATACATATATCTCTAACACCCCCCCTCAAACTCATGGTGGATCAACAACACTGAGTTTGGAGAGGTAGAAGCTATGCTATGCTCGAGTCTGGGCCTTCGTGAAGAAATCCGCTATCTGAAGCTCCGAAGGCACATACTGAAGAGTAATCACCTGATCATGCACACAAGACCTCATGAAAGAAGCATCAACACCAATATGCTTGGTGAGCTCATGCTTCACAGGATCACGAGCAATACTGATAGCACCTGTACTGTTTGACAAGAGAGAAGTCGGTGTAGTAACAGAAACACCAAAATCCTCAAGTAACCACCGTAGCCAAGTAATCTCTGCTGTCAAGAGAGCCATAGCTCGCAACTCAGCCTCTACACTCGAACGGGACACTGCAGTCTGTTTCTTCGTCTTCCAGGCAATAAGAGAACCACCAAGAAAAACACAGTAAGCGGAGATAGACCGGCGATCAGAGGGATCGCTGGCCCAAGTAGCATCCGAATAGGCCTAAAGCTGTAACGAGCTGGAACATGGAAAGAAGAGACGGCGAGAGATAGTCCCGCGAAGGTATCGCAGAACTCGGAGAAGGTGGCTGTAGTGGACCTGAGTGGGAGCTGAAACAAACTGACTCAGAATATGAACTGGATAAGTGATATCCGGACGAGTAATAGCAAGGTAGACAAGACTCCCAACAAGATGACGATAGCGAGTCGGATCAGAAAGAGGCTCGCCATCAGAGAGTCGGAGGTGAACATTGAGCTCCATGGGAGTCTCAACAGTACGCTGATCAGTGAGAGAGGCGCGATCAAGAAGATCCTGAATATATTTCTCTTGGGACATAAAGAAACCATCTGGAGTGGAAGTAACCTCAATCCCAAGGAAGTAACGAAGAGGACCAAGATCCGACATAAGGAACTGCTCACTAAGACGAGCCTTGACAAAGGCAATGTACTCAGAATCATCTCCCGTAATGATCATATCATCAACATACAGAAGAAGAAGAGTCTGACCACGAGACGAAGTGTGGACAAAGAGCGCAGGATCATGATCACTAGCTGAAAAACCAGCAGCAGTGACCACAGAGGAGAAGCGCTCAAACCAAGCACGAGGGGCTTGCTTAAGGCCATAGAGAGAGCGACGAAGGCGACAGACCATGCCCTCAGGACCAGGTGGCGGATGCATGTAGACCTCCTCACGCAACTCACCATTAAGAAAGGCATTCTTGACATCAAGCTGAGAAACAGACCAGTGGCGAACAGACGCCACTGAAAGAAGAGTGCGAATAGTGGTCATGTGGGCCACAGGAGCAAAAGTTTCGTCATAGTCAACACCATGCTTCTGCTGGAAGCCACGAGCAATAAGACGCGCCTTATAGCGCTCAAGAGAGCTATCAGAGCGAGTCTTAATCTTATAGACCCACTTACACGTGATGGGATGAGAATGAGATGGAAAAGGAACAAGATCCCAAGTACCAGTACGCTCGAGGGCAGCAATCTCCTCGGCCATGGCAAGCTGCCACTCAGGGTGAGTAACAGCATCCTGGTAGGAGACAGGCTCACGAGTAGCTGCGCCAGCAAAAGCAAAACAGGCAGGAAGCCGAATCGACTGGCGATCGCGAAGAGCGTAGCGAGGAGAAGATGACCCATCAGGGGAAGATGAAGCATCAGAAGAAGATGGAACATCAGGAGAAGATGGCTCATCTGAAATATTCTCAATACGAGGTCGACGAGTGTAGACGATAGTGGGAGGAGCCTGGGGAGTCGTAGGAGACGACACAGGCGGCGACAACGGCGGAGAGGCCACAGGGGGAATATGTGGAGACTCAGTAGGACAGGTGGACGAGGGCAAAACAGATATAGGTGTATCTGGAAAGGTCAAGAAAGATAGAGACTCCACAGAGGAAGTCGAAGGAGAGGCAGGACGTGGGTAGAATGGACGAGACTCGTCGAAAGTCACATCCCGAGAAACCCGCATCCGTCGACCAACAGGGTCCCAGCACCGATAGCCCTTGTGCTCGGCACTGTATCCCAGAAAGACACACTCAACAGACTGAGCGGTCAGTTTGGTGCGTTCTCGAGGGGTGAGGAGAATGTAGCAAACGCAGCCAAACAGATGAAGGGCAGAGTAGTCAGGAAGAAGACTACAGAGACGCTCAACAGGGATCGCACCCTGAAGAGCAGAAGAGGGCTGGATGTTGACGAGATAGGTGGCAGTGGAAACAGCCTCGGCCCAAAAGTGAGGTGGAATAGAGGCGGCGATCATCAGAGCACGAGCAGTCTCAAGGAGGTGACGATGCTTGCGCTCAGCGACACCATTCTGAGCATGAGCACCAGGACAAGAGAACTGAGCGAGAGTGCCCTGCTTAGCAAGGAAACTGCGCAGGTGACGAGAGAGGTACTCGCCAGCAGAATCAGCATGAAAGACACGAATAGGAGTGGAGAACTGTGTGTGAATCATAGTGGCAAATTGTTTATAGATAGGCAAGGCCTCACTACGAGAAGACATGAAATATATCCAAGTGTGGCGAGAGAAATCATCTATAAATATGATATAATATCGATGACCCCCTTTCGAAACGAAGGGAGCCGGACCCCAAACATCTGAATGAACAATATCAAAAGGACGCTGAGACACAGACTCACTATGAGGATAAGGAAGCTGAATCTGTTTACCTAACTTACAGCCCTGACAATCTAAAGACACGTCTCCTGAGACAGACCCCAGAAGACCACGACGAACTAAGGACGATAGACGGGATCCACACAGATGGCCAAGACGGTGATGCCACTGCTGGAAAGAGCCGGTAGACGAAGTGGCAGAAGCAGAGAGACTGGCGGCGATGGTGGCAGCGGAAGGAAGGTGAAGCCAGTCAAGCTCCCAGAGACGCTGTGAGTCACGGTGCCGAGGGCTAGAACCAACCAGAGCTCCCGTGTGGCGATCCTGAACACAACAAGAGTCAGAGTCGAGAATGACCCGATAACCAAGGTCAGTAATCTGCCCAGCAGAAAGAAGCTGCATGGTAAGGCGAGGAACATGAGCAACAGAAGGAACATGAAAGGATGAGTTGCTAAGAGATCCTCGACCAGAGACAGAAAGAGATGTACCATCAGCAGTAAGAACACTGACAGGAGAATCAAGAGGTGTAATAGAAGACAGAGTGGAAGGATCAGGAGTCATGTGAAAGGATGCTCCAGAATCAAGAATCCACGGGGAGGTACCTGACTGTGTAGTAGGTGGTCTCTCAGTGCCCGAAATGTCAGTAGCAGAACCTGTCGAAGGAGAACCTGAAGCGGCAAGCAGGCGTCGAAGTCTGGCTATCTCCTGCTCGGTGAGAGAAACTGCTGAAGAAGTCGATGCAGACGTCGTCGTAGAAGCACTAGTGACAGTAGAAGAACGGCATGAAAGATGCCGCTTCTTCTTATAGCACTGGGACTCAATGTGGCCGGCCTTGTCGCAGTAGGAACAGTGAGGACGGCCACCTCCAGACGGAGGACGGCCACCACCACCTGTGGTAGCCGCTAGAGGAGGCAGTGTAGCAGGTGGACGAGCGGCGAGCACGGAGGGGAGTGGCATCAGACCAGCACCACTCAGACGAGTCTCCTCCGCGCGTATCTCGGTAAGAGCCTCCAGGAGAGTGACACGAGGGTGGCGTGCAAGGAGCTGGGCACGCCTTTGCTCGAACTCAGGACGAAGGCGAGTAAGGAACTCGTAAACCCGCTGAAACTCCAGGTCAGCACGTACATCCAGGCAGCACGGACAGGTACGACAGCCAGCAGTGCGAAGTGAGTCCAACTGACGCCAGACAGCAGAACTCTGAGCGTAAAAAGCGTCAACAGTAGCATCACCCTGCTGAAGAGAGTGCTCCTGGCGAACCACGGACAGGTACAGGGCATCACCAGAGGGCTCGTAGCGCTGACGAAGATGAGTCCACATCTGAAAAGCCGAAGGGAGTCCCACAACCTCAGAAGAAAACTGAGGCTGGACACTGGCGATGAAGACAGCAGCAGCCCGAGCGTCGTCATCGTACCACTGAGTGTAGATGGTCAGACGATCCTTGTAGGAATCCAGAGCCGCCTGGTAGGCAGAGGCAGCATCATCATCAGCAGCAACCTTATCGGCTGTCGGGGGCAATGCAACAGGCGTAGGCTCCGTCGGAGGAATAGGGCAAGGCGGGCAGGTGACATCGCCAGAGAGGACGCCCCAGAGACGAAGACCACGCATGTGAATGCGCATGTGAGACACGAAGTCGGTGTAATTAACACCATCAAAGATCACCGGGCAGCGAGGGAGGGAAACGGTGCCCATTGGTAGGCGGCGCTAGACGGCGCGGCGACCAAGGCAACGAAGTCTAACAGGCGGCGCTGGATGGCGCGGCGGTTAGAACAACGTTTTTTTTCTTTTTTTTCTTTCTCCGCTCGGTTAAAAATGGCAACCGACTAAACGGGCCGGCCCGCTACTCCGACGCGCTTAGGGCACACGCACGAGGCGGCGGCGGCGCGACGGCGGCGTCGGAGACGGGCGGGAGGCGGAGGGGGCGAGGCCGGGCGGGAGGCGAAGGCGCCGAGGCCGAGCGGGCGGTCGCCGGGCTGGAGGCGGAGGCGCCAAGGCCGGGCGGGCGGGCGGGCGGGCGCCGGGCGGGAGGCGGAGGCGCCGAGGCCGGCGACGGCGGAGGCGGGGCCGGGCGGAAGGGGGCAGCGCCGAGGCTGAGCGGGCGGGCGCCGGGCTGGAGGCGGAGGCACCGAGGCCGGGCGGGGGAGGCGCCGAGGCCGGCGACGGCGGCGGAGGCGGCACACGGGAGTCGACGACGGCGGCCGACAGCAACAGCGGAGGCGGAGGCGGCACGCGGGAGTCGGCGACGGCGGCCGACGGCAGCAGCGGAGGCGGAGGCGGTACGCGGGAGTCGGCGACGGTGGTGCAGAGTCGGCGATGGCACGCGGAACCCTAGGTAAGCCAAAACCCTAGTTTTGGCTTTGATACCATGTTATGAATAGCGCTTGTATTCAATATGAGGCCAATGGGCCGGTATATATACACAAAGTACAGGTGGTAAATATGCAAAGAACCCCTCGTAACAATGGGGAATAACAAACTATACATATATCTCTAACAGGATAGATGTGAGCAGATGAAAGAGACATGCTACCCCATTGACCGAGACTTAGAAAAAAAAAATTTGGCCTGGTCATGAGCTACAAGTCAGTCGATATGTGGAGCAAATTAACACCCAATTCATGAGCTTGCTTTCCTAGAGATTTCGTTTTCGTACACATCTTTCACGCATACCTTTCTTGTTTGCATGCAGGAAGATTTTTCATGGCACTCCTACATCTGCAGAGCAAGTGGTACGCAATAGACGCTAACTGACAAGCTAATTGAGCACGACTGCTTCACATAATTGAACACGCTCGGCGAGCACAAACATGTGCCAACCCTGCCTGGATTGGCTGATGAGGATTACGGGATCCTTAATAGAAGGCACAGATCTAGGAGACGTAGCTCTAGAGAGAGCCGCCGTACACCATACAACCTCCGCTCGCAGACAGAGGGTGGCATAGCTTATCAGAAGGATGAGCCGCAGAGTTGACAAAGTCAACTAACCGAGGGAAGTCTGCGGACGCTTTTGGGAAGGAAGGAAAGGAAGGAACACTGCCACGGCTACATGAAAAGAACGCGCGGAGACAAGGGTGATAAACACCGGATCCAAACGGGGCAACGGGAACCACCTCTTTGTGGATGGACGTAAGACTCAATCCATCGAGCTCAAATTCTGGTACATATCTTTACACATATACGAGTGTATCTCAGTAAAAAATTTATAAGGTCACAGATTTATCTGTAGCCTCCATACTTTCAGAATTACACTAAAGGGGTACACTAATGCACGTATGCGGTGCGCGTACTTGATGGTGTGTGCATTTGCAACTACCTTATAAAAATAAAAAAAAACCGATATGGGATCATTGACAACATGTGCATTGCAAGTCTCTAAATCTTCAACAAAATTGGGAGTTGAAATGGTCGAACCATGTCAGAGTATAAACAAAAAGAATCTAAAACATAATACATAATTCTAACGGTAATAAAATCAGCTTCATGAAATCCTCTTTTAGCCTAGGTAACCTCAAAACTTCCTTCAGTTTTTTGAAAGGTATATATGTCTAGGTTTACTGGATCATGTTCCATTCATGCCATTCTCGAACAAAAAAAATGTTCCAGTCATGCAGGTGAATTTCAAGGGAGAATTAAAGAAATGTCACTCTTACGTGCTAGGGAAAATTTTGATTTGGAAAAAAAGTCTGAGGAGGCCGTGGAGGAGGGCGCTTGGCCTTGCCTTGCCGGCGGTTCTCGACTACGGAGGAGGCAGCGCTGGCGGAGAAGAAGTCGTTGGCACTAATAAAAAAAAGTCGTATATTAGATGTCACATCACAGAGGGTTCATTAAAACCGTCTGTATTAAATACAATCACAGATGGTTTTAATTTAGAGACCGTCTGTATTGCTGTCAGCCCTAAAAACCGTCTGTGAAGAGAAAATATCATAGACGGTTCATGGTTAAAATTGTCTGTGAAGTATCACTGATACTTCACAGATGGTTTGTATTAAAAACCGTCTGTGATAATCAAGTTATTACAGACGGTTTGTATAAAAAACTATCTGTGATAATTCTACTATATTAATTGCACGCAGACCTGTCGATCCTCTATCTTAAATTCTAGATCTACACTGCTACTTTGAGCTGGAGGCATGGCTTTGAGACGATTTGGTGAAAGAAGACTATTTGGTAAAAGTAATTGTAGATCCACTAAGTTTTTGACTACCTATGGTTAGTAATTTATTCCTAATTGCATTATAATTTACATTTATAGCTTTTGTTGAAAGGAGAATTGAAGATGGTTGATTTAGCTAGCTTGATGTACAGAGAAAATTATTTTACATCTAGCATGATTTAGGATTTAGTCAATTCATAGTCTATTTCCACTTAATTAAATATAATTAATTATTATTGCTACATATAGCTAGTTAATTTAGATCGTACATATATAGTATAGTAATTAATTTACTGAATATGTTATACTAAATTGTTATATGCATAACGTAGGACCGAAACTATATGTACGTTGGGAACTGTGTGAGTGAAGAGTACATTAATGACATTTCTGCTTTTACAAGAGCTGCCGAGGAGGATATGTTGAATAAAAGGGTGGAATATATGTACTGCCAATGCATTGACTGCAAGAATCTAAAGAAGTTAAGAGCCGAGCGCAAATTGAAGCATACTTGATTCGAAGGGATTTCAAAAAGGGGTATGCATGTTGGACTAGTCATGGTGAAGAGCAGATTACACAGGAAGGTAGTAATAATGACATCACCAACTAAGTCAATGATATGCCGTCGGATGATGTCGATTGTGGTTCTAATTCGGATAGGCTACATGATGACAATCTAGATCATATGCTTCGCGAAGCAGAAGGGAACTATGATTAGAGAGAATATGTTAAATTTCAGGGTTTGATGGAGGACTCGAAGAAACATTTGTTCACGTGCTGCAAGTCAAAGTACATGAAGTTGTCAGCTGTGCTTGAACTGATGAAATCGAAGGCAAGCAACAATTGGTCCGACAAGAGTTTCATGGCACTGTTAGGTCTTTTAGCGAATATGCTTTTAGAAGGAAATGAGTTAGCTCAAAACCACCTACAAGCCAAGAACCTTTTTTGTCCATTGAAAATGGAAGTGGAAAGAATATATGCATGTCCGAACACTGTATCCTCTACCGTAAAGAGTATGCAAACATGCATGTATGTCTGATGTGCAGCACATCCTAATACAAGCGTAAGAATCAATCAAATGACGACGAGGGAATAGATATGAAAAAGGACCTCCTGCTAAGGTGGCATGGTATTTTTCAGTAATTCCCCATTTGAAGTGATTTTTTGCGAACCCAAAGGAAGCAAAACTGCTATATTGGCACTCAGAGGAGTGTAAGAATGATGGAATGCTAAGACACCTTACTGATTTCGCCCAGTGGAGAAACATCGATAGAAGGTTTGCAGATTTTTGTGCATAACCGATTAATATAAGATCGTATTGAGTACAGATGGAATGAATTCTTTCAATAACATGAGCAGATGACATAGCACTTGGCCCGTTACTCTCTATATCTACAACCTTCCTCCTTGATTGTGTATAAAACAGAAATATATTTTACGGTCGATACTTATCCAAGGGCCGAAGCAACCTAGCAATAATATTGGTGTGTACCTAACACTGTTGGTGGAAGATCTAAAAATATTCTGAATCGAAATATTACAAGTATGGGATGTGTACAAATGAGAGAACTTCACTTTACGCTCCTTGTTATTCTGCACCATAAATGATTATCCTGCTCTTGCAAATCTGTCAGACCAGAGTACATTAGGGACTAAAGCTTGTACTCACTGCTTAGATGATACCGAGAGTGTGTGGCTGAAGCACTCGCGTAAAATCGTATACATGTTTTACCATAAGTTTCTTTAGAGGGCTCACCCATACCACAGGATGAAGAAACAGTTCAAACCCCAAAACAAGCACTATTTTTTCAAATTTTCATTTCCCCTCAAAAATTCAAATTTGAAATTAAAATTTTTGAACAAAATTTTTGAAATTTCGGAATTATCAGTGTGGGGCGAAATTATTATTTTTTTGAGAATGTTTTCCCTGCCAAAAGCTAGAAAAATACCTTTTATCTAGCTTTTTAGCTTTTAGTTCATTGTCTCTAAAGCTGGCTTTTGGTTTATCTCCTAAACTGCTTTGAAGTTAGGCTGTTTGGGGGAGCTTCCAGCTTTTTCAAAGCAGAAGCTAGCTTTAAACCCGTCTAGTCTGAAAAGCTGGGACCAAAATGTTTTTCTGGCTTTTGGTGGATTAGGGGAAAAGATACCATTACTTTTTAGCCAGAAAACAGCTTATAAAAAAAACCTAAAAACTGCGGATCCCCTAAACAGTGCCTGACACGAGGACGCTACTCGATCGGCCATTTGGCAGCGTGAATGAAATGGCAACGAAGTAACTTGTATTCGCGTGTTTTCAGATTGCTGCTCTTCCGCCGCTGCACAATGAAATGGCAGCGCAGTAACCCATATATTTCTTTCTAGACCAAGAGCTCCACTTTCTATTGATTAGCAGGTGCTACTAGCAAACGTCCGGATACATGATAGCAAGGGACATGATATTTCGCATAGCAAATTGGGCGTCCAACGACGTCAATCAAGTTGGTCGCGATCAAAGATTGCAGCACCAGTCTCGAATGGCTGCTGCGACGGAGGTGTGGTGTAAATTGAGTCCGACAACAGCAGCACTGTTGAGAAAAAGGATTTCTCACTACTGTGGTACTAGAGGTTGGAAATCTCTCGTGATTTCACTCAAGTCTGATACCAAATGTTGGTCCAGTCTCTTTCAATCGCATGCTTTGGTGATTGATGGCTTGTTGGAGATGGGAATGAAAAGGTGGAGCTTAACAATTGAGCTGAACACTAGAACTGAGGTACAATATTACGGTGCAAACTGACGCACATTTTCCTATGTTTTCTCTGTTATTCTCTGGCTCTTCTTTCTCAAAAGATTTACATGGTATATATAGGCATAACCGGCTCTCGCAGCAGGCCACTTACCCACTGCACACGACTCTGACAACGACTACCTACCTATACTGAGTAGTTCGCCTGCCCACGCCGCTCAGCCGCCTGACGACTGCTATAGTGACCAACCGTCTGCCCACGCCGCTCAGTCGCCTGCCCACACCGTGCAGTATGCTGACTACTGCTACAGTGACTGCTGTCGTGTATGACGTCTACAGTACTCCTCCGAGTTGACGTCTACAATACTCAGTGCAGCTACAACCGGTTTTCTACGACTACGACCACAGCCGCTACAACTACGACCATGGCCGCTACGACTATGGCCCTGTAGCTACGACTATGATCATGGCCGCTACAACTACGACCACGACTGCCATGACTACAATCGTCATGACTACGATCACGACCGTTACGACTATGACCACGGCTATTACGACTACGATCACAACTGCCACGACTACAACTACGGTCGCTACGACTATACAGACAAATGCCACAACCACGGCGCTACGACAACACACACAGGCGCCACGACCACAGCGCTATGACCATGCACACAGGCACCACAACCACGGTGCTACGACTACACAGACAGGCGCCATGACCATGGCACTACAACTACGCACACAGGCACCACACGACCATGGTGCTACGACCACGAAATAGGCTTCAAGTCCTCCAAGCGTGACACTTCAACCACACAGGTTGTTAGAGCACCGACCGTTGTTCTTCGACTACCACAGTACTCTTACGAGTATGATGCCCACAGTACTCCTCTGATTATGACGTTTACAGTACTCCTTCGAGTATGACATTCACAATACTCCTCCCGAGTATAACGCCCACTGTACTTCTCTGAGTATGACGTCCACGGTACTCGAAGCCACGATACTCATAGTCGCCGAACCTAGTCTTCGACTACGACCATGACCACCACAGCTTCGACTGCAGCTTCGATCATAGCTTCAACTACAGCTTTGACCACGACTTCGACCACGTTGTTACGACTACGCAGTACTCGGAGCTACAGTACTCGGTGTAGCTTTAGTACTACTCATAACGACAACACAAAGACTGGTCGTAACGACTACACAGACTTCACTACTTTTATAGATACTCGACACAGACAGCTACACACATATAACAAGATTAACCCAGCAAGCACAACATGCTGCGTAACGTGTTTTTTTAGCAGCTTATGTCATTCAACTAGTAGTATTCTACCACGATACGATACGCTGACATAACCGTGTATTCTAATGCTCCTACTAAGTGCGCTAGAAGCTGCTTCCAATTTTTTCGCAAATACTCCGTATATTATATCCGGGGGAGTTCCCGGCTAGCGACCGCATCCACGTCAGCTTCGCTTTCCCTGCGGTCGACGCGTGCGTGCGCTCTCGCTTCCACTCCACCTGCCGCGTGTATGCGCTCTCTTTTACTGTTTGCCTCCCCCCTGCGTATACGTGGTCACGTATTTGCTGCAGCACTGCTGCCCACAGGTAGCGGGCCGCGGTTTCGTCATGTCCGGAATCCACCACGCGGTTTGCCAGCTAGCATGTGCAACAGACGTCATCCCTTTTGGCTTCTTCATGCATGCAAAATCAATGGGCTTAGAAAGTCCTTCATATTGCAAGAGAGATTCACAAGTGTTGAGAGAAAAGATTACTTTTCATTAACTTCATTCTGAATCTGTACATTGCTTTATATACATGATGAAAAGATGCATAAGAAGGTGTCTATTTTGTAAAGGAATCTGTACATTGGGCACCAGTTACTTTTGGAGTAGTAACTGTTTTGTAACACTCCCCCTTGACCAATGTATCTTCATATGATCACCTTAATGCATCATCTTGGTAAACTCCTCCAAAACCCTGTAGGGAAAAATATGAGGAGAACCGGTAGAGTAGATATGCCATGAAAAACTCCTTTAAAACCCGGTGGGCAAATTTAAGGAGAAAAATGATATGACATATATTTGATTATATCTCTTTAAAAACCCTTGTGGGAAAATAGAGATATATTTATGATTACGTTGTCATATTGTCTCATTAAAAACCTTGATGAGAAACCTTTAGAGGGAAAACTCATAAAGGGAAAAAGAGTACAATATTTTTATTTGAACGGGTTAAGTCTTAGGAGATTTCTCCCCCTGACATCTGCAAATCACGTAGTCTTCGCATACCAATTCAATGAACACATTTTGGAATGTGGAAGTTGGTAATGACTTGGTGAATAAGTCTGCAAGATTATCACAAGACTTAGTTTGCAGAATACTTATTTCCCCACTCTCTTGCAATTCATGTGGGTAAAATAGTTTAGGTGCAATATGTTTTGTGATATTGCTCTTTATGTAACCCGTTTGCATTTGAACAACGCAAGCAGCATTATCTTCATAGATAATGGTAGGTGATGCAATAGCATCTATACCACATGATTGTTGTATGTGGTTAATCATTCTGCGAAGTCATACACATTCATGTGATGCTTCATATAATGCAATTATTTCAGAATGATTAGTGGATGTAGCCACTAGAGTCTGTTTCGAAGACTTCCAAGAGATGGATGTTCCACCATGTAAAAATACAAAGCCTGTTTAAAATCTGGCATTATGGGGATCTGATAAATAGCCAGCATATGTATATCCTATTAAATCCACATTTTTATTCTTCTGAAAGAATAGACCGAGATCTTTAGTGCCTTGAAGATATCTAAAGATGTTCTTCACTCCCATCCAATGTCTTTTGGTTGGAGCAGCGCATTATCTAGCAAGTAGAAATATTACCGCAAATGCAATATCCGGCCGGGTGCAGTTTGCAAGGTATATAAGCGCTCCGATGGCACTGAGATATGGAACCTCGGGTTCCAATAACTCTTCATTGTCATCTCGGGGTCTAAATGGATCTTTATCCCTGTCGAGAGATCGAACAACCATGGGGGTTTTCGATGGATATACTTTGTCCATATTGAATTTCTCCAATATTTTCTGAACATAGGCTGATCGATGCACTAGGATGCCTAAATGAAGGTGCTCAAGTTGTATATCTAAGCAAAATTTGGTTTTACCCAAATCCTTCATTTCAAATTCCGTCAAAGATGATTACGTGCTTCATCTATATCCTGTGTGTTACCAATGATATTAAGATCATCAATATACACAGATATAATACAAAATCCTATTGAGGATCTTTTGATGAACACGCATGGGCAATCATCGTTGTTGGAGTATCCCTTTTTGGTTAGGAACTCACTTAGTCGGTTGTACCAAATTCTTCCCGACTGTTTCGAGCCGTATAAAGACTTGTTTAATTTTACACAATACATATTGCGATTTGCACTTGGATTCGGAATTGAAATTCCATCGGGAACTTTCATGTATATGTCCGAATCAAGTGACCCATAAAGATATGCGGTCACTACATCCATCAACTGAAAAGATAGATGATTTTGTACTGCCAATGATATTAAGTATCGGAATGCTATTCCACTCATTACTGGAGAATAATTTTCATTGAAATCAATGACGGGTCTCTGCGTGAACCCTTGTGCTACAAGCCTCGCTTTGTATCTCACCACCTCATTGTTTTCATTCCGTTTGCGGACGAAAACCCATTTGAAACCGACAGGGAATACTTTGGGAGGTGTATGTATCACATTGGTGAATACATTTCTTTTCTTGAGCGAGGCTAACTCCTCTTGAATTGCATCCTTCCATTGAGTCCAGTCCGAGCGCTGTTTGCACTCTGCCATGGTCTTGGGATCTGGATCATTTTGAAGGTTGTTTGCAATTGTTGTGGAGAAATAAATATCGACAATTGTAGTCTTACGATTGTATGATTCTCCAGAATCAGTATAGTTAGTGGAAATTTCTTGGACCCCTGGTGACTCAATGTTATTTCCCAAAACATTTGAGTCGGGGTATTCCGATGTCCCAGGATCAGTAATTGAGTGCACTGTTGATCTGGGTTCAAGGATCCTTTGGTGTCTATCAACTTGAGGTTGATCTGCATTTACATTCTTTTATTTCCTTTGTCGCTTGTTAGAAGCTGAATCCGCCATTTGTACCATACTTCTCCCCCTCTTATTTTGAACTGGGAGTTGAGTGGTATTTTGCGGTACCTCCACTCTTTCAGGTACATTTCTGGCAGGATTATAGGATTTTGTGACACCCTTATAATCAGTAAATGCATCTGGCAGGTTATTTGCAATATTTTGCAAATAAATGATTTTCTGAACTTGAAGTTCAGTTTCTCTGGTACGTGGGTCTGAGGCAGGAATACCTTGTACATTCCAATTAATTTTCTGGCATTCAGTTTGGTACTTGTTGTCTCCCCCTAATGCCGGGAAATGTTCCTCATTGAATATGCAATCAGCGTACCGGGCCGTAAACAGGTCCCCTATGAGGGGCTCGAGGTATTTTATGATTGACGGAGATTTATATACCCAACATAGATCCCAAGTTTCCTGTGCGGTCCCATTGAGGTACGCTGCGGTGGTGAGATCGGTACGTATGTAGCGCAACCGAACTTTCACAGATGGGAAATATCTGGTGGATTTCCACGTACTAAATGTAGCGGGGAAGTGCTATGATATGCAGTTGGACGCAATTGGATTAAGTCAGCAGCGTGTAAAACTGCATGACCCCAACATGATGTTGGTAAGTTGCAATTCTGTAGTAATGGTCTTGCAATGAGCTTGATTCTCTTGATAAGAGATTCTGCTAAACCATTTTGTGTATGGACATATGGAACAGAATGTTGAACTTGTATCCCAAGAGCCATACAATCGTCATTGAAGGCGTGGGATGAAAATTCAGCAGCATTGTCCATTCGAATTGATTGAATTCGATATTCAGGGTAATGTGCTCGTAATTGGATAATTTGACCAATTAACTTAGCAAATGCATGGTTGCGTGTGGATAATAGACACACATGTGACCATCTAGTAGATGCGTCAATAAGAACCATGAAATATCTGAACGGTCCACACAATGGTTGTATAGGACCACATATATCTCCTTGAATGCGTTCAAGGAATTTAAGTGGTTCAGCTCTGATTTTAAGATAAGAGGGTCTTAAAATCAATTTTCCGGTGGCACATGAAGAGCACACAAAATCTGAGGATTCCGGAAATTTTGTTTTGAGGTATGTATGACCAATTGAATTGCTAATAATTTTCCTCATCATTCCAATGCCTGGATGGCTAAGGCGATCATGCCATATTTTGAATGTGTTTGTGTTTTGGAAAATTACTTTGTACGCAATATGTTGAACGGGTTTGATGTATGTATAGTACAATCTGGAGTTTAAAGATGGATTTTTTTCTAGTAATTGTTTGCCATATCCGTTGTTTTTGGTTAAGAGGAGATATTCCTCTTTGTTGTCATTTCGGGTTTCAACATGGAAACCATTCTGACGGATATCTCTATAACTAAGTAGGGTACGTGTTGAATCGGGATACAATAGTGCATCCGCAATTTCTAATTGTGTACCCATAGGGAGAGTGATAGAGGCGCGACCAGAGCCTACTATCGTTGCATCGCGTCTAGCGATGGTTAAAACATTTCCTTTCCTCCTAGTAAGAGTTAGGAAATATTTTGTGTCCCTAAGTATAGAGTTTGTGGTACCACTATCCACAAGGCATAATTCCTCCTCCATTGGATTGACTCCAAAAATCTATATACACAAAAGAAAAATTTAATGAAATTCTTATAGTATATATAGAATACATACAAACTTTATTTACAATATCGAATGTGTTCGATATATGACTGTAGCATACAAGCTTACAATATAGATGACAACATTATTTATATGACAACATTATGGTACTTCGAAGCTATGGTACTAGGAGTCTATTGGAGATCTCCAAACATGTCTTGAGAATGAAAATTTTCAAGTGTGTTCTCAATGCACAAAAGATCATCCTTCTTTGGAGAAGCACATGTGTCTTTGAGTTCTTAAATGAACTTTTGAGAGCATCCGGCTTCATCATTGTTGGATGTGAGATTGAAGTGTGCTTCAAATCTCTTCTCTTGAGTATGCTTGCCTTGAGCCGAAGACTGGATGTGGAGGTTCACAAGGTGCTTCGGGGTGCGGCATTTCTTGGTAGAATGGTTGTAGCAACCACACTTTTGACAAATTTCAGTTTTGTCAACTTTCTTACCAGAATTGCCTTTGCCTTTCTTGAATCCACTTGGTTTTTGCTTCTTGTTGCGTTTGATTTTACCTTTGAAGTTCTTTGAGTAGTCTTTTGAACCACTGAACTTGGTGTTATTTTGATTAGCATGTATTTCAGGAAGTGGAGCAGCCCCAATGGGACGTTGTTGATTGTTCTTTAAAAGAAGTTCAGCATGCTTTTCTGCCTGAAGCATAGTATGCATAAGATCAAAATAAGTTTGGTAATTTGCAGCACGCCATTGCTGCTGTAGGTCCCTGTCAGATGGGAGCATAGTTGAGAGAGTCTTCTCATTTTGTCCGCATCTGTTGGTTCCTTTTCATAAAATCGCAACTTAGAGCAAATATCATGAAGGGCATGATTATAGTCTCCAACAGTTTTGAAGTCTTGGAGTCTAAGATGTGCCCATTCATGATTAGCCTCAGGTAAGATAACAGCTTTCTGCTGTTCATATCTATTTTTGAGGGCTAACCATAATGTAAGTGGATCCTCCTCATACAGGTATTCAGCCTTCAAATCCGGATGAATATGATTCCGTATGATGCTCAAAACGGAATATTTCACAATGTCCGGAGGAATTTGATCATTTGGGGGATCAAATATCACCCTTTGCAACCCACGTATGGTTAGGTTGATTTTGAGGTCCATAGCCCATGTAGGATAATTGGCACCATCGAGAGCGAGTGGCTCAAAATCTTTGGTAGCCATGAAAGCCTACATGAAAAGTACACCATATATGATTAATTTACATGGGGTAAATTGATGTGTATGGTAATGTTGTAATAAAATGCAAAATATGTGGAAAACAATATGGGTATTGTAATCCAAATGAATATATATATATATATACCCAAATTAAATGTAACATGAAGTTATATTTATAATACCGTTGAACACAATATTGGTGGTGAACACCAATTTATTGTATGGCATATTGTACATAAAATGTATCAAAGTGCCATAAATTGTGATTTTATGGTATATATTGTAGGTATGCATTCATAATATTTTGCAAAAAATTTCAAATTAATAAGTACAATGGTACTCACTAAATGGGAATTTTAATTTTTGAATTTTGCTAAAGATAGCAAAATTAAATATGGTCGCAGTTTATATTGTAATTAATTGCAATAAAGTAATAATCCTACATATGTAAAATTATATAGATGTGATTGCACATTTATTAAATATTTACATAATTTTCAGGTCCTTTAGGGACTGAAATGCTAATTTATAACAGTACATTTTGACGAGTACAATTATAAATAAGCATAAGGATTATATTGCAAAAATTACAATACAAATTTATTTAGCATAAGTTTCTGCATTTTCCATAAACTAGAGGGGGGAAATGCAAAAATACGAAAACCTGGGCTGCAGCCCATTTGGCCTTTTGGCCCATGTGGGGATGGTGGGAGGTTATTGGGCTACAAGCCCATTTGAGGCAGCATATATAAAGGAGGGGAGGGGGAAATTAGGGTTTCCCCCCAAACCCTAGCCAGCCGCCGCCTCCATGGGGGCCGCCGGCGGGCAAGCCGTCGGGCGTCGCTGCCGCCTCGCCACGGATGCCGTCGCCACCGGGGCAAGCCGCCGCCAGCCCGGGCGCCATCGCCGCCGGCGCCGCCGACCACCGCCCCAACCGCGACACCTCTACGGGCGTCGCCATGGGCGCCGCTGCTACGCCACGGGCGCTGCCGGCCGCGGGGTCGCCCGCCGCGATGGTCGCCTGCCACGGGTGGGCCGTGCTGCGCCGCGCCTCCACGCTGCGCTGGCCGCGCCTCCGGGCCAAGCCGCACGCCTCGCCGCGCCGTCGCCGGCCTCGGACGCCGCTTCGGGCCGCCGCGCTATGCCGCGCTGCCGTGCCTCGTCGGGCCGCGGGCGCCGCTCCAGGCTGCTGGGCTTCGCGTGGGGAACGTCGCCGCCGCCGGCCCATGGGGCGTCGCGCCGTCTCCGGCCGGCCGGCTTCCACCTTCGGCCGTCTCCACCGCCCGGGCGCCGCTACTGGGGGACGCCGCCGCCGTCGCCACGGGCGTTGCCGCCGTACCCCGCCGGCCTCTCCACCGCGCGCGTCCAGCCTCTGCGCCCCATCGGCCGCGCCGCACCGCCGCGCCTCGCCTCCTCGGGCTGGCTGCGCCGTGCCCCTCAGGCCGCGGAGGCCGCGCCGTGCAGCGCCGCGCCGGGCCGCGTGCCGCCAAGGGCTCGTCGGCCGTGGGTGTTGCGCCGGACCGCGTCGTGAGGACGGGCCGCGCTGGACCTCGCCGTGAGGACTTGTGGCCGCGGGCGACGCCGCCGTCGGGCTCCGCCGTCTCCAAAGCAAGAACATCCAGGAATAGTCATTACCTATTTTCTTCTCTATTTGCACGTGTGAATGTCTGTGTTCGTGCTGATAACGTATTGCAAGAGAGATTCACAAGTGTTGAGAGAAAAGATTGCTTTCCATTAACTTCATTCTGAATCTGTACATTGCTTTATATACATGATGAAAAGATGCATAAGAAGGTGTCTATTTTGTAAAGGCATCTGTACATTGGGCACCAGTTACTTTTGGAGTAGTAACTGTTTTGTAACACTTCACTTACTGAATTCCTATGCATGACACCTTTTTTTTCTTCTTCCATGCAACATGCTTCACACGTATTGAGCTCCAGATGGCACAATTCGTGGCTTTCTTCATGCTTAAAGTTTCCAAATGATCAATATCCTGACCAATTAAAATACTAGTATTAAGTAGTAGCCAATTCTCATATAAATTAAAGCCAGATTTAATTAGGAGCGAGTTCACCTGTTGATTAATCTTTTTAGCTCGCGCTCGTGTAGTCGTTCCAATTAGGATGTCCTCATTATCTTCCTGTAATTACGAACAGACCCTTATTTCTTCCGAAAAGGCCCTCGGTTTTTTGCCAAAAAGCCCCTCCACTCTCCTTTTATTGCGAAAAGGCTCTCGATTTTTTTTTCAAAAAACCCTTACGCTTTCTTTTTTCTGCGAATTTTTGTCTCTTTTATTTCGATCCACACGGTGGCTGACGTGATGTGGCACCACGCCTACGTGGCTAGTTTCTTACATGTGAGTCCCACAGCCGTTAACGATGTCAAAATAGAAATTGCGCGTGTGGCTCAAACCAACTTGTAAACGCTCTTACCACTAAGCGAGCTGCATACATGTGCCAAGCTTTGCAGTGGCCCGTAGCTAATTTTTATTTTGACATATATTCCTGCAGTGTGCGCCCCATATCCCGAGGCTTATCTCGCCGGAGGCTACGAGATCGATCACAAGACTAGAGAGGATGTATCGTACCATGCAATGTGGATAATAGATGATGGATGGATCTGGTAACGCCCCCGTTTTTAAAAATAGGGGTGTCGAACAATTCACAACAGTTTAGAAGTTTACAGATAAAAGAAGTATCTTGCCTGCTCACAAATAATTGAAAGGAGTTAATTTGATTAAAATAAGACCTAGTGGTCAACTTTAGCAGCAATACAGGCGTCCAAGCCCAAAATTTAACTTACATTCAGAAGAACCGAAGATAACTTCACAGGAACGTTTAAGTGCGGTTGTAACCCTAACACAAAAACTTGCAACAACCTCTTTTCTCCTAGTATCTGTTGCGGTGGAAATTATTTCAAGACTAAGTACAATCAACCGTACTTAGTAAGTCACATGGGAAAATGCTATATAGGTACTTACCAGGATACACAAGTGATGAGGATATAGTGGTTTTATTATGATATGTGGATTCAATTTTATTTGTAAATATTTTTAAACACAAAAAATAACAACTACTTAAGGGATTGGGGTTTCAAAACTTGACTACCAGACCTCAGCATTTTTTAAATCATTTCTAAATCTATTTATGCTTCGCTATTAGAATGGCAAGAGTGTGGTCGGTGAGGGCAGGGAATAGGCGAGGTGGCGAATGGACTGATAAGGAAGTACCAGACACTGACGATGTTGGCGCTGGCTAACGGAAGTGAATACGGTGAGCGCGCGCAACCCCTCAGAGGCGCGTTGAAATGCAGTGGCAAGAGCGCGGGTCAGTGCGACGTGCAAAGCGAGTCAGGTGAGGTTAGCCTAAGGTGGCAAAGGTTGAATGCGAGTGCTGCCCTGGCAAAACCATGGGACTGGTGGTGTGAACACCAGAGGAGTGTTGTGGCAGAGAAAGGCCGGCTCGGCATGGCTCAACACGAGGGAGGCGGAGAGGGGAAAGGCACTGGCCATAGAGGAAGGTGGGTGGCTGAAAAGGGAAAGGTGGAATTTCAAGGAGAGTTGCCAAATTGGGAAAGAAAACCGAATTCAAATGAAATTCAAGAAAGTTCAAAATTTAATTTTTGGGTTGTTTCAACCTACCCCACACTAGTGAATGGGTTGAAAAACAAAAATTGTTACACTTTTGATTCCTTTTCTTAAATTGTGTCCTTTATTCAAAGCATGAAATACTTACTACCTTCAAATGGTTATGTCAGTTCCTATCCTATCTTGTTATATGTGGGTTCCTTGCGCTTCTTATTGCCTGTACCTATATATCATGCTTGTAGATATCAAGTCGTGACATGTTTTGTATATTTCCATAGTCTTGCCGTATACCTTAGTCGAAATAATTTATAGACATACTCTCTAACTCTCCCAAACTAACTTACACAAAAGGAGTACCAAATAGATTTCATTCTACTTTGTAACATCCCAAATTTGGCTTTCTAGAAAAATTTAAATTCAAATTAATTATTTTAAGGTAATTGGATTTTACTTGGCTTTTATTTGAGTTTCTGGAATTTAAAACCTATTTTTAGAATTTAAAAAGTAATTTAGAATATGAAAATTAAATATCAACAGTAGTTGGAAATAATTTTATTAAGTCCAAAATAACTCCAGGAGCTTCTGTGAATTTTGCTGGAATTTTTGGAGGTATTTTCATATTTTTCTGAGGCCTAAAGAATTTCCTAGCATTTTCTGTAAATAAAAATCAATTCCAAAAAAAATAAAAATCCAACTCTCCCCTCCGGCCGACGCGTGGACGGCCCAGATCCGCCCACGTCGCCGACTGGCCCATCTAGGCCGCACCTCCCCTCTCCCTCGCTGCTTCGCGGGCCCGGCCCGTTAGCCCCCGCCTTCCCCTCCTCCTCGCCCGACGCGTGGACAGCCCGGATGAGCTGCGTCCCCGCGCCCGGCCCCGATCCACCACTCCCTCCCACTTAACCGCGCCCACCACCCGATCTCTTCCCCTGCCACGCGCCTCCATCCTAGCCGCAGAGCCGCCCGCTCTCCTCTTCCCGCTGCCACCCGGGCCCCATCTGTCGGCCGCCCCGCCCCCGCTTCCGCTGACGCCCGGTCCCGCCTGTCAGGCCCGTCGTCCCCGCGGAGCCGCCACCTTCCTTTCTTCCTCCCCTCTTTCCTTCCTTGCTCCGGCCGACCGTACCCGAGCCGAATTCGGCCTTTCCCTCTGTCTTCTCCCCGGTTTTGGAAGCCCCGGACGACACCGCGACCGAATCCCCGATCTCCCGTGCTCCCCTTCCTTCGGTGCCCCCTCTTTCCCGTTTCTCCCCCTTCCCTTCCTTTTCCGGCCGCCAGCAATGGCTAGGGGTGGAAAACGGTAACGGATAATTCGTTTTATCCGATATTCGTATCCGAGAGAAATCCGAATATGGTAAGCAAAATCCGTATTCGAAAATATTCGTATTCGTATTCGAGAATATTCGTATCCGTATTTAAGAGTATTTGTATTCGCATTCGTATTCGAGAATATTCGTATCCGTATCCGTATTCGAGACTATTCGATTCGTATTCGATCCGTTTTTAGAACCCATGAAAAATCCGTACAAATTTTGTGATTCAAAACTTGAATTTAGGCGGTTTAAAACTGGTAACCGGTCAAAAACCGATGAAAAATCGGCAAAACCGTTAGGAATCCGTTTTATCCGATATTCGTATCCGAGAAAATCCGTATTCGAAAATATCCGTATTCGTATTCGAGAATATTCGTATCCGTATTTGAAAATATTCGAATTCGTATTCGTATTCGTTTTAAAAATATGGATTCGTATTCGTATTTGAGACTATTCGACCGTATCCGATCCGTTTCCACCCCTAGCAACGGCGAGAAATTGCCGCACCCCTGCTCCCCCTCCGCCCCTATAAATACCCCCATCGGCCTCCTCTCTCCCCGCACCACCTCCCAGCGCTCTCCATCTCCCTTCCCGAGCCAGCTCCGCCACCCCCTCGTCGCTGGCCTTCTCCGCTCGCCGCCGCACCTCGTCGACCCCTCCAACCGGACCCCCTCCGCACCGGGACTTCATTTCACGCGTCACCCGAACCCCTCCGGCCTCCCCTCGCCGTCGGCAGCCTCGCCTTTGACCATCTTCGCCCGGCCCTCCCGCAGGTATCCCTCAAGAGGGTTACCTACCCATTATGGGTAGGCAACGCCTCCCCGCTCACTTGGCTATCACCGCTCGCTCTCCCTTCCCCCGACTCCCTCGGCGCGCATTCGAGCCCTCGGCTCCGCACGCTGAGGTTGAGTTTTTCTCAATTAAACCGCGCTGACAAGTGGGCCCCATCCGTCAGCGGCAGCTGTCCTCGCGGGCCACTGTCGACTGGGTCCCACCCCTCTGCGCTGGTCACTGACAAGTGGGCCCTGGGTCCAGTGGGTCCCACCTGTCAGAGGCTAAGCCAGTGGGCTCACTGACCAGTGGGTCCCACATGTCAGAGATTAATTCCGTGGACACACTGACCAGTGGGTCCCACCTGTCGTAATCCCAGAATAAAAATAAAGATTAAAAATTTAATAATCCCAATGGGCCCCACTTGTCAGAAATTTCTTAATTTCTGGATTTATTCAAACTGAAAACTTCAAACAAGCATAACTTTCTCATTTTAACTCCAAATTCAGCCATTCAAATTTCTAAATTCATCTAAAATCATAATCTATCCAACTATGGCCTCTATTTGAATTTTTGAGTTTATTTGAATTTTTATTTGTATTTATTTGCTTTGTTGCTCTGTCTTTTCGTGCGTAGAATCCAACGTTGACGAAGACCTCTCCACTCCTCAACAGGAAGACCCAGAAACCCTGCAAGAAGGCAAGTCTCCTTTGATCATCTTGAACCTATGATTTTGAAATGTTTTAATTATTTTAAATTTTATGCATTGCTATTTACATAAAATGATAATTCAAATCTTAAGGCATTAGTTATATCCACCTTGTTATGCCCTCACTTGAAATTGATTGTCATGTACCTTTGGAACCCTAGAAATCCCTTTTGCTCATTAATGAGAGTAATATATTTAATTGTTGGTATTAGAATGGTAGTACAATGCTTAGCCATGCTATTGAATATTTCACAGATCTTGAAAATGGGAAAATTATGAATTACTGTAATACCCTTATGTTTGTAAAGTTAGTGGTAATTGGAGTTGCCATTGTTCCTTTAAAAATAAAATAAAATGTGGAAATTGGTTTAGATTAGGGTGGATGGTTGATTTGGGTTGGTGCAGTTCGCACGAGATCTTGTTAAGTGTATGTTCCACCCTAGTCAATTAAGGACTGACGCTTGTGTTTGTCCAGACTGAGCATTAACCGTACAACCACAAGTCTATATGGGTACGACCTAGCTGATTAACTTATGATAGTCTAGTTTAGGTGCCACCAGTGGAAAGTGGGTGCCAGGGATGGACTGGTTATTCACAGTGAGGGACAGGGATTTACTGTACTCATACGGCGTAAGAGGGGGCTTCGGTTCGGGCAGTTAGCCTACCTGCGGTGAAACCTCAGCGGGTGGTATCTAGCTAGATTAGAGTAAGGTAAAGACTTTGTTATATTTTATCTGGGTCTCATGCCGAAGGAAGCGTGTTGACTTTTAGGATAATTTATCTCTTGTGGGTAAAGTTGTACAACCTCTGCAGAGTGTCAAACTATTCGAATAGCCATGCCAACGGTCAAGGGCGGGCAAGGAATGCATTCACATGGTAGATTTCTGGTTTTGGTTTTAAAATCAAAATTTTGTATTCCGAGAGTGGAGGGAACTCTCGAAAGGGTATCCTGGCAGTTGGAGCCAGAGAGGGTGGATGGAACCCGAAACTTTAAAATTTGTTATCTAGTGTTGGTGGATGGAACCTTCACTAGTAAGTTAATGTTAGTTCTGTTAAAACATTTATTTGTTAACTTGATGCCTTCAAAAATGATTAGTAGTAATTAAAATTAAAACACTGCTTTATGCAAAAGAACCATATAGCCTTTCTTTGTTAAGCCTTGCATCTATTGCATCTTTCCCGAGACTTGCGGAGTACTTTATGTACTCACATACTACACTTAAAAATAAATCTCAGAAGATTGCGAAGCTCAAGAAGGTGATTACGACTACTGCTTCGCCTGCGGCTGTGATGGATTCTTCCCAGAGAACTAGGTCGCGCTTCCCCAGTCAATTGCCTGTAGCGTATTGATGGGACACTGCTGGATTTTATCTTGCTTCCGCTGTATTTTGATTGTGCGAGGTCTTGGAACCTCCAATGTAATAATGAGACCTGATGGTCAGTACTCTTTATTATTGTAATAATGCGTTGCTGGTTATGAATCATTTCTGTTTAAACTGTGTGCACTAGCTTTGATCTGGGACTAGTGTAGCAATACACAGAGGGTCCGGGTTTGGAAATCCGGGGTCCCGACATACTTCTTGTTCCTGATGGATGGTAATGTAGAACTCACTCTTTCCTGACCGTCTTGTTTGCCGCTTTCCTTCATATCTCCTTTAAAATGAACCCGCCTTTTCTTCTACTCTGGCTTTCTTAGGGTGGGATCCTTCTTCCTCCATCTGTGGCTGGTGTGATGTTGATGCCTGTCTTTTTGCTTGTACCTTAGCCTCTTCCTTTGGTAAGGTTCTCAGTGGACATTGGCAACGACAATGTCCATTCTGTTTGCAGTGAAAACAAGTTGTATGTGCCAAGATCAAAGGATCGTTTCACTTATTAACCTTCACGTGTTCTGTTATCTCTTCTTCCATCCAAAGAGCTCAATCGACGGTCATAATGCAACGCTTCATATTGAGTCGCAGACCATTAATAAAATATGTCATCTTTTTAGCTTCGGTATTAATATTCCCTTGAGCATACTGAGATAGATGGTGAAATTGTTGCAAATATTATGTAATACACTTCTCTTCTTGCCGAAGGTTAACAATATCCTGGTACTTTTCTGTGATAACTTTAGGAGAAATGTAGGTCTTACGAAATCTCTTCACAAATTCTTCCCATGTAATGTTTTTCTTCTTCGAATATATCCACTGGATAGCATTCCATCAAGTAATTGCTGGTTCTGATAGTTAGTAAGTGGCAAAAAGAACTTACTCCTTATTCGTACACTGGATAGTATTCATTCTTCTCTCGACATCGTGTAGCCAATTATCTGCACTCAGTGGCTCTGTTGTTGTTGAGAATATAGACGGTTGAGTCTTCAAGAAGGTTGCAAACTTAAATGTAGCCGCACTTGATGCTGATGTTGATTCTTCTGGTGATATCTTGTTAGTGAACTATTGTAATAACTTTGCCTATTGTTCCAATATCTTGGCTTGTCTGTGCTCACCTTTAATCTGATTTCTCTTCATAACAACTAGGTCTTCCATCACACTGGGCTGCTTTTCAAGATTTCTTTTCTCCCTCTGTTGCATTGCCAAATTGTCAATTTGTTCAGTAGTATTCTACACCAGAAACTTAGGAATCAATTCTGTAACATTTTTGGGCTAGAAAGGAAAAGTTAGACTAAAATAGAGCTAAGAGCAAGAAGGAGCAGGAGAGGAATAGACTGGGGTGAAATTAAATGATCTTCTTGATTGCTTTCCTTAAACACCTATCTCCACCTTTTTTTCGTACTAGCAAGGATAATCCAATGTGCTCCAATATTCATTATCCATTAACAGATTAATTCACTTCCATACTACTTCTATACACAGCCTTAGAATCTAATGGCCTTATTAATTCAGCTTCTACTTCTTACTATCTATATCTATGCTACCTCCTTTTATTGCTTATTCTTAGCACCATTGTTGTCTAAAACTCCAAACAATTATTTTCATTTATTTGATCCACCAAATATATAATTTCTATTGCATCATCCCTAACTTTGTTAAGCAAATCATGACTATCCAAATTCCACGTTAATCGCGACTTCAATCATGACCATGTAAATCCAACCTCAGATCTGTTATAATCTAGTAGTATCCTCATTTTAAATCCACTAATACCATTTGTATCAAAACTTTCCTAGAAATCCAATTCCTCCTGTCATTGTTTCATAATCTTAGTCTACTCACCCAGTAATCAACTAAGTTTCTTACTATCTACTTCTAAGTTAATTCACCATCATATACATCCACTGAGAATAATATCATGATCAGTGTTGCAATCCAACAATCACAATTATTAGCATCCACTGTGAACGATATCATTGATCAAGCTTAAATTCCAATTATCACATTCCCTACTTCAAAATTCAGCTTATCCATCTATCTAGTCAATCCAATCCATCAAATTCCATCGATTTATTCATTCAGATTTTATGCCACAATTGTTTTCTAAAATTCAACATAATTCTACTAATACCTTTGGTTATTCCTCCCACATAACTCAATCCCTTATGAGTTTATCTATTCTCTTCACTTATAGCTCCCATGATGTGATTCAACCTATTTATTGCAATCAGGAATTCACATTTAATTTCTTCTGAGATTTAGAGTTTGATAGGTAAGAGAAGAACAAGAACAGAAAAATATAGGTACAAATCGAGATGAAGTAGAGTAGAAGCAGAAAAGCTTTCAACATAAACTTTATTTAAAATCAAAAATTAGGTTTTGCACAAATTGCTTATATAACAACCTGACAGGCTGATAGTGCAATTTGGCCATTAATACATTCAGAAAAACTTCGTTTACTCAAATGGTTTTACCCGTTGCATCAAGGAAATCAAACGGGTATTATTTACTAACTAGTCGAGCGGTGACCTTTCAACTTTTCAAAAGGAAAAGTCTTGGTCAAGGCATTCATGCTATTCTTCTTAACACCATCCTTAGTATCACTTCTACTTAAATAAGTTTTCGTTCTATTTGGTCAGTACCTACAGCAAAAAATTAGTCTAAACAACTACACGTGTTTTTGAGATTTTGACAAATTCAAGAGGAAAGCTTTTAATGCATGTCTAAGAAAGATAAGATAGACATAGGAAAGATGAGGTAGCAATATTACTTATGATTTTTGCAATTCTTTCATATTAGAAATTAAAATTTTGTAAAACTATATTCCTATCGAGACCAAACCTATACTTAGGGTTACAATCTACAGTCAAGCCTGCTCTGATATCACTTTGCAATGCCCCCATTTTTAGGAACAGGGACGTCGAACAATCCGTAACAGCCTAGGAGTTTAGTTGCGGACAGAAGGAGTATCTTGCCTGCTCATGAATAATTGAAAGGAATTAATTTGATTAAAATAAGACCTAGTGGTCAACTTTAGAAACAATACAGGCATCCAAGCCCAAAATTTAACTTACATTCATAAGAACCAAAGAAAACTTCGCAAGAATGCTTGAGTGCGGTCGTAACCCTGACATGAAAACTTGCAACATTCTCTTTTCTTCTGGTATCTGTTGTGGTGGAAAATATTGCAATACTGAGTACAATCAACCGTACTTAGTAAGTTACATGGGAAATGCTATATAGCTACTTGCCAGGATTCATAAGTGATGAGGATATAGTGGTTTTACACTGCTACAAAAGAGGCTATATTGGACGGCTACATCACAGACGGTTCATACGGAACCGTCTGTGATTAAATTGTCATAGACGGTTTATACTGGCAATCGTATGTGATATTTTCATAGACGGTTATTAACACGAACCGTCTGTGATAATTGAGATATCACAGACGGTTCGATTTAAGAACCGTCTGTGAACTTTCAGAGACAGTTCATAATACAAACCGTTTGTGATAATCTAGACAACACAGACGGTTGGTGTTAATAACCGTTTGTGAACTTTCACAAACGGTTCTTAATACGAACTTTGTCGTGACAGACCTTTGTCGTATGAACTATAGAAGTTATACTGAGACGAGAGTCAAATTCAAGGCAATTTTATTACAAAAGTCTAAAAAAAGAGATTCCCAGATTTTAATCTTCTGGGCTTCATATGCTTCTTCGTCGACTTCTGGAGTTGGAGGATCAGCCGTTGTGTTCTCGAATTCCGTTAAGATTGTCCTTGCCCTCTCCACTTCCTCCTCAAGCCTGGGCAAATCATTAGCATGTTCCATAATGTCAAAGAGGATGCCATGATAAGCTTCATCAGAATCGGTTGATTCTGCTTGATCAGCAAGGTTATCCATGTGTCTCTGCACTGCCGCAAGAGCTTCCTCCGCTTTGCGCACATTGTAGAGAAGAACGAGGCTAAGGGCGGTTTCCCTTCCCTGAGCGGCAACGAGACACCTCCGTCGACAGCAGATGATGAAGTCCAGCTGACGGATGGAAGCGAGTCGAAGAAGGAGAGCAGGGCATGAGCGGAGGAGCTGCTCCAGACGTAAATTGTTGGTCGCCTGTGTAAGGTTGCGTCCGACCAAATCATGATGGATAGATGAGAGGAAGGAGATCAAAAGAATTTTAGATGTCCGTATTGAGAAATTTGGTGATGAAGAAGATGATGGAGAGGACAGTGTAGAAGGGCAGGATTAGGGCACGCATATTTAAGCATTAACATAGACGATTCGTATTCCAAACTGTCTCTGATATTAATATCATAGATGGCTCGTATTCCAAACCGTCTCTGATATTAATATCACAGACGGTTCTTAATACGAACCGTCTGTGATAAGTGAGATATCACAGATGGTTCGTATAACAAACCGTCTCTGATATTCATTATCATAGATGGTTGGTGTAACAAATCGTTTGTGATAATCACACATCACCGATCCAAGGCGTATACCCAGGATTCGATCTCACTCGTCCATTCTCTCCACATCGAATAGCAGGCACCAGTATTCCTCCCACTGCTCGGCCCTTATTCATAACTCCCCATCTACCTTTCCACCAGTACTAGTCACGTGTGAGTTCATCCACTAGCTAGCTTCGTGCATCTCCCCTCCACTGTGGGCTAGCGCCTCCGTTGCGGCACGGCGGGAGGCTGGACAACACACTCTTACCGTAAGTGTGTCTTGTTCAGCCTCACCGTCGAGCCACGAAGGGTTCGTTAGCTTGTTATCCTGTAATAGATCTGAATGTGTTGTTGTGCTTGCCTCTGTATTTGCTTGTTCCTCGACGATGCCGACTACTGCCGTGAGCTAGAGGCTAGACAACACACTTTTGCCGTAAGTATCATAAAGGTGTCTTGTTTAGCCACACCGTCGTGCCACGAAGGGTTCGTTAGCTTGTTATCCTGTAATAGATCTGAATGTGTTGTTGTGCTTGCGTCTGTATTTTCTTGTTTTCAAAGGGCATGGGTAACATTATTTAATTTCTTAAGGCTAGGCAAAAAACAGCAAAATTTCAGGTATAGAGTAAACTATCATAGACAGTTTGTGGTATAAACCGTCTGTGAAGGACTATCATAGACGGTTGGTATTACGAACTGTCTGTGATACTTAAAAATCAAAGATGGTTGGTATTACGAACCGTCTGTGATATTGTGGACATCACAGACGGTTCGTGTTAATAACCGTCTGTGATAATTCATAGATGGTTATTTATAAAAACCGTTTATGATGTGTTGGTTCATAGACTGTTTGTGGTTGGAACCATCTGTGATAATCTGTGCTATTTATTACTGGGCGTACTTGCTCGATCTCGACAAAGATCTGTCTTCATTGCGCTGCATCGGTGAAGTAAGGCGGCCAGCTTTAGGGAGTTCGCGGTGAAACTCAATTACTTTTAATAACTTATATGCATGCATGTTTTTGTAATTGAAAAAGATGATAGATAGGTTTTTGTTTAATTTAGATCTAGCTAGCTAGCTAGGTTTAGAAAGATAATGTTAGTTTGCTCAATTTCAGAATGGGTAAGTACTGGTACGCAGTTCGCTAGCTTCAATATATTCTTGCTTAACATTAGTATGTCATGAATACATATAGCTAGTCTGATTTGCTATGTAATAGCGCTAATAATCATTTTTGACACCCTTTTGTTACTTGTGTATAGTGTAGATGGACCGAAGCTGGATGTACATTGAGAACCGTGTAAGTGAAGAGTACATTAATGGCATGTCTGCTTTTAGAAGAGCGGCCGAGCTGGATATGTTGAAGAAGGGGATGAAATATATGTACTGTCCATCCATTGATTGTGATAATCTCAAGATGTTTAGCAACTCAGCACAGATCGAAGCTCACTTGATTCGAAGGGGTTTTAGAAAAGGGTACAAATGTTGGACCAGTCATGGTGAAGAGAAGAGTACACAAGAAGGTAGTTATGACATAGTCGAAGGAGACAACGATATGCCGGATGTGGACTGTGCTTTTAATCATGAGGATAGGTCACAGGATGACAATCTGGATCAGATGTTACGTGATACAGAAGGGAACTATAGTGAGAGAGAGATTGGTAAATTCGAGGGCTTGATGGAGAACTCTGAGAAACCTTTGTTCTCGGGCTGCAAGACGCAATACACGAGGTTGTCATCAGTTCTAGAACTGTTGAAATTGAAGGCAAGCAATGGTTGGTCCAACAAGAGATTCACGGCATTGTTAGGTCTCCTAGCGGACATGCTTCCAAATGGAAATGTGTTACCGAAAACCACTTACCAAGCCAAAAAGATTTTTGTCCATTGGGAATGGAAGTAGAAAGAATACATGCATGTCCGAATGATTGTATCCTATACCGTAAAAAGTATGCTAGCTTACATGTTTGTCCAGTGTGCAAAGCATCCCGATACAAGCGTAAAAATGACTCTGATGATGGGAAGGGCATCGAGGTGAAGCAAGGACCTCCTGCTAAGGTGTTGTGGTATCTTCCTGTAATTCCTCGTTTGAAGCGTTTATTTGCAAACCGCAAGGATGCAAGATTGATGCGTTGGCACTGGGAGCAGCGTAAGAAAGACGGAATGATAAGACACATTGCTGATTCTGCCCAGTGGAGGAACATCGATAGGATGTTTGTAGATTTCGGTGTGGAACCGAGGAATATAAGGTTTGGGTTGAGTACAGATGGAATGAATCCTTTTGATAACATGAGCAGCCGACATAGCACCTGGCCCGTGACTCTTACATGTACAACCTTCCTCCTTGGCTATGCATGAAGCGAAAGTATATTTTGATGTCACTACTTATCCAAGGGCCAAAGCAATTTGGGAATGATATTGATGTGTTCCTAGCACCATTGGTGGAAGATCTTGCTATACTGTGGAACGAAGGGGTACATGTATGGGATGCGGACAAACGAGAGAACTTCACTCTACGTGCCATGTTGTTCTGCACCATTAATGATTTTCCTGTCCTTGGTAACCTGTCAGGGTTGAGTACAAAAGGAGCCAAAGCATGTATGCATTGCTTAGATTATACCGAGAGTGTGTGGTTAAACAACTCGCGCAAAACTGTGTACATGCGTCACCATAGGTTCCTTCCAAAGTATCACCCATACCACAAGATGAAGAAACAATTTCACGGGACCAAGGCCTTTTAGCGGGAAAGAGGTGTATGATATGGTCAAGGATTTCAATGTTGTGCTTGGAAAGGGACGTAAATTGAGGAAGAACATGTGGAAAAAGAGGTCAATATTTTGGGACTTGCCTTACTAGGAGCACTTAGAAGTTCATAATTGCATCGATGTCATGCATGTAGAGAAGAACGTATGTGACAGTTTGATTGGTCTCTTACTGAATATTCCTGATAAAACAAAGGATGGTTTCAACACAAGGCGTGACCTGGTCGCTATGAACATCAGGACCGAGTTAGCACCGATAGAGACCGATAAAGGCCAGACGTACCTTCCCCCAGCTTGTTACACTCTGTCTAAGTCCGAAAGAACTCAACTGTGCCAGTTCTTACATGGTGTGAAAGTTTCATCCGGTCACTCCACCAGCATGAAGAAACTTGTTTCCATGGAACATTTGAAATTAATTGGCATGAAGTCTTATGACTGTCATGTGCTAATGACACAAATGCTACCTGTTGCAATTAGAAGTATTTTGCTGAACAAGGTTCGAGTGACAATCATAAGGCTATGTTATTTCTTTAACGCAATTGCTCATAAGGTCATTGATCCCGATGGACTAGATGCTCTGCAAACCGAGGTGGTGACAACTCTATGTCATCTAGAGATGTATTTCCCTATATTATTTTTTGATATCATGGTCCATCTCATTGTCCACCTTGTGAAAGAGATAAAAATAGGCGGCCCCATGTTTCTACGTCATATGTACCCTTTCGAGAGGTACATGAAAATTCTCAAGTTTTATGTACGCAATCGATCTCGACCGGAGGGTTGCATCATCGAAGGTTATACAACAGAAGAGGTCATTGAATTTTGCATCGGCTACATGGCTCAGGTCGAGCCGATAGGTGTACCTCTATCTCATCATGAGGGGAGGCTAGAGAGTATCAGGACTATCGGAAGGAAAGTAATAACTCCAGATCAAAATACGTATGTTCAAGCCCATTTCACGGTTTTACAACACATGACTGAAGTGACCCCATATATTGAACAGCACAAGGGCATGCTATGTCATGAGAATGCAGGCCAGTCAGAAGTTTGGATCACAAGACAACACAACCATCAGTTCAACGAATGAATGAAGGCGCAATTGACTAGGAGGTCGTCAAGTGATACACTACAATGGTTGTCAAAAGGGCTAAAATTTACAATTGTGACATGGCAAGGATACAACATTAATGGCTACACTTTTTATACAACAGATCAGAATAGAAAGAGCACAGTGCAGAACTCAGGTGTCCGCATAGATGCCTATGATGCGCAAGTCAGTACCGCTGGACCAAGCTCGTACTATGGGCTTGTGGAGGATATTTGGGAGCTTGACTACGTGATTTTCAAGATTCCTCAATTTCAGTGCCGTTGGGTCCAACTCCCACGGGGTGTAAAGGTTAACAAGTATGGCGTCACTACCGTGGACCTCAAATGTGTAGGATATGAAGACGAACCATTTGTACTCGCGAGGCAAGTTGCTCAAGTATTTTATGTAACTGACCCAGCAAATACGAAGCGCCATATAGTTCTTCAGGGAAAAAGAAGGATTGTCGGAGTTGAGAATGTTGTGGATGAGGAAGAGTACAATCAATTTGATGAGTTGCCTCCATTCGGAGACGGCATCAGGCTAGAGGAAGACCAAGGCGATGAAGCAAGCTATATGCGTGTCGATCATCGTGAAGGGCTCTATTTAAAAGGAAATAGCCAGATGTAATAATTGATACCACAAAGCCAGCACCTATTTGGAAATTGTTGCAATATAATCATAATTAGGGAACTCAGCATGTAATTATGGAACTATATTACATTGTAATTGACTCAGGAACTAAGAAATAGTTATATTTATGATTATGCATGCATGCTTGCGTTTTCACATTGCATGGCCAGCATTTATGATTTCTAGATGCGGAGAACTATCACAGGCGATTTACTAGAAGACAGTTTTATATTTACAACTGTCTGTGATACTCGTTATATCACAGACAGTTCTGTAAATATAACCGTCTGTGATACTTGTTATATCACAGACAGCTCTATAAATATAACCGTTTGTCATACTTAACATATCACAGATGGTTCTTTTATGGAACCGTCTGTGATAGTTTCCCTATATATATGTTCCTCTCGCACGGCGTCACTGCTAGGTTTTGCTAGATCTGACTGCTCCCTCGCGCGTCACCTCTCCCGACGCCGTCGCTCCCAACGCCGCCTCTCCGGACGCCGGCCGCTCCCTCCCAATGCCACCTCTCCCAACGTCGTCCGCTCCCTCCCGACACCACCTCTCCCGACGCCGGCCGCTCCCTCCCGACGCCACCTCTCCCGACGCCGGCCGCTCCCTCCCGACGTTGCCGCTCCGTCCCTCACGCCGCCGCCACTCCTTCCTGACATCGTTCGCTAAAGTTGTGATATGTTCTGTCCGAGTAGTTGGCTAAAATTTAACTATTACTGTCATTTGTCAATCTTTAGAACTTTGTGATATATGCTCTGTCTGAATAGTTGGCTAAATTTTAACTATTACATGATTAATTGCCTCTTGCAACAATCATTGACTACGAATCTTCTCGTGGCTCCTTTCAAGAATACTGGGAGAGAGATTTACTATCACAGGCCTTGGGAAATAAGGAGCACCCAGGTCGCACACGAGGCTTGGGGGTTTACGTATCTTGGAGGCACAGATTTCCAGATTACTCTAAGACATATAGGAGTAGGAAGAGATCCAAGGTGTACCGCAACGAACAAATAAAACAGGAGCTTCGCGCTCAACTTGAGGAACAAGTATCTGACTCACTTCAAGAGCAGACTGCCTCACCTCGAGGAAAGATAGATTCGTTGAGGGAAGAACTGAGACAAATCCACAACCAATCGCAACCCACCCCTACTACTGCGGTACCCAGTCCCCCTCAACGTCGTAGTAGCTGCGCATCCACACCAATTACTGAACATAGCAACGCCCACTTACCTATCGACGACATCCAGGTAATTGGCCTCTTTAGAATGCTACATAGATCTCTTTGGTCGATGCCTTAACTCATCTTGTGTCATTATGTAGGAGCCCATGCCTTGCATCCTCAGAGTTAGGCTTGTTGGCTCTATTCCCGTTGACGCTGGGTGGGGGATGGCGTATCCATTGCTGTCAGCGACATAGGTGCACGGTGTACAAGTAGAGACCAGTTTCATAAATGTTCAAGTGGACATGATTAATGAGGTTTTTAAGACCGTCCCTCTTGAGAAGCCCCCAACGAAGAGATTAAGACATTAGGAAATGTCATCCACACATTCATTCAGTGGCCTAAGAGGGACATCACCCTCGACTTGTCCATGCCACGATCTTCACATCCAGTAGCCCAAGAGGGACATCGCCCTAGACCTGTCACATCAGCTTTGGTGGGTCCATCTCCAGCTTCGGTTCCGAAGCCTGTTGCTCCACATCCAGTAGCCCAAGAGGGACATCGCCCTAGACCTATCACATCAGCTCCGGTTCCGAAGCTTGTTGCATCGGCTCCCGCCGAGATGCCACCGAAAACGTATCATAAGCGAGGCTCTAAGGCTCATGTGAAGAAAATTAAGCCGCGTCCCGGGCCATGGAAGTTCATTCTAGGAGTGCCGTTGGTCCCCGAGTCACAATTACCCCGGCTTGGTTTGGTTTGCAATACATTGCATACCTGGTACAAGTAGAAGTCCAACATGAAGCCAAACCGGCAGAGTGTATTCACTGTGAAATATACGGCGGCGAATTTCCTCCACGAGTCGGGCTACTTCATCGTGACATTCGAAGACTTATTCTTACTATTCAATCTCGACGAACTCGACGCCCCACTTCTACGATGCTGGACACTATAGGTGTACTGTACAATGAAGTTGTACATTCACGTTATACCGATAAATGTCATTACTCTTTCCTTATGTATAGATACATGATCTAACAATTCTGGCTATCGCGACAACCGGTGGGTTTCCTCGACCCACACTTGGTCTCCGAGCAATCTATCAATGAAAATGCATCCGTCATGCAAGATTACATAATGAGAGTATTGATTGCTCACAACGACAAGGAGTATATCATGCTACCCTTGCTTTTACCCAAGTCTTGATCCTGTTCGAATATGTCGCCTCGTCGAGTCTTCAGATTCTAATACGCGGCAAGGAAAAGAAAGACCAAATAAATCCAAACACTTTAAATGCCCAATTTAATTTAAATTAAACATTTATTACGATTTCAGAATAGAAGGATGATTCGGATTAGTGTGTGGTAAACACAGCGGTAGATGAGCTGGGTGAAGGAATGAGGTGGCTAAGTAGCTTTATCGTCAGGGAAAATTAGGATAAGAAGGGATCCGAGGTGAAGGAGTATTTTACAGGAATTACCTGCTTTGGAACAGTAAGTGGCCAAACACAACCGATTGGGGAAGGGCGAGGCTCGACCTTTTATTTGGTGACTTTCTCTTTATTAATTTATATTTATCAAGGAAGTCCCGTGAGTCAGACAGGACTTACGGACAGTAAAAGGGGTTAGTGAAGATAGTAAAGAGGAACAGAACTTTGTAATTCTCGGATGCAGAAGTTTTACAGGAGATAGTATAATTTTAAATAATTGGTGAAACTCTGATATTTCATGTGACAGTATTTATCTGAGATTGCAACTGCCAATTCTAAATTCAGTTATTCTGCTTGATTAATAACTTTATTCGATAGGATCAACGATTGTGATTTGTCAGAAGGGAGAGTTAGGATTCTTACAAGGATCTTCTTAGTAAAGCTATTTCTTTTACTATTATTTATTTTTTATCATTAAAGTTAAATCCTGAGATAATGATTGGGGATTTGGGTGAGAGACAAAGACTAACGATTCCTCATTCATTTTTAATGTTTATTAATTATTGATGAGGAAACCATTAATTTAAATCTTTAGCATCTTACAGATGATTATTGAGGACTTTAGCGAGCGGCGTGCCGGAAGCACAGGGAGGGAGGAAGAAGAAACCGAGGGGAGAGGCGTCGGCTTCGGCTGCGCCGAAGGCCAAAAAAAGAAGGAAGCGGGCCGGACGGCCCGGTAAGGAAGAGAGGAAAGAAAAAGGAAGAAGGGCCGGGAAAAAGGAGATGGGCCGAGCCCAAGAAATTTTCTTTAGAGAATTTTAGATATTTTCAGAATTTGCATTTGGGAGTAGATTTTGGATTTGAAATCTTAGTTCAAATTTTTGGGCTTGGCAATTTAATTTTAAGATTAACGAGTTTCGGAGAAATAATTCTTTTAATTTTTAGAATTTGGGTTTTCAGATACGAAAATTGGATGGAAGGGTTTTATATTAATTTTCTAATTCTATTTTTGGCCTTGAATACCCGGAGTTCAATTTAAATTTGAGATTCATACTTCCAAAGGGGATTTCGGATTTTCTAAATTTTAAACTTTAATTTCTGGTCCTTGAGTCTAGGGTTTGGATTTTTATTAACTGGGCTTTTGGCGAGAGACCCAACTAAGAAATTTTTAAAATACGCCAAAAACTTTTGAGAAATACAAGAGAAACAATTAAAAGATTTTATAATTTTCATAATTACACTAGTTCCCTATTTGGGATGTCACAGACCCTACCCCCCTTAACATGAATCTCGTCCCCGAGATTCGAGTGGAGTAGAAGGAAGGAGCGGGAACAAGCTGGCTAGCAATAGGTTCTAGAGTACTGCTTGGTACTACGCCCTTTCCTTGGAGCCATCCGAAGAGAGGATATCCAAACAAAAGTGGATCAACACTTAGAGAAAACGTCACACAGGAGACCTTGTTCTTCTGGATAGATTGCAGCTGGCTTCATTTCATTGCTTGATATTTTAGGGGTTTGCTGTTTCTTCAGTGCTGATTGCTAACTTTTCTTTATGCTGGAGTGGTAGTAGGGCCTAACATCAAAGTGCTTTGACACTTCTTATTTATTCAGGCTACCCCCCTTAAAATGACGGGTGACCGGTACTAATTACTCTTGTCAGATTTAGTCATGACGAGTTTGACGGTGGCTTGAAGGCTCAGTCTCTGTATCTCAGCTGCTTTGGTTAGCAACAGGTTCATGTGACAGTCCTTGGGGCAGTGATCTTGTCCTTCGCAGAGAAAACAGGTTATCTGGCTCGTTGGACACTCTCCTGGCGGGTGGTCTTCTTCACAGTTGGGGCAGTTTGCAGTACATTGAGTTTTCTCATGTCCCTTTTCTCCACAACGCCTACATGCTACTAGGTTCTTGAGACAGCCTTCTGGTAGATGGTGTTTCTTGCAGTAAGGACAGTACAGAGCTAGGCAATTGTAACTGTAGTGTCCTGGTTGTCCACAGGCGAAGCATGTAACCTGTCGTAGTGGAGGGCATGATTGGGCGTCATGTCCCGTCTTGCCACACTCATTGCATGCGGTAGCTGGCAATTCTTCTGGACCTGGTAGTCGAACTTTGTCACCAGCAGTTTGCTCCTTGATGGGGTACTTGAAGCCAACGAGTTCTTCTGTGCTGAAGCTGAGGTTGATGGTAACGACATCCTTTTCTTGCTTGTTCGATTTCCGTTGAGGGCAGTCTCTCACATAATGTCCTGGGTCACTGTATTTGAAGTAGTTGGCCGCTTTGTCTTGCTTCCTCTGGGGGCACCGGTTAGCATAGTGTCCAATGTCTTGGCAACCGAAGCAAGCAATATCCTTTCGAGGTTTGCTTGGTGCCATGCCACTGTTATTCCCATTGTGGTAGCTGCTCCTCAGTAATCCCTGCGGAGTGGGTCTGAGTGAATACTTGGTTGAGTGGTAGGGGTCAAAGCGAGTAGGAGCTACTAGTTCCTTCTTCTTGCTTCTAGCCTTGTTCTTGGCCATTGACAATATCTTGACGATGATTAGATCAGTGAGTCTACTGTGAGAGGGAGACTTGAGTCTTAATCCTTTTGCAGGCTAAGGCCTCTTAGTTGTTGTCTTTTCCGAAAGTGTTGCCTCTTTAATTTCAAAGCTTTGAGTGTCTTGACTTGGCTATCTGCTATCTCTTGCATGCAGACCTGACGAGGTTTTCAGCAATAAGGTGAGGGGGAATTAGCATGAGGTACGGTAAAGATTACAGGGATGAGATATTCTAACCCATTCTAAGGAGTGCACACCCAGAAGCTGGGGTAGTACACAAGCCACACAGAATAACCAAGATTTTGAAAACAATCTTTTCATGTGACTACGAATACAACGCCCGAGGACAAGAAGGCAGTGCACAGGGTCAAATAAAATCTTTTGACAAAGCAACGCCTATTTGCGAAGACACACAAAAAGGCACAGGGTTCTGAACACTAAGCTTGCTGAAGGAGGCCACCAAATCTTCACGAGCATCCTTGACGCCTTCGAACTTAAGCCTTTGAAGTAAGGGAGAGAGAATAGGAAAAATCAAACTTCCTTTCTCAGACAGAAGTAGAGAAAGGAGAGCACCGAGAAGGGCTTTGGCAGCGAAGCTCATGCTTCTTATTATTATTTTGAAAACAGAGCATTTTAGAAAACAGTTTTCAAAAATCCCAAGGTTTAAAACATTTGTTTTTTCAAGATAACCCCATCAATAATAACTGACTTTTTTTTAAGCAAGTAGATTCCCAAGTTTTGGTTTTAAAAGCAAGTTCTTGGGAATTGAGCTTTTAGGTTTTCAAATACTGGGGCCAAGTTTCGAAGTAACTTGAATCAAACCTTTTTTTGCAACGAAAACACATTGTATACTCTTGATATAGAGTTCTATATCAAGATTGATTTTCTTTTTCCGAAATGGTTTTTAAATAGTTGAACTTTAAAAGAACCAAATTTTTTTTAAAGGTATCCTAATATCCTCCAAGGTCTCCATGTTGATAAACTAATTTACTCCCAAACTATTTCCATTTGTAGGCTTAAAATCCAAGGCCTTGTTAATCTTGCGTATACCTGATTGAATCTATAAGTAACTCCCTTTATCAATTAGTCTCAGCACGGCTGTTCGTCTATTACTCCAAATAGTGAGTGTTATCATTTATCCGACCCACAGATCATATAACTCCCAAGGTATCATCTATGGTTTCATTCACCAAATCAGAGTCACCTATTCCCCAAATGGATCTCACTTTCCTTCTTAAAATCATAAATCCAGTCTTGGGTTCATTCCAGAATCCCATTCAACTATTTACCTGAACATTACTCCAAAATCTTTACCTTTAAATCCACCCGTACTTTGTTTGCATCATGTTATCAAGATTTCTATATTTTAAATCCACCAATGCCACTCACATCTTTTACATTTTAAATCCACCGGTACCACTTGTATTATGGTTCCAACATTTCAATCCACTAGTAGCATTTGTATTATAATCCAACCTTTTCCACTATTGATGTATACTCATAATCTGTTTATCAAGTGATCAGTCCTACTATCCGCGAATTCTCTTCCAAGCGACTTCATTGTCATAAACGTTCACCGGAAGTAAGATTATTACTCAAATCTATAAATCAAAGGTTATTATTACTTCTCCTAGTTTTCCTCAGAATTTCCAATAATCCATCCAGTAATCAGCTATATCCTATTATCCCACCAGTGCAAACATTCACCGGGAGCCATACTGTTTATTAAATCTGCAGACCAACAAATGTTATTATGCTCTCCTATTTTTCTAAAATTTCACCGATCCACTTATTTTAGCCAATCCAATCTTTTTGAGCTGGTCCACTCATTTAGTCAATTCAATCATCTATATCGCTCCATTTATTTAACCAATCCGATTATTTTACCAATCCGTCCTTTACATTGGTCTACTTACACATCCAATCTAATCATTTAAATTGGTCCACTCATTTTAACAAATCCAATCAAGTAAACTCATCTATCCATTCAGCCAATTCGATCATCAAGTTGGTTCATCCATGTAACTAATCCAGTCATTCAAATTGATTTGCCTATCTTTCACCTAGAAATTCCCACCATTGATTCTCCCATGCGACTGACATGAATCCACCAAGATTTACACATATATCCGAGAAATCAAAGCGAATTTTTAGAATAAATTGGCAGGGGTTTAAATTTTGGGAAAAATTTCCTTGGAAGTTTAGGTTTGTTCAAATGAGCTTGGAAATAAGCTTTGCAAATAAAATTTGGCAATTTAATCTTCCAAGGATAAACAACTTTCGTAAATAAAAATCAATATAGGTTTTATGATTTTGGCCCAAGGTAATTTTTCAGAGGAGAACTCAGGCACGCGTTAGTTTGAATTCGGGATAAGAGAGCCTTGGAGCTAAAATGGCCAGGGTAGCAAGTAGATGAGAGGGGATCATCTAAGAGGGATAAGAGTAGTAATACTACTTATATTTTGCAATTAGATTTTGGAGAAATAACTCTAGTCATAGAACTAACGGCCATGCTAACTAAGGTTACGACCTACAGTCGATATGCTCTGATACCAGCTCTGTCGGACCTCGGGTTAGCAAACCCAGATCCTCTGTGATTCCACCGCACTATTCCCTGGATCAGTAGATAGTGCTCACAGATACATTACTGTATATCAAAAACATACCATGCGGAAGCGTAAATAATACAGTAATACTTACTCATGGGCCGATTAGGCCGAAAATGATAAATTGCAGCAGCGGAAACTTCACACAGGTGGGACCCGCAGGACTTGCCCACAGGCAGCCAACTGGGGTTCGTGACCTAGTCCATGGCCTCATCGTCTTCCAGCTCTGTCGACCCTTTTTAGGCATCGCAGGGCTTGACTTTATTTCCTTTCTGACTGAATGATGGCAGTTAAGCCAGAATGAGTACGATGATACTCAGCAAGCCACCACACAGGATGCAGTAATAATAGATGCAAAGCTGTCAAGGGAGACTTGAGTTTCTTTTATTTGCTAAAAGCATTGTTTTGGAATTACAGTAAGTAAGAAAAATCTCCTGAGACATAGCAATTTTAACTGAAACATGTTTTATGAAATTGATTGTGAGAATGCGATAATAATTGTAGTGTAGGTTACATCCACCTTTTTACAGTGCATGGTTACCTCCACCAATGCTAGCTTTCGCCCCTGGAGTACATCTCTCCAGGAAAAGTTCATGGTCAGAGTACATCTCTCTGATAGGTTTTATCCCACCCACAAATGTTTTTGGAAATAGAACTAACTCGAGTAGGTTCCCATGTCCGCCCTTGACCATGGGCACGACTGCTCGAATAGTTTTACACTCTGCAGAGGTTGTACACTTTCACCACAAGAAATAAGTCATCTTAATAGCCAACATGCTTCTTTAGGCATGAGACCCAGATGGTTTATCACAAAGCCTTTACCTTACTCAGATTTAGCTAGATACCACCCCGCTGAGGTTTCACCACTAAAGGGTTATATCCACCACAGTCAGAAGCCCCCTCTTGCGCCGTATGAGTAAACCAGTGCTCTGGCACCCATCTTTCGTGATAATATCTAAACTAAACCTTTGCAAGTTAATCAGCTAGGTCGTACCCATATAGACTTGTGGTTGTACTGTTTTACACCAGGAGGTCAGTACAAGATTCAGTCCTTAATTTGTCCAGGCGGTTCTTACCACAAACCACGGGTTCTCGTGCGACATCAGCACCATCCACTCTCACCAACCACCCAGACAGGTAAAGCAGATTTTTAGGATTTTGAGAAGCATAAAACAGTTGTAGCAAAATACTCAGCCACGTACATCCCATGACTGTCCCAAAACAAATTCTTATGTTTTAAAGATTGATGATCAGGGCAACTAGTGCCCTGGACTTTGACAAGACTAACATGGCATTTAATATGACGTATAGCTAATAAAGTTATCATTAATATCTAGGGTGACAAGGATCAGGTGATTCAAATATCAAGGGATGGCATAGTAAATTTAATACAACATCAAGTGGGCATGTAGCTACCTTAAGCTTTGACGTATATTTGCATAGTAAATTAAGCATGCAAGTTGATAGTTTAAAAGAATATAATTTTGCATAAAATGTAGGATCAATATGATCAAAGTGATGACTTGCCTGGCTTGGTGTACCATGGCCTTGATTGATCTAAGTCAAAGCCTTCTCAGTCATTGATCTTAATTTACTAGTCCTTGCTTTTACCCAAGTCTTGATCCTATTCGAATATGTCGCCTCGTCGAGTCTTCAGATTCTAATACGCGGCAAAGAAAAGAAAGACCAAATAAATCCAAACACTTTAAATGCCCAATTTAATTTAAATTAAACATTTATTACGATTTCAGAATAGAAGGATGATTCGGATTAGTGTGTGGTAAACACAGCGGTAGATGAGCTGGGTGAAGGAATGAGGTGGCTAAGTAGCTTTATCGTGAGGGAAAATTAGGATAAGAAGGGATCCGAGGTGAAGGAGTATTTTACAGGAATTACCTGCTTTGGAACAGTAAGTGGCCAAACACAACCGATTGGGGAAGGGCGAGGCTCGACCTTTTATTTGGTGACTTTCTCTTTATTAATTTATATTTATCAAGGAAGTCCCGTGAGTCAGACAGGACTTACGGACAGATAAAAGGGGTTAGTGAAGATAGTAAAGAGGAACAGAACTTTGTAATTCTCGGATGCGGAAGTTTTACAGGAGATAGTATAATTTTAAATAATTGGTGAAACTCTGATATTTCATGTGACAGTATTTATCTGAGATTGCAACTGCCAATTCTAAATTCAGTTATTCTGCTTGATTAATAACTTTATTCGATAGGATCAACGATTGTGATTTGTCAGAAGGGAGAGTTAGGATTCTTACAAGGATCTTCTTAGTAAAGCTATTTCTTTTACTATTATTTATTTTCGATCATTAAAGTTAAATCCTGAGATAATGATTGGGGATTTGGGTGAGAGACAAAGACTAACGATTCCTCATTCATTTTTAATGTTTATTAATTATTGATGAGGAAACCCTTAATTTAGCATCTTACAGATGATTATTGAGGACTTTACCAATGGTTATTTTAAACGCTAGTAAGAGAGATAACCTGATTTTAGAGATGAACAATTTATGGTTGATATTTTATGTGGCCTCCTGCTGTTTTCCGAGAGATAACTTTAATAAGCAGGGTAATTTGAGTCTTCACTAGTTAGAGTGTTAAAAATCAATTTTTCATTTATTCAAGTTATCATAATAATTATTTATGTTAACATTTTCTTAGTTGTCATGGATTTAGACAAGATGAGATGGGAAATTCTTAAGCTTCATGATTAAAATCTTTTAGTAATGATATTGTTATTAGTAGTACTATTATTATTTTATTAACTTCATGTTAACTTCTTGATAATAGGGAAAAAGAGTTCATGGCATAAGTTCACTTTGATTAATCTTGATTGGCATATAATTTGCAAATGTTAAGTTGTTAATTTAATTGTATAGATCCTTTATTTATGAGCTCATGAGTAAATTTCTTATTTTTATTATTGTCCCCAATTTATCTTTGCTGGAACTGCATGCATGAGTATTTCTTTACACAAGAATTTAACATTTGGCAAAAGGGGTGAAAAGTTAGGCAATTAACTAGCTGGGCCCACAAGTCATACCAGAGAGGGGAGACAGAATAAAAGGGGGGTGCTGCCTTCGGCTGGGGAACAGAACAGAGCAGAGGAGTGAGGCCGAAGCATGGCAGCGACGGCGACGCCGGCGAGGGGCGACCGAGGAGGCGGCGGCGACCGGCGAAATGGGTTGCCCTGGCGATGAGGAGGCTCACGGTGGCAGGGCTTCGGCCGAGGTGGCGCCAAGGCGGGTGGGCGGCGGCCCTAGGCGGCCGGCGGTGAGGGAAAAAAGAGGCGCCGGCGGCCGAGTGCCAGGGGGAGAGAGGTGAGGTGCGCCTGAGCACGAGTGGAGTACGAGTAGCTCACCTGAGTGGCCGGTGGGACCGGAAGGAGGCCGAGGCGGGCAGGCGACGGAGATTAGGGGCGGCGACGGGTGGCTCGCGCGGAGAGGTCACACCGCCGGGGAAGAGCACCGGCCGACCATAGGGGAAGCTCCGGGGCACCGAGTGGAGCAAAGGTAATATACCTTAATTCCCTACTTAGGAGCAACCACGACTTCAGTCGTGTGTAAGAACTAATTAACAGGTAAACTCATTTCCTCCATACATAACTATATTGTAATCTTTCTTTCGTTTGCAATAGCCGAGGCTAACTTTTTTAAATCACGTAGGTCGTTTATCTCTTATGTTGCCCTAGGAGGGAGACACAACAAATCCAGTGACACGCTGCGACACAACACAACACGTGACTTGATTTCTGGTATTCGCTACAACACAAAAATCCAGTGACTTGATGTTATAATGCCTCTAGAATTGAAAATACCTACTTATGTAATTCTATTTTTGCAGTGCCACTAGCAGCTACAGGGCAACGTATGTAGATTCTACGTTTGCCACCATATGAAGGAAATCATGGACACCAAGATGAAAGATCCAAAGATTTGTGAACCTTCTAATAATTATTATTTTCTGATTATATATATGTATATATACACACACATGCTAATTAATGACTTAACATTGCTGCTAGCGACAGCGGGTGGACTTCGATGAAAGTGCATATGATCTCGTCAAACTCATTGAAATTCGTGGACAACTCTTCAAATTCTTGCTATCAGAGGTCATAAACAAGACTGGAGAGTTCCACCCCGGCAATGGTGATAATTAGATGTTGAAACATTGGGTTCAATCGCACAAATCACTCAATTGTGCTCAATCAAACAATTCATTCAATTTAATTCATTTGTCAGATCCGTGTAACAATTTTCATTATGTGTGTGTGTGTGATCTGTTGGCCGTTTGTTTCATATATTCATCTGTGCTATATACGTGATGTAGCTTGTTTTCAGAGGGCATGGCTAGCATATCCTGAGGCTAGCCAAAAAACGACAAATCAATTGATGTTGCAATAGCTATCCCAAACGATTTCAAACACTGAGCCGTTTGTGATATGAACGATATTACAGACGACCTTTGTTATTAACCGTCTGTGATATTGTGTATATCAATAGACACAATATCACAAACAGTTTTTCCACAAAAACCGTCTGTAATATAAGTTATCACAGACAGCTTGGGAGCCGTCTGTGATAACCACCTATTATCACTGACACATAAATATTGACGGTTCAGGAACCGTCTGTGATGACGATTCCGAACCGTCTGTGATAGGACTGTTTGTAGCAGTGTTATTATGATATGTGGATGCAGTTTTATTTGTAAACATTTTTAAACACAAAAGAATAATAACTACTTAAGGGATTAGTTGTTTCAAAACTTGATTACCAGACCTCAGCATTTTTCAAATCATTTTCAAATCTACTTATGCTTCGTTGTTGGAATGACCCATTGAACATAGCTCCTTTTACCGGAAGCACAGTGTATTCGAAATACCATTATGATTAGTCTGTAGAATTGCCGAGCTTTACCTACAAGATTTCTTAACCCTCATGACTGAGTTAAGAAAACAAGGTCGTTTCATTGCTCATCTCTTTATATAGGTTCTACCTAGTAGATCTCCAGCTCGGACCAGGGTATCCACCGACTCGGTCAAATATCTTCTACCCATCCTGAGACGAATCTACCATTGTTTAGTATGGTTTTACCCCCTCCCATACTAACTCTCCCTTTACTCCTGTATAGATTCTAACGATTTGGGCATCTACTATACCAGGTTTGACGAGTCAAAGCTTGTAGTTGAGCGATCACTATGTTCTTTGCTCAGCATAAGGTCAGACTTACTTTCTCTGAGCTTTGCCCTCATTCTTCTCTAAAATATTTTCCATCTATAAACCCAAATCACAATGCTCAGCGGTAGTATTACCCAACCAATTTGTGGTTTTCCAATGATAGCCATTTTCCTAGAATCACTTTTTCAAAATTACCGGTAAGATGATCTACCAAACAGTAGTATACAATAGTTAATTTTCCTATACTATCGTTGTTACTTAAGTAGTAGATTTGACATCACTATGTCTTGTTAAGGTGAATATGGCCATCAAAGTAAACAAGGCTTTTTCAGTGGAAGGATGTAACTAGATATCATGTCATTTTAAATATTTATTGTACATAAAATATCAGTGCGTAAATAAAAGATAATGGAAGTACCAATAAGTAAATAATTAACCGAATGTAGGTTCAACATAATCAAAACATGTGACTTGCCTCCTTCCCGATGTTCTTGGTCTTCTCTGTAGGCATCATGCTTACTTCAATTGCTCCTACAGCTCTTTTGTTGACCAACTCACTTGGTCCGTTTACTAGCACGGAAATGAAAACAAATAAGTTCCTGCTTTACAGAATGCAAGTTGGGAACAAAAGCAATTAAACAATAAGAAAAGGTATAAAAGGAAATGGGTTGGGTGATCAGAGTTTAAATAATGCTTGGGTTGGCTGACAGGGTTAAGGAGTTGGGCCAGATAGGCTCGAGATGGTAACAATGGTTATAAACGTGCTAGACTGATTTTGGAAGTGGAGGATTAATTTTAGAATAGTGTGAGTTTGGATCTTATCGAGGCTTGATTTGATAAAATGGAGATCGGAAATGGATTTAGAGGGTCAAAACAATCAAAACGAAGGTATTTTTGCAAATTAGGGTTTCAGATGAACAGTACGGGTTTGGTGCTGTTCACTGTGGGTCACCTAGGAACAGTGCTGGGTTAGAACAGTAACGGGCTAGGTTTCAAGATAAACAGTACTCAACAGTACTGGGCTCAGCCTAATGTTGCACAGCGAAATCGGCCCAACCGGGTGCGCACGTAAGGGCCATCGATGGTGACACGGACGGACGAGATCGAGCCACGTCGCTATCCCTTACTCCTCCTACCTGCTAACACCATAGGACGGTAGGGCAGAGCAGCAGCGGCGGCGACCGATTGAGCGCCAGGACGGCAATTGAAGATGCCTACAAGTGCCTTAGGGTCACGAAGTTCCATTTTCGAGGTTAGCCAGGCTTGAGGGGTAGCGGATTTGGCCAGCGGCGAGAGGAGGCTCTACGGGCTGGGGCATGGCACTAGGCTACTCCAGTGGAGTTTTGGTGAAATGGCCGGGGTTTTCACCATCTACAAATCTCGGCGAACGTAGTAGCAGTACTAGTTTCGGCTGGGAAAGCTCGAGTAAGGCTGTCCACCGAAGACCCTCTGTGCATGGCGGCGACGAATGGTGCCGTCGAGATGGAAGCTACAATTCGGCTGGACGAGCTTGGCTTTAGGTTTCTAGTGGCCTAAAGATCCTCTGGTCACTAGGAATTGAAAAGGCATTAATTGAATCACAGGATTGGCCGAAGAAGCTTACTGGCGCAGGGTAGTTCATGTCGGTGCTGAGGTGAGGGAGAGATCAAGGCGATGGTTTGGTTAGAGCAAGGCTAATAATACAACCAGCAAGCGGGCTGTAAGGTTTCTTGCAGCCTTCTTTTAGCCCATCCATATAGTAGTTAGCTCTTCATTATTAATACATGGTCCATCTGTCTCTCTCACAAAGTTTCTTGGTTCTTGTGTCCAAGCCGGCTGTAAGCTTGCAGCCCGCTTATCCTCTCCCTCCTCCCTTCTCTCCTACACGTCAGCATTTAGCCAGCTTACAGCCGATTATTATACTTGCTCTTAGTCAATTGAGGATGGCGTGGGGTGGTATGTGGGGCCAAAAGAGCTTTAAAGCCCCTGAAAGGCGGTGGGAGCAGGAACTCGATTAGGGAAGGTGCCAGCTCATGGAAGGAGGTGATAGCAAGGGCGCAGTCGGAGAGGCCAGGGAACAGGCGAGGTGGCGAATGGACTGATAAGAAAGTAGCATGACACTGACGAAGTTGGCACTGGCTAACGGAAGTGGATACGGCCGGCGTGCGCGTCGACCAGGAGGCGCGCTGAAATGCAGCGGCAAGAGTGCGGGTCAGCGTGGCATGCAGAGCGAGTTAGGTGAGGTCAGCCTGAGGTGGCAAAGGTTGAATGCGAGTGCCGCGCTGGCAAAACCATGGGACTGGCGGTGTGAACGCCGAAGGAGGGTTGCGGCGGGGAAATGCCGGCTCAGCATGGCTCAACAGGAGGGAGGCGGGGAGGGGAAAGGCGCTGGCCAAAGAGGAAGGCGGGTGGCCGAAAAGGGAAAGGCAGAATTTCAAGGAGAGTTGCTAAATTGGGAAAAATCAAATTAAAATGACATTCAAGAAAGTTTAAATTTTTGAAATTTTTGGGTTGTTTGAGATCTGTCGTTGAAAGTTGAGCAGTCAGGCAAGACCGGAGCGAGTACAAGTCTACAGCTCTGATGCTAACACGATGTGGACCTTGAGGGCGGGCTGGTGTGTCAAGCTTGGCCTTTCGATATAGACTCCGTTGAATCGGGGGTTCTAGATGGCTGTTTTACCTGCTTGACGATGCTGCCTGGATGGAACCAATCCACCTGTTTGGAACATTAAGCCTCTAATTAGGAACTTGGGAACGTGCCGTATTGCAATTTGCTTGGAGCAAGCAAATTATCATTTATCAGAGACTTGTGTCAGCTAAAGTGCTTGTGATGTCGTCCAAAGACATCTTTTACCGTCCAACTGAGTGCACCAGCACTTTTCTATTTCAGTACCAACTGTTACGTAAATAGTTACCGTGGCAACTAAACATAGACGTGAGCTCTTCCACGAGCTAGTCTTGATTCTCACCGTTAATTATATATGACTCAAGCAATCTAATATATCTAAAGACAAATAAATTAATTTTGGCATAAGTTTCTCACAATTTAACGTACGTTAGTTGTAACATAATTCATGGAATATAACAACAATGAGAAAAATAACTAAAATCTATTTCACAATTCAAATATCACAAAACAAAAACCTCATGAAAATTTTCCGTTCTGGCTGATCTGACCGCTTGGGCTCAGTGGTCAGACCGCCCCCACTACGCAGTTCAACCGGTACACCTATCCGGTCCAACTGGAGTGTTGCAAACAGCAGCACTCGACACATCAGTTGGCATCATTTAATTACTGAACACAAGTCTGATCAAGCCAACCGACACACCAATACCTACACGTCCATCCATTGCATGTAGCTTCGATTAATTAATATCTTTTCTTAATAGCACATGCATGCAAACAACTCACTGCTCAATCCAAATAATAAACATGGCTGAAAAGTTGACTCTCTTTCCTGCATGCAAACGCCACAGCAAGCATACAGCCTCACTACTTTCCATGCAAAACTGCATGCAGCATGCAACAAAGTCAACAACTCAACAGAAAAAACCCAATAAAATTGCATGGCTCACTCAACCATGCCAGAACATCTCATTAAAGTCCAGAACCGTGGATCACATCTCCGCTATGTGCATGCATGGATTAATTCCTACAAAAAAAGAAAACTAAAATTTCCAACCCCAGGTCTAGACATGGCTCAAAACCCATCGTACTAGCGTTCGTGCCGTATTAGCCCAAGCCCAGTCCAAAGTAACTATAGATAACGGCGACGATGGTGGTAGCGGTTGTTATCTTCATTTCTCTCATACCTGCCTTACAAAAAACTAGTTAAAATTGAATTAGTTGCGTAAAAATATAGGCACATAATAACATAAATATTTCAGAAAAAAAAGTGGAATTTCCTTGATATTTTGAAGATACAATGTTACAGCCTCGTTAAAAACCTTACGTCCCAGAGTGAGATTCCCTGAGTAAGGAAAATAGTCCTTCCCATGACTCGGATTGTCATCTGCAATAAAATACGTCGGATACGACTTAATTTACCAAAATATAATAAAATTCGAGGTGTCGATGTGTTTGTGCTCCTAGGGTGAGGCTTCGCTCAATATAACCCGGTCGCAGTGATCCTTGTTAACTCGTATTCTATACTCATTGTTTGACGTTATTTTCTTACAGTGATGCCTTTTTGTTGCTTTGCTCTCTTGCCGCACATCCTCTGGCTACTCATGCCCCCTTGCTGCTCTCTCTCTCTCTCTCTCTCTCTCTCTCTCTCGAATGATTTTCTCTATTTTCCTTGCTCTGACCAAATGCCTCTCTAGGTCCTTATTTCCTTCCTCTTTCTTGTCTTATCTCCCGCTACTCATTCCCCTTCTCTACTTTTCCCCAAATCCTCCATGCTCCGACCAATCCTTGCCCTAGACCCAACTGGCGCCGCCATCCCACACACCTTTGGCCACCCCCGCTACACCTACGACTCCAGCCGCCTACCTCCAGTCTCCTGCACGCCTCCCGATTTCCTTGCCGTTGGGCATTGCCTCCCTGGCACCGGCGATCCCCCCTGTTCTTATAGCTTGGCTCCTCCCTCACCATGAGTGCCGGCGGGCGAGAGGCGATGCAGCGGCGTGGGAGGCCAGAGGCACAGAGCTAAAGGGTGGCGAGGCCGAGAGGACCGTTGATGTCGGCGTGTCTGCTTGTGCTGCCTGCGCCCGCCATGCTCGCCCAGGCCGGCCCGGTTTGCCGTGCCGCACGACTAGCTTGCTTTCCAGCCTAACCTGGCCCACCGTTCGTATCGTACCAGCACGGCCCACCACATATCGGATCGGGCCGTGTGCTTGAACCATGCTAGACCGATCATACTTCAGGCTGGCCCCGAAAAGTACGATCCGTCTCCCACCTATACTACATAGGCCTGAGCTTGACCGCCATGTTCATAAGTTGACATTTCCTATATATAGCGAAAACGACCTGCATAAAAAATATAAGTAAAAAATCGCGTCATGTTTGCCACCGATCAGTCGCCTCAGCTGGGCTGATCCGCGTGCCACGCGTGGTCGGCCAATTCGTCAACTGGAGTTAACTAGTGCATTATTTGACCTAACAAAAGATTTTTTGCGTCCACGTACACATGGAGATGCTATGTTTGTTTTGTAGGCTTCTGCTTATCCAATTTTGGATTGGAATCACCTCGTTAACTGATTGATTCAAGGTCAATGCCGTCTTAATTAAATAGCTAGCTCCAATACTGGAGTATTTTGCTTAGCTTGCCTTGCCTTTGTTAAAACGATTTTGCACAAGCTAGGAAGGTTAAGTGTAGCATCTCACATACCAATATGAGATACTGCTATAGAACCTTATTGTTAACTTAAATAATAAATAATAAAAGAAACAATAGAAATCGCAAGAAAATTAAAACTTTAAGAGTACTAATTTAGCGAATCAGCAAAAACTGAAATAAATATTTGAAATATGAGACCGGTCCACTTCTAACCAAATGAAGAATAAATAAGATAACATAAATAGTGACAAGCCATGGTATAGAAAACTCGAGTGTTCCTACCCATGTATGTTGCTATCACTCCACTGGTGTTTTACCTGAGAATGAAAAGAGCAAGAGTGAAATTTAGAAATCTTAGTAAGTATCCAACAACAGTCACGAGCAAGGTGTGTAAGGGACAAGTAATGCAAGTAATTAACACAGATCAAGTGCAATAAAACTATGTTATCGAAGATACTGATAAGGATCGGAGATAGAGATAACAGAAATGGTGGAATTAAGGATAATTGTAATTTAGCAAGTTATGGCAATGGCATCGGCGATTCTTTCCACATACCCGATTATACGAGAGTAGTCAGACACAACACTGTCCTCGACTGTATAACCATAAATGGGGTGTAATATCCTGAGTAACGAAAATATATGGCCCCCCGTACGTTACTAGGTGAGTAAAAATATCCCCTATTTGTGGGTAACCCTATGGTAGGTAACTGTTATATTGTAAACAGGTCATATAATGTGAATTTAAGAGAACTAAGGGAAGGGTAATATAAGATTATGAGAGGTGGAAGGATTTGCTAAGGATAGAAATAGGAAAAACATAATTTCCGATATGAGGGCAATGTGGAATGATAATATGGTGATAACGGTTTAGGAATTATTCTAAAAGAGATATTATAACATAGCTCACACAAGGGTTAACAACCAACTAAGTTTTATTACGTACTAAGTGATTATTAGTTAAATTAACAATTATTAATATATATCAGTCATAACTCACATAAGAAATCATACCAGCAATACATCATGATATTGGAAAGATAAAACATAGAAGCTTTGATATTACAAGATTGCTAGTGGTTTAAACCTAAGTCTACAATATGATCATCTGCTACTCCTATTAACAATTTAAGCATGAATTCTAAACACTAATAACTGAGTATCACTTGTGGAAGTTGATCGGGAAAAAAGTATCACTTGTGGAAGTTGTAAGCCATAACTTTCATTGTCACACCAGTGCTTTTTTATGCACAGATAAAGTGTGACGTTGTATCGGCATGTGATTATGTCCTCATGAGGTACATATCGTTAGTTTCTCGTATAATAATGGGAGAAGATAATAAGCGGGAAGGCAGGCGCCAGTCATGTTCATCGAATAGTGAAGGTGGTTTGGCCGTAGAGATCCTTATTCCTAGTAAGAGGAAAAACGACGGCAATCTTCCCGCGACGAAGGGTCGATGGAGATTGGTTTTCACCGTGGCCCACACAAGCCAAGTAGTAGAGTAAAAAATGGCTATCTGGTCGCTAAAATAAGATCTTGTAAGCCAAGGAACCGGCAACCGAAGGTCTTGTCGGGCTCTTCGTCTACACGCCACACGGCCTCTTCCACTACATCATGGCTCGCTGCTAGTCGCGAGCCCGCTCTTCTCCACCGCAGAGTTTGTCGGCTGGGCACTTGCCGTGGTAGTCCTCGCCGTCGGCCCTGCCAACGCAGCTGAGGAAGACTGACGCGAGCTGTAAGCCTGTAACATCCCAAATGTGGGAAATATTGGAAAATGCAAAAATTTAAAACTTTTTTTTACTTCTTTTGGTGTTATCCAATTTATTTCTAAACTTCTGATTTGATTTGTGCCAGACAATATATTCAAATGACAAAAAAAAGTCTTGAATCAAGAGCCAAATATTTTTTTTGAATTTCAAATTGAAATCGATACCCAAATCTAAATTAAATCAAAAGCATGTCAAAATCTGCATCCGAATAAATCAAGCCAATGTTTTAAATTCAAATTTGAATTCAAATGAAATATCAAATTTTGATTTGCAAATCAAGAATCCAAATTTTTATTGCTAGCTTTCTCTTTCTCCCTTCCTCTCTTTGCTCTCCCTGACATTTTGGCATCCACCGAATTCCTTCTTCTCTCCTCCCTCTCACTCTTCTCCCGGTCTAAGCTCGACTGACGCCGCTGCTCTCATGCGCGATTCTCGCCGCTGGAGCCTTGCATGCTTGACACCACCGCGAATGCCACCGTGCCCCCACCGCTTCCTTGAGCGAATCGCGCCCTCTGCACTCCCGCCGCGCTGCACGCTCTGCGCGCTGCGCCCTGTGAATCCCGTCACTTCCGGCCAGCGCCACCACGTCCTCCACGCCATCACTTCCCGGCTCACCCCTCTTTCTCCCCCAGCAATGCTCTCCTCCTACCCCAAAGTCGAGCTCGGCCGAATCGCTGCCACGCCGTGCGCCGGCCACCGTCTCCTCCCGCTATTCTGGCCGCCCTGGAGAGTCACGGCCAAAGCCCTTCGCTTCAAATCGCGTTCTCGAGCTTCTTCTTCACTTCCCCTGTGCTAATTTTAGCTTCCTACCACAGCATTGCGCCGGCACCGCAAACACCTTCGGCTCTGGCCAACTTCACCGCCGACGGCGCCATCCCCACTCCAGCACACCAACGTTCGATTCCCCGCACCGGAAGCACCGCCGGGACCCCTTGAAGCCGCTCCGGTGCCGCCCTTCTCTCTCTACCCCTCCAGCGAGCCACAACCACGGGCTTCCCGCGCCGCCCTCGGTTCCCCGTCGCCGACCCGCTCAAGCTCCTCCGCGGCCGCAACATCACTCCCGGTAAGTCCCCTGCTCATCCCTCGTGCCCATGCCCCTCTCCTTTCTCTCCTTCTCCCACCAGGGCGCTGCCGCCATGACCAGCCCTCGCATCCGGCGGCCCACGTCGCCGCCGATCACTCTCGGCATCGCCCCGAGCCAGGGCAACCTCTCTCCTAGCTTCTCCAACACCCCCCCCCCCCCCCCCCGGGAAAACCTCCTCCCACCACGGCTGCCGCGATGACCAGCCCTCGCATCCGGCCGCCCACGTTGCCCTTCCCCGCTGCCTCTCTGAACGCAACCCCTCGCCGGCGCCGTCGCCACCCGCCGCGCGCCGCCTCCCCTGTTTTAGCCTCTGTTTTCTTCCTGTGAATGCTCTGTATCCCCCTCTCTTCCTTTGTCATGCGGGCCCATTCCTTTGAGTAGCTAAAATGAGACAACTCATCTAATTGATGTGTCAATTAAATTGAAGCTCATACTAAATAGCCTACGATGTCCTGAAAGCCCTTTTCCAATAATGTTTAAGATAAATAACTTAAGCATGTTTTTAATTGAGGGATCAATAATTTTAGATGGCCTGAAAAATATAACTAGGACAAGGACCCAGCTAGAGTTATAATGTGCTCAATACCATCGGCTTATGACTTTGAAGAGTTAAAATACTCATAAAATATATAATCAGTATAAATGGCAGAACAAAGTTTGCTATGAAACTAGAATGAAAGTCTATGCCAATTGAGATTATTAGGGGGTTAATCTTCATTAATTTCATGCCAATAAAGATTAACAAATTAATGCTATTAAAAGAATAATTAATGAAAAATTTAGCCAAGTAAGATTAATCAAACTATTTATCTGAAAATCTTGAAGGCCTCTAAAATAGTAACTAAATAGTTGAGGTAAATGAAATCGAATAGTAAGTCAATAATATTTTAACCATAAATATGGAGGTTTAAATTAAAGTTTACATTGTTCATGAATAAGATGGCTCCTACGAATAATTTGTATGCCACTGTCTTTTATCTCGTGTCCAGACGTTGCTAAATGGCACATAAAATAACGACATTTCATACGATGAGCACCTCTACTCTACAAAGTTATGTTAAAGCACAATCTTGTCGATGATAGTTAAAAATACTTAGTATCCCGGATAATCTCTCCCATCTGTTTATATATCTACCCTAACTCTTCGAACTTTCTTAATAAATACAAAATAACCTGTAAAATTAAAGATCGAGCAGTGGTACTCTTCGATCGGCTTTTCCCAGCCATCTTTAAATCTAGAGCAGAACATTCCCATGAATATTTCTTCACCATTGATCCGTTCTTGATTCCCCTCCCGCCATAATCCCTTCGCCATTTCCTCCTTCGCTCAAGCTCCATTTCACTTCGTCAAATGTCCCCCACTTGCCAAACCCTATCCCATATTACCAATTCAATCCTAATAAAATATGATTAAGATTCTTTTTGGGTTTATTTGGATCTTTTGAGTTGAATGGATTTATTTGGTTTTTAATCGTTTATCATGTAAATAGAAGTTGGAGTCCAAAAGAGTAACAATTCTGACGGGATCAAGATTCAGATAAAGACGAAGACCTGAAATCTCGAGAACATTGACTACGGAGGTTTTGAGTAAAATCAAGACTACGGTAAATTGAGCCAGGTGAGTCATCATTTTGATCCTACATTTCAATACAAAGTATTTCATTTTAAATTATTAAAATGTATGCTTTACTTTTATTACACAATTTATGTTTGCATTAGTTCATAGCTAATCCCTTATGTATGATTGATTATTCCACTCCTTGCTTTTGGACTTAATACCGTACCTTGTCACCCTACGATTAATAACTAACCTATTGCTAATAAATCCCTACCTAAAATGATATGTTTAGTCAGGCTTAGATACTCGAGGGCATTACACTTGCCCTGGCATCATTTGATACAATGAAAATTTTGGTTTGGGCAGTAGCTATTGGAAAATGATTAGTCTGTTGAACCTTATTATTTTATGCTCCCAAAAATCTCTACTTGCTTTAAAATCTAGGCGGATGGTAAGACGGGTTGGTACAATGGATGCACAAGTGTGTTCGAGTGTGGTAGAACCATCTAAATAATTTGAAGGACTGAATCCTGTGATAATATCTCATTGTAAAACAAGTTCAACCACAAGTCGACAAAATATAAACTAGGCTGAATAATTTACCAGACCATCGAAGTCATCTCACAAGTAGAGAAAAGGAGGGGACACGCAAGAGGATAAAAGACCAGCCTAAATGGGACACTCGTAAAGGTGAAATTTGCAAGCTGCGCTAGTTGTTACGGTTTCTGCACAACTTATGTGACCTTCTCGATCTGCATGACCAAGAAATCATGTGGACACAATGAGTTGATTGTCTCTTGTGTGTAAAGTTTACAACCTCTATAGAGTAAAAACTATTCAAATAGCCGTATTCACGGTCATGGGCAAACAATGGAACTTACTTGAGTTGGTGTCTATTTCTAAAAAAACAACTTTGTGGGTGGGATGAAAAGTGATGTATAGCAAAAGCCCTGAATGGTTTTGTTATGGGTGTCATCCCAGTGGTGATAAGCAAATGTAATGCTGAAACTTAGCATATGGTATAGGTAGTATGTAACGGTGAATGGAATCTGTACTACTATTAATATTGAAATCTTTCAAACAACTTTAGAAAACCTGGTTTGGTTTAAACTGCTAAGTCTCAAGAAATTTGTTATTTATCGTAACTTTCAAAATGATGCCTTTAGCAAATAAAAGAATCTCAAGCCTCTATTTGATAGCCTTGCATCTATTATTTTATTGCATTCTATGTGATTCTATGGGTTTGATGTTCTGCTTTCATGTTCGCCAGGGAATCGGCTGTTGGAAGTGGTCTGCAGAATGGGGATCTATATAGTCAAGTTTCTTTTAAGTTTTTGACATGATAAATTTGAACTTTTGAGTATCGAAAGGCCAGGAATTTTACGTATGAGGGGAATATTCATTGATACATATGTAAGTTTTGAAAACTGTTAATTAGTTCCAACGGTTTTACCAGATTGAGATGTATACTGCCTTGTTTAGACTGTTTATTCATTGTAATATTTCAACATTTGTACTTGATACGTATACCTTTTTGAATAGATTTTCCTTGCTCAACAGAATTCATGGTAAAGCACTCATCTGAAAATTAAGCTAATAGTGGGTCTTACCCTTACGGTACGTACGGCCCCTCCACATAACTTAGACGAGTCAGAATTTGTTGAACTACGGCCCCTCCACATTTCTTAGACGAGTCAGAATTTGTTGAACTAGTTATCAATCCGTGCAGATGCACGGATCATATATTTCAAATAATGATTTTATCGATCGTCAACAATTTACAATTTTAATGCTGAATTTATAAAATTTGGGATAGTAGAATTTAGTTCCATATTTTACAAATTTTAATTTATGAAATATATATATATATATATATACATACATACATACATACATATATATACACATATATATATACATACATATATACACATACATATATATACACATACATATATACACATACATATATATACACATACACTACCGGGTTCAGCAGCTTTGCCGAGTGCCTGTGGCACTCGGCAAAGCACGAGAAACACTCGGCAAAGCCTTTGCCGAGTGCCACCCACGGCATAGCTCACACGTCATAGTTTCTGACGGCAAAGAGCTCTTTGCCGAGAGCTTTTTATCGAGCACTCGGCAAAGCCTTTGCCGAGTGCCGTAACGACCCTCGGCAAAAAAAAGACAGTGGACGGCGATAACACGGTGACGGCGTCGTTTGCCGAGTGCCAGGACGGAATGGCACTCGGCAAAGATTTATACTTTGCCGAGTGTCGTGGTAAAGACACTCGGCAAAGGTTAAAACTTTGCCGAGTGTCATGCTAAAGACACTCGGCAAAGATTAAAACTTTGCCGAGTGTTTTTACCATGACACTCGGCAAACTCAAAACACTCGGCATAGTACGTTACCAGAATGCCCAGAAACGTTATTTTGCCGAGTGTTTTTACCATGACACTCGGCAAAACCACAACACTCGGCAAAGTATGTTCCCAGAATGCCCAGAAACGTTACTTTGCCGAGTGTTTTTACCATGACACTCGGCAAAGTATCCCTTTGCCGAGTGTAACACACGGCAAAGTAGTAAAAAACTGCCTATTTTAAATGTTTATTGCACCCCACTCAAACAAGTCACAATATATCACAGTATATCAATAATATATCACATATAGTCCAAAATTAATCACCACAAGTGTCATTCACAATCATTCACCAAGTGGAACCACAATATATCACATATAATGCAAATCCAGACACTTAAAGCAAGTATCAACCACAATATTCACATAAACATCACAACCACAAGTATCATCCACAAAGCTAGTCACTCCGACTGATGTGGTGGGTCATGAGGTAAGTTATTCGAAGCCGCTGATTGATTCTGCACAAAGGAGAAGAGATTGCATGTGTGAGGCAAGATTTAAGGTATGAACATACAAACTTAAACATTCATACTCCACTAGAAACTCACAGGAGTAGTTGCAGGAGGAGGTGGAGGGAATAGCTCCGGTGGCAGAGGTTGACCCATCCTCTCGCCAAGACTCTGCATCCACTGAAACATCTGCGTCATCCTCTGCCGCTCGGCCTCATTCCTCTGCCGATCGGCCTCCATCCTCGCCGCCATCTCCTCCCGCAGCCTCTTCTCTTCTTCCAGCTGGGCCTACAATATTTCACCCCAATGTTACAATGCAAAGCAAAGGTATGTAAAAATTAATGAACGACGAATAAAACAGAAATAACCTGGAGTGCCTCCATCCGGGACTGTGCAGTGTCCGGCCGTGGGCGTATGGCCGGGCTTGAGCTCGTGCTCCTTGCTCGAATCTGGGTGAGAGTGGGAGTAGTGGCCGTGTCAAGTGTGCTGTCGCCAATCCAGTACCGCCCATGCTTCTTGCCTCCTCCCACCCTCATGACGACTTCTCCATCAAGGTCCTGGGTGCTCGGATCGTACTCTGGCCCATGGACCGCCCTTGCCATCGATGTGTACTCACTGAGGCGGCTGTGGACGGTCGCATTGCTGTACACCGAGGGCGGGTCCTCCGGGTTGTAGTCGACGTCGGACGTCGCCTTGCCCTTGTGGGCCAAAGCCCATGCCTTGAACTGGGAGCAAGGCTGGCCACCATGTGACGACGACTGCGAAAGAAACAGCAAGATGATTAGAAATTATGCAGAATTGAGCGTTATAATAAAGAAATGAATTCGCGTACCCATGTAGCTGCGAATTCGTCGAGGCTACGGTTGCCTTGATGGTGTGGTGCACCTGGCATCATCAAACGCCGCTCCCGGCAAGCGTTGTGCGTCTCCTCCCACTCGGCGGCGCACCACTTGTCCACCATCTGTGCCCAGCACTGGAGATGCTGGGCGCACCACCACGGAGGCACCTACACGTCATCAAGTATATAACATATAAGAAGATCAAATTAAGCGTACTTAATCTCAGAAAAAATCAGTATTAATGTTCTATATTTACCTGCATGTAGTCTTCCCGGGTCAGCCTCATGTTTCTTGCTTGAGTTCTGTTGATCTTCACTCCAAGGTAGGTAGCGTTGTATGTTACGATGGCCTGGACGCGCGCCTCGTAATGCATGTCCTTCACGAGTTTATAACAGGCTTTGTGAGCCACACTAGCCGCCTTGGCCTCATATCCCTCCTGGCATCTGAAGAAATCCTGCATATAGACGCGATGTATCCAGTCATTATTTCAAGAATGTCCAATGAATGTGATGTATTGAGCAATGTAGTGCGAGGAAGACTTACCCACAGCTCGGTCGTCACCCGCGCCGCCTTGTTGGCGAATACCCTGCCATCCCGATCTGGTAAATCGGGGAAGGCGACGTAGTGGTCCCACGTGTAGGCCGGCTCCTCCCCTCCGCCAAACGCAACCAGGCCAGGGAAGTGTAGCCTGCACAAAAGACCCAGGATGCCATTGACATGGCGTTTGTGATCACCTGCAGCCACAAGCGTCCAACCCCTGCCCAAGTGATTAAGATAAATTATTAGTTTCTATTGTGATTTTCAACATATCAAATGAAAAAGTAATGATAACATCTAAAGTTACTTACCTAGCCCCAGTGGGTTGAATCAGCGGGCATCTCTCACGAGGTATCGGTCGCCTCGGGAGGGTCGAGGGACCTCGCAACCAGACACCCGACGAACCAGAGGAAGCGGAACCCCCTGCCGCCTCCTCCTCCTCCTCCTGCTCCTCCTCCTGCTCCTCCTCCTGCTCCTCCTCCTCCCGCTCCTGCTCCTCCTCCCGCTCCTCCTCCTCCTCCCGCTCCCGCTCCTCCTCCCGCTCCCTCTCAAGAGTGCTCCTGCTCCTCCTGCTGCTCCTCCCGCTCCTCCTACTCCTGCTCCCCGACTGCTCAGCTGCATCGTGCCGTCTTTGGTAAAGCGACCTTACGTTCCTCATACCGCCCACCATCTTTGTTCAATCACCTGCAATTAAAAAGAGTAAACCAATAAGCACAGATAAACAAGACGTACTTTAGAAAGAGATGCAAAATAAACAAAACATAATTAGAAAATAACAAAGTATTACATGTATTAGAAATAATCATCATGATCGGGATTAGCTGGATCATAAGTCTCATCATCACTATCAGCCATGTCCATATAATCAACACTATTCGAAGGAGCAATGTTGTCATCACTGTCATTGCCTAAATGTAATCGCTGAAGTAATTCTAAGTCCTTCACATTTTGAACCTCATCTCCAGCGTCCTCGTCAACAACCCTTTCATTGTCTACTTCCATTCCGATCGCTTCGGTTAAGTCTATCTCAAAACTCCCTTCTAGCCCCTCTTCTTGAAAGAACGCTCCATCATATGTGTTTGGGTCAAAATTGTAATCTTCATTGTTTGGGACAGGTAGTTTACCGTGTGGCGATACCTTGTACACAACATCCCAACCCTTAAGACGGTCGTAGTTTTGGCACGGGTATGAGAGATAATAAACTTGCGTGGCCTGTTGAGCCACAATATACACATCGTCTCCTGGTAAGACGGATGACTGTCGAATTTCGACTAGCCCAAGATTAGGGGTCCGTCTCGTTACTTCAGGATCAAACCAATGGCATTTGAATATGACAGGATTAAGAGGTTTGCAACCATGAAACGTGAGTTCGTATATTTCTTCAATTCTTCCATAATACTCGACCCCATCAAGGCCAGGCGTAAAAACTCCGGTATTTGTGGTTCTTCGATTGGGCCGACTCTGCTCATGTCTTGTTGTGTGAAAGCGATATCCATTCACGTCATAACAGGTAAATGAGCTTACCCTATAGGCACAGCCATCTGCAACCTGTCTCAACTCGGCACTCATAGACGCATCGGTTTGGCCCTGCAAGCTCAAGCAGGATAGTTCGTTATATTATTCGCCCGTACGAGCAACTTGTAATGTCAAACTAAGTACGAGCAACTTGGACAGTACCTTCTGTTTGAACCAAGAAATGAAATCGGGCATTCCATTTCCCGCACCGTGGCTAAGAAGGGTCTCAGCTTCCTGCGGGGTAGGTTCCCTTGATTCACGCCAGAATTGATGATGAAAATCCCTGCACCAACGAGAAACAAGGGGGTTGGATGCAGAATAGTGACTACTCGAGAACAAGTTTGTTGACAACTTACCGCATGTACGGCTCCACTTCGGAAAGGTTGTTCAACACATATAGCATGATAGTGCGCCACTCTTCATGTTTCAAGGTCTTAGGGGTCGCATCACTTGCACTTCCGAGTTGCCCTTGGAAAATGCTGAGGTTCGATTCATTTTCGCCAGCATTGTAACGACGGGGTGGATTGTGCACGCTAGGAAGGTTGTCACCATAGTACGTTGTTGTGAAGTTTGACACCTCCTCCAAGATGTATGCCTCTGCAACGGAAGCCTCAATTTTGCATTTATTTTTACATTTAGTTCGATGAACCTTTAGACATCTCTCAATTGGATAGCACCAACGACCCTGCACGGGCCCCCCCATTCGTGCCTCATACGGGAGGTGCAAAATCAAATGCTGCATCGGATTGAAGAAACCGGGTGGAAAGATCTTCTCCAACTTACAGAGCAACACAGGTGCCATTCTTTCCAAGTCTGCAATCACGGTTCGAGATAACTCCTTGGCACAAAGCTGGCGGAAGAAATTGCTCAACTCTGCCAGCACTAGCCAGACATGCTCAGGGACATAGCCTCGAACCATCACCGGAAGAAGCCGCTCAAGCCATATGTGGTAGTCATGACTCTTGAGCCCATTGATTCGCATAGTAGATAAGTTCACTCCCCTCCTCAGATTCGCTGCATACCCATCAGGGAACATTAACTTTTGGAACCATTCTAGTACTTCCCTCCTTTGGGGCCTGGTCAAGACGAATTCGGCCTTAGGCTTTCTCCATGTCCTGCCGCCTCTAGGAGGCTTCATTCCTTGCTTTGGTCTATCGCATAACGTTGCCAGATCCACTCTAGCCTTAATGTTGTCCTTTGTCTTATCAGGAATGTCCATGATTGTTGCCCAAAGTGCCTCGGCGACATTCTTTTCAGTATGCATTACATCAATGTTATGTGGAAGAAGAAGGTCATCAAAATAGGGGAGCCTCAACAAGCCCGACTTATGAGTCCATGCATGTTGCTCACCATATCCCACAAAACCACCTTCTTGATTGACCTCGAGAGCATCTATCTGAGCACGAACCGCGGCACCGGTCATCATCTGCGGTGCAGGGTCTATAACTACGACACCTTTCGTAAAGTTCTTGATGTCTCGTCTGAATGCATGGTCAAGAGGGAGGAATTGTCGATGTTTGTCGAACGAAGAATACTTGCCACCCTTCAACAACCAAATGAACTTCAGAGCTGCCTTGCATACTGGGCATGGGAACTTCCCGTGAACACACCAGCCGCAGAATATCCCATACGCCGGGAAGTCATGCAGGGAGTAGTGGTACCAAACATGCATTTTGAAGTTTCTCTTTGTAGCTCGGTCGTATGTCCATACCCCTTCCTCCCAAGCACGGACCAATTCATCAATCACAGGCTCCATGAACACACCCATATTATTCCCCGGGTGTTCAGGAATTATCAACGACAAGAATATGTTCTGTCGTTGGAAGAGGACGCCGGGGGGGAGATTGAGGGGGATAACGAACACGGGCCAACAAGTGTATGGGGCGGCCATCATTCCATAAGGATTGAACCCATCTGTTGCCAGCGCAACACGTACATTACGAGCCTCTACAGCTTTCTCACGATGAATCACATCAAAGTGGGTCCATGCTTCACCATCGGATGGATGTACAAGCTTCTCATGATTGTATTGACGTCCATTTTTGTGCCATGTCATCTGTTTCGCGGTTTCCTCGGTCATGTATAGCCGTTGGATCCTCGGTATGAACGGAAGGTACCGTAAGATTTTCACGGGGATCGCAAGCTGCCTCTTCTGATCATCACCAGAGTCTACCTCCAGGAACCTAGAGGATCCACACTTTGCACAGTACTTTGCTTCCGCGTGTTCTTTCCTAAATAGGATGCACCCCTTAGGACAAGCATGTATCTGCTCATATGGCATCTTAAGTGCACGAAGGAGTTTCTTTGACTCGTACATGCTCTTTGGCAGAATGTGACCCTCCGGAAGCATGCTGCCAAAAACTGTCAACATAGCATCGAAGGCGTCTCGACTCAGGCTAAACTGGGACTTCAAGGCCATTACGCGTCCAATGCCATCCAGTTGAGAAACCTTCGTCTGGCCGTGAAGGGGTTTCTGTGCCGCAGACAACATGTCGTAATACGCCTTTGCGGTTGCCTCTGGCTCCTCCTCCCTACGTCCTTCAGCGAAGTGTGCTTCATGATAGTCATTTAACATGTCTCCTACCCCGCCATCAGCATCGTAATCCTCGACGCGTGGTCTCACGACCTCCTCTCTCATACGATCGGATTCACCGTGGTAGATCCACCGGGTATAGTATGCCGTAAATCCAAACTTGCAAAGATGTTTACCCATGACCTCCTTTGTTTGTCGACGCGTGTTTGCACATCTGCTGCAGGGACACCAAGTGGCACGCGCTCCTTTAACCTTGGCAAATGCTAGTTCCAAGAAAGCATCGGTCTTCTCAATCCATTCATCGGACAACGAACCCTGACTTGAGCGGCCCGTATACATCCACTCACGGTCATCCATCCTCTAACATATCAGGGAGTAATATAAGAATCAAATGCATCTACACGATCTTTCTCCTATCTAATAGGTGAAGATAGGTCCTAATCCCACCCGAGGATGCGTAGATGAGGTTAGTTTCCATGCTCTACTCCTATCCGAGACAGAATTTCGGCAGCACCTCCCCGCTGTTCTCCAAATACACGTCCTGGCAGGGAGATTGTGTATCCGGAGAACAACAGGGAGATGCTGCCGAAACTCTGTCATGGATCGGAGTAGACCATGGAAACTAACCCCATCTACGCATCCTCGGGTTGTCCAAAAAACGTGGACAATTCGAAACAGATACGGTTATAGATATGCAAAGATCTGCATATTTCCAACCGTATCTCTTTCGAACGGGAGACGCCTAACTAGGTTACGCCTAACCAGAGAATAAACGATCGATCGACCAATCAGAGAATGGTATTCAACAAAGTGATATAGCAATAACAAAGTGATATACCAATCAGATATGGCATTCAACTCCCCCTCATTCTTTAGAACATTAACACATCAGTATAGCAATAGCATCTTTCATAAAATATAACAATGGGGATAAACAGAGATATCATGACAATTAGACATGCAGTAAGAAAACAGAGATATCATGACAATGGGGATAAACTACTAAAGATCAGAGCAATCACTAACATGAAAATAGATTATGGACCACATACAACATGAACAATAACTAAAATGATTATTATAGTCTGTATGATCTTGGATTAATTATGCAGAGCTGTTGATTGATGAAATGATCCTACTTTGAATTTAGGAAAGAATTAGATAACAATACTCCGACATCCTAAATATACTCAATGTATGTTCAGATATTTACTTGGATGCTAACATTCACCTTCTTCTGCAGTCACATGAGCCCATACAAAATGAGAACATCTATGACTTTCTACAAAACCCTGAAGTTCAGGATTTTGAAAAGAATTGTATGGATACCTGCTGTCAAAGTTCTGAAAAAGCTTCCAAATGGTGTCCTACAGCATAGGTAAAGTATCAAATCAGCACTGAAAAAAGGGAAAACAAGAACAACACATAGCATGAGATGTGTTAAACACTTAAATGGCAGTGAAGCAGCAATGCATCAACAATGCGCACAAGAGCTCTATACATGAAATATCTTCGTTACTTGTTTTGCAGGAATCATTCTCTCTAATCATAGTATTTTTTGTATCTAAATATTTGCTACTACATGTATATCACAGGGAAACATGCAAGCATAGATGCATCTTGTATGTCTAGTATCGGTCACGGCACATTAAACTACTGTTATAGGGCACAAGAAAATACTAGCAAACTATATGACAATTTTAGTAGCTTAAAATAGGGCTGCCATCTTGAACTTGTTCTGACCTTTAGGGGTGTCTCATTGGATGGGGACCTAATAATCTCTTTTTTTTAGCTCACCAATGGCATACAAGACCTCCCTGAAGTATCGGCTCACTATCTCTATGGACCACCTAAAGGTTTGATGGATCACTCTAAATCATTGGTTATGGCCAACCATATGGAGAAACATCACCACTTGCTCTTCTACATAGCTGTGTATGCTATCTCGTAATAAGTTCATTTCTCTCAACAAGTTACATAGGTCAAAAAATGGGGCTCTCCTCATCCTCGGCATGTCTACACACTCAACATTATCACAGTTGTAGATTTTGTTTAGGTTGGCTTGCTCACTATCTCTCTCGGACATGGGGGTATATGTGATTGCAGGTTATAACCATTGAGACAACCTAAGCCTATTTACAAAGAATACATATAGAACTATGACTAGAGCATATGTCTTAATTATAAGCATGCGTCGTTTGCGTTGCATATCCATCTAAACAATTGAAACAAAAACCTATTCATCATATTTTGGTGAGCACATCTGCATGTACTTTATTGATATGTTACATGTTTAGAACAAATTAGGCTATAAATTTCTAATACCACGACTACTGCTTCACATGGAAGCGCCTCCTAGTGCCATTCAAACATCATTGACATGGAAATATGCTCATATTTAATTGCCTTCTATGAAATGTTACTAAATTGAACTAGCACAAGTTTGACATCCATAACTAGACAAGGGCAAAATCCATCCCACATGAATATATGCTAATGCAGTAAGCATGTCCATCAAATCCAGGAGAAGGGAGGGAAGGACAACCTCACCACAGTCGGGGGAGGCGGCGGGCGGCGGGCGGCCGGGGGGAGGCGTCCGGCGGGGGAGGCGTCGGGCGGCCGCGGGGGCTGGGGCGGCGCCGGGCGGGCGCGGGGGCGGGGGTAGTCGGGGGAGGCGTCGGGCGGCGGGCGTCGGGCGGGGGAGGCGTCGGGCGGCGGGCGTCGGGCGGGGGAGGCGTCGGCCGGCGGGCGCGCGGGGACGGGGCGGAGGGCGGGCGCAGGCGCGGCGGCGGGCGCGCGGGGGCGGGGCGGCGGGCGGGAGCGGGCCCGGCGGCGGGCGCGCGGGGGCGGGGCGGCGGGCGGGCGTGGGCGCGGCGGCGGGATTGAATGTGCGGTTGCGTGTGTGAGCGCGGCCGCGGTGAATTAAAGCTATGTTGTGTTGTTTGCCGAGTGCCCCCCATCGGGCACTCGGCAAAGTCCTCATACTTTGCCGAGTGCCGCCGATCTGGCACTCGGCAAAGCTCATCCTTTGCCGAGTGTCACCCACAAAGCACTCGGCAAAGATTTTTTTTTTAATTATACTTCCATTCCTCTCTTTTTTTCCAAATTTGTTTTACAAATTTGTTCGAATGTACTTTGAAAATGCCTTGTCAAATTCACTCAACAATGCATATTCGATGCTTATACGAATATTAGACCATTATTTCATGCAGTTATAGCTCAATTTCAATTTATATCAATTCAAATTCTCAACTCTACCATTATTTCAAATTAAAATTATCAAACGGATCCGAAAAATTACCAAAATTTAACATGAAACAATCTCTGTTGTCTATTGCCTATACAAAAAGTTTTGTAGTCAAACCACGATTCGACCATCACTTTGACTCCAAATCTTACCGGATCCTTCTGAACTCTACGTTTCTTCTTCAGAAATGTTTCGGTTTGTAAGCATCGTACATGACAACTTATGCGAAATCTTATCAATTTTTTACCACAGTCTCCACGTATGATATCATGACATCTTGACAAATCTCATGATTTTCAGACTTCGTTTCCTTTTTTCAAAATTTAAAAACCATTCGGCCACAAGTTCGTGGTCGTGTTTCCTGAACAAGATGTTCGAAATTCCTTTTCCTTTCACAGGTAAGGCCTCAAACCAGGCTGAATAACATGAATATCATTTTTCTACTCATTTTTTCCTATTATTTGAATCACTTGCAGTTCAAATTTGACTTCATTCAAAAAAATTGATTGAAATGCAATTAATTAATTAAATATAGCAAACTAATGCAAAAATATACCAAATTTTACAATGGAGTACCATATGTTGTATGTGCAGAGTAGAAAAAGTTTGAAGGGTAGGAAAGGAAAAGGTTTTTATTACTTTGCCGAGTGCCCAACAAAAACACTCGGCAAAGAGCTCTTTGCCGAGTGTCAGCTCCAGACACTCGGCAAAGTTTTAACGGCGGCAGCTGACCTCTAACGGACGGGAGTTGGTGCCGAGTGTTTTATGTTTTGCCGAGTGTTTTTTTTAGCACTCGGCAAAGAGCCTCGTTTGCCGAGTGTCTACTCTGCAGCACTCGGCAAACATGTTGTTTGCCGAGTGTTTTATTTTCGCCGAGTGTTTAGATGGAGGCACTCGGCAAAGTTATTGTTTACCGAGTGCCCGAGGTATTGCACTCGGCAAAACTCCAGACACTCGGCATATAGCAGCTTTCCGGTAGTGATATATATATACATACATATATATATATACACATACATATATATACACATATATATATACATACATATATATATACACATACATATATATACACATATATATACACATATATATATACATATATATATATATAATATAACAGGGGTACTATAGTGCCCAGCACATATATACACACCGTGATTTCCGTACGATACATATACAATATGAGCATCTCACGTTAGTTAATAACTAAGAATTACGTTATGAAAACAAAAATAAGACATGCATGCAAACAATATCTGCGGCGCAGGAAACAGAAATAAATAGAAAAGGACATGGAAATTACCTAATCGACGAAGAAGGATAGTCTTCAGCAGCTTCACGCTAGCAGCTTTCGTTGACCACGTGAAAAAGTCTGTAGACTGTACCACTTGCTTCAAAGAACACGCGGAGACGAGGGAAAAATATCATGGGTAATTTTATAATTGTTATATTAAATTAAAGCTGATTTGTAAACCTTATTTAATTATTTTTTAAAAATAATAATATAAAAATACAATATGTCAAAGACAATACTTTTTGACCTTAAAATAATTGTAAACAACAAAAACAAAACAAATTAAATTAAATTAGTTCAACTTAAATTAGCAATAGGTAATATCAAATTTTATATGCTAATATAGTTTGTTATCGGGATTATAATCCTACCCAATTCTAAGCACGTTCCTACCCGATTACATATGATCCCACCTTCAGAATCATGATTCTATGAAATTCCGATCCATACATCAATCTATATCATGTTGGCTCCGTGAGATCGTAGGATCGTACGATCCCATGATCCATGTCGCAATCTTGACAACTTTGTTGAGAACAGGTTTTTGAAGAGAGCTCACCCTCGCGAGATCACGACCCTTTGTCCCGTCCTGCCCATTGTAGCATGTGCGTCATCCAAGTCATAAGGGCCATGATAACTTTGCCTCATCCTATCCTTCCTCTGGCTTAACATTGGCAATTTGTTCAGGGTTCCAAACTCATAGTGGAAACTAGGTATTTGGTTCATGGTACCAAGATGAATGGGATGATCACATCTAGGATGACGTGGGTCATTTGATTTGGCTGGACGACGCGATACAACATCTGGATAGAATATTCCTCACCAAACCACCTAGATGGAACCATCACACCTGGAATGGAATGGTTCCATCCACCGAACTAATGCCCCCTAAACATGAGGGTTGTACTTGTTGCGAGACTTATTCTAACACCTTACAACACAAGCTGACGACAGTCATACACCAGTACACCACCTGTGTTTGTGTTCGCGTTCCCAAATCACGCACACAATGAGAGTAGTTTTTTTTTCTTTTCTGACGACGGAACGGTCGGTTCGCCCATATCTGAACTCATTTATTCACAAAATTGTCAATTAAAAAAGGCTGCATGCCTTTGAGAGAATTACAGCAGGGGACAGGGGGAGAGTATAAATAAATTTACAGTATGATCAGTTGGATTGTGGTAAATTAAGAAACCAATGCGACCATGGCTTACGATTCATTCATACCGTAATTACCTCAGTCCAAGAAGGTTAGTGATGTATCACTGATCGTGTGGTGTTTTTATGTGTTGCCGTGTGTGGAGTCCGTTTCGGCAAGGCTCAAAATAATTATAAGCTGCCACATGGCCCATACGGCATGCCCAATCCTAAGCTTGTTTGTTTTTGTGAGCAGGAAGATCCAAAGCCAAGTAGCGGGTGCAATCGAAGCGAATATAGATAGATATTGTTTATCTTATATTTTATTCGATATTTTTTTCTCGAAGTTAGAATTAGGCACTGATAGTGATAGATAACTATTTTTCCATTTCGTATTCATTTCACAAACCTTCAGATGGTCGGTCAGACGGAAACACTGCTATAAAATGGGTCATCACAGACGGTTCGAAACTGTCATCACAAACGGTTTTCTGAACCGCCTGTATTTATGTGTCAGTGATAATCAGAGGTTATCACAGACGGTTTGTGAGCCATCTATGATAAAGATAACACAGACAGTTTATAACTAGAACCATCTGTGAAAAAAACTATTACAGACGGCTCAAACCAAAAACCGTCTGTGATACTCACACATCACAGATGGTTCCAGTTACCAACTATCTGTGATTGGCGAGTATCATAGACGGTTGGTATATAGAACCGTCTGTGATAGTCCTTCACTACTACAGAAACAGTCATCACAGACGATTCAAAAACGTCATCACAGACGGTTTTCTGAACCGTCTAAATTTATGGGTCAGTGATAATCGAAGGTTATCACAGACGGTTGTCAAACCATCTGTGAAATATCAATATCACAGACGGTTTTTAACTTAAAACCGTCTGTGATAGGTGAATATCACAAATGGTTTTTAGTTAAAAACCATCTGTGATAGGTGTGTTCCATTTTGGCTAGGTGATATGTCACCTATCACAGACGGTTTGTGATAAAAACCGTCTGTGATGTTCTTTTCTACCCTTAAATCTATTCTGTTTATTGGCTAGCCTCAGGAAATGCTAGCCATGCCCTCTGAAACAAGCGGATGAACAAGTATATGTATACATACAATTCACATCTCAATTCATTTGACAAACATAAAACATCCAATTCACATCACATTTCATTCACAAACATAAGGCATCCATTTCGCAAATGAATTAATTGAAATAAAATAAAATATCTATTAACAAATTCACAATTACAAAGTGATAAGAGCAATAAAAATTCATTGTGCGCAGTGGAACTCTCCATCTGATCTTATGACTTTAGTCCACTAAAACCAAGCGAACTCTCCTCGAATTTGTGCAAAGTCCGGCTGTTTCAATGCAGTTGTAGAGATGGGCGCAGCCTGTTGATAGGAATATCAATGCGCGTACATATATAACCTGACAAATATGAAATAAATGTGGAAAGATTGACAAATCTTAGAATTGGTGATCTTCGAGGAATCGAGGAGTAGTCTCATATGGTGGCACACGTAGAATCCACACGTGTTGCCCGGTTGCTACTAAGTGTTGTATAGGTTTAATTAATGTGTAGCTAACAAATACCCGAAAATTGCAAACATGTTTCAAGGGCTTGGCCGCTGTCGTCGAGGCACATGTTTGTGCAACGTATGTGGCGAACGACCTTCGTTATTCGAAAAAAGTTAGATTAGTCATTCGGAAGAAAAGAAAGAGTACAATGTATAATGTACTTACCTATCGAGTATTGGGCGATAGCTGTGTACTTGGATTTGTTCTTACTTAGAGAATCAAGGTACATAGCCTTGTTCCATTTTGGTATAAGTACAATTAAAATCCAATGGAAGTGCTCATTGTATGGCATAAGAACAAATTCCTTATCGTGGTGAGCCATCAGTGCTGATGTAATATAGCTCTCGACGAAGGATGCATCGTCGTTGATGGTATCAATGGCGACCAAGCGTGGGTCCAGGAAACCAATTGGTGATTTTGATTTTCTAGCTTCGGTCAGTATGAATCTATATATATACACAGAAAAGCAACAAATTGTGACATATATCGGTATTACGTGAACAGAGACTGTGATTGAAAAGACTTACAGTGTCCAGCATCGAACGAGTGAGGCGTCGAGAGCGTTGAGCGTGAAAAGACCAAATATATCGTCAAAGGTCACCGCGAAGACACATTCCTGAATTTCGTGCTGGAAATGTTCCCGCTTGAATTTGACAGTGATACCTGAGCGCTGTTCTGCCTCTGGCCTATTGGACTGTTCCATATACCAAGCGTGTAATGTTTGGCAACCAAGTCCTAGGGTTAAGAGGTGCTCTTCCGGGAATATCATCGGCTCGCCTAGCACGAATTTGCCGGCCAATGGCAGGTACGGGATGTCGTCATCATCCTTCGTCTTTGATTTGCCCTGGCCACTGCCTCGACTGTAGGTCGACTTTATGGTAGTCGACTGTAATGGTACAGATGGTGCAAGTTGCTTTGGTGAGAATAGCACCCGTGGAGATAGCACCGGTGCGGGTAGCTCTGCTTCGCACTGCCCTTGTGGAGATTGCACCAGCGCATTTAGCTCTGGTTCACGCTGCCCTTCTGGTCCGGCCACCGGTGAAGAAGCCTCCAGGGAGATGTCGCATTTGGGCCACTGGATGAATGTTCCAATGGCCTGCCCTAGAGTCACGATCTCGTCGTTGGGGGCCTTCGTCCTGCAGAGCATCTAGTCCTTCGGGATCGATGATCTTCTGAGCAATTGTGTTAAAGAAATAACATAGCCTCATGATTGTCTCTCGGACTTTGATCGGCAAAATATTTCTAATTGCAATAGGGAGCATCTGTGTCATCAGCACATGACAATCATGAGACTTCATGCCATTTAACTTCAAATCTTGCATCGAAACAAGTTTCTTCACGTTGCCGGAGTAACCAGACGGAACTTTGACACTACGCAAGCACTGGCACAGTTCTGTTTTCTCAGCCTTGGACAAAGTGTAACACGCAGGGGAAGGTACGTTCATCCATATCAGTGCATGTCGGTGCTAACTCAGGCCTAATGTTCATATCAGCCAAGTCAAGCCGTGCGTTGATGCCGTCCTTTGTTTTATCATGAATGTTCAGTAAGAGACCAATCAAGCTGTCGCATACATTCTTTTCTACGTGCATGACGTCGAGGCAGTGTCGAACATCTAGGTACTCCCAATAAGGTAAGTCCCAAAATATTGATATCTTCTTCCAGGTGTTCTTCTCATGAGCCCTCAATTTACGTCCCTTTCCGAGAACAACATCTAAATCCTTAACTATATCATAAACCTCGTGTCCCCTTAAATGCCTTGGAGCTGAACCGTCTTCCTTCTCTCCGTCAAATTGTTTCTTCATCTTGCGGTATGGGTGAGCCCTCCGAAGGAACTGGCGGTGACGCATGTAGACGGTTTTGCGTGAGTGTTTCAGCCAAACACTTTGGGCACCATCTAAACAGTGAGTACAAGCTTTGGCACCTTTTATACTATGGCCCGATAGGTTACCAAGGGCAGAATAATCATTTATGGTGCAGAACAATAAAGAGCACAGAGTGAAGTTCTCTCGTTTGTATGCATCCCATGCCTGTACCCCTTCATTCCACAATACTTTTAGATCTTTCACCAACGGTGTTAAGAACACATCAATATCATTCCCAGGTTGTTTTGGCTCTTGGATAAGTATTGACAGCAAAATATACTTTCGTTTCATACATAACCAAGGATGAAGATTATAGATGCACGTACGTCGGAAGATTTGCCTGGAAGATTATACATGCGTACATCGGAATTAGCACGTACCGCGCGCGGTGTACCGCGGCATGGAGGCTTGCGTGTCTGGCTTGGAGCACTCGTACGGCGTGGGTGCCGCGCCGGGACGAGTTGTCTAGTCTACGCTGGCGCGCGCAGGCGCGCATAGTGGCGATGGGACGTTGGAGTGTGCCTCCTGCCCTGCTGTGGCGTGGGAGATTTTTTACGGGTCGAGCTCCCACGTTCCATCCGGTCGTGCGTTCGCGTGCAGTGCCGTGCGGGTGGGCTCCACGGATGGCAATTTGCAAGTCCTGCCCATTTCGATCGATGGCAAAGGGATGCTTCCGGATGAGTGCATGACATGTGGTGTGGAAAATTTTAGTATGGTTCTAGATATTTTTGTTTGGATCCGGATGCTTCCGGTTGTAGATGGAGATGTAGGAAAATTTTAGTATGGTTCTAGATATTTTGATGATTACGCTGGCATCTTGTGTGCGCACTTGCGTTTGCGCTTATGTGAAGTCCAATTCATGATTGCTAAGTATGGATTTAAAGGGGTTGTACAGCAATTGTGTGCCTGAATAAAAAGTCATAGACCTAAATGTATACTAAAACAATCGTGAAGTATCTGTTCCACTTGCTCTTGTGAGCAATTTTATGTCTCGGTGATGTTTATGCTTTTATGGTGTTTTCAGACTTTTAAGGATTGCTCTTTCCAGAATAACCTTGATATACATGAGCCTGTATAAAACATTTCAGTTATTGCTAATGGTATTTTATTTGTCATATGCTTTATTTTAGTTTTCATTAGTCCTGTTAAAGTTTTTAACTAGTGACAAGATAACTAGGAAAGGAACAGGCTTGCCAACCTGACGGTGAGTATATGAACCGCTTGTTTATTTGTGTTTCAGTTCTTTTTTCTTTCTTTCAAAAGGATGTTCACCTACTCTAAGGATGTGATACAAATACTTTCCTATTCACAAACCTACTCTAAGCGTAAAAGGTGAAGGCGCATACATCAGCTCACTTTTTTATAAATAATAATGTAATTATTGTATTAATCCGATAAAAATAATTGCGGAGGATTAAATGGCAATTTTTGTAAGTAAAACATTTAAGAAATCTTATTTGTAGTTAATTTTTTTGAAATAGAAGGACATATAATGTCGTTTGATATAATTGTGATTTCGTAGATTGCGAATGGTGAGAAACATGTTAGACTCGTAATAACATTTTACAATCATCGTACGTTATTGTAGTACGAGAAATTTCTAAAAAAATTTGTAAAGACGATTAAGAGAGCAACAATTCATAAGTAAGAAGGTAAGTGATGTTGGTGGCCACCCGTACGACCCCATTTAGGCTTCCTCAACGCGGGGTGTTGAGGTTTGGGCCCCGAGGCCCCCGACGGGGTGAAGCGGTTAGGAGCCCTACTGACCCATGCTCCATGTAGCTCGAGGGTCGACTACACCTGTGGTTGCGTCGGAACTGGGGCACTACTGAGTTACGACCTAGAAAGGACCTCCACCTGGTCCTCCGTGACAAAGTCGCTCACGTCCCCTGGGAAATCCTCATATGGAATAGGTGAACTCCTGACTATTATGTCATTCCTGCAGGACAGATATTGTTTTTCGTGCAGTATTTCAATGCGAAAAAGCCTTAAGAGACGAATGGGAGGTAATATGTCTGTGTTTCGGACTGCCACCGGTCCAACAGAGCTGTCAACAATGACCGATCGAATGGGAACCATCGTGACTGCTCTGAGCCGGCCCGAGCCTCCCAGGCCTTCTCTATTGGAGCGCCATCCTCGTCGGTGGCCTCCACCATCCGCGCGAGGGATAGAAGGCCGGTATCGCTCAGCCTACAAAGCACGAAAAACTAAGTACATAGCGAAAAAGACAAAATTTATAAATAGTGAAAAATATGCCAGAAGCCAAAAGCTGAAGCCGAAACAATATAAGAAAAAACAAAAAAGCTAGAAAAAGATAAAAATAAAAAAGCTAAAAACTAGAAGTAAAAAAAATATCAAAAAACGCTAGATTAATCTGGGCCGTTGATCGCCGGATGGACGGACTTTACGAAGCAAAGTCACGCTGTGACTTTACTTCATAAAGTCAGAGAATCCCGTGCGATGCTATCCTCGGATCTCTTCATGGGACGAGCCTCAAAGTGGACTAGTGGAGTATCAACCCAAACGCCGCACTCCTCACTCGTCAGATCCGCTGCCGCCCGCCGCCCATCGCCCGCCAGCACTCCTCACTCGTCAGATCCACCGCCGCTCGCCGTCCCTCCTCAGATCCGCCGCAGCCCCTCCTCAGATCCACCGCCGCCCGCCAGCACTCTTCACTCGTCAGATTGCCTGCCGCCCGCCGTCCCTCCTCAGATCCGTCGCCGCTCGCCGCCCCTCCTCAGATCTGTCGCCGCCTGCTGCCTCTCCTCAGATTCGTCGCCGCTCGAAGTCCCCTCCTCAAAGCCGCCGCCGCCTGCCGGCCCTCCTCAGATCTGTCACTGCCCAAAGTCCCCTCCTCAGAGCCGCCGCCGCCCATGATCTAATCCTGGCATGGAGACAAAAGCTATTGGATCCCTCTCCGCGGGCCTGCAGTAATTGCATGGCTGGAGGGCTTCAAGTTCCCCAACGCCATCGAACCGTACAAGGGCGACACAGACCCTTGGGAGTTCGTGCGCATCTATGAGATTGCCATAGAAGCTGCAGGCGGAGACGACACCACCAAGGTGAAGGGCCTCCCCCTCGCACTGCAGGGAATGGCGCTCTCTTGGTTTTTAACCATAGAGCCAAACTCCATCTACGCATGGGAGCAGATCCACGACCGCCTCTACAACAACTTCCAAGGGAACTACGTCGAGCGCGTCGACGCGGATTAGCTCTTTGCCGTTAAGCAAAAACCTTCGGAGAAACTGCGGGAGTACTTCAAGCGCTTTGCTAAGGTGTCAGACCTGGATTTTTCAACCCAGAATCTCCTGTGAAATCATTGCACTATTCCCTGGATCAGTAGATAGTGCCCACAGGTACATTGCTGCATCATTTCATACATCGCATGAATCACAACAACTTATATTAATATTACATAACTGAGTTTGAATTATGCCACATCAGGCAACAGTTTTACATAAGGGCCGGTCAGGCCGAATGTTCACATTACAAAAGCACAGCAGCGGAAGCAAAAGCAAGGTAAGGCCTATAATCCACAAGCAAGCGACTGGGGGTAAATATGTGCCATACGATTATTACCTAAGCTTAAGCAATAATTATAGGCACACAACACCATAGTCTAATTGCCTAGGACCAAAAAGCGCAGTAGTTGTCCTAAGTCTTGGCGTTGTTCCCACCATCTGTAGCCGGGGTTTCTTCATATGCATAATGATCTTGGGCCTCTAAAACTGATTTTGGTAATGTGAGTGTGAGCACACAAACCACCGTGCTTAGCGCGCCAATACATAGAATGCAGTATATAGTATGCATGGCCTATCAAGAGAAGGCTAGGGTTCTTTTATTTGCCAGAAATTGCTGTTTAATTATACTTCGTAGAAAATCTCCTATGACTTAGCAGTTTTCACTAAAGCATAGTGTATGTGAAAGATTGCTTTAATAGTAGTGATCCAGATACCATCCACCATTACATGGTCTCTGCACCTATGCTAGACCTTCAGCGTTATAGCCACTTACATTATCACTGGGACGACACCCAGGGCAACACAAAACAGGGCTTTCCACTGCCCTCCACTTTTCCAATTCCACCCACAAAGTTTTTGAAATAGAACTATATCTGGTTAAGTTCCCATGTCCGCCCTTGACCGTGGGCACGGCTATTCGAATAGTTTTGACTTTGCAAAGTTTGCACACTTTACCCACAAGAGACAGTTCACTCGTTGCCCCACACGATTCCTTAGTCATGCGGTTGAGCAAACTATCACAGTAACCGTTCAAAGTACCTCGCCCCTTCCATCATCTCACCCTATGGGCTGCTCCCACTTGCGGTGGGTCCCATATGTTGTGCAGGATGTTCCCCTCCTATGCGCCTAGCAGCTGGCTACCCACACTGCTAGCACGCCGCAGAAAAACTTCACCCTCTGCAGATGTGCCATTCAAGCCCGCCACCCAGAAAGCCGCTTGCACTACTTCACTCCTCCATCGATGATGATGAGTTTCATGGTCCGGTAAATTTACTAAGCCAAGTTGTACTTTACAGACTTGTGGTTGCACTTGTTTTACATAGGAGGTCATGACAGGATTGCCCAGATAGATAAGCACTTTGAGGTTTTTGGGGAGCATAAAATAATCATATCCAACATATACCAGTAATTACCACCATGACTGCCCAACCAAATTTTCTCATGATTAAAAGTGATGCTTGAGGCATTTCAGTGCCCCCGAGTATCTATGCAGTACTAAGCACGGCGTATAATTACGGACTTATTTTCGAAAGGTTACTATTATAATTTTACTAGGGCGACAAGGTTCGCATATTCAATATTCTAAAGGAGGTGTAATATTAATCAAGTTAATAATGGGCATATAACTAGAATCTTAAATTAAACATGTATTTGCATATAAAATAATAGCATGCAATTTGATAATTTAAACAAAAGTAATTTGCAGAAAATGTAGGTCCAATATGATCAAAGTATTGACTCGCCTTGATCATAGTGGGTTTGGTCTGGGTTGTCTTGAGCTTCCTGAGCTACTGCCTCGGCTTCCTCTTCCTGAGCCTCATCCGCTAATTTAATGTGCACAAAAATTTGGATAAAGGACAATCAGCAAGCTAATTAAACATTCACAAAGAGATGCAAATAACTCCAAAATTCCTGCTTTTAGTTTTATTGGCTAGACTTTGATTTCCTTGTTGAATTTAGAAATATGTTTTATTAAATTTTGGGTGAGGATGAATTAATCATAATTATTCGCAGTTTTAGCCTTAAGTTGTTTACATCAAATATAGCCTCTAACCCAGTTTGCATATCATATCCTAAGGATTAGTGGTTGTTAGGGTTTTAAATTTTGCAATCGTTAACTCTATATCATTTACTAACATGCCTTGGTCCATAATTTATTGTTTACTAAATTTTTATTTATTACAATCATGAGAGCTTGAACCTACATATTAATCTTACTTAACCTCTCACTATACCTTCACTAGCAATTATGTTTTAAAATAAAATGTTTAAGCACATTTAGTTAATAGAATATAATGTTTATTCTATACTTAACATTTATTAAGCTCATTTATTCCCCCTAAATAAATTTTACATCTATTCTAGGACTTTTTCCTGATTTTCCCACTTTTCTGGACTATCCTTTGCGCAGCAAAAAGTCAGCTAAAAACCACACCTCGGCGCTGCAGAGTGAAGGCTCGAACGCAGGCAACCAGGCGTATTTTCAGCGCTAGCGCTGCTAGCCAGGAGATTCGGGTGTTACCTGTCCTTGTAGGGACGAAGAATGCAGTTAAGTCGTCCCTTAGAAGAGGCTGGGGCAGAGGAGGCCGAGGGCGGGGAGCGGCGGCAGCCCGGCGGGCGGTGGGCTGCCGGAGGGTCGGTGGTGGCGACCAAAATGGGTTGTTGGAGTCGTGAGGAAGCCTACGGTGGGGTGGGTTGGTGGGGGCCGGGGAGTGACAGAGAGGGGTCGGCGGTGTGCGGCGACGGCCCGGGAATAAGGTCGATGCCGGTGACGGAGAGGCTACGGGGAGCTCGGCCGGAGGCGGGGTTAGCTTCACCGATTCCTGGGGAGGCTTTGGGGGCGGGGAATTAGCCTGTGGTGGCTTGGCTTGGTGGATTGCTTGGTGAACAGCCGTGGAGGAGAAGCGGGGCGCTGACGAGGAGAAGGGTTCGGGGGCTCGATTGCTCGTGGGGAAAGGATGAGGGAGAGGTGGCTGTGCGATTGCAAGCCTCATCGGCTTTTATAGGCGACGGGGATGGGCTGGCGCCGAGTGGGGGTGGTTGGCCGGCATGGCGGCGACGTCGGCTCGGTCATGGCTACAGGGGCGGTGACGGAACGGCGTCTGGAGTTGATGTGGGTGTGACGCGCGGGTGGCAGAGCCGTGGACTAGGCGAGACAGTGGCCGACGCAGGCGGCATGGCACGGCGGGGTTGTTCAGTGCCGTGCGACGGTGATGCGGAGGGGACGGGCGCCGGTGGCTGTAGAGGATGACGCGGAGCGACGTGGCAACGAGATGGCACGGGCCTGGGGATGACGCATGCGGTGTGGCGCCGTGGACCGACGGTCCGAAGGGGGCATCGCGCGCGGGGGAGACGGGCTGTGGCGCGGCACGGGCTGTCCGAGCGGGCGGTGGCCTGGTCGGGACGCCGCACTGAAAGAAGGGGAAACAGGGGAATTGGGCCGGTTGGGCTGGGGAGCACAGGGGAGAAAAGGGCCCAGTCTAGCTGGCCATTTCGGCCGGCTGGGCCGAAGGCCCCTTTTTATTTTTTTATCTATATATATTTACACATTTTTCTTAGGCCTATTTTCATGCACAATTCTATTTGAAAATCCCTTTACTTTATTTATTTATTACTGACATTTTCATATATTTTGTTTTGTTTTTATTTATTTATCTACTTGGTATTTTGGTGTTAATACTTACTCCTTTATTCACTTCATCATATTATCATTAATTTCAGGTTTTATATTTTTATTAATTTCTTTAATTACTGGAACCTCAAGCCAAAAATCCAAGAAAACCCAGCAGAGTTCAAATACCAAGAAAAATACTTTCAAAAATAATTCCAAGGCTACACATTTGCCAAGCTCAAATTTTTTGGGTGTTACATAAGGTATGCCGCCAAGTTAAGGACATCAACGAAACAACCATTATCAATGCAGCTGTACTGGGCCTCCGCCCGGGGCTGTTGGCCAAGTACAACATGCGCAAGCCAATTAAGACGGCCGCGAAGCTCTTCAAAAAGATGGAGGAGTATGCATGGGTGGAGGAGGACGCGCGGTGGCATAAGGGCGACGACTCTGACGCCAGTCAAGTGCAGGACTCATCGCAAAAAGGAGACCCACTGACAGGGGATGACTCCCCTAAAGGCAAGCGGAAGCAAGGGTCCTCGACAGACGCCCCTAGGCGCAAGGATGCCAAGCACAACTAGGGTGCGTCGAGTGGCAAGCCCAAGCCCAAGCACAACCAGCGCAGACCCCAGAAGGCCCGATACGTCTTCGACATAGAGGGCGCCTCCGATGACGCCGCCCTGGCTCCTCGCGAGCGGGGCCGTGGTGGCCGGGGGCAGGGACGCGGTCGCTCCCGTGATGATAGGCCCTGTGCAGAGCAGGACAACTAGGGCCGCGACATGTGGTGCGAGGTGCACGGCCGTGGCAACCACTCCACGTGGGCGTCCACGTCATCGCGGCGCTATGTCAGCACACCGACAGGGACAAGAATCTTGGCAACAGCGCCCTTCGCCATAGCCCACGTGCAGCAGCCCCGAGAAGGCCCCCTGTGAACCCAAGACCCAGAGAGAGCCCAGTGGCGGATCATAAACGTCATCTCTGAGGGCTCTGTGTGGGGGTTCTCGGCGCAGGCGCCGCCGAGTTGGATGCAGCGTGAGATTACCTTCACGCCTGCTGACGCAGACGGTGTGGAGTTTCCTCACCAGGACCCCCTGGTCATCCAGGTCGCCTTCGCAGGATACGACGTCAAACGCGTCCTGGTCGATGGAGGCAGCTCCGCGAACATCTTATTCACATCGGCCTTCGACCAGATGGAGATCCCCTAGATTCGGCTGGCCCCCTCAGGGACACCGCTGCAGGGCTTCGGGGGTCAGCTGCTGAATGCATTAGGCTAGGTACGCCTCCAAATCTCTTTTGGCCAGGGCGACAACGCGAGGAGCAAAAATGTCACCTTCGACGTTATTGATGTCTCGCACCCATACAACGCCATATTAGGGTGTCCAGCCCTCAACTCCCTCAGGGCGGTGCCGCACAATGGCTTCTTATGCATGAAGCTCCCCGGCCCGCAAGGTGTCATCACCACCTTCGGTGACCAGGACCTTGCCCAGTGTGTGGAGTTCGCGGCCAGGGGCTCGCACCGCAAGGTGCACATCCTCACCGACAAGCTACCAGCGGACACGCCGTTCGCACCGGGATGGACGCCCAAGCCCCGGCCAGAGGGCGCGGTTAAGAGAGTGCCTCTCCAAGCTAAAGGTCAGTTTGTATCCATCGGCGAGGGCCTTCCCCCGGAGCTGGAGCGAGATTTGCTCCAGGTTCTCTGGGACAACGCGGACATCTTCGCGTGTTCCCCGGAAGACATTAAGGGTGTGGACCTCACCCTCATCGAGCACAACCTGGCGGACGCCAAACCGGTTAAGTAGAGGCTTCGGCGCATGTCCATTGATCGGCAGTAAGCGGCTAAGGCGGAGGTAGCGAAGCTTCTCCAGGCCGGAGTCATCCGCTAGGTCCAGCATCTGGATTGGCTTGCCAACTCGGTGCTGGTGAAAAAGGCTAGCGGTGCCTGGCGTATGTGCATCGACTTCACCGCCCTTAACAAGGCATGCCCGAAGGACGACTACCCCTTGTCGCGCTTAGACCAGCTAGTGGACGCCATGGCGGGGTGCAAGCTCATGAGCTTCTTGGACGCATACTCTGGCTACCACCAGACCTACATGGCCAAGGATGACGAGGACAAGACCAGCTTCATGACGCCAATTGGGACATTCTACTTCATCAGGATGCCCTTCGGCTTGAAGAATGCAGGGGCAACATTCACCCACCTCATTGCGCTAGCGCTCACCTCCCAGCATGGGAGGAACTTGGAGGCTTATGTTGACGATGTGGTCGTCAAAACCAGGCAGCTCGCCTCCCATGGTCAGAATCTTCAAGAGACCTTCGACAACCTTAGGCGAGCAGGCATCAAGCTCAACCTGGACAAGTGCGTCTTCTGCATGTAAGCAGGCAAGCTTCTGGGCTTCCTCATGTCCGGACGTGGCATCCAGGCGAACCCCGACAAAGTCGATGCAATCCTCGCCATGGAGCCGCTCAAGAGACACGGGAGGTCCAAAGGCTAGCCGGCAGCATGGCTGTGCTAAGCCGCTTCCTGTCTAGGGCGGCGGAGTGAGGCCTGCCATTCTTCAAGACCCTTCACGGCCGCGATGGGATCCACTGGGATGATGACTGCGCAAAGGCTTTCAACGACCTCAAGAAGCACCTCACAAGCCTCCCCACATTGGTCGCCTTGGCACCAGAGGCTCCACTCCTGCTTTACCTCGCCGCTACAACAACAGTGGTCAGCGCCATCCTTGTTCTCGAGGAGGGCGCCTTCCAGCGCCCCGTATACTTCATCTCCGAATCCCTTCAGGGCGCTAAGATGTGGTATACAGAGCTGGAGAAGCTGGCGTACACGTTGGTCATGGCCTCGAGAAAGCTCCGACATTATTTCCTGGCCCATTCAATCACGGTGCCATGGCTTCGGGCGCCAGAGTGGGCGCAGTGGTCACTATGCCGGAGGGGCACTGCCTGCAGTACTCGGCGCCCCTTGGATTCCTGGCCACCAATAATACGGCCGAGTATGAGGTGTTGGTCTTTGGCCTCCCCAAGCTCAGCGCTCTTGGCGCACGACGGGTCCTTGTCCGCACCGACTCTCGGCTGTTGGCAGGCCACGTCGACAAATCCTACTAGGCCAAGGACCCTGAGCTGGCCAAGTACCTGACGGCCATAAGAGCGAAGGAGCGACACTTCCTGGGCGTCACGGTTAAGGCCATACCTTGCGCGGATAACGAACAGGCCGACGTCCTCGCAAAGGCCGCCAGCCAACAACTTCCCCTTCGCTCAGGACAGCCGCGATGTGGCCCTCGTCCACCAAATTGCATGGCAAGGCACTGGCTGGAGCCCATCAACGGTTTCTTGTAGGGCATTGTGGAACCGGACAACCCCCTGGAGCCCTGACGAGCTTGCAGCCCATTCCACACTCCGATCCAATCTTCCACACCCGATTAAATATCAGCCCTTCATCTTCATTTAACCCACTCCATCTCCATCAGATGGCCTGGATTCAATCTACGCTGCCCGATTTGATCCCATCCCTTGTCCATGGACCCAGTTCACCATGGACCCAGTGCGCAAAAGCCACCTGTCAGCCAAATATAATTCTTTTCCCTGACGTCGCCCTGACGTCATAAATCCCTTTTCCCAAAGAAAAATAATTCAATTCCTTGCTGATGCTGTAGTCTTTCTTTTTCAGTACAAAAATAATTCCAGAAAATTAGTTTATTCTTTTTCTCTCTTTTCAAACTTCTAAAAGCCCGTTCTTCTTCATCCTAACTCCGATTGAGCCCGTTTAAAATTTTAAATTCTTCAAAATTTCTAATCTATCCATTTATATCCTTTTTCCAAATGTTTAGAGTCTGTTTGAAATTTATTTAGATTAAATTAATGCTTAGTAAATAAAAATATTTTAAATGGTTAAAATAAACTTCAATTAAATCTGAACTTATTTTATTTAATCTTTTCGGGCTCCAAGGATTAATGCTTAGTAAATAAAAATATTTTTAATTTTGAAAAAACTTATTTTTTTTCTTTTCATTTTCTCTTTCCTCTTCATCTTTTTCGTATCGTCCCGAGCATCCCGAGCGCGCAGCGCCATGGCTGAGTTTTTGAAGCTTTCCAGAACTCATGATTTTCTCAATGGATTTTCGTAAAACTGAAGGCATTCAAATCCTCTCATCAAGACCTTTCCATTCCCAGCCTTAACCCCCAATTTCATGAGCCCATTTCGCGGGAATATTCCTTGCCACCAAAAGACATTCCACATCGATCTCCTCATTCGGTCCACCTCTGTGCCTATAAAAGGGAGCACCGGATGCCCCTCCTTATCCTAATCTAGCCCCAAAAATTTCAAGGCCTCTCTCCCTTCCTCCTCGCCGCAATCGGCATTTTTCTCTCACCAACGGAACGGCGTTCTTCAGCCGTTTGCACCGCCTACAGTGGAGCTCTGCCACCTTTGACCACATTATTGGCTTTGCCTTCATGCATTCTACATGGTGCTCCCCTCGCCTTCGCCGGAGTTTCGCCAGAGTATCACCGGAGCACCGTGGCTAAACCGTGCCACTGCTTCTTTCCTTGCTGCAGGCCGACCATTCTTGTTCCACCACAACCAAGGTGAGCATTATGTTCTCCATATTCTCCTCTTCGTTTCACCGCAAACCTTACCCTCTAACTCCTCTCTGTTTGCTTGGAACGCCGACATCAACCCGCTGGTCGCTGAAGGTCTTCTCTACCGTGTTCCACCACCATCTGATGTCCTTTGGCCGATCCGTTTGTACCGTTGAGTTCGCCTCAATGCATCTACGTCATGTTTCCATTGCCATCACCTAAAGATTCCCTGAGTCCTCGTCGGCCTTGTCGAGCCAGACACTAAAATCGTGCCTTCACGCGTATACCACTTTTTTGGTGAACGCTTTGATTTTTATCCAGGTCATATTGTGTCTTAACCTCTAAGAAATTTATCTACCATTTTTATTTAATTTTTTGTGGAGCCAATTGTCAGAAATTGAGCTTTCTGCGAAAATGGTTGATTTCGACTCCCGACGTCGATTCATCGCCTCCGATAAGCTTTAGTCTATGCCGTAATTTGTTTATACTTGTCTCACTGCGTTCTACATTGTGCTCCTTTCCTTTACCCCGAAAAGCCTCATAAATTTTTGCCTCTGACACCTCGCCATGGCTACCAATGGCATCTCGTGTCCCCATCTATCTGGTGGTGTTTCCCCCAATCCGTTCACGTCATATCGTGCCAAACCATCCCAGGTAGCTACCTTCCATGTGGATTTAGATTTGCTCCACCGAGCACCAAGATATCAAGTTTTTCCTTTTTCTCTACCGTTGTCGTTCAAACGTCGATTGTATCACCTCCAATGAATTTCTAGCTTAGCCAATAATTTTCTTAGCTTCACCATACCGTGTTCTACCCCATGCTCACCCTACATCTCCATGTTCCATACCCGGTACTATCTTTCTCCAACCTGTCGTTGTCGCTACCACACCGTCACTGCTGTTTTTCTCCCACCGCTGGTGATTGCCGCCGTTCCTCACCGCCGTACCCATGTCACCACCTTCGCCTCATCGCCAGGGTTCCATTTTGCCCATTCGCCAGCCACCTCGCAGCGAACCGACACCGTACTATTCAAAAGATAAGTATTGGATTTTGTTATCATTTCATGTGATATCCAAAACTTCCAGATATTCATTCTCCCTCATACGAACTCTGAATCTATTGATTCTTTCTCTTAAATTCATCTAATATCATAATCTATCCAACAATATATATTTTATAATTTTTGGTTTTATTTGGATTTATTCGCTTTGGTTCTGCACGTGTAGACTGTGCCGATTCGGAAGAATTCGATGACGATTCACACTAGACTACAGAGCAAGGTAAGCCACACACCTTGTTCATGTTGATCCTAGTTTGTAAAATAAAATTATGTTATTTTAAATTAATCTGCATGCATATTTTTATACACTGTATTTCAATTCAGTTTTAAATTTAGTTAATACCAATTTATTATTACCTCCTTTGACATTGCAAACCCTTATACCTTGTCACCCGAGAATCAAACTCTACTTAGTGCACTAGTATTGGCTAGAGTGCTTTATATCAAATGCTTAGACCTGTTTAGAAATAATCTTTGTTTTGGGATAACCTTTTCACATAAAATGGTAAGCTTTTCAAATGTATTCTTGACTTCGATGAGTCAAGAAGGTTAATGAAATATTTTGAAATAAAATATAAAATCTGATTTAGGCATAGGCTAATGGTTAGGTGGTGGGTGCAGGCATGCACTATTGTTTGGAGACACAGTGTTGATTGTCGGGCACAGGAGGTATGTCTAGAGACCCGAATATGCAAATCCGGACTCTCTTGTGTAATCTGCACCAGTCCAGAATCACGCTAGTACACACAGTATAAACAAAGATGAAATATCGACCATATCACGATTTACTAGAAAAAGACTCAAATATTATTAATAATTATCAGAGTACGACCTTATAGCCAAGCTTACAATTAATAGCCTAAAGGCTTAAGAAACTTGCAACGGAAAAATAGAAATAAACATAGTAGCCACTCGACATGCCCACAGGCAATCGACTGGGGAGCGAAGTCCTAATCCGCGAAGTTGTCGAAGTCCCCTCCTTCTAGTAGCTCCTGCTGATCTGGTCCTTCTTCCTCAACTGAGCAAATATGAATGAAGCCGTGAGTACATAGTGTACTCAGCAAGTCGTTTGTACAAAGAGTGCATATAGTATGCAAGGCTTACCAATGGATGGCTGAAAGGTTAATTTTGCGGAAAGCAACAATTTAAAGTAAATACAATAAATAGATTGAAAAGCAAACTTTGAAAATGATATTAAATAAGTAACCAAAGGAATTGAGACCAACCACGAGTGAACTGACCATTCACTCCAATGAATCACCCATGAACCAAGATTCATGTAATGAATCACCAGTGAACTAACCATTCACTTTCCAACTAAACCCAACTAGATTTTTATGAAAACTCTACCCGTCGTGTGAAATCAAAAATTCAACAAGCAAAACTGAAAAGAAAAATTGCAATGGCTCAAAAGGGTACTGATAAGTCGATTGTGGAGAACTCGACGTTGATGATCCAAAGGCTCCGACCAAAACAGATCAAACAGCTTGCAATCACTACACCACTGCTCCGTTGGTTATCAACCGTGCCGAACGCAGTTGATCTCACCAATAAGGCTATCTCCTGCAAGCGAATTGAGAACACAAGCAAGAGAGTACAAGATGCAATCTGAAATTGTATTGCGAATAAAGATTAAGTTCACAAGTTGAGGTTCCTCAACCGAACGTTCGGCGAAACTACTAAGCAGAATAATCTCTTAAGAAAAACCCATGAACAACGGTGGCCCAAATAGCCTAAGTGGTGATACAAGGCCCAAGGCTCACTTTGACTCGGACTGGAAAAGTGACGCGACTTGTTTGGTAGTTTCTGATCAAAAGTTATGGCCGTTTGAAGTTGACGCTATTAAAAAGGCCGAATCTGAGTCGAACTAGCGAACAGGACTTGGACTCGCGAATGGTTCCACTTCTACACTTGAGCTCGCATGGTTCTTCCCCATGGTTCCTAAGGACAATTAAATCATCATAAGAATTAAGTAGTATGCCATTCTTTGAAATATTTGTATGCAAACTTAGGAACGCATTCACCTGATGGTTAAGTTGATGTGCTCGTGCTCGAGTCATTGGTCCTTGTATCATAGTTTCAATTTGTTGAGTTTGTTGTGGAGTTGGCACAGTTGTATTTATGGAAAGGATGTCCTCATCATCCTACCCTTCTTGAATTGGAGTCGTCCTCGACTCAAGCTCATCTTCCGCGCCCAAGCAAGGTCTCAAATCTACAATGTTAAAGGTGGGGCTAACCCCAAAATCTGCAGGCAAGTCTAACTTATATGCATTATCATTAATATGTTCAAGCGCTCTAAAAGGACCATCTGCAAGAGGCATGAGTTTGGACTTTCTCAATTCAGGGAATCGTTCTTTACGCAAGTGTAACCACACAAGATCACCATGTTCAAAAGTAACATGCTTGCATCCTTGACTACCAGCAACTTTATATTTAGCATTCATAATCTCAATGTTCTCTTTAGTTGTCTCATGCATCTTACATATCAAATCAGCACGTTGTTGCACATCAAAATTTACCTTCTCAGAAGCTGGAAGAGGCAACAAGTCGATAGGTGCATGAGGTATGAAACCATAAACAATCTCAAAAGGGCATTTCTTTGTGGTAGAATGTAGCGAACGATTATAAGCAAATTCCACATGAGGCAAACATTCCTCCCATATTTTTAAGTTCTTTTTTAGCATAGCCCTAAGCATAGTAGACAATGTTCTATTGACTACCTCAGTTTGTCCATCGGTATAGGGATGACAAGTAGTGAAAAATAACAGCTTGGTTCCCAACGTACCCCACAAGGTTCTCCAAAAATGACTAAAAAATTTAGCATCACGGTCTGAAACTATTGTATTCGGAATACCATGCAAGCGAATAATTTCCTTAAAGAACAAATCAGCAACATTTGTAGCACCATCACTTTTATGACATGGTGTAAAATGAGCCATTTTAGAGAATCTATCCACGACAACAAAAATACTATCCCTCCCCTTCTTTGTTCTAGGAAGCCCTAAAACAAAGTCCATAGAGATATCTTCCCAAGGTATGCTTGGAACAGGAAGAGGCATGTATAAACCATGAGGATTAAGTCGTGACTTAGCTTTTTGGCACGTGGTGCAACGAGCAATGAAGCGTTCGACGTCACGCCTCATCTTTGGCCAATAAAAGTGGTGGGTCAGAATGTCTAACCTAAAGATTTGGAAGTCAAATTGTAACAACAAAAGATGAACGGAGCTAGCTAGAATGCATAGCTTGCTAGCACGGTATATCAACCCATCATGCACTACAAATTTATTCCAACCCTTTCCCTCTTGACAATTAAGCAACACATCTTTAAAATCAGCATCATGCACATATTGCTCCTTTATGGTCTCTAACCTAAAGATTTGGAAGTCCAATTGTGAAAGCATGGTATATCTCCTAGACAATGCATCAGCTATCACATTTTCTTTGCCCTTTTTAAATTTAATGACATAGGGAAAGATTCAATAAACTCAATCCACTTAGCATGACTGCAGTTCAGGTTGGTTTGACTTCGAATATGCTTCAAGGATTCATGATCAGAATGTATTACAAACTCTTTGGGCCATAAATAATGTTGCCATGTTTCCAAAGTTCGAACTAGAGCATATAATTCTTTATCATAGGTAGAATAGTTCAAACTAGGACCACTTAATTTTTCACTAAAGTAACCAACAGGTTTCCTTCTTGAATTAACACACCCCCAAGACCTATGCCACTAGCATCACATTCTAATTCAAAAGTCTTGCTGAAATCAGGAAGTTGAAGCAAAGGGGCGTGTGTTAGCTTATCTTTGAGAGCGTCAAAAGCTTGTTGTTGTTTGGTGTCCCAAGTAAAAGGAACACCCTTCTTTGTAAGCTCATTCAGTGGTGCAGCGAGGGTACTGAAATCCCGAACAAAACACCGATAGAAACCAGCGAGCCTGAGAAAACTCCGCACTTGTGTGACCGTTTTAGAAGGCGGCCAACTCTGGATAGCGATGATCTTGGCTTGATCAACTTCAATGCCCTATGGAGTAACAACATAGCCAAGAAAAGAGACTCGATCCGTGCAAAAGGTGCACTTCTCAAGATTACCAAACAAACGTGCATCTCTCAAAGCATTAAAAATAGCATGTAAATGATCCAGATGTTCTTCATATGACTTACTATAGATTAGAATATCATCAAAATAAACCACCACAAATTTTCCAATGAAAGCACGCAAAACTTCGTTCATCAAACGCATGAAAGTGCTAGGTGCATTAGTTAAACCAAAAGGCATCACTAACCACTCATATAGCCTGAATTTAGTTTTAAATGTCGTTTTCCATTCATCTCCCAATTTCATTCTAATCTGGTGGTACCCACTACGCAAGTCTATCTTTGTGAAAAGAATAGAACCACTCAACTCATCCAGCATGTCATCTAACCTAGGAATAGGATGACGATACCGTATTGTAATATTATTAATGGCTCTACAATCAACACACATACGCCAACTACCATCTTTCTTAGGAACCAAAAGAACAGGAACAACACAAGGACTAAGGCTTTCCCGTACGTACCCCCGATCCAAAAGATCTTGGACTTGTTGCTGAATTTCCTTAGTCTCCTTCGGATTGGTCCTATACGCCGCACGGTTTGGCAAAGTCGCTCTTGGAATTAACTCAATTTGGTGTTCAATCCCCTGATAAGCGGCAGCCTCGGGGGTATCTCAGCTGGAAACACATCCTTATATTCCTGCGAAAGGTTAGTGACAGTAGACGGCAAAGAGCTAGATACATCATCAAGTGAAAATAAAAGCATCTTTGCATATCAAAGCATAGCATGGCATATCATCATGACAAATTTCAGCAAGATCGGATTTGGTTGCATGCATGACACAACCCTTTAATTTAATTCCCTCGGTCCTAGAACTAGGTGCCAACCGCTCTTTGTTAGGTGCGAAAACATTCTTCACTACTTGCTGATTTTCAGATTTATGGTCAAGTTCTTTCTTTTCATTTTCAGCTAGCTCTTTATCACAATTAGCAATTTCAGTAGGTGTCAAAGGTAGCAAAGTCATTTTCTATCCTTTGTGCACAAGAGAGTACTTTTTACTTCTACCATGATGAGTTGCATCGGTATCAAATTCCCATGGACGACCTAATAAATGTGAGCAGGCTTGCATAGGTACTACGTTGAAATCAGCAACATCATGATAGGAACCAATGGAAAAATGCATTCTCGCAGATTGTGTTACCTTCACCTTACCGCTATTGTTGAACCACTAAATGTGGTATGGGTGAGGATGCGCACGTGTGGCCAAGCCAAGCTTCTTGACCAATCTTGAATCCACCAAGTTATTGCAGCTCCCGCCATCAATTATAGCATGAACACGGCAATCCTTGGCGATGAGGAACATCTGAAACAAATTATGATGTTGTAGCTTCTCCTCTTGCTCTCTTTGAGTGCTCAATACTCGCTGCACATTTATGGTTCTATAATTTGCCGTAGCAGCGGCACCTAAAATTTCCTCACCATCGCTATCTGTCTCATGATCATCACCATTGCCTGCAAGGTTAGCTGCAAGAGCATATTCATCATCAACATCACTAGCACTTACATAACTACCGTCTTCTGTCGCAATTTACGCCCGCTGACTTGGGCAATCTCTCATGAAGTGGCCCATTCCTTTACAACGATGGCACACAATGCCCGTCGTACGGCCCGTGGAGGCAACCGATGAAGAGATCTGTGCTGGTGCTTGCACACTAGTAGATTTGCTCATCTCGGGTGCACGTGATGGTGGTGGCAGTGTTGCTGAATGCGCCCTACTCGTAGAGGGGGCAGCAGCTCGAAAAATAAGAGGTGGGGCTGTCTTGGATTGCCCTGGCATCGATCTCAATGTAGACGTACTTCCAAAGTTGCTCCTATTCCTTTGTTGCTTACCCTGCAATTCCTTTTCTGCCAAACAAGCAAGCTGGAACAATATATTGATATCGTTATAATCTTTGTAATCAATTATGTCGTGAATTTCATGCCTTAAGCCCCCATAAAAATGAGCCATCTTATCCTCCTCATCCTCTACAACATTACAACGCAGCATGCCTATTTGTAGCTCTTGATAATATTCCTCGACAGATTTATTACCTTGGTCTAAGCGCTGCACTTTCTTACGCATATCACATTTAAAAGCAGGAGGAATAAATCTAGCACGCATATCTACCTTCAATCTATCCCATGTATCAGGTAAACTAGAATTAACTACTTGAGTCCACCAAATGATAGCAAAATCTTTAAATTCACTAGTAACTTGTCTGACTCTATGCACTTCAGGAACTAGATGGGCATTAAATTTTTGTTCAACTGTCATCTACCAATCTAAATAAGTTTCAGCATCATAAACACCCACAAAAGATGGTATGGTAAATTTGACTTTAGCAAATGGGTCATCATTAGCATGAGTATTGTGGTGCTGAAAATTATTACCTCTTATACCGTGACAGTTTTGATGTGGGAGATGTCGTGGGTGTGCATCTTGGGCAGCAAATGCAACATCGGCGTCACAGTTTTGTCTCTCGTTTTCATCTCCCTCCTCACAATCTTGGCCGGTATCATGATCATACTCGCGTCCATTGATGGAGCACTGCAATGTATCTGTCATAGCATGAAGTTTCCTATCGATGTCCTCATTAATGGTAGCGCGTTGTTCATCCACGAGCGTCATGAGCTCTCCCTTTAGAACACACTCTTGTGCATCAGACGACTCACCTGCCATGGTTAGTAGAAACAAAAGACAGCACAAATGTATTATCCCTATCAACTACTAGGTGGTGGGTGGAAACACACACTCTCAAGCGTCTTACCATACTTTTACAAGTGTTCTTACCAATGCAGTAGGAGGTACAGCCGGTGGCTGGTTCGTGATATTGTGTCGAGCGTGGGTACAATTGCAAGAGGGAACCTGTTCTGATCAAGAGTAGGTGGAGCTTGGAAGGCTTCAATATGGTACCAAGGATCAGCAATAATCAGATCAGTTAAATGCAAGTTGAAAACTTATTCAAAGTATTAGTCAAAGTTGTTGATCCTAGCCTAGTCAAAGCCAGTTAATCAAAGCACGCACACGCAATGATCAATATGACTTGATGTAAGCAATGGAAATCCTCACAACAAGTGCTAGAAGAGACACTAACTGATCTACTCAAACATCTTTGTAGGGCGCAAGATTGTTTGCACAACGTAGAGCACAAAAGACAACAAAATCAGTATCGGTGCAATGCAAACAGCCCACTAAATTGAGCAAAAACAACAATTAGTCTCAAACGATGAAAAAGCAAGGATTTTATATGGCTTATATATACTCGTTTGAAAGGTTTCAATGAGATCTACAACTTTGCAGTTGAGACAAACCACAAATTCCGAAGGGAAGATTGAACGAATCAGCAAAAAACAGAAATTGAAAACTTGTGATGCGATTTCAAGGCCAAAGATGGCCAATTTTGGGGTCCGTGGAGGGCGACTTGAAGAAGAAAGTCATTTTTTTCAATTTGGCTCGTCGTTAGCTTTTCAACGAATACAAGAACGTCGAAAATGGACACCGTATGCAAAAGTTATGCCTGTTTTACTGAAGGTGTTTTACTGAAGATGTATGAAGAACAGCTCCACCAATTTTCACTATTTTTGGCGAAGGTTTGATGCACTTTCCAAATTTCGGCAAAGATGGACTCTTTCCTCTTTTTTTCTCTCTTTTTTTCCTTTTTTCTCTATTTTTTCTAAACAACTGAAACCAATTCTTAGCAGATAGGATGGCAGCGGAGGGTGTGGTTGTGGCAAGTTTGGACATGATGATGAAGCTACGCAAAGGAACATGAAGATCAAACTAGACTCTAACTAAAACTAGAAATCAGCAACTAGACACGACGATGCAATCAAAAATTCAACAAGCAAAACTGAAAAGAAAAATTGCAATGGCTCAAAAGGGTGTTGGGACAGCAGAAGAACACTATGAACAATTTTTTTTGTGGGCTAATTTTCTAGGGTTTTTAGGACGATGAACAAAAATTAATCTAAAAAGGAAATTGTGATTACCTATCGGGCAACCATTGCTCTGACACCAGCTAATGTGACGATGGCCCGATCTTCCGAAAGGTACTGATAAGTCGATTGTGGAAAACTCGACGTTGATAATCCAAAGGCTCCGACCAAAACAGATCAAACCCCTCGTAATCACTACACCACTGCTCCGTCGGTTATTAACCATGCCGAACGCGGTTGACCTCACCAAGAAGGCTATCTCCTGCAAGCGAATCGTGAACACAAGCAAGAGAGTACAAGATGCAATCTGAAATTGTATTGCGAATAAAGATTAAGTTCACAAGTTGGGATTCCTCAACCGAACGTGCAGCGAAACTGCTAAGCAGAATAATCTCTTAAGAAAAACCCACGGAAAACAAAAGGGTTGCGACCTCCTTAAATAGGGGAGGGGAAAGCCACACTTATTTGAGGAAAAGAGTGCGATACTATTCATGGTTACTGTTCATGTGAACAGTACCCATGAAGACGACGGCGGCCCTAATAGCCTAAGTGGTGATACAAGGACCAAGGCTAACTTTGACTTGGACTGAAAAAGTGACGTGACTTATTTGGTAGTTTCTGATCAAAAGTTATGACCGTTTGAAGTTGACACTGTTAAAAAGGCTGAATCTGAGTCGAACTCGCGAACAGGACTTAGATTGCGCTTGATGGTTCCATTTCTACACTTGAGCTCGCGTGGTTCTTCCCCATGGTTCTTAAGGACAATTAAATCATCATAAGAATTAAGTAGTATGCCATTCTAGGAAACATTTGTATGCAAACTTAGGAACGCATTCACCTGATGGTTAAGTTGACATGCTCGCGCTCGAGTCATTGGTCCTTGTATCATAGTTTCGGTTTGTTGAATTTGTTGTGGAGTTGGCATAGTTGTATTTATGGAAAGGATGTCCTCCTTAGTACCAATGACACTACCCATGTCATGGTACTCAAATTTTATAACTGTGGCTGACCACCACATTCCAGTATATCATTAAGTCAAGATTAATTAACACATGTGATGATAGACCCAACGTACTACCAGCATGGCTAAGCAATTCTAAACGCACAACCCATATGACAACTAATATTACATCACTAAATAATTACCCATACTATGGTGACAATGGATTCATGGCTTTCAAGTTACCAAGGAGGGATTAATCAATTTGAACAATAACTACCTATACAAGGGTTTTACAATAATGTAGCAATGCATGATAATTTAAAACAAAGTAATACATAAGAGATTTGAAAACTAGGTTCAACATGATCAAAGGACACGACTTGCCTTGGCCTGATCCTCGAATCCTGCTTCAGCTTCTTCGAAAGCGTGATCTAACGAGAAAGAAAGCGAAATGAAACACAAAAACAAATTCAAATAAAATCCAAACAAACTCCAAAAACTGCAAAAACAGCACCAAAAGGTAGAGCTCAATTTTATATGAATTTAGAAAAAAGAATCAGGTCAGTCAGAGTTCGGACGAAGGAAAACGAACGATCTAATGTTTGCCGGGACGAGAAAATGCTGGAAAATAACAAAAGTTACTGTTCATCCGAGAGCAGCACTTTTGGAGAGAAGGCTAGCGCCAGCAAGAGGAGGCATCGGAGAAGAATCTAACTAGCAAAATGGGTTACTGGGGACCTAAGGCACACGTAGGAAGTTACGACATGCCAAACAGAGAACAGTGACGGCACAGGTGGCTACAACGACATGGGTAGGAGAGAGAAATAAAACCCGGGCATAGAACATGGAGAAGTAGGGTGAGCACGGGCTAGAACGTGGCATGACGAAGCTAGAAAAATTGTCGGATCGGCCAAAAACCCACCGAAGACGACACAAACGACGTTTCAACGACATGGATAGGGAAAAAGGAAAACTTAATATTTTGGTGCTCGGTGAACAAAATCTAAAACCACTTGGAGGGTAGCTACCTAGGATGGTTTGGCACAATATGACATGAATGGATTGGGGAAAACACCACCGGATAAATGTGGACAAGAGATGCCATTGGTGGCCATGGCGAGGTATCGAAGGCGAACATTTGTGGAGGTTTTCGGGGAAAAGGAAGGGAGCACGGCGTAGAACGTGGCGAGGCAAGTATAAGAAAAATTATGGCATGGGCTAAAGCTTACCAGAGATGATGAATCGGCGTCGGGAAGCGATCTTGGCCTAGATTGGGGAAAAGTCGATTCCGGGAGATTGACTACACCAAAACCAAATTAATTTGGCAAGAAGGTAGATGGTACATGAGGGCACAATGTGACATGAAAGGATCACAAAAAATCTCACCGGATAGCTAGAAACACGATGAGCAATTTCGAGACCGGAGGGCCTTGGTGCCGACGCGCCCTGGGCTTTGAGGGGACTTGGCACGACATGGGATGGGTTTAGAGTGGTCAAGGGATCATATTTATAGGCTTGAAAGAGATGGAAACCAACTCCAATTCGCGGATTTTGGTTTAGAGTCCATTTTGAAAAATAAGGGATAAAAGGCAACTGGATGAACGAAACGCACAGAGACCAGTTGGGATAAATTCCTTGCGTGATTTGGTACAACTTTCCTTTTGGGAAGATATTGAGATAAGGTCTGGATTGGAAGTTATCAAGAGGGAGAAAAAGGAAAAAAATGTGCATAGCGGAATCAAGTTCTATACGCGCGCGAGGAAGATGAACAGTGCAGTGGGCACTGTTTATTCTCTCTCCTCTTTTTTTTGGAAATTTTAAAATTGAGCTCAAACAAACTCCGAAAAATCCAAGAAAATATAAAAAAATTCCTTATGACACCAGGAACCCAAATAAAATATTTTTGGCTAATGTTAATGTTTAATTTAATCATATTAAATCCTTTTAATAATAAAAATTCCAATTAAGCTTTAATTAATTCCAGAAAAATTCCAAATGGTGAATTTTATTTTAAAAGCTTTAAAAAGGCTCTTAAAATCAGGATGTTACAAACCTCCCTCCTTAAACGGAATCTCAACCCCGAGATTTACGCTCACTAAAGGAATAGGTTACCAGGTGCGACATCGGAGACGACATTGTTAAAGCTTCCCCTTGCGACGCTCTGAGGTATTTGGCTTCCTTGACCTGATGATGTTCCTCGGCTTGCTCTTGGAGTCTTGGAGGGGTACTTCCAAGGTTGAACGGAATTGGCATGATTGCTTGATGCTTCTGCGGACACTTGCTAGCAAAATGACCTGGCTCTTTGCACCTGAAGCAAGTAATCGAAGCTATAGGGTTAAAACTTCTGTGTGGCCCACTACTAGCATTGATAGGGTGTTGGCCCGAAATATCCGATCAAGGTATTGAAGCTAGAGTCTTGGAATCCCCCTGGTGTGGTACACATTCTGGTTGACACATGTTGATTCTTTCTTTTTTGTGACTAATGCAATTGAGTTCCTTGTTGGACCATCTTCCTCTTCCGAGATTGGGTTCCACCTAGGAGTGTCTTGTCTAATGGGGCCATGCAATTGTCCTAGTTGGATTGTTGTACCTCGTCTTCTGATGGTATCTTGGTAGATGTACCTGTAGTCTTGCCTTCTTTTGTCAATGCACTCATGGTAGTAGCTCGGAGTTTTTCTCGTTGTTGTTGCAATGCTAAGGCCAATATCGAATCTAGGGGCATTGAGCTGGGTTATTGTCCTGGCCTTCACATAGGTAACAAGTAATCTTGCTCATAGGACATTCTCCAAGAAAATGAGTTCCTTCGCAACTGAAGATGTTCACTAGCATAATGTCCTATCTCTCCACAGTGAGTACAGACACAATTCTTAAACTTATTCTCTAGGTAGCATTGTTGGATGCAGTGCACTTCCTTGTCACAATGATTGCAGGCTTCGTGTTGGATTACCTTCCTTTTAGGACATTTGACAAATTTGTGGCCGGTTTTGTCGCAGTTGACATAAAGAAAATCTTGTGTTGGCTTCCCTTTTCGAGGACATTGGAAGGCTAGTTGTCCATCCTCACCACAACGGTAGCAAATAACATCTCTCCCTGGATAATGGTTTTTAGAAGGATGATTTCCCATGCTATCGTCCTGACGAAGTGCTTCTTGTGCCTTAATTCTTAACGACTCATCAAGGGGACACCGCTGACAAGGTATAGATGGAATGACCCAGAAAGCTTTGGCGGTGTTGTCTACCTGTTGCAACACTGTTGTATTAGCTGAGTTTGTGCTGCCAGAAACTGACTTAAGATTGGACCCAAACCCATTGGAGTTGCTTGTAGTTCCTGAGGTGCCTGGTTTGCATTACTGCCCTCTGGGTCTTGGTTCATCTGACTACGTCCTGTGGTGCTCTGAGTATCAACCATTTCTGCTCTGCTCTGAAAGAAAGACCACTTGCTGAGAACTGACTTCTCAAGGCTCAATAGGTAAGAGGGAAAAGAAAAGGTAAGTGGTAAACTCGTCTAAGGGAGATAACTAATGGCAACCCTAAACTAAAACACTCACTTAGCCGGAAAGGCTAACAAAAGAAACAATAAACTCCACAAAAAGATTTTTGACATGACTGCATCATAATGCTAGAAGCAAAACTGTAGCTCGCATCACACACAACGGCAAATAAGAAGCAAGACAATCAACACGATACTAAAAACTATAACAGGGTTCAAATCTAATGGCTCCTAATCTTCATGGAAATCTCCAATCTTGTCTTGACATATTGGGTGCTTCCTTGATCCAAACTTCACAGCACAGCTTGAAGAATTCCCCACTAACTTTCACTTTGATTGAGGGACTCTCGAGACATCTATGGACATTATAGGGATAAGAAGTCAAATTGAGTTTTGAAAACAATATTTCAGAGAAGGCAAAGAGTAAGAATCCTAAGAATGAGGTAAGAATAAAGAATTACTAGACAATCATTTTGTTTATTTGATTTAGAAAATAAATTTTAAAAACTTGGCTAATTCGACCATTCTAACTAGGGCTCCATCCTACAGTCGATATAGCTCTGATACCACCTCTCTCGAGACCCGAATATGCAAATCCGGACTCTCCTGTGTAATTTGCACCAGTCCAGGATCAGTAGTAACCACTCGACATGCCCACAGGCAATCGACTGGAGAGCGAAGTCCTAATCCACGAGTAGTCGAAGTACCCTCCTTCTAGTAGCTCCTGCTGATCTGGTCCTTCTTCCTCAACTGAGCAAATATGGATGAAGCCATGAGTACATAGAGTATTCAGCAAGTCGTTTGTAACAAAGAATGCAATATAGTATGCCAGGCTTACCAATGGATGGCTGAAAGGTTAATTTTACAGAAAGCAATAATTTAAAGTAAATACAATAAATAGATTGAAAAGAAAACTTTGAAAATGATATTAAATAAGTAACCAAAGAAATTGAGACCAACCACGAGTGAACTGACCATTCACCCCAATGAATCACCCATGAACCAAAATTCATATAATGAACCACTAGTGAACTAACCATTCACTCTCCAACTTAACCCAACCAGATTTTTATGAAAACTCTACCCCTCATGTGAAATCACCGAGCATTGTCCATGATAGAGGACACGACTATTCGAATAGTTTTACACTCTGCAGAGGTTGCACAACTTTACCCATAAGAGATAAGTCATCTTAATAGCCAGCATGCTTCCTTAGGCATGAGACCTAGATAAATTATCACAAAGCCTTTACCTCACTCCAATCTAGTTAGACATCACCTGCTAAGGTTTCACTGCTGAAGGGTTAACCACCATAGTCAGAAGTCCCCTCTTGCGTTGTATGAGTATAGTAACCCTGTTCCTCACTATGAGTAACCAGTACCCCTGGTACTCACTTACCATTGGTGATATCTGAACTAAACCTTTGCAAGTTAATCAGCTAGGTCTATCCCATACTAGACATGTGGTTGTGCGGTAATGCTCAGATCAATAGCGCACAAAGTTAAGTCCTTAGAATTACCCAGGTGAAGCATCCACATCCCATGTGCAACCTGCACCCCCTTTACTGCAGATCATTCGCCCGAGTGAAAACCAAATTTGTATAACCAGTACAAATGACACTACCCATGTCATGGTACTCAAATTTTATAACTGTGGCTGACCACCACATTCCAGTATATCATTAAGTCAAGATTAATTAACACATGTGATGATAGACCCAACGTACTACCAGCATGTCTAAGCAATTCTAAACGCATAACCCATGTGACAACTAATATTGCATCACTAAATAATTACCCATCCTATGGTGATAATGGATTCATGGATTTCAAGTTATCAAGGAGAGATTAATCAATTTGGACAATGACTACCAATACAAGGGTTTTATAATAAAGTAGCAATGCATGCTAACTTAAAATAAAGTAATACATAATAGATTTGAAAACTGGGTTCAACATAATCAAAGGACACGACATACCTTGGCCTTGCTCAGTTAGGAATTCTTGATCTTCGAATCCTACTTCAGCTCCTTCAAAAGCATGATCTAACGAGAGAGAAAGCGAAATGAAACACAAAAACAAATTCAAATAAAATCCAAACGAACTCCAAAAACTACAAAAATAGAACTAAAAGGTAGAGCTCTATTTTATATGAATTTAGGAAAAAGAATCGGGTCAATCGGAGTTCAGACGAAGGAGAATGAGCGATCTAATGTTTGTCGGGGCGAGAAAATGCCGGAAAATAACAAAAGTTATGTTCATCTAAGAGCAGCACTTTTGGAGAGAAGGCTAGCGCCAACAAGAGGAGGCATCGGAGAAGAATCTAACTAGCAAAATGGGTTCTAATGTTTGCCGGGGCGAGAAAATGCTGAAAAATAACAAAAGTTATGTTCATCCGAGAGCAGCGGTTTTGGAGAAGAGGCTAGCGCCAGCAAGAGGAGGCATCGGAGGAATAAAACCCAAGCATAGAACATGGAGAAATAGGGTGAGCATGGGCTAGAACGTAGCATGGCGAAGCTAGAAAAATTGTCGGCTCGGCCAAAAACCCACCGGAGACGACGCAAACGATGTTTCAATGACGTCGGTAGGGAAAAAGGAAAGCTTAATATCTTGGTGCTCGGTGAACAAAATCTAAAACCACTTGGAAGGCAGCTACCTGGGATGGTTTCGCACAATATGACACGAACGGATTGGGGAAAACACCACCGGATCGATGGGGACAAGAGATGCCATTGGTGGCCATGGTGAGGTGTCGAAGGCAAAAATTTGTGGAGGCTTTTCGGGAAAAAGGAAGGGAGCATGGCGTAGAACGGTGCGAGACAAGTCTAAGAACAATCATGGCAAGGGCTAAAACTTACCGGAGATGACGAATCAGCGTTGGGAAGCGATCTTGGCCTAGATTGGGGAAAAGTCGATTCCAGGAGATTGGCTACACCAAAACCAAATTAATTTGGCGAGAAGGTAGATGGTACATGAGGGCACAATGTGACGTGAAAGGATCATAAAAAAACTCATCGGATAGCTCAAAACGCGACGAGCAATTTTGAGACCGAAGGGCCTTGGTGCTGACGGCGTCCTGGGCTTTGAGGGGACTTGGCATGACTTGGGATGGATTTAGAGAGGTCAAGGGGTTGTATTTATAAGCTTGGAAGAGATAGAAACCAACTCCAATTCGCGGATTTTGGTTTAGAGTCCATTTCGGAAAATAAGATAAAAGACAACTGGATGAACGAAACGCAAAGAGGCCAATTGGTATGGATTCCTTGCGTGATTTGGCACAACTTTCCTTTTGGGAAGACATCGAGATAAGGTCCAGATTAGATGTTATCAAGAGAGAGAAAAAGGAAGAAAACATGCACAGTGGAATCGAGTTCTCTGCGCAGGCAAGGAAGATGAACAGTGCCGCAGGCACGGTTCATTCTCTCATCTTTTAAAAAAATTAAAATTGAGCTCAAACAAATTCTGAAAAATCCAAGAAAATACAGAATAATTTCTTGTGACACAAGGAACCCAAAAAAAATATTTTTGGCTAATTTTTATTGTTTAATTTTATCATATTAAATCCTTTTCATTAATAAAAATTCTAATTAAACTTTAATTAATTCCAGAAAAATCTAAATGGTGAATTTTATTTTCAAAGTTTTTAAAAGGCTCTGAAAATTAGGATGTTACAGTATGTGGTTGAGGCTAAGTTAATTAAGGACCAGTCTGTGAGCTATTGTTGCAAAGCTCTATCGTACTACCACAAGGCTGGTATGGTATAGTCCTGACATATTAATTTATGGATCCCAACCTGAGTCTTGTCGTATGTTGAAAGTGAGCATCGCGTAGGCCATAAGAAGTCTCACTCGGCTCAAAAGGGGGTCCCGGTCTGATGGATTCCTTACTGGGGTGAAACCTTAGTGTTGGCTTAGCCAGGTTGAAGGTTTTGCATTGTAAAAGCCTTGTCATGATCTCCTCGCCACACACCTAAGGAAGTGTGTTAATCCGGTAGCCATATGGGATGATCATGTCTTGTGGATAAAGATGTACAACCTCTGCAGAGTGTATAATCTATTCTGGATAGCCGTGCCCATAGTCTTGGGCAAGCTGAGTAAAGTTTTTCACAGATTAGACTTTGTTTTTCAAAATAGTTTATGAAAACCTTATGGATGGATGGAATCCATGAGTGATTGGAAGCGTGTGGATAGATGGAATCCATACGAGATCTTTTGGAAAAGATGGTCCGGGTGAGATGTCCATGGTTAGGTTAGTGTTTGGTCGGAGTCTGCACTAACGGTATTAATTTAATTTACAATTACTGTTTTTACTTATTATATTAAATTCAGCAATTTTAATCTATTTACTGTATTTCTTTAAATGCTGCTTTATGCACAAATAACCCTATATGCCTTCCTTTATTGCCTTTATCATTATATTGCATTTCTCCATGTAACTTGTGGAGTACAAGTTTGTACTCACCTTACTATCTCCACACAAAGGAAGACGACTTCGACTATGGTGAAGATCTGGACGGGTAGGCCGCGTCTTACTGTCGTTTGCCTGTGGGCAGGCTCAGTGGGCTTCTTCCGCTTAAGTTTTTCCTTCCGCTGCTTATATTTAATTTTGGCTTATGTGTCTTGGATGTAAACTTTGGCAATCATGCCCATATTTAGTTAATAAATGTCATTGTGGTTGATGTTTATCTTTGTTGTCCACTGTGTGCACTAGCTGATCCTGGACTAGTGTGATTTACACAGAGCATCCAAGAGTTGTTGCTCCGGAATCCGACATCTCTGAACACCACGGTAAAAAGCGATCATGTCATTTGTGGTTTGTTTTCTTGCACTCAAGTTACATTCAAGCAATTTACATTCGTAGAATTAAATTGATTACTTGTCTTTCTAGATTTGCAAACTTTGACATACTCATATCGTTGGTGCTCTTTAGTGAACTAGTTGATTTAGGCTTTATTTGTGCTAAACCAATTTGAGTTGAGCTTCTGCATTATATACTTGTGTTTAGCCAAATAGCTCAAATAGCTTTTAAAAGATAGAATTTTAGAAACGACTATTCACTCCCCTCTAGTCGGCCTTCTCAAACTTACACTCCTATGTGGCTAACGCAAATGGATCGATTTTGAGATCCACCTAGAGGACCAGTGGGCCGTCGACTTAAAGGAGTGGAACGTAACAAGGTCCCCCGAGATTCGGGAGGGGGAGCGCCGCAAGGACGAGCAAACTGAGCATATACAATGGGAAACAAAAGCTTATCTCGAGGCGTGCACATGTAGGGAATATGAGGCTCGCGAGAGGGAGCACGAGACAAAGAGGGAAATGGCGACCGAGGCAAAAGTGGCTGCCGAGGAGTTTAACGCTGAGCTCATAAAGAAGGGAAAATGGCCCCGGTCCATACAGTAGCTCGTACGAGCAGTTGGACTGGTTAGTCACACATGATGCTCTATATTATGCATGTAATCAAACCCTACACAGCATATTGCTCCCAACTGTTTTATGAAGTCTATTTTAATTCAGACAAGCTTATTTCCTCATCTTTCGCATTCAATTATTCCCATAGCAAGTTCTCCAACAATATTAACAGATCAGTTTTCCTCTATGTACGAATTCCCGGTAACATCACAATACCACTTATGTAACATCCCAAATTTGGCTTTCTGGAAAAATTTAAATTCAAATTAAGTATTTTAAAAGTAAGTGGATTTTATTTGGCTTTTAATTGATTTTCTGGAGTTTAAAACCTATTTTTTAAATTTAAAAGGTATTTTAAAATATGAAAACTAAATACCAACATTAGTTGGAAATAATTTTATTAATTCCAAAACATGTCCAGGAGCTTCTGTGAATTTTTCTGGAATTTTTGGAGGTATTTTCATTTTTTCTGAGGCTTAAATAATTTCCTAGCCTTTTCTGAAAATAAAAATCAAATTCCAAAAATATTAATCCAACCGCTCTCCCTCCGGCCGACGCGTGGACAGCCCAGATCCACCCACGTCGCCGCCTGGCCCATCCAGGCCGCACCGCCTCTCCCTCGCCTTCCTCTCCCCTCGGGCCACACCTGGCCGGCCCGATGCGCGCCGCGTCGCCTGTGCGGGCCATCCAGCCGACCGCTTCGCTCTCCTCTCTGACCTACGGGCCCCGCCTGTCAGACGCCCGCGCCCCGCTCCCGCTGCCACCCGGGCCCCGCCTGTCAGGCCGTCGTCTTCCCCGCGGAGCGCTGCCTTCCTTTCTCTCCTCCCCTTTCCTTTCTTGCGTCGGCGACCGTTTCCCCCGCGGATTCCCTCCTTCCTTTCCCGGCTCCCTCCGATTTGGAAGCCCGCGTGACCGAATCCCCCTAACGCCGCCCCCCTTTTCCTTCTCCGCCTCCCCAATTTCCTTTTTCCCCCGCCCCTTCCTTTTTCCGGCCGACACTTCGGCGAGCAATTGCCGCGCCGTGCCTCCCCCTCCGCCCCTATAAATAGCCTCTCCAACTCCGCCTCCCTCCGCACCACTGCCCTTTGCCCTCCACCTCCTTTCCCGAGCCCTGTAGCGCTCTGCCACCGTGCTCCTTTCCTCTCCGAGCTCCGCCACCCTCCGGCGAGCAATCCCCGCCGCCTCGGACCTCCCCAGAGCTCGCCACCGCCACTCCGAGCACCCCCTTGGCCGTGCGAACCTCCCCGACGCCTCGGCCGAGCCTCCCCGCCGCCGGAGCACCGTCGCACCGGAGGACCCATACTGCGCCACCGCCTCTCCTCGTCGCCGACCGTCCTTGCTCGTCGCTGGACCCCGCTGACCCCACCGCCAGGACCGCCTCCGCACCCGGATCTCGTTTTGGACCTCGCCTGACCCTCACCGGCCTTCCTCGCCGCCGGAGCCCGTCGCCACCGTCCATTGCTGCTCGGCCCCGCCAGCAGGTACCCCTCAAAGGGTTTACCTACCCTTAATGGGTAGGCAAAGCCTCCCCGCCCGACTGGTTACCCCCGCTCTCCCTTCTTCCCCTTGGCTCCCTCGGCGCGCGTTCGAGCCCCCGGCTTCGCACGCTGAGGTTGAGCCTTTTCCTCATTTTTCGCGCTGACAGATGGGCCCCACCCGTCAGCGGCCGCCAGTCCGCGCTGGCCACTGCCGTTTGGGCCCTACCCGTCTGCACTGGCCACTGACACCTGGGCCCAGAGCCCAGAGGGGTTCCACATGTCAGTGACCGTCAGTGGGCTTACTGTTCAGTGGGTCCCACCTGTCAGAGACTCAGAATAAAGAAATAAAAATAAAAGATTAAGAATTAAATAATTCCAGTGGGCCCCACCTGTCAGAAATTTGGGAATTTCTGGATTTATTCAATCTGGGATTTTCAAACGAGCATAACTTTCTCATTTTAACTCCAAATTCAGCCATTCAAATTTCTAAATTCTTCTAAAATCATAACCTATCCAAATATGGCCTCTATGTGAATTTTTTATTTTATTTGTATTTATTTGTTTTGTTGCTTTGTCTTTTCTCACGTAGAATCCAACGTTGTTGAAGACCTCTCCACTCCGCAGCAGGAAGACCTCGAGAGCGTGCAAGAAGGCAAGTCTCCTTTGATCATCTTGAACCTATGATTTTGAAATGTTTTAATTATTTTAAATTATGTGCATTGCTATTTACATAAAATATTAGTTCAAATGTTAAGGCATTAGTTATATCCAACCTTGTTATGCCCTCAATTGAATTTGAATGCCATGTACCTCTGTAACCCTAGAATTTCCTTTGTCTCAATAATGAGAGTATCATAATTATTTGTGGATATTAGAATGGTAGTTTAATGCTCAGTCATGCAATGTAATACCCTTGAAATCTTGGAAATGGGAAATTATGAATTGTTGTAATGACTTGTGTTTCTAAGTCTAGTGGTGATTGGAATTGCCACTAATCCTTTAAAATAAAATAAAATGTGGAAATTGGTTTAGATTAGGGTGGATAGTTGGTTTGGGTTGGTGCAGGAAGCACGAGATCTTGTAAAGTGTATGTTCCACCCTAGTCAATTAAGGACCGACGCTTGTGTTTGTCCAGACTGAGCACTACCGTACAACCCTAAGTCTATATGGGTACGACCTAGCTGATCAACTCGTGATAGTCTAGTTTAGGTGCCACCAGTGGAAAGTGGGTGCCAGGGATTTACTGGTTATTCACAGTGAGGGACAGGGATTTACTGTACTCATATGGCGCAAGAGGGGGCTTCAGATTGGGCAGATTTAACCCTTCTACGGTGAAACCTCAGCGGGTGGTATCTAGCTAGTCTAGAGGGAGGTAAAGGCTTTGTGATAATTTATCTGTGTCTCATGCCAAAGGAAGCGTGGTGACTATTAAGATAAGTTGTCTCTTAGGGGTAAAGTTGTACAACCTCTGCAGAGTGTCAAACTATTCGAATAGCCGTGCCCACGATCAAGGGCGGGCAAGGAATGCATTCACATGGTAGATTTTTGGTTTTGGTTTTAAAATCAAAGTTTTTGTATTCCGAGAGTGGGGGGAACTCTCGGAAGGGTATCCTGGCAGTTGGAGCCAGAGAGGGTGGATGGAACCCGAAATGTTAAACTTGATCATCTGTAAGCTAGTGTTGGTAGATGGAACCTTCACTATAAAACTAATGTTAGTTCTGTTAAAACATTAACTTTAGTAACTTGATGCCTTCAAAAATAATCAGTAGTAATTGAAATTAAAATGTTGCTTTGTGCAAAAGAACCATATAGCCTTCCTTTGTCAAGCCTTGCATCTATTGCATTTTTCCCAAGACTTGCGGAGTACTTTATGTACTCACATGCTACACTCAAAAATAATAATCAGAGGAATACGAAGCCCAAGGAGACTACGACTACTTCGCTGGTGGCTTCGATGAAGGATTCCAGGAGTTCTAGGTCGCGCTTCCCCAGTCAACTGCCTGTGGCACATTGATGGGTCTCCATTGAATTTACCTTGCTTCCGCGGTGTTTTGATTGTGTGAGGTCTTGGAACCTCCAATGTAATAATGAGACCTGATGGTCAATACTCTTTACAATTGTAATAATGCGTTGTTGGTTATGAATCATTGCTGTTTAACTGTGTGCACTAGCTTTGATCTGGGACTAGTGCAGTAATACACAGAGGGTCCGGGTTTGGAAATCCGGGGTCCCGACAACTTACCATCGTACTTACCGATCGTTCGGAGTTCAATCATTCTTAAAAAGAGTTTCACAAAATTTTTTACGCTACAACAACATACAACGATCATAAACTTTTATTATGAATCCAATAGATTATCTTCCTATCATAATCTACTTAATTCACAAAATCAACAAAATTCATGAAATGCAATAGCATCTTATTTGCAGTCGCCCAGTGGCTGCGCGACTATAGTTGCTGTCGCCCAGCCACAGGGCGACAAGTTCCATGCGCTAGACGCCGACAAGAGGCCGACGGTGAGGGAGGTGTGACACTACGGCGGCGGTGCTGTGCGGTCGGTGCCAGCGGAGGTGTGCCACTACGGTTGAGACTTGAGGGAAGGCGATGGCCGATGGGAAGGGGGTGGAGGCTGAGCGGAGGAGGAGGGGAGGGGCCGGCGCCGACGATCGGTGACGGCGATTTTCTAGGGTTAAGACGGAGGGGATTTTCTCGATTGAGACGGAGTGTGTCAATGTCGGTGTGATTGTGAAGACCGAGTGTTGGAGGTCGAACCGAGGCGACTACGCGAGAGATGGGCCGAGTGGGCGCGCCGAGAAATGGACGACAGATGGGCCGAGCTCTCGAGTCCCAGCCGTACAATCGAGCGAGTCGAGCCATCTGAGCGACTCGTAAGCCAGCTCAGGCTCGGCTCATTAAGAAACCGAGCTCAACCCCTGGCTTAGCTCGGCTCGTAATTTCCACGAGCCGATCCGAGCCTGTATCGAGCCAAGCCGAGCCGCGAGCCACACGCTTTTTGTCCACCCCTACCTTTGTTGTCGCTTTTTTGTTGGTTGATAGGCTCCAGTAGTCCGACGGTTAGGCGATTGGAGCCTATTTTTGTAAAAAAATATTGGCGCAGGTATATTTCTATTATTTCGAATAAAAAATAGATTATTTTGTTATTTCGGTTAGGGGTGCACATTTGGGCCTATGAACTTAAACTTCTAACTTTTTTTGCTAGTGTAGTAGTTTTTTTTGGACTGTAACTACTAATATCTTTTTCAGCGTTGTTAAATTTTAAAAAAATAGAATTTAGTACATTGTTATAAAAAAAACATCATCAAAAGTCCTAGTTGTTCAACCTTATTAAAACGAAACATGCAGTCAACTTTTGATGAGTAGTGGCAGCTTCGTTGCCATCCTAGGCGGCTTTAATGCAACTGTTTCCCACTCCATTCTCTTATCGAGCAAGAGATTATTTAGGATACAAGGATTTTATAGAAACAACTCGAAAAAAAGGTCGAAATATGTGATTCTACTCATTCTGAGAAGCAACATCAATTTATAAAAAGCATTCGCCTAGGCATCATTTGAAATAGATGAATTTTTCTATATTTCTACATAATTGAAGTATTTCGAGTAAAATTTATTCGACTTTCAAACAAGCTACTTGTGAATTGGAGGAAGAAGGAGAAAGGCAGATTGGGGAAGATGCCTTGCATCGGAGCACAGGCTTCCATTGATAATATAACGATACAATCAGTCATCCATACATGGCAAGGTATAAACTAGGAAGGTCTATACATAGCAAGCTCTATACATGGTAAAGCTATATACGGCAGGGTCTATACGTAGCAATGGCAAAGCTATACACGGCAAGCAATGCCGGAGATAGAGCAGGATTGCTTAACATCCCCTCGCAGTTGAATGGCAGTGCGGACCGACATGAAGACTGGAACGAAAAGCCGTAAAAAGAGGAGTGGGAAGACCCTTAGTCATGATGTCGGCGAACTGATGTGAAGAGGGAACATGGAGCACACGAACATCACCAAGAGATAGTTTCTCCCGAACGAAATGAATATCGATCTCAATGTGCTTGGTCCTCTTGTGTAGAACGGGGTTGGATGACATGTAGACGGCTGAGACGTTGTCACAATATACGACGGTGACCGAAGACAGCGGAGAATGAAGCTCAGAGAGAAGTTGTCGTAACCAGCAGCATTCAGCAACAGCGTGTGCGACAGCCCGATATTCTGCCTCGGCGCTTGAGCGGGAAACGGTGGCCTGACGTTTGGAAGCCCAAGAGATCAGGTTGTCGCCCAAAAAGATGCAGAAACCCGAGGTGGAACGGCGACTATCGGGGCAACCGGCCCAGTCAGCATCAGAGTAAGCGGTTAGCTGAGTGGACGGTGAAGCATATAGAGTGAGGCCGTGATCCTAGGTGCCCTGAATGTACCGGAGTATACGCTTGAGGAACTGAAAATGAGGTTCCCGCGGAGCGTGCATATGTAGGCAGACCTGTTGGACAGCATAAGCAATATCGGGCCTGGTGAGAGTGAGGTACTGTAGAGCCCCGGCGAGACTGCGAAACTCGGAGGGATCTGAAACAGGAGCACCATCAGTAGCAGACAGCTTGGCCCGAGTATCCACTGGAGTTGTGCATGGTTTGCAAGTGATCATCTTAGCGCGAAGAAGAAGCTCACGGGCATACTTCTGTTGGGAGAGGAACATCCCATCTGGAGTGCGGGTGACAGAAACGCCCAAGAAGTAATGGAGATCACCAAGGTCTGTCATAGAAAACTCCCGGCTGAGAGAAGCAATAAGACTGCGAAGAAAGGCATCGGAAGACGCAGTGAGAATGATGTCATCCACATAAAGAAGCAAGTAAGCTGTGTTGGCGCCGCGGCGAAGAACAAACAAAGATGTGTCTGATCGTGATGGGGTGAAACCAATGGAGCGAGCAAACTAAGCAAACCGCTGGTACCAAACACGAGGGGCCTGCTTGAGTCCGTAAAGTGAGCGATGTAAGTGACAGACATGAGAAGGCCGTGACGGATCCACAAAACCAGAGGGCTGCTCACAGAAGACTGTCTCATTGAGGGAGCCGTGGAGAAAAGCATTCTTCACATCCAACTGATGAATAGCCAGGAACGAGATACAGCAAGACTAAGGACTGTCCGAATAGTAGCCGGCTTCACCACAGGACTGAAAGTCTCATCAAAGTCGACGCCAGGTTGTTGTGAGTATCCACGGACCACCCATCTTGCTTTGTAGCGAGCAAGGCGACCGTCGGAGTGAAACTTGTGTTTATATACCCACTTGCCTGTGACAATATTTGCACCAGCCGGGCGAGGGACGAGAGTCCAGGTCTGGTTCTTGACGAGAGCATCAAATTCCTCAGTCATGGCCTGTCGCCAGTTGGGATCTTGAAGAGCAGAACGGTAGTTCTTCGGTACAGGGGAGATATCTGTTGTGACGGCAGATAAACTCAAACGATCAACTGGCTTCACAATTCCTGCCCTGGCCCTGGTGATCATAGGGTGCGGCCCAGTCGCAGGACGTGCAGTCGGCCTGGTAGGTGGCGTAGCAGAGTCCTCAGGGAAGAGAACGCGACCCGGCAAAGCAGTCGATGGGCCGGAGCAAGACGGCCCCGTCTGGTCCGCGGAAGAGCCAGAGGAGGACGGTCCGTGTGGCGAGCTGGACGACCACGCCCGGAGATCGTCATTCTTCTGGGAGGGTCCGGAGCCATCACGAGACTAGGAGTCGGGGAAGGACGGCCCGGTCCGAACGGCTGAGACCGGAGACCACGCGCGGTTGTTGGAGACCGATCCGCCAGCGCGAGGACGTGCGCTGGGAGGCGGCGACTCGCAGGACCGCCTGTCGGTGGTGGGGCAGGCCTCAACAGTGCCATGCAGAGGGGAGTCCGACGTAGAAACCTCCTGTAGAAAATCAAATACAGTGCCTGCCGGTCGTTGTGATAGACGGGCAAAGGGAAAAATATCCTCTCAAAAAGTGACATGTCGGGAAATGAGAATTCGTCGAGTGACTGGATCATAACACCGGAACCCCTTATGGTTGCTAGGATACCCAAGGAAGACACAGGCGACGGAGCGCGGAGCTAACTTATGTGGGGTTGTGGATGAAGTGTTAGGGTAGCAAAGGCAACCAAAAACACGAAGATGGCTATAGGTGGGGGTTTTCTTGTGGAGAAGCTTGAATGGTGTCGAAGACAGAAGTGTGAAGGTTGGACGACGATTGAGAAGGTATGTGGAGGTGGCGAGGGCCTCGGCCCAAAAGGAGGGTGGCATACTAGCTTGAACGAGAAGAGTGCGAATGACATTATTTATGGTGCGGAGAACACGTTCGGCTTTCCCATTTTGTGGAGAGGTATGAGGGCAAGAAAGGCGAAGATGGGTCCCGTGTGTAGCAAAAAACTCCGTCATACGAGAGCTAGTGAATTCACCACCGTTATCGGCTTGAACGGCGAGGATGGTGTGGTTGAATTGTGTGCGAACATTGGGAAAGAAGTGACGAAAGGTGTCAAAAACATCACTTTTACGTCGGAGAGGAAAAGTCCAAATAAAATGAGAGTAGTCATCAAGGATAACAAGATAATATTGAAAACCCGAGCAGCTTAACACAGGAGATGTCCACACATCGCAATGTAACAACTCAAAGGGTTTGGAGGAAGATGAAGTACTACGCTCAAAAGGTAACCTAACATGTTTTCCCAACTGACAAGCATGGCAAGGAAGGCGGGACTTATTACATTTCGAGAGCTGAAAAGGAAACGGAACAGTGGTGCGTCCGGGGTGCCCAAGACAACGATGCCATAGTTCGGTCGATGCAAGTAAGGAAGTTGGTGCGGAAGGTGCGGAAGGCCGTAAAGTGTAGAGATCCCCCTCACTATTGCAGCGAAGAATCTCGATCCTGGTAAGAAGATCCTTTATGGAGAAACCAAAGGGATCAAAATCGACGGAACAGAGATTATCACGAGTAAATTTGCGAACGGATAGAAGGTTTTTAATAATGTTAGGAACAACTAAAACATTATTAAGAGAGAATTTGTGGTTAGGTGTGGAAAGAGTAGTTTGACCAGTATAAGAAATAGGAAGAGATGAACCATTTCCAACGGTGACAGAAAGAGGATGACGAAAGGGTTTTGGGGAGACGAGTATACCGGCATTGGACGACATGTGGGAAGAAGCTCCAGAATCCATTACCCAGTCACTTTCAGAACCTCCCATCGGCTGCACCGACATGGCATTCAAGGCGGCGATGAGGCTGGCTGAGTCCCAAGCTCCTGCTGCTGGAGTGCCGAGCTGTGTCTCGGGAGCAGCTGGCAGAATGGGCGCAAAAGTGGTGTAAGCTTGCTGCGGTGACGTCGTGGGCCGCGGCCCAAGGATACCGGGAGAGCCCCTACGCCAGGGAGCCCCCCAGTTTGGTGCCCACGTCGGAGGCGGTCCGGCCCACGGGGAGAAGCAAAGCCATGGTCCTCCTGGGGCAGGCGCAGGCGCTCGCCAGTTTCCGCCAGAGCCGTCGCAACCGGTGTTGGAGTAGCTGTTCCCGCCGCCGTTTCCGCCGTTGCCGCCGCCGCCTTTCTTGTTGTTGTTCCACTTCTTTTTCCCCCCACCGGAGGAAGATCTGCCGCCTTGAGAGCTACTACTCCCACTACCGGCACTCGCCTGCGACTGAAGATGCCCGGTAGTGGAGGACAGGAGCGCAGTGGCAGCCGTCACAGCCGCCTGGTTGGCAGCCTTCGTTTCCGCCATGGCCAAGATCGACCGTGTGCGCAAGAAGCTGGGAAAGGGATCCAGTAGTGGAATCAGCTGAGCAGTGGATTCAAAGCGCGGGTTCAAACCTCGGAGGGTGTTGAGGATGAGCGCTTTGTCGGAGACCGGTTGACCGACATCTCGCAGGGCGTCGGCTATCTTCTTCAATTTGCGGCAGTAGTCATGCACGGTCATGTCGCCTTGAACGATGGACCAAAACTCCGCCTCGAGGAAGATGGCCCGGCTCTCCTTGTTGTCGCGAAACAAGTCATCAATGGCGATCCAAGCTTTCCGTGCAGTTTGATCCTTGTCGACGATGATCTCGAAGATATCTTCGCAAATGGACCCGTAGATCCACGAGCGGACGGCGTAATCTTGACGACGGTGAAGTTCATCGAGGTTGGGGTCGACGGTGCCATCAATAAAGCCCATCAAGCCGTACTTCCCAATGAAGACAGTGAAGAGGGTGCTCCATTGGGAGAAGTTGGAGCCGTTGACGTCGAGGGTGATCGGCACATGTGTCTTAACGCTTGCCACATTAATGACAGAGGACATAGCATCTGCTGTGATGGTGGTAGATGCCGAGGAAGTGTCAGATGGCGAGGAACCAGACGCAGGGGAAGAAGCAGTGCTCATGGCGATCAGTGGCAAGGAGGAACGAAGGGCTACAGCAGGCGTAGATGGACCTGCTCTGATACCATGTGAATTGGAGGAAGAAGGAGAAAGGCAGATTGGGGAAGATGCCTTGCATCGGAGCACAGGCTTCCATTGATAATATAACGATACAATAATCAGTCATCCATACATGGCAAGGTATAAACTAGGAAGGTCTATACATAGCAAGCTCTATACATGTAAAGCTATATACGGCAGGGTCTATACGTAGCAATGGCAAAGCTATACACGGCAAGCAATGCCGGAGATAGAGCAGGATTGCTTAACACTAATCACGCGAACAGATTCCCTTTACGAGAACCGGGGGCCCAACAACTGACACACCAGCCCTGCTAAGCCTAGCTTCTTCCCATCCCCAACAACTAACATCATCTCATCCCCGACGCAAACCCTAGCTTCTTCCCTGCTAAGCGAAGCATCCACTCGCCGCCGCGGAATCGGAAGCGGAAGATGCCTTCGGACCGCCTCATCCTCGCCCGCTTCTCCTCCCACCTCGAGATCGAAATCGTTTGTTCCCTGAATCCCCTCCCACGCCCTCTCCTTCCTTGTGTTCCGTGATTAAGGCACGGGTCAGTGGATGGATCTTGCGATTTTATCGTCTGTAGGTGCAGCACGGTTACAAATTTCGTCCGAATTTTCGTGTTTCGGACGAAATTTCGCCCCTTTCGTCCCCCAGCGAAACATGCTTCATTCGGCTAAAATTTGACCGTTCAAATTTTATTCAAATTTAGGTAAAATTTCATAAAATTTTGAATTTTTTTCGTCCGAATTTCAAGCGAAATGAACGAAATTTCATTCGTTCGGTCGTTTCGCCTGTGGCCAAAATTTTTTTTGACCAAAAGATTAAACACTAAGGCGTTGTAAGCTGCAGCTGTGGGGAGGTGTTGCCGATGGAGCGGAGCGAACTCGGTTTCGGTGAGGCTACGATGGCAGGGAAAAAATTTTCGGATTGAAAAAGTTTTCGTCATGTAGTGAAATAGATGAAATGAACAAAATTTCAGAATTTCGTTCAAAATTTCGAATGAAATTTTCAAACATCGCTTAAATTTTGACAAAATTTAACCAAATTTAGACAAACCTCAAGAGACCTAGTGAAAATTACCAAAATCTCGCCAGCAAATGCAGAGTTCAAAGTTTTAAAGAACTAATTAGCTTTGTATGCCAAACATTTGTATATAACTAATTAGCTGTGTTCTTCCTTGGGGAGATTGGAGAGGAGGGGGGAGATTGGGGAATTACGGAGTACAGACCGGGAAAGGAGCCACCGGAGTTGTGTGGGTGGCACCACGGTGACATGCACGGCGGCTCACCACTTGTAGCAGCATCCCACAAGCGCCGCAGCCGGGATAGTGGAGTCGGGAGAGGATGAGGAGGAGGATCTCGAGCAGGAGGCCTTCCCACAACGAAGGAGTGATGACTGGTGGCGGTTCAATCGGGGGAGAGCTGGGCGGCGGCGGCAACTAGGTTTAGGCCAATGGGAATTTCAGATCGGGAAACCCCACCTTGGCCACAGCTCGCTGCTCGTCACCTCGTCTCCACCTTGGCCGCCGCTCGTCACCTCGTCCCTGCCTTGGTCACCACCCGAGGATGTGGATTGGGGGCTGGGGAGGAATGGGGGTAAGGGTTAGGGTTGCCTTGCTCTTCATCGCGCGTGGAGCTGGGCCTGGTGGGCTGTGCAAGTTGCCATGTGGGCCGCCGCGCGCTTGGGGATCTCTCCTGGCTTGCAGCCTTGTATACCGCCCGCTCCCAAATTTCAAAAGTACACAAAAATTTTAACTGAAACATATTTTTTTTGTGAGGAAACAATAGCAACGAAAATACTAAAATTTCGCCAAAATTTTGACGAAATTGTTAACCCTAACAGTGGGTTTTGGGCTTATGAGTAGGGGTGCAATCGGAGCGGATACGGATGGATATCGCTTATCCTGTATCCTGTTTCATATTTTTCTCGGAGTCAGAGTTGGACACGGATAATACCAGATATCTATTTCTCTATTCCGTATCCATTCCATAATCTTTCAGACAGTCGGTCGGGCAGAAATTATCCGCTTCTTTACACAGGATATTGGACAGCATGGTACAATCAGAGCGAACATGGAGAGACTAATTACTGAAATATTGAAGGAGGAACACTCAGTACTTCCGCTTGTTTAGATGTGACATTCTGCCTATATGTTATCATGTTCCTAGGTGAAGTCACAACAGACTTCCTCATATCACTTGACATACGGATATATATGGACGGATATCACTTATCCCGTATCCTATTCCATATTTTTCCTCGGAGTCGGAGTTAGACACTGATAGTGCCGGATACTCATCTACCCTTTTCGTATTCGTTCCGCAAACCTTCGGTCGGTCGAACGGACGGAAATTATCCACTCCATTTGCACCCCTACTTATGAGTATGTATAGCGTGCTTGTTGGATGATCTGGTTAGTTGTGCTTTGCAAGGGTTTTGATATTTCATGGCTCTGTTATGTGGTGCGTTGGTGATTTATCAGATCGAGCAGAGCTTGTGTGATGCCGGACGTGGTTAATTTGATAGGGGCCTGTGAGTTTGTTTTGCTCGCCTTCCTGGCCGTACCTCACGGTGGAGAGGAGTGAGGTTGGTGGGGATTTGCTGGTTCGTTCTTGGTTCAGCTTAGTCTTTCGTTGACAGTGGTGGAACCAGAATTTGGTTACGCTTCGGGCAGAACTCTAACAACCTAAAACTAATGCCAATTTGTACCCATATCACGATATAACAAAAGTATATCATAATTGGCTAATTGCATTACTAATATGAAACTTGAGTTTAATACTAAACAAGTAAACATAAAACATAATAAGAAAAACATGGCATGATATCAAAATATAAAAAATGTAACATAATATAGATACAATTTGAGTACCTAAATTATGAAGATTTGCTCTCTATCCTATCCTGCCATTGCTTCATTGATGGTTGGACATGAACCAGAACCTGTAAAGACAACATATGAGAGTAAATCAAACATGTGTATGAATAAATACGAACAACACGAAGTTTACATTTATAAGAAGCTAACTTACCACTAGCACGAGATAGTTATTTCTTACGTGACCTCATCCCTTGAAAACGCTTTAAAACCTTATCATCATTAATGTTTGCAAATATGTCTCATTCAATGTAGCATACCATGGTATGATTCATCCACTCATCATTCATCTTATTCCGTAAATCAGTCTTAATCATCTTCATAGCTAAAAAGGCTCTTTCTACGGTTGTTGTTGCCACCGGCAAAATCAAGGCCAATTCAATGCCATGATATACCAATGGAAAAAACTGTGTGTCTATTGGTCTGAACCATCTTCACAGCAAGATTTCCTAGGTCAGTACAATTTGCAAAATCTAGATTGCCTCTCACATCAATAATAAATGTACCGAGCTGGTCCTTAAGGACTACACAATCATATTCGGAGAAGTCATCACCATACATTCTAGCAAGTTCAATTAATTTGTCTTCATCAAAGTTGGCAAAAGGATTCTTTGGATCAAGACAAACAATGTACATCAATAACTAGGTCGATCTTTCAGTAAAATGATTATTCAGCTCAACAATAATTTGGTCATGCACCACAATAAATATATCGTGATGAAAATGGTCATAGTAAGTTACCATTTGGCCACTACGACCCCTTGAACGACCCCTAACTGGCATTGTATCATTCATATTTGGCACAATGATCTTATGTTGGAGACAAAAGGCATTTGCCTCTGTGAAACACTCATCCCAATCATCATTTCTTATTACGTCAATTGTCTTCAATGTGGTCCTAATCAGCCCTATTGCGTGAACAATGTTTTGATCTTTCTTTTGCGAGCATTGTGATAAATTATTAGTCTTGCCCAAGATTCTGATTATAAGATGCAATATAAGTACAAATTCAAAGCTCTCCATTTTTTCCAACAAACTGGAAGTTGTGCTTTTCTGTGTTGCACTAGTAGCATCATCACTCAAATTCTATAATACCCTAGTTCCGAATCCCACATGAGAAGAAAATAACACAAGGTTTTACGATGTGAGGCCCAACGGGTATCGCCAGGCCTTGCAAGATTAGTTTATTGCTTTTTTTCCTCTTCCTTGAAAAATTTCACCGGACTCTAATTTGTTCACAATTTTATCATGGTGATCTTGGGCCAATTGATCTCTTCTGATGCAAGAAGCATTAACAGTGTTGAAAATCATGGTGGTGTAATTAAAGAAATCTAAGACTGAAGAACAACACTTAGCAACAGAAACAGCCACTAACTGCAACTGGTGAGCAAAGCAATGGACGTAAAACGCATACGGATTTTCATCCAATATGCGTCTTTGCAATCCATGAAATTGTCCTCTCATGTTTGATGCTCCATCATACCTTGCCCTCATAATCTAGAGATTGATAAACCATGAAGATGATGATGTTATGTCAGAAACATGCTCAACCCTGAGAAACCTCTCTATCACCTGGCTTTTGTTATTGACATACCTGCATAGGGTAAGAAAGCATAGTTAATATAGACTAGATTTACTAAGATATAAAAAATACTAATAGACTTCCATTTGCTCTTTGATAGATGCATCGCAGGCCTCGTCAACAAGTATGGCAAACTGTTTATCCCTAATATTATCAATAATGACTTTACTGATCTCCTCTACACAAGCTTTGCACAATTATTTTTGTATTTGTGAAGTCAATAAATGGTTAGCAGGAGCATTGTCAAGTAATTTTGCAACCTTCTAATCCTTCTCTTTATACCATTTCACCATTTCTAGAAAGTTCCCCCTATTGTTTGAGCTAGGGGACTCATCATGTCCACGAAAAGCAAGAGCTTGCAATAAAAGAAATCTTGCAACGCCTAACATAATAGTAAGATGTGATTTATATTCTTTCTCATCCTTCTTGGTGCAATAGTCATCACATAATCCACACCCTATCTTTGATTTTTGAAAGCCTCGCAATGCTTTCTTGATTTGTTGTGATAACTACAGACTTTACCAACATGTTATCAAAACTTTTAATTGCATTCTTCCAATTAGCAAACCCCTACCCTTGTGAATGATTCAATACCACAGTTCTCAGCTCTAGATTGCTTAAAGAGGAAACAATAAAAAATAAAATGCAGCATCTTTAGCAACACTATATTCCAAACAATTTTACCTTTCAAACCATGATTGTTGAAGGCTCCTCCTCTTGTTCCATATTCTTTATGTGGAAATTTATAACCAATTGGTTGGCATGATCCTATTTGCAAATACTCTCTTCCACTAGCATCACTGATATCCACATCCAAATCCTCAATTGGTTTCCGAAGCCCAGGATCATCCGGACTGAGTACAACATGAGGATTATTTTAATGCGTGTTACTAGGTCCTGTTTCTGGTGTTTCATGGGATTGTGCTTGTGTTGAAAAATAAGATGACAATGTCTTCGCCCGCTTCATTTTGTATTGACTAATAACTCCTAGTTTCGTACAGTGAAAATCCAGATGTTTTTTCAAGGCACAAAACACTAATATTTTTTCAAGAGCTAGAATACAAGAACAGACACTTGTTATTTACATATGTCAAAGTGCATAATTTCAAGTAGCTAGGCTAGCTTCTGTTCAACAAACTCCAATATGATTTTGCACTTCTAGCATCTCTCTAGCAATGCACATTTCATTTTTTTATTAAGCCTCTTAAATTAAGATAATCATGCTAGCATATACTAGATTCAATAGGTGTTTTTCAAAATAATTAGTAAATTTGATCCTATTTTCTTCTATATGTACAAATCATATCATATTAAAAAATTTACAAAAAATAACTTTTTCCTACTGAAAGTGAGAATGACATTGCAGTTAATTAATATATAGTAGAATTAAGGAAGAGCAATATGATTAATACTAGCACTAGGATCATGATTACATGGTTAATTTTGTTTTCTTATACTCGGCAACATTAGAGAGTGTTGACAAAGAAGAGGTAAAAGGTGAAACTACTAAAGTTCATCCATATATTGAAGTTTGCTGTAAAACTAGAGATAAATTGCTTTCAAGAAGTTCCAAATTTTGAGGAAAAGGTACATACTGATCCTTAGAAAGTTCTTAATAGTGTTATGCTTCTTGTTCATTGATGTTATATTTATGATAGGAGTATATGAATCAGAACAGCTAGGAATGGATTACAATGTTGATTACATCTGATATGAGCAATTCATATGTTTGGCACCAACAACTAACAAAAGAGAATCAATCAATCATCACATTTCAGTATTTCACATCCTTCACCAATTGCCAGTTTACCTACCAGGCTACCACTAAAGAGTAAAGCCTCAAGCTTGGGACTCTGGCCTCTGGGAGACTGCCAGACTGGGACTGTGAAGCCAGGAGCCAGGCACCGACGCACCGTAGACCACCAGGCAGGAGCGGGAGGGGGACGACACCGGCTCTGGCTCGAAGGTAGGCGGCGCAAGTTAGGAGGAGGATGCCGGCCGCCGAGGTGGCGCTGGCCGGGATGCAGGAGCCGAGCAGCGCTAGCCAGGAGGTGGGGCAGCGTTGGGAGGGGGCTGGCCGGGAACCAAGCGGCGTTGGCTGGGAGGCGCCGAGGTGGGGTGGCGCTGGGAGGGGGTAGGCCAAGAGCCAGGCGGTGCTGGCTGGGAGGCGAGGCGGCACCGGGAGGGGGCGGGCTAGGAGCTGGGCGGCACTGGTCGGAAGGCGGGGTGGCACCGAGAGGGGGTTGGGCTGGGAGGCTAGGCGGTGCTAGGAGGGGGGCGGGTCAAGAGCTAGGCGGCGTTGGCCAGGAGGCGGGGTTGCGCTATGTGGGGGCAGGGTGGGCCGGCAGCATTGGTAGTACCATAGCTACCATGCTAGTAGTACCGATTTTCCTGATTCTGTAGGGATAGATTTTGGGAATTTTGGGAAATATGCAAATGATCCCCAGTTTTTCACTCAAATAAGTATCATTCAGGATCATTATGCGTTAAGCAAGCCAAATAACATCCAAAAACATAGTTTTTATGAACATAGATATTTTTAAGAAAGAATTGAAAATATTTTAAAAATATTTTCTCAAAAGCTCCAATAACACCAAATGAGAGCAAAAGGCATGAGGCATGAGTTCAAGCAATATTTGAATAGTCTATAATATTTAACTCATTACTCAACTTGCAAAAGCGACTTTCATCTAATAGTTTGATGAAAATTTCTGCTAATTAATCTTTGGCTCGAATGTGGCAAATGACTATGTCTTCCTTGCTCACATGATCTCTCAAGAAGTGGTGATAAATATCTATATGCTTGGTTCTTCAGTGTTGGACCGTGTTACTGACTATTTTCACAGCACTATCATTATCACATAAAGAGATATTTTATCAAATTTAATTTCATAATCTCTCAATGTTTGCCTCATCCATAGCAATTGAGCACAACAACTACCCGCGGAAATATATTCGGCTTCAGAAGTGGAAAGGGTTATGGATTTTTTTCCTTAGATGATCATGAAACTAAAGACCTTTCTAATAATTGACAACTTCCCGAAGTGCTTTTTTATCTACTTTGCAACCCACATAATCAGAATTCAAATATCCAATTAAAGCAAATTTAGCACCTTTATAATACCATAAGACAATGCTAGAGGAATGCTTTAAATATTGTAGAATTCTTTTACAGCCATCAAATGGCACTCTTTTGGTGATGCTTGAAAACATGCACACATGTAAACACTAAACATGATATCGGACCTATATGCAGTAAGATAAACTAAACTGCCAATCATGGACCTATAAAACTTTAAATCTACCGGTTTACCTCCCTTATTGAGATCAAGATGTCCATTTGTTGCTATGAGAGTCTTGATGGGCTTTGCATTCTCCATGTCAAACTTCTTGAATATGTCTTTTACATACTTCATTTGGCTTACGAAAGTCCTATCCTTGAGTTGCTTAATTTGGAGTCTAAGGAAATAGCTAAGCTCTTCAATCATGGACATTTCAAATTTTCTAGACATCATATCAGTAAACTCTTTGCAAAAGTCATGGTTAGTAGACCCGAATATGATATCATCAACATAAATTTGGCATGCAAAGAAATCATCATCGATAATTTTGGTAAACAATGTTGTATCAACTTTTTCAATTTTGAATCCTTTATAGTAGAAAATCTCGAAGGTGCTCATACCATACTCTAGGAGCTTGTTTTAAACCATGTAGCGCATTGGAGAGTTTATACACATGATTTGGATTTTTACGATCTTCAAAACTGAGTGGTTGTTCAACATATATAAGTTAAAGAAAGCACTTTTAACATCTATTTGAAATAGTTTAATATTGAAGCATGATGCAAAGGCAAATAATATATGAATGGACTCAAGTCTAGCTACAGGAGCAAATATTTCATCATACTCTATACCTTGAACTTGAGTATAACCTTGAGCGACTAGTCTTGCCTTATTTCTTACCACAACTTTATTTTTATCTTGTTTATTATGAAAGACCCATTTTGTACCAATTACGTTATACTCCTTGGGTCTTTCTACCAATGTCCAAACATCATTTTAGGCGAAGTTGTTTAGCTCTTCATGCATTGCATTCACCCAAGCTGGATCATTTGGAGCATCATCTACATGCTTTGGTTCAAGAGAAGAGATAAACGAGTAATGCTCATAAAAAGAAGTTACACGAGATCAAGTTTGAATATCCTTAATCACGTCACCCAATATTTGATCTATTGGATGATTCTTTGCAATTGCATTGTGAACCTTGGGAGGTAGAGTTGATGGTTGTTGTTGTTGTTGTTCCATTTCTTATACATGTAATACTTGAACTTTGCTTGTTGTAGAAGAGATAGGAGATTCAACTTCTTTTGATGAAGGTGATTCACTTGTGTCTTCTTTTGGCTTGATACCGCCAGTTTGCATATTTTTCATTGCTTGCCTTAATCCTTCATCACCTATATCTTAATCCTTCATTGCTTGTCTTGAGAGCTATTAGTCTCATCAAATTGAACATCACAAGTCTCCTCAACTAAACCGGAGTTTTTGTTGAAAACACGATAAGCTTTACTATTTGAAAAATAACCAAGCAAGAAACCTTCATCACATCGACTTTGAAATTTAAAGAGCTGAACCCCTTTTTTAAGATATAGCATTTGCAACCAATTACTCAAAAATGGAAGATGCTTAGTTTTCTTCTAATGAGAAGCTCATAGGAAGTCTTTTCAAAAGACGATGTAAGTAAAGGTGATTTATGGCATGACAAGCGATGTTAGTTGCTTCCATCCAAAAGTGATCGAAAGTGTTATATATATTCATCAAGCATTGTCCGAGCCATATCAATTAATGTTTGATTTTTCTTTCTACAACTCTATTTTGTTCGAGAGTCTAAATAGTGGAAAGCTCATGCTTTATTCCAAATTCATCACAAAAATCATCAATTTTACTATTTTTGAACTCGAAACTGTTGTCACTATGGATTTTCCTTATTTTGAAATCAAATTCATTTTGGGCCCTTCTTGCAAAAATTTTGAAAATGCCGGAGGTTTCGACCTTGTCATGTAAGAAGAATACTCATGTATATCTAGAGTAATCATCTACAATGACCAAACAATAGCTATTGCCCCTGATGCTCTTATAGGTTGTTGGCCCAAATAAATCTATATGTAAGAGCTCAATGGCCTAGAGGATGACATGATATTTTTGGAAGGATGAAAATTTGTAACTTGTTTCCCAGCTTAACAAGCACTACATATTCTATTTTTCTCAAACTTCACGTCCTTCAAGCCAACCACTAGGTCTTGTTTGAATTGAGTTGAATCATACTTACATGACCTAGCCTTCTATGCCATATCCAACCTAAAGAGATTTTTGCCATTAAACAAGTTTTTAAACATGAATCACTAGAGAAAAAATCAACCAAATAAAGATTTCCCAATCTAAAGCCTTTGAAAACCAATTCATTTTTTATCTTTAAAATAGTAACTCCTTCACTAGAGAGTGAGTAAATTAATCCTAGATCGCATAATTGAGCAACAGATAGCAAATTAAAATTAAATGTTTCTATAAGAGATACATTTGAAATTGAAAGGTCATTTGAGATAGCGATTTTACCCAAACCAAGAACACTTCCTTTGCTATTGTTTCCAAATGTGATCTTCTCATTGCTTCCATTTTCAAAGGTGGTGAACATCTTCCGTTCTTCGGTAATGTGTTAAGTGTAACCACTATCAAGCACCCAATGTCTTCCACCGGTCTTGTAATTCACCTATAAAAGAAATTCAAGTTCTTTTAGTACCCAAATTTGTTTGGGTTCTTAGAGGTTAGTGAGTAAGACTTTAGGCACCCAAATAGCATTCTTTTTAGCACCTAAAATTGAAGTGCCAATAAATCTAGCAATAATCTTTCCATCCTTATTTTTCTTAAGCATATAGCAGGAATCATACAATCTTATGGATGGAATCTTTCCAATAGAACAAGTTTGTTGCAAATGTCCTATTTTTCGGTGCTTATGGCGATATTTGCCATTTTGTTTGGGTACATACCCAAGTCCTTCTTTGTTGAATGAGCACCTTTGCTCACTCAAAAGCTTATAAAGGGTGGCTTTACCCTTGAAGCACCTTTCCAAGCTTTTACCTAGCTTGGTTACTTGCTCCTTTAGCTCATTGTTTTCAACACAAGCTTTGCATCATAAGACTTAGCATTAACACTATCAGAATCTATTTTAGAGCAAAATGGCATAGCAATTAAATCATCACATGAAGTAGATGAGCTAATTTTTACAATAGGCATTTCATCAATAATATCACAAGTAATACCAATGCTAATGTGAGACTTGCTTGAATTTTCTTGGGTAAGTAAGTCATGAGCTTCCTTTAGCTTCTCATAAGAATCTTTAAGAGAGATATTCTCTCTTCAATACCTTTAATTTTGACTTTTCTTTTCTAAGATATTCATTCAAGTCTTCCAACATATCTATAAACTCATCATATGAAGGTTTATTGTCATCAAGAGATTTTACGTTATCTCCTTTTGCCATGAGGTATGTAGGCGATGAGAAGAGCGATAAAGCCTCCTTGATGGCGATGCCGATAAGTCCCTTCTTTTTGGGGGACTCATCCTCATCGGAGTCAGAGTTGGTGTACTACTCATCAGAGTTCTACTCTCCAATGTGAACCTCATTCTTGCTATCCTTTTGAAACTTCTTCTTACCATTGAAGTCCTTCTTCTTGGATGACTTGCCCTTGTCATATTTCTTTGTGAGGCAATAAGAGGCAATGTGCTCATTCTCATCACACTCATAGCAACGGTTGTTACTATAGCACTTTTTGTCATTGTAGGAGCACCCCTTGTTCTTTTCATGACTGGCACTTCGGTTTGAGCGCCTCCTCATGAACTTCTTCATTCTTCTCATGAGTATGGCCATTTCCTCCTTGAAGTCATCCTTATCATCTTTAGACTAATTGCTAGACACTCTTTGGCTTTGAAAGCAGTGACCTTCTTGCTCTTGGAGGAGAATTGCTCCAAAAACTCCTCTTTATCCTTCTTGTACAACTCATTAGTTGGCATTATCGGTGTCAAATCGGGAGAGTTGATAAAGAGAGTCACCAAGGTCTCGTACTTCTCTGGCAAGGCCCTAATTATTTTTTGCATAATATCAACATCGGTTAGTGATGTGCCTAGGCCTTTGAGCTTATTTATAATATTGTTGAAGCAAGAATACATTTCGTTAATGTCCTCATGAGGAAGCATTGTAAATATTTCATATTTGATTCAGAGTCTATGCAATTTGGCTACTTGGACCGTGGATGTTCTCTCACAGATTCCCAGAGGGTGGTCCATATCTCGTGAGTAGTTTCTATATTTCTATATTGCTCATCCACGTTCAAAGCTCCAAAAAGAGTGTTCATCACTTGAGCATCTAAATGAGCATTGCGCTCCTCAAGTTCCGTGGGTATAACGCAACCCTCATTTACAATTTTTCATATACTCAGACTCATGACCTTTAAATAAATAGACATTCTAATTTTTCAATATGCATAATTAGAGCCATCAAATAGAGATGTCTTTCCTATAGCAATTCTCTCACTAGCCATCCTTTTCTCTCTAAAATGGTTAAGTCTAACTTAATGACAGACCAAGCTCTGATACCACTTGTAGAATCAAGAATAACCGACTAGAGGGGGGTGAATAGGAGGTTCTAAGATTTCTCACTTTCTAAAACCAATTTCTACAAATTAAGAGCTAGGCAAGATTTCAATTGCAATTCAAGACCTACACAATTCTAGTAATGCTAAGGCACCACAAGCTAAGTCTCTACAAATATGTTTCTAGCTCAATAAGGTAAGACAATTTCAATTGCTAGAGATATAAATGTGGAATAGTGTAGACAAAGAAATAACCAAATGGACACTCTCAATGTTTTTTATGCGGTATCGAAGACTTGCCAGTCTTCACCAGTCCATGTTGAGAAAAGCCCAAACTAATTGGACCAGCTTCATGAATTAACTTTGCTTCTTAATTCCACTAGCGATTGGTTTTCCTCTACTCCGAAGATGGTGAACACCAAGCCACTCACAATTGGCATCGGGCCTCTTCACAACCTTCTTAAAGAGATTACCACGTGAACCACTTGCAAGCCATCTAGGCGCTGGCAAGCACCAAGAGTAATAACCATAGGCTTCACTTGAAGGCAATCAAGTGCCAAGGATCAATCTAGGAATGAATGCGCTTGAATTTGGGCTCAACTACCTCAAATGAATGCAAATGGAGTAAATGAGGTGTTGAAAGTATACTGCAAGCTCAAGATGTTCAATGAAGTGTTCTTTACCGATCCTTAGGCTGGTGGAGGGGTATTTATACCCCTTACCAACAAATTCAATTGTTTGTGGTCGATTCCAAAAAAATTAGTAAATGAGGTAGTATCACCATTCATCGATCGGTACTACGACACATACACAGTAACGGCTATAACAAACATATTTAATGCTTCTAAACTAGCCATTATGGTGCGACACGATACTACCACACCTACCGAAGCCACCATGGGAGTAGCAAACGACGTGCCAGATGTCGAGGTCACTACTGTAGGAGCTGATAGTGCCGGTGTAGCTGCCCCTGCATCGTCTTCTACTCCCGATACAATCCCGTGTACCTGAGTAGATGGTTCTTGTTGTCCTCCTGGTGCGTCAGTACTCTCATTGAAACCACCGGGATCAATGCATTCATAAAACACCTCACCAAATGGGAGCTATTCTACCTGTGGTGTGGTACTCTAGTCCTACTTCTTCCCTTCCTCAAAGATGATGTTGTGCGTTATGCATACCCTCATGGTAGAAGGATCAAACACACAATATGCCTTTGACCCGTTCTCAAACCTAATGAACACCATCGAGAAGCTGCAGTCCTCAATCTTGCCAACGTGGCTGCCCACTTTCTTTACGTGTGCAATGCACCCAAAGGTGCGAAGATGGTGTACCACTGACTTCCTCTTGCACCAGGCTTCATACGGCATCATGCCAACCATGCTCTTAGTTGGTGCACAGTTTAGAATATAAGTCACAGTCATCATGGCCTCACCCTAGAACATGCTAGGCATGTTCATGCTTACATGGAAACAACCATTTGGTTTCTTCACTCGACCACCCCGTTTTGCTGAGGAGAGTACGGGAATTCAAGTATTTTCTTATGCCCATCTCCTCACAATAGGCAATGAATTCTTTTGACTTGAATCACCTCCCCGATCCATGCGAAGCACTTTCAATTTTACCTCTACTTCAACGTCGGTTGCTACCTTGATCTTTTTGAAGGCTTGGAAGGCTTCATCCTTGGATTTGAACACCATAATCCACATATATCTACTGTAATAATCAACTATCATTAGAAAATACTTGTTACCGACTGGGGTTGGGGGTGAGATAGGCCCACACAAATCACCATGCACGAGCTCCAGTACCTTGCTTACCTTGAACTTTGCGTCCTACAAGAACGTTCCATGGCGTTGCTTTTTGATGAGACAGTCATCGCAGAATTGCTCCATATGGCTCACCAACGCGAGTCCGTCAACTAGGCCTTCCTAGCCCAGTTCGCACAGTGCCTAGAATTTCTAGTGTCCATAGCGCATGTGCCATCTCCATACATCGTCATCGAGACGTGCCATCAAACACACCAGCTGCATGAGGTCAAGATTGAAGATGTACAACATGTTTCTCGCTCTCTTGACCCAAACCAATAGCTGTCCCTGACTATCAAACACACACAGGCGACCATCTTCTAACACGACCTTGCAGCCACACTCCTCGATCTAAACCAAGCTAATTATGTTGCTAGTCAGATTCAGGATGTAGTACACATTCGTCAATGCCTTGTGCTTACATATGCGTTCTTCGATCAGCACCATGCCGGCAACTCACTGAACTGCTTCCTCCAACCAGCCATATGGTTTCTAGCTCCCGTGTCGAGGTACTAGACATTGCCATCGTTCTTCTTATTCACTCCGAGATGGAGTTGAACATTCTCCTCCACGAGTGTGACCACATCGGTGGTCTATTCCTTGGTCTGCATCAATTTGCATGCCTTGAGCATCAGCAGAGCAGGCCCATCATCATCCTTCTCTACCACATATGCCTTCTCTTTCTTAGTCTTGTGGCACTCGGACGCAAAGTGCGTGTGAATCCGACAATTGAAGCACTTGATCTTCTTTTTGTCAAATTTGGGCTTGTGATCATTGCCATATTTTTCTTCTCCTTGGCCAGCTCCTTGCCAACTCTTCATGAAGTGGCCATAGCCATTACCATGCCCAAGCTCTTTTTCACAATGCTGCCAGAGCTCACATCCCCCTTTCTGCCTTGAGTCGATAGCATCTCCTATTGCACATGTGTGAGCATCAATTGTTCGCCCTCCTTTGAATCACCAAATCTACTTCGTACCCTTTCATCATAGGCTTTGTATTGGCCTACGAGGTCTTCAATTGTGAGCATTTTGAGATACACACACTGCTCGATCGACATGATGAGCTGCATGTAGCGTGGCAGGGCTACACGAAGAAACCATCGGATGATGTCGATCTCTTCCAGTTTCTTCTCATTGAGACTATGAATGGCACTCACTAGGGATGACATCCCGGTGGCAAACATTTGTACCGTCTCGTCATCTTGCATCTTCAGCCTATAGTCCCTTTTGAGGGTTTGCAGTTTCACCTCCCGGACACACTCGTGCCCCATATGCGTCATCTTGATCGCATCCCATGCCGCCTTTGCCGAGGCCTTCAGGCAAGGGATGGCATGAGACGCTCCGAGATTGCTTGATAGATCGCAGACAATGCCAGGCGATCCTTGCGGAATTCCACGCCGCCCTTCTTGTATGCATCGCCGGCCAGTTCTACCACCTCCCACACCTCCTGGGCTAGTAACATGATGCGCATCTTCATAGCTCAGATGGTGTATTTGTTGCGCATGAGCTATGGATAGGCCATCAGTACTAGGCTCTTTCTTCACCTCCAAAGCCTCTTCATGCTCAGTCACAAGTCTTCCTCCCGCCATGATCTTCAACCGTGAAGAACACCCATGCTCTATACCAAGTGTTGGCAATCAGGCCAGATTACACACACACCTTCTTGTTGAACGCGCGCACACACAAGGTTTGTGTCAGGTCTGGAACACAGAGAACATGCGAGAAAGATTAGCAACCAGGGAAATGTTTTGCGCTGCAACAGTTCACTAGCTTTTCTGGTTTTCTCTTCCTTTTATTGGCATCAAAAGGTTATGTTTTTGACAACTAGATTACATCTTTGGCAACCCAAGATTACATCTTAATTAGCCTACAAATATACCACGGTTATCTTTCATATCAGATCGCCATGGTTGCCAATACGGCTCTACCAAATCCGTACAAGTACGCATGCAATGAACACGCACATTGCCATGCAAGTCAAAACAAAAAATCGTGACATGACAATTGACACGACTATCTTGATACAGGAAGCAGTGGTGGTGGAGCGGGTAGAACATGGCGTTACTGAAGACGACGACGTTGCGCCCGAGGACCCGCAAGCGGAACAAGTTGCCGGTGACGCAAACGCGTTGCCCACCCCAACGGTCGGTGCTTTATTTCCTTGCTTGATTTTATCGTCTTCTCTTCAATTGCCTATATATCGTATTTGTTCTCTTAAACTATAGCTTATAATTTATGTCTGTACCTTATAGCTTTTAGTTCTAATATAAGCGCTCGTACGAACAAACCGAAAGCCGATAAGCCGCTTCTAAAAAGCTATCTCGATAAACTATTTTGAAACGGCGGCAAAGAACCCGTTCTATTTGTTTGTTCCGGGGAAATAAGATGAAAAACCTGCTTCTTTCTAATAATGCTTCTCTTGCTTGTGGCGTACATTGTTTTCCTAATTAATTATCTCATATTTCTCATTTCTTAAATACAAATTAGCTGGGTAGACGTTACTTCTATTGACTCTTTTGCTGTTGTACGTACGCCCAATTTAATTGTTTCTTCCTATTGTGTTGGTGTTGTGTTGGTGTGTACTTGCTTTGGAAGCATATCCAGGGTCTTAATTAGAACATGCGAAACGCAATAACAAAATATTGGTGCCATGCCGATTGCAAATATAATCATGAAGTTTAACAACACAATATCATAAAAATTATTGGATATAAAAGTAGTACCTTGGAGACTTTGCAAATGTCAAAAAACCCATTATATTTGCAATCTGAGACTGAGATATTATTAATTCAATTATAGATGTCGCGACTTTTACTTTTGCTGTGCTATTAAAAATATTTGATACTCATTAAAGCATTTGAAAGGCAATATTAGATAATTGTAGTTTGAATAACTTAAAATATTTTTAACAAAAACGATGGCTGTGGCACAAACAACTATCTTCTCATGCATCAACGCTCAGGCCTTGTCGAGCCTATCAAGCGTATTGCCCGGCTAGGTCGTGACAGGTTGACCGTTCTTACGGTAAGAACACGTACGTACAGTAGTTTGGTCGATCGGACATTGTTCTCCTGCTGCCTGGTTACTTGCATGACGCCCGGTTACGTGCAACTTTCCAGTGGCGCGTACCTAATTTTTATTCGGACATATATGTGCAGGCCGTTGATGAGGACACCCCGGCCGATCAGCTCGAGCAGCAGCGGAAACGTTGCTCCAAATACTCGGAGAAGACCCTCCTGTTCGCCATCACCATGGTCGCCACGTGCTTTGCTTACTCATCCTTCGTAAACGCGGTCTTCAAGGTCTCAATGGCATTTTTCTGCATGGCCTTCGTCGCTGAGCTCTTCTCCCCGACGACGAAGCTAAAGTGGCGCATTGCCTTGATCTACCTCTCATGGTTCCTCCTGGTGCTTATGTCATACCTGCTACTTATCTCGTTCAACAAGTACTATGGCTACGCCATCTTTGCCGTGCCGCTCCCGATTGTGGCCGCCTTCCTTCACCACAAGCTACGCCCTGGAGTGCAAGGAAGCACCGATCACAACGAAGCTGATCTTGACGGCATCTTTGACTTGTCGGCTGGCATCGTCAACTGTGGTGGTCTCATCAGCATGATCGTCAGCCACTATATGGTAGGGCCAAACCAGTCCATAGCAGTCAGCGCTGTCGGGTGCTTGTTCTTCTTCACCATCGTCCTCGGGCTTTATCTGATGATGATCGCAACGGTGAGGAATGTGGTGCTCACTTCCCATGCGATTTACCTTGCCATGCTGCTGAAGGTCCTGGTCGTGATGAGCACGCTTATCGCCACCTTGATCCGTTAAGTTCCCCGTACATGTGATTATTCACGTTTGTAATCGTGTGGTTTCTCTAGTTTAGGTCATAGATATACTGAATATGCTAACTGGATCAAGTGTTGATTCACTAATAGGTGATGGGTGTGTGCGCTTTGAGCATTGTGGTCACGGGTAAGCAGGTGCAATAGTGGCAAACATTGATGTGGCGAGCAAGCGCGGTTGCCGTGGGTGAGCAGGCGCAGTCACAGTGGACAAGCATGGTGTTATGACGGCCAGCTCAGCATCGGCTGAGCACCTCGACCAAGGTGGTCGCCAGCGAGCACGATTTATTTGATAGAATAGGTTTGAAATTTGCTAAGATTTTTCTGAAACTTGTTGATTGAATTTGCATGTTTTTTTGTGAAACTTGTGCAGAAACCTGTTGAGATACTCACAAAATTTTGAAACTTTTGTAAAACTTACATGAAACTTATTTTTCAATCTTGAAACTCTGGTGAAACTTGTCTAAAACTTGCATGAAATTTGTTTTCTAATCTTGAATCTTGCTTCAAACTCGAAGTATCAGTTTTGAAACTCACTGGAACTTGAAGTTTCAGAATTTAGAAATTTAAAATTTCAGTTTTAAAATTTGAAACTAACCTTCGAAAATTGCAGTTTCACTTTTGAAACTTGCATTGAAATCCCACTGAAACTTAGCTTTGGTTTTGAAATCAGCTATACCTTTGGGAGAGCTTTCGAACAGTATGGCGTGCACTAGTAGCCCTTGAAAACGAATCTTGTGGATTTTTTTCTTTATTTCCAATGATATAATAGATGCATTGAATATATACAGTAATAAACTTAATTTCTTCATAATTGTTTATTTAACTTGGTCAAAGTCTTTTCGTGTAAATCTGATCATGGTTGCGCCTATACATACTGTGAATCCTACTTTTAATTCATTTTTCGTAGCTCCCTGAAGTGCGTACGTGGAAGGATGATCCTATAATTAAAAGGCACTACGACTACATCAGGAAGGTCATCCCGGTGGAACTGGCTATGTTGGTCTTCGCAGCAAACCACGCTCTTCTGTACAAGATCTCCATGTTATTGCTCGGCCTCGCCTTCCTCATTGACGGCCTCTCCATGGTAGGACTCATGAGCTGGTCCAATTTCTCGGGCAAGTGGAGCCGCGCCTCTATCTACATCTCCAACTACTGCCAAATCCTAATGCCGTACTTCCTCCTCATCTCTTCCAACAAGCTCAACGCCTCCGCCATCCTCGCCGTCTTGCTTCCACCGGCAGTAGCGTGCTTTCAACATTGGGCATGCAATTCCGGACGGCGAGGCGCACCACCAGGTAACGACGCAGAAGGTAACCTCGAGCATATCTTCGACCTGGCATCTGTGGTGTACAGTATCGCCGCTGCCGGCGGTCTCATCGGCGTGATCTGGGGCGGCGCCATGAGGTCCAAAGAACCGGCAGCCCAAGGTCTCGTCGGGCTCTTCGTCTACTTGCCCATCTTTCTCGCCCTATACCTTATGCTCATCACGACATTGCGACCTCCGGTGCTGACACGCCACGCGGACCTCTTCCACTGCATCATGGGCCCGCTGCTAGTCGCAAGACCGCTCATCGCCACCGCAGAGTTTGTCGGCTGGGGACGTGCCGTGGTAGTCCTCGCCATCGGCGCTGCCGACACAGCATTCACCTACTGGCTTGTGATGATCCGCGGCCCCGTCTCCCCTGAGGAAGACGACGCGAGCCCGACTAGGAGCCATCAGCTGTTGTCCGCTTACTGCAAGGCGATAATGTTCGGGTTGATGATACACCACCACTCGCAGAACGCACCGGCCGCCGGAGAGGTCGGCCACGGCATTGGGCTTCTGGATAAGGCTCGTATGCTGTTCTACTTCCATGCGTTCACGTGGAGCTGCAGCGGGATGCTCGTGCCGCTCGTGGAGGTGGCAGGTGGAGCGGGCATGGTTAGGGTTTGGTCTGCTTTCAAGTTGGTCAGGGCAGCGGCTGTGTGTGCCGTAGTGGTGGAAGTGGTCTACAGAATGGGGATGTATATATAGTCAGGTTTCTTTAAGTTTTCGAGATGATAAATTTGAACTTTTGAGGATCGAAAAGCCAGGAATAATGTTGAACTAGCTTAGTCATCAACCCGTGCATCCGACGGGTTACATATTTCAAATAATGTTTTTATTGTCAACAATTTATAAATCTAATGCTGAATTTATATAATTCAGGATAGTAGAATTTAGTTTCATATTTTGAAAATTTTAATTTATGAAATGACATGTGAACTCTAGAGTCCTATGTACGCATATGCATGCATAGTCAGAGTCCATATCCATGCATACTCCATGCACTAACATAGAAAATCATATATATACGATGATTTCTGTAAGATACATATACGTGAGGGCAAATGGATCATCGTATGACCGTAGTACCAGAAAAGATCGTATGTATAGCAGCGGTCAACTAACATATAGCAGCATTGTTCTCTCCTAGGTAGATACTAAGTTCTGACCCCAAAAAAAGTAAAAAAACATAAACTAGGTTACTATGAGTTCATTACGAAGTAACAACGACCTAGTAATATTAACAAAGACGATGAAGTTGGAGAATATAAATATTGATGCATACCAGATGAACAGAACCGTACACACACTTCGGCATATTTTGTTGCCTTACTTTCTTGCATTTACTTTTTTTTTAGGGAATTCTCGCATTTACTTTGGTTCATTAGGAGTAGTTCTGGTAAATAGATCTAGCCCATATTCCTCTCTAGTTCATCTGAAATCACTAACGTTTCGATTGACTTTTCACAGATATGTCTTTTTTGGTGATTTTCTTGAAAATCGTTTGGCATGTTTTCCTCGCCAAGTGTGCATCCTGACACATAGGTTGGGACTCTGGGCAAAACACAGACCCTGATTAATTTCCTTCCTAAATTACACACCCTCCGGTCGTCCATCTATTATTATATTATTAAATCCAAATTAAAAGCAAACGAAATTACTATATTCGCTCTTAAAATCTTGAATCGGTGGAAAAAGATTCTTATTCATTGGCCGCTTAGAATAAATAAGGCAATAAAGGAGACAAATCTATTTGGGGCATGCTGGTAACCTAGTGCATTTACTAATATTTGTGCAAATTACTGTAATAAAGGCTTTTCTTAATATGCCCTTACTTTTTGTCTCATATGCATCTATGGATCATTACCCACACAAGTATTCCAAGACCACATTTAGCATCACATGCTGCACGTATACAAGCTCGCCTGGTTATATTAAAAACTTACGATTTTTCATCAGAATTCAGAAAGGTACTTGGACCTGACCATTTCGAACGTAACGTTGTAAAACAACCTAGGAATGGTTAAATATTAAATTGTATTGTCTCTTAGGATCGAATACATATTAATTTTGGTTATCCAACCTTTTCGCGAGAGACTACCGGTGAGGTCATCACCTTATTACTCACTCAGTTCTTTTTTACTTATATTTTTTATGATCTTCGAGATACGGTTTTTAACATGTACTTTTTATAACTTTACACTAAGATGTAATAATAAATTTATAATATTATAAAAGAATTTTTAATGATAACTCTGAGAATATAATTTTTATATAGTCAATCTAGATAGTTTTAATTCTATTAGTGGTCAAATTTTAGAAACTTTGATAGCACGGATTATAGGAAGTAAAGTAAAAAACGGAGGGAGCGATAATCATGATGGCATTAATTTTGTTTGAGCTTGATACAGCACTGCCCTCCCTCAATTAATTGATTTTTATAAGACACCCATAGTTAATGCTATTTTCTCTATTTCATCTTATTTATTTCATTAGTTCTAAGCATTTATGCATGACTAACCACGAAAACTATATGGTCAGTCTCTTTGGTAATTTTCTTAATTTTAAAGCTTTCTTAATCTTTGTGCCCGGTCCAAGTGATATGCTCGTATTACTTCTTCATGACCTTTCAACTGTCGTGCTTTTGTGGTCGAAAGTCTAAACACTTGACAAGGATCCATGGGACCGGATCAAATAATTCATCAATCTGGCAAGCAGTGTTTGGTTGGAATGTTTTTCTCCGTATTGTGACTGCATGTAAAAGGGCACATATATGTTACCTATTATAGTAGGATAAATTACTTGATAATCACAACACATGAATTAAATATACACCATAATATCGGAGTAATCTCCAATATATCCAGCCTATGTATTTCGTACCCGTTACTTCGCAATTACAGCCCAAACACTGCTGCTTAGTCTCAGAAAATCCAGTTGCGTGTTCCAGAGGGTACATCCATTCTACGACTCCGCTAAGCCAAAAGTCTCTCTGTCTCTCTCTCTCTCTCTCTCTCTCTCTCTCTCTCTCTCTCTCTCTCTCTCTCTCCTCTACCGTCGCGTGCTCCAGAGGATACGAAAAGCCAAAAGTCTCTACAACCATCAATTTCTACGTTTCTTTCCTTCCTTGTCTTCTTTAACTAGTCACGACTAGCTATCAGTCACGTCTACATCACACCCCCCCCCCCCCCTCCCCTCGAGAGTTTTAGTCATGTCTACATCACCCCCCTTTGTTAGCCAAAACAATTCCCCGAAACTCTCTCTCTCTCTCTGCTTTCGTGCTTGGTGTGCAGGAGGAAAGTGATGCATGTGCGGGTCAGCGAGATGTGTTCTAAGACAGGCATACGAAATTACTTCTTTACCCATTTCGCTAATACCTTTCCTGTACACAAACATCGGAGCTGACAAAGCCATGATAACCATTGGATGAGCTTCATTGAACGGTTGAGAACCAACTAAATGTATCGAACCATTTCTCTGCTAGCTATTAGCCTAGCTAGTATTACTAAACGCAAATGAGTTTGATATTTGAACAAACTAGTTAATAACTAAGAATTACGTTATGAAAAGAAAAATAAGACGTGCATGCAAACAATATCTGCGGCGCTGGAAACAGAAATAAACGGAAATGGAAAATTCAATTACCTGATGGATGAAGAAGGATAGTCTTCAGAAAAAAATCGATGAAGAAGAATGGCAGGCCTATCAGCAGCTGGAGGCGAAGGAATGAAGTATGCAAGGATGCATATTACCTCCACCAACTTGAAAAATGGACTGGCAAGCTTGTAGATCAGAAGCAGGAGAAAGGAACATATATATAGGCGAAGAACACGATAAAATCAAGCAAGGAAATAAAGCACCCACCGTTGGTTTGGGCAACGCATTGCGAACCCTTCCGGCGAGGTCTTTGAAGCTGGAACGCAGTGCGAGGCCAAGCTGTCCGACCGCAACCACAACTTCGTCGTCTTGATCAGTACCGTCTTGTCCTGGCTGTTCGACCACTTCTTCCTGCAATAAGGTACCCTTCAGTTGGACGACATGGGGAAGCCAAGAGATCGATGTAGCATCTAGCTAATCGGTAGTTAAGTAACGAGAAATGGGAGAGAATTAGGTATCAGGCAAGCTCTAGCTGCTTTTCTTGGCCCGCCCCAGAGGACGCTGGGAAGAGAAGAAGATGAATCCACCTACCCTTGGGATGGGCAATGCGTTGCGAACCCTCTCGTCTAGGCCGATAAGGTAGGAACGCGCACGCGAACGCCGTGCTCGTGCGAGGCCGCACTGTCCGAGCACGACAGCGCGATGGTATAGGCGACCGCCTGGAACGGCGGCCGACGGCAGCTGGTTTGCGGCACCCGCAACTTGTTCCGCTCGCGAGTCCTCGGACGCAACGTCGTCGTTACCGCCATGCCCTGCCGTTTCCACCACCACTTCCTGTACCAAGATAATATCTAGGGTTAAAACTCTACTCATCAGCCTAGCAAGTAGCTACACGTACAAAATTTAACCTGTGGCACATAGCCACATACCAAGCATCCCAAAGGATCGTGAGCTGGCAACCAATCCCGATGGCTCCATGGCCGTCGCCGGCGAAGCCATCCGCCCGATCCTGCGTGCGCGCGACAGGCCAGCCGAATTTGACGGTGAGGAGAAAAAGCCAAGCCTAGAAGAGCAACAAAGAAGTATCCCGAGTACGTACCACAGGCTTTGCTTATGCCATCTACAATGTATACGGTGTCGGATTTATCATCTTATTACCATATTATACTGATGTTAGATTTTCTTTTTTTTCACAGTATTTAGGACCTCACCATAAATTGTACGTTTCTTTCCTACCTTGTCTGAGTCACGTTTACATCTCTCACCATCGACTGTACATCTCACAACACTCACATCATCCCGCTCGTCTTCACCGTCTACATCTCACACCATCAATTAGTCTTCTTTAACTAGCCACGTTTACATGTACGTCTTACCATCGACTATGGCCCCGTTTGGCACAGCTCAACTTCACTAGTGAAGCTGTTTTTTTTTGTTTCAGCTTCACGAGCAGCTTCACCGGTGAAGCTAAAGCTGTTTTAGAAAACTATTTGGCAAAACAGCTTCACCAACAGCTTTATGCATGGCTGAGAGAGGGCAATTGTCCAAGATATCTCTGTCTACCTGACTTGTTCTAACATTTGGAGTTGTATGTTTGTATATGGTCATATGAATTAAAAAATAATATATTTGAATGAGTATGAATTAAAAATTAAAATAAAAAAATAAAAAAATTAAAATCAGTGCGAACGGGAGGAGAGGAAACAGGCGTGGGGACCCAGTGGCAAAGTGCTGTAATTTCTGTCAACTACAAGGGCAGTGGGTTTCTAGAACTGCGAGCCTGAGGGAGAGAGCTGTGAAAAGCTACTATTTTCATCTTCACCCCCACCTAATTCCCTTGTGAGAGCATGATTTAAGAAGCTTCATCCATGAAGCTGTTTGCAAAAAGGTGTTTGGCAAAAAACAGCTCACAACAGCTTATGAAACTGTTGGTGAAGCTGTACCAAACAGGGCCTATATATGTTCTACATCTTACATGTTCTTTAACTAGTCATGTCTACATCTCAACCGAAAGAAACGTATCTCACCCCCCTCAAGAGTTTTCTCCGTAGATGAAACCAATTTCTAGCTATCATACAATAAAAGGATGCCCTAAACATTAATAGCTATTAGCCTAGCTAGTATTACTACACGCAGCATGAGTTTGATATTTGAACAAACTAGTTAATAACTAAGAATTACGTTATGAAAAGAAAAATAAGACGTGCATGCAAACAATTAATATCTGCAGCGCTGGAAACAGAAATAAACGGAAATGGAAAATTCAATTACCTGATGGATGAAGAAGGATAGTCTTCAGAAAAAATGGATGAAGAAGAATGGCAGGCCTGTCAGCAACAGTGACTTCGCGAGGCCGACCCGCGTTGCTAATTCAATGTTTTGCAAGTGTCGCTATTTCGCGAGGCCGACCCGCGTTGCTAATTCAATGTTTTGCAAGTCGCTATTTCGCGAGGCCGCTGATGGGACTGGAAGTCGCTGCCGCTAGCCAACCTCCTCCAGCAGTGGGACCAGCTGCCAGCTGGTACCGTTGGGACAGCGCCAAAAGCCAGCAGAACATCTCCGTCCTGCGCCACAAGCAGCACATCTCCGTCCTGTGGTCTTGAGGTCTTCACGTGATGCGAGTGCGAGCCTGATGGCTTGTAATACGCCCTGGTGGAGAATGTAGGATCTAGAATGCCCAATCTGCAAACACATAAATTTTGGATGCACCGCAGAGACAAAACAAAGAGATAAACAAAAACACACTCTGAAGTTTTCAGAACACTGTTCTGTTTTCTGAACTCAAGACGTGCTTTGTGGACACGACGAACACACAAAAGAACTTGGTGACGCTGCGACAGCCTAGCGTCTCAGTTTTTCGCTGCTTCTGTTGTTTGCTATTAACTGAACTGAGTACATGATGGAGATACAAACTCGCACATCGTGCTGCATGCACGATCCACAACTGACGCCACGTTCCCAAAGAATCGGGCAACCCATTTGACAAAGCAAACTCTAATGACATGCTAACAGACTAATACACCTACACTCTGCATGCAAGAAGGAGAAAGAGACTAACAGCTACACAACGCTATGCATTCATGCATTAACTCCATGAGCTATTCTAGTGCTTATACATGCACACGCATAGCACCATGCAGATACACAACTAAACATGTCATGCAAACACAAATAAACGTTTAGACAACAAGATTAAACCCAACAAAAAAACAAGAAAACTCAAAAACGAGTGTTCCTGGGAGCATCAAGTGCTGCCTTTTTTTTCCTTCTTTTTATTGCTTCTCATATATATCAAAATTGATCACACGGGTTCTCTTTTATTAAAAATAAATAACTATTTGTATTTGATAAAGTTTTTACATATCTGTAAGGGATTCCAAACTAATTTTAGTATCCATAACGAATACTTCCTAAATATGAAACACAAACTCTCCCAAAACAAATCTAAATATGCCATATACACAAAGATTATCTCACAAATCACTCTCTAATCTTTGTGCACTTACTCACCTTGATTACGCCAATCTTCTCTCTCATTTCCAAGAACTTGATCCACCCCTGCAGCTTTGTTAAATATCAGCGAGTTGATCTTCTGCTCTGATATGATCAACTATTATCTTTCCTTCTTCGACACACTCCTGAATAAAGTGATAGCGAGTATCTATATGCTTGCTTTTGTCATGGTAGACTAGAATCTTGCTCAATGATATCGCTAACTTTGAGCACAATCCTGCTCACCTCCTTATGTGTGAGATCTCAAAATAGCCGACCCAACCAAATTCCTTGACATCACCAAGTCACCTCTTTACTGGGGTTGCGGTAACTACTCCTAAGACAATCCCGATTGGTGTTGGGACACAACATGCTACTAGCAGCTGGTAAGAATGGGTTGTAGTACATTCCCTTACCAGTTCTCTTGTATGGGACGCACTAACAAATTCTCCACTCTTCCCGTAGTCTCCGGATCCATTGTGCATCTACCACAAATGGATCGACTGGGATATTCACCCGCACGACTAGTGGACTCTGGACTGCGAGGAGTGGGATGCCCAGACGGCACGCCAGAGGATGGTGGAGCGGCGCCGCAGCAAAGATCGAAGCGAGCATATTCGGCGGGAGATGGAAGCTCACCTGGAGATGTGCAGGCAAGGGGGGCTAGAGGCTCGTGAGTAGGAGCGCAAGAGAAAGTGTGAACTGGCAGCCAAGGCCATGGCCGACGGCGAGGACTACAACACCGAGTTGGGCCGCAAGGGCAAATGGCCACATTCCACGCAGTAGTTTAACGCTCTTCGACCATATGTCCAATGTATTTTTAATTTCCTAAAGGCATGTGTGTACCATACTTGGTTCATTAGTCTATGTGTCATGTAACCCCCTTGTACGAATTCTTCTCCGTGTATGAATTCTCTATTGCATCGCAATAACACTTACCTTTCCACTTACGAATTGTTGCTACCTCAATCGTCCTCACAATATTTTTTATAAAATTTATCACACTAGAACAATATACGATGATCGCAAAATGTTATTGTGAGTCTAACAGATTTTGTACCATTCACAATCTATGAAAAGTTGTCAACTATGCTTGAACTGAAGAAATTAAAGGCAAATAACGATTGGTCCGACAAGAGTTTTATGGCACTGTTAGGTCTTTTAACGAACATGCTTCCAGAAGGAAACGAGTTGCCCAAAACCACCTACAAAGCCAAGAACATTCTTTGTTCATTGAAAATGGAAGTAGAAAGAATATATGCATGTCTGAACGACTATATTCTCTACCGTAAAGAGTATGCAAATATGCATGTATGTCTGATGTGCAACACATCCCAATACAAGCGTAAGAATAAATCAAATGACGACGAGGGAATAGAGGTGAAGAAAGGACCTCCTGCTAAGGTGGCATGATATCTTCTTGTAATTCCCCATTTGAAGCGATTTTTTGTGAACCCAAAGGAAGCAAAACTATTGTGTTGACACAGAGGAGCGTAAGAAGGATGGAATGTTAAGACACCTTACTGATTCCACCCAGTGGAGAAACATCGACAGAAGGTTTGCAGACTTTGGTGTAGAATCGATTGATATAAGATTGGATTGAGTACAGATGGAATGAATTCTTTTGGTAATATGAGCAGCCGACATAGCACTTGGCCCGTGACTCTCCATATCTACAACCTTCCTCTTTGGTTGTGTATGAAGCGGAAGTGTATTTTGCTGTCGATACTTGTCCAAGGGTCGAAACAACTTGGCAATGATATTGGTGTGTACCTAGCACTGTTGGTAGAAGATCTAAAAATATTGTGGATCGAAATATTACAGGTATGGGATGCATACAAATGAGATAACTTCACTTTATGCTCCTTGTTGTTCTACTCCATAAATGATTATCCTGCTCTTGCAAATCTGTCAGACCAGAGTACAACAAGGACTAAAGCCTGTAGTTACTGCTTAGATGATGAAGAAACACTCGCGCAAAACCATACACATGCATCACTGTAAGTTCCTTCGAAGGGCTCACCCATATCACAGGATGAAGAAACAATTCAACAGAGAGAAGGAGGACAATTCAACTCTAAGGTATTTAGGTGGAAAAGAGGTATGTGATATAGTTAAGAATTTAGATTTTGTTCTCAGAAAGGGACGTAAATCAACGACCCACGAGAAAAACATTTGGAAGAAGATATCAATATTTTGGGACATACCTTATTAGGAGCACCTAAAAGTTCGTCACTGCATCGACGTCATGCATATAGAGAAGAATGTATGTGACAGCTTGATTGGTCTCTTACTAAATATTTGTGACAAAGCAAAGGATGGTATCCATGCACTGTTTGACTCGGTTGATATGGATATCAGGACTGAGTTAGAACCGATAAAGGCCAATAAATGACGAATTTACCTTCCCCCTGCTTATTACACTCTGTCCAAGACTGAGAGACCTAAACTGTGCCAATGCTTGCATGGTGTGAAAGTTTTGTTTAGTTACTCTGCCAACATGTAGAAACTTGTTTCGATGGAAGATTTGAAGTTAATTGGTATGAAGTCTTATGATTGTCATGTGTTGATGACACAAATGCTCCCTATTGCAATTAGAAGTATTTTATTGATCATGGTCTGAGAGACAATCATGAGGCTATGTTATTTCTTTAACATAAATACTCAGAAGGTCATTGATTTCGAAGGACTATATGCTCTGCAGGACGAGGTGGTGATGACTCTATGTCATCTTGAGATGTATTCCCTAAGTTGTTTTTTGATATTATGGTCCATCTCATTGTTCACATTATGTGCGAGACAAAAATACGTGGGCCCATATTCCTACGTAGTATGTACCTGTTCGAAAGGTTCATAGGAATTCTCAAAGTCATATGTATGGAATCGATCTCGGCTGGAGGGCAGCATCATTAAAGGTTATACAACCGAAGTGGTCATTGAGTTCTGTGCCGATTACATGGCTCAGGTCGAACCAATAGGTGTGCTTCGATCTCGCCATGAGGGGAGGCTCAAGGGTATCAAGACCATTAGAAGGAAGTAATCACTCCATATATGGATGCATGTGCTCAAGGCTATTTGACGGTCTTACAACACATGACTGAAGTGTCCCCGTATATCGACCAGCATAAGGACGTGCTTTGGCAACAAAATTCTGAGCAATCGGATGTTTGGATCATGGGACAACACAACAGTTGGTTTAACGAATAGTCGAAGGAGCGACTTGCTACGAGCTCATCAAGTGATATGCTGACATGGTTGGCAAAAGGGCCAACATTTACAGTAATGACACAGCAAGGGTCAATAAATGGGTACACATTCTATACATAGGCTCATGATGTAAAGAGCACTAACCAAAACAGTGGTGTCCGCATAAATGTGTTCAGTACTGATGGGTTGATAAACTCCTACTATGGGTTCATAGAGGAGATTTGGGAGCTTAACTACATGCTTTTCAAGATCCCTTATTTCGGTGCCATTGGGTCCATTTCCTATAGGTGAAGATCGATAAGTATGGTGTCACTACCGTTGACCTCAAACATGTTTGTAGGACCATATGGTGCTATCAGAGGGGGGTGAATGATCACCTTTGCTTCTTCAACCTGAAACTAAAAACTCAAACTAGAAGAAAAAATGAGCTAATCTTACAGACATGGAATCCAATCGCAAAACACTCGATCGTGTGCACAAGCTCGATGAAGATTTCATCCGCTTGATGTTTGACCACTCGCACGACCACTCATCGCGATAATATATCGCTCAACTGCTCGTTATGATCACGTAGTTGAGATCTCTTATCGCTCGAAAACTTCGACTGCTCGAATATATCGACCACTCGATTGAGAACGAGCCAAAGATAGCACGTGACACACTCAAACCTGATCTGTTAGCAAGCCGCCGAAGACGCAATAAGAACCATGCTCAAAAAAACATGCTGTTGATCAACTTCTTTTGGAATAGATCTGATCTATTATTTCTGCAACAAGCATTTGGCTACAAAATGCCCACATGGCACCCTTAAAAACTTCCTTGACAAAAGCCCTAAAAACTGGTTCACATTAGCCCTTAGCCTCTCCCTACTTTTATAGGCTAACATCTCAATCCATGTCCGATTCAAACACGAACACAACACCTAATCGCTTCCTCAAATCAAGGGACCCGAAACCCTTTTCTAACATGGATTTTATTCAAACTCTACCTCTTCCAGTGTACAGACTCTATCTGAAATACTCCAAACTCAACACGCGATGAAGTCTCCAGGATATGCCCTCCCGTAGCTCTGTCTCGCTTCACCGTCCTTGATCTCCTTGTGCTCCAGCATTAGCCCAACTACCTCACGTGATATCCTCAATCATCTGGACCTTAGATCTCCCTATCCTAGTCCCAGTCATCCTCGTCACTGATCGTGATCATCTCCACGCTCTCCTGCACATGCAAAGACCAAAGAAAACATTTTTCCCAACATAAGCTCTTTCCAGCTTGACCGTCATTAGCACAACACCTCACACCATCCTTGTCCATCGAGAACAAGACCAAAACCATTCATGATCATCAACCTGGTCGCACACTACCAATCATCTCAACGCTATCCAAAAAACAATCCCAGACAACCGATTACAACTGCCAAAAATAATCGTTATTTGAAACTCACTCTTCTAACCGCTCAGCATGACCATCGAGCACAATAAGTACTCGTAACTGACAAATGATCGTGACACTCACGACTATCGCTCGCCGACCATCAAGTATCAAGTTGCTCTAACTACCGAGTACCAAAACTGTTCCACCAAGCACCAGCCAAACACCCCGCTGACCTAACACGAGTACTCAACATACTCGAAGATCGTAAAGAGTGAAGCACTTGATTCAATAACGAAATCTACGAGTACCAACTGAAAAGCCTACGACTACTAATTGTAAAGCCTTCGACTTCCGAAGACATAGTCGTAGCTCTGTGGTCGAAACATGCCGTAGTCGTACAGCCAAGGTCGTAGCGCTGTGGTTGAGACATGCGCTATGGTCATAGCATGTCGTAGTCATAGTCTATCGTGATCGAAGTCTACGTGGTCATAAACGACAGCCGTGGTCGTAAAGTTGACGACAACTGTGATCATAAAGCCGTTGACAGTCGTGGTCATTAATGATGCAGAGACGAAGTTTGCCATGGTCATAAACTGGATGTGGTTGGAGTACTCGAACTTGAATTCAATTAAAACTACTTGGAGCCAATCGAAACCCTATTAAAACCACTCGAAATGTAGTCAAGGTGGGAAACCATCTGTGTATATTGTTTATCACAGACAGTTTATAGTTGAAATCGTCTGTGATAAACCATATATCACAGACGGTTTCTACTAAAAACTGTCTATGTTACTCAACTATCACAGATGGTTTTTAGCAAAAACCGTATGTGAAAGTCTGCATCACAGATGGTTGGGAAGCCATCTGTGATGACCTCGTATTATTACTGGCCCAAAAACTCAAACGGCTCACAAAACCATCTGTGATGACCTTTTGGTAATAGTGTGGGCCTTGCTGGTGAGGAAGCGCGGTGCCATGCATGGCTCAAGGGTAAGGCAGTAGTGATTTTAGGGTTTAGAAAGTAGTATGGGAAGGGCAACGAGGGTGCAGAGGCGGCAGCAGAAGCACACTTCCTCGTCGATGTGCACTGCTCCCTATTGTTGCCTCCTTCCTTCAGCGAATGCTATACCCTGGAGTGCAAGAAGGCACCATTGATGACAAAGCTAATCTCGAGGGCTTCTTTGACTTGTCGGTTGGCATTGTCAATAGTGGTGGCCTCATCAGCATGATCTTCACCACTTCCATAGTAGTCACGGGCCGAACCAAGTAATTAGGCGTAGTGTCACAGAATACTAGATATAAAAAAATTAGCAGGGCTCAGCACCTCCAATCTATGTATGAACCTCTACTCTAAACTCAGTGCACCTGGTTCTTCCTTGAAGCCCAATGAAGGAAGCACTAATGGCCAAAATCCTAGTAACTAATAGCAGTCCATGAGGAGCTTCTACTTCTCTGAAAGCCCATGAGGCAACTACAGCCTAAGAGGGGGACCATAACAACCCACAATGTCCATTTGATCGATCCCAAAGCGTGTCACCTGGTAGCACCCCACAACATCTGTTCATCTCGCATGGTCAGCCAGCATATATGTATCATGTTCGCCGCACAGCCACACCTAGCCAAGCAGCAACCGATCGCTGGAGAATGGAAGAAATTGGTGCCACCAGCCGCCCTCGCCTACCATCTCGCGCAGCGTCACCTTGTCCCTGTTGCCTCGCACCCTCAGCCAAAGGAAGCTTAGGTCTACCCGATCAGTATGCACTTACTCTAAATTTATCTCAATACTTCCAATTTTTTTTCAAAAATAGTGGCTAAATTTGTGAGTTAGAATTTCAATGTGATGATTGTTGATTGATTTTTTTTGTCAAATTTTAGGGTTAACATTTAGTGTTTTAATTTTGATTTTTGGAATATCGGCTTAGTTCATTGCAAATCAGAGGCAAAAATATAGTATTTGACCACAATGTCTAGTAAGTAAGCTATGTGATGTATTTTCTGTTATATTGTTCTTGAACTATTGAACATGCAAATATCTGATTGTTTTTAATTAATTAGTGATGATTGCATGAATGATATACTTATTATATTTACTATGTGGAAAAACAAGAATTGATGAAAATTACCAATGATATTGTGGTTCATCGCTTAATAAACTTGAAAGAACGTAAATACTAAAAGGTAATCCATTAACTTACATTTAATCATTCTACTTTTTTTACTTGAAAACTTTAAGTAATTTTGTTCTCTTTTAATAGGCTATTAAAGTCGGATGATGTATTTTACTAATGCCGATCAACTTTTGTCTGTGATTTTGTCTTTAGTTCCTTTAGTTTGTTGTAACTAACCAATATTATCGTCGAACTTCATCATTTTTGTAAGTGTTTTGATCACTACTTTTTTTATCATCATACACTGTCATCACTACAACAAAATGAACATATTAAAACGTTTTGTTTAAGACGCTTTGAATCATGTCTCTCTTTTTAGAACCACAATTGAAATAGAGACGCAGTTTGAGACGCTCTAAAGGGTTGCACGCTATTAAATTCTATTAAAACGGCTGCTGAGACGTTTTGGAGTATGTCTCATATATAGAGACGAAATTTTAGATGTCTTATTTATCATTTGAGACGTCTTATCTATTATCTCCATATAAGAATATTAAAAAAACAAAATGGGTCATCCTAAAATAATAAACCTAACTCCCCTGCCCGCCCAGATACTCTTCGCCCGCCGCCCCCCTCGGTCCCCCTCTCATCTCCGCCCTCCCTCGCACTTTCCTCCTCCATCCGTCGATTCCGCCGGCGCCTCCGCCCCCAGCCGGCCGCCGACGCCTCCGCCCCCCAGATCCGCGGCCTCCTCCTCCTCCTCCGCCCCCAACTCGCGCACTCGCTTCATCCTCCACCGCCTCCGGCCCGAGCCCCCCACCCGGCCAGATCCGGCTCCGCCCCCCTCTCGCTTCATCCGCCGCCTCCGCCCCCCTCTCGCTTCATGCGCCGCCTCCGCCCCCAGCCCCCCACCCGGCCAGATCCGGCTCTGCCCCCCTCTCGCTTCATCCGCCGCCTCTGCCCCAGCCCCCACCGGCCAGATCCGGCTCCGCCCCCAATCCCACTCGCTCGCGAGGACGAAGATGAGGGAGATCCTGCACATCGTCCCGCTCGCCATCCTCATGGACGAAGATGACGAAGATGAGGCGGCGAAGCGGACGCAGGAGCTGTCGATGAAGGCAGCCAAGCGTTCGTCGGCTCTGGTGTCGGAGACCGCGAAGAAGTCTAAGGAGATCTTTTCGGAGACCGCCACCAAATCTCGCGAGATCGCCGCCGAGGCCACCAAGCAGGCGGACCTCCTCGCCGGCCAGATCAAACACCTCGCCTCCGACCTCCCCGTCCCCTCCATCCCACCTCGCCGAAGAAGTCTAAGATGATTGGTCACTGGCTCATTGTTAACCATCAAAAAGATCTCTCAAGTTATTCTCTAAGTGCCTAATTTTGTATTTTGTTAAGATTTTATTGAATAGTATTATCTTATTTCCAGGAAATTTCAAAGTTCAGATATGAGCTGTGCCCACGATACATGAAAGAACGTAAATTCTGGCGGATTTATTTCTTGCTAGTAAACAACTACATAGCCCCGTAAGTTTTCTTGTTACCTCATGCTGTGTAATCCTAATACATTTTTGTGGTCATTGGTCAACATGAATCAGGCTTCTGCATTATAAGTTTGTGAGAATGGAGGCCACTTGTTATCTGACTTTTAGAATTGTTACAGAATAAATTGTTTCATCAAAGTACATCATGAATATTATAGATAGTTTGGACTTCTGTTATACAGAGTGATATTGTGACATGTATTGCTATGAAGCATGTATTCCTTATATCTATTGCTTTAGGTAAAAAAGCCTAAACATTCTACTCGCTAGGTATGCCACTTCTAGTTTAATTAACTGAACTTGTACCGTAAGATTTTTCATGATTGCTCATATCTGATATTTTGCTGTTAATATTGCTATGTTTGCAGGATATGGAGGACTATGAAAAGAAATGCAGAGTGGAAGACCTGATGCACAATTTTCTGATTGAAGAAATAGACTTGATGATTTATTATAGCAGTTTAAAAAAAGATGTGTGTCAAATTGGAGGATGTTTTACCGACATGTATTTATCGCATATTAGATTTTTATTTAGTTGTGAACTCTGTTGATTTAAATGGATGCTATAATTATTTGTAAATCTCTCTTATGTAAACTTCTTTGGGGTTTGGAGGGTGCAATGGTGACGAATTTGTCAATTGCCAATGGTTTGCCCGGTGTGTGGCTTGGTTCCAATTGTAGTTGGTTTGCTTTTCTTATAACAGTATATCTGTTGTGCTACGCCCATTCCTTATATTTTATAAAATATGTACTCAATATTATGGTGCTGCCTATAAAATTATTATATATACATGTATATATAATAAATATATGGAATACTATATTCTCGTACGGATACGTATTTGTGTGTATAGAAGAAAATATATACCAATCAAAATAAAAATACATACTACATAGGACATCTTGAGACGGCACATAACGTCTTAACGCACGTGCCTATATTAATTGAGACGTGGTGTAACCGTTTTTATAAAAGCGTCTCTAACTTTATAGGGATACAGTGCAGATGTCTCTAATGAACGTCTCAAATAATATAGGCACGCCTTAGAGAGCGTCTCTATATTTTTGAGACGCTTCATGTAGAGACGTTTCTATGACGCTTTATAAAAGCGCATCAGTTGTCTGTGGGAGACGAAACACAACGTCTCTAACCTACAAATATGATGTCTCCCCACGGATGTTTTGTTGTAGTGCATCGGTTATGTTGAAATATTGATGCTAAAAATTGCTGGATACATTACTATTTAGCATAATATTATTTAAAAATTTTATATATTATTATACGTATAATTAAATAGTAAACCCGATCATTTTTCATTCTAGTTTCGCCCCTGAGAGCAGTTAACATTGCCGGATGCTTGTTCTTCTTCACCATCGTCCTCGGGCTCTATCTGATGACGACCGCAACGGTGAGGAATGTGGTGCTCACTTCCCATGCGATTTACCTTGCCATCCTGCATGCTAAAGGTCCTGGTCGTGAGGATCGAGTACGCTTAACGTCCTCGGGCTCTATCTGCTGTGGTGGCCTCTACTTTTTTTTCCCTCTCGCACATAAGCATTTCTTCTCCGTGATCACCTATTCAAGATATTCTTTCTCTCCTTTTACAAAAATAAGAGGTGTACTTAAGTCACTTCCCTTCATAGTGATCGATAGACATATAGACATATGAGAGTTAAACCTGGGGTTGAAAGTACTTTTGCCCAAGCAATTTAGGCCCAAGTTAAATCGCACTAGTCGGGTTGATTGCGTGTTTTTTTTTTTTTTGGTCTCGGACCAAGGCCTAGTAGGTGAAATCCAGTTAAACAGATTCCCGACCAAGAAATTAATAAGGGTCTGTTTGTATGGACTTCTGCTTCTAGCTTCTACTTAGAAAATCAAAAGTCAACACGAACATCCGGTTTCTTAAAGCGGTTTCTTCACTCCTCTCGCTATCGTCTCGCTCTAGGAATAAGGCGGGGTTACGAGTCCCATCACACATCCCACTCCTCTCGCACCTCCACACATACGCATCTCTCCATCACTTTTTTCACTGTTCGTCTCTTCTTGCTAAGCTACTTCTTTCAACTATTACTATTCATTTTCAGTCGCTTCTAAAGTTAGGGCTAAAAGCCATCAACAAAAGTTAATACGGATACCCCCTAAAATCTCAGTTGGTTACTGGCAGTAACAACCCCTAGTTACCTAGCAATCTGGCCGAATTTGAATTTTATAAAAGAATGGTAACGATGTAAGCAAAAGATGAGCTTGGTTTTTCCTTGTGTTAGGATGTGGATTTCTTCTCCATTTGCTATTTTATCACCGTTCTCTTTTGCTTGTCATTTTAGACATCCCTATATATACCTTAGACTATTAGTTTTTCTAACTATGTGCTAGCAAAATATAGTGAAAATATAATGACATGCAGTGGAGGACCCAAGGGGCCAAAGCACATCCTACCTCCAGCCAGACCAGGGTACCCCTTTAGCACCCCAGTCATCTGTAGGACGCTATGGCTGCAGGTAGAAGAAGACTAGGGAGATTCGGGCCTTAATTACCTCATGTGGGCCGCACCAACTACAAACCTAGTGTTCTTTTGCTTGCTAGGCCAACCACACCAGCTAGCTCAAAAGATGGTTGAAACAGGAAAAAGAGAACTTTCCCTTTAGTTTATCGCCTTATTGAGCTAACAATGATGCTTTCCATAGCAATGGCAATGATTGAAAAGAGTCTTTTCAAAAATGAATATATTAGACAGACTTGTGCAACAGAGTAGCAGATAAGTGGTTCAGTGACTTGATGATATGCTACACTGAGTGTAAGATATCTAGAAACATCGATGATGCATAATCAGAAAATGCTTTTAAGGTATGAAGTCTCATAGAATGCTATTGCCTCGTAATCGTACTACTGAATGCTAGTGGTATGTGGTGTTTTTTTCACTGTTCATAACTATTCACAAATCACAATTTGTGATTGCATCATTAAATTTGGTAATTTTGGTGTACAGATAGCTACTTACATATATTTTTAGGCTTTTAGGGGCACACTATCCATTACCGAGGTACTACATTCGTTGTATTTTGCATATTCAATGTGTTCCTCTTCTAATTATGTATGATTTTTTTATCACAAAGTATAGTTCTATTATTGTTTCATTCGTTTGTCTCATTGTAGCATTGTCTCGTTAGCGCTCCTAAATTTTAGTCTTAGGTTTGCCATTGATAACATAGAAGTACTTCCGGTGACAAATCTACTCATTTTCCTGGGACAAATCTATTTATCTTTGTGTATATCAGTTGTTAATGTTTGAAAAGTTTACTGCACTTGTAGGACAACTTTGTAGGTTTTATGTTTGAAAAGTTTACTGCACTTGTGTATATCAGTAAATGTAGGTTTTATGTATTCTTATTCCATACTTTTAGAACCAATAAAACTTTTATTAGTTTTGTTTTGCCATTTTTCTTTTGTAGCTCAGCTCGCGAAAGCGGCGATTAGCTTGCTGATCATACGCGGGATAATATCAATCTTTGGAAGTGTATTATTTGTAAGTATGGTCAAGAGGAGAGAAAACAATTTCTGTGCAGAAAAATTATCGGACCTCTCCGAGAAATTTGAAATTTAAAAATTTTGAATGTTTTAGAAAAATTTGGCTGAAAAATTCGGCTCACCTCCGCCGATCTCCTGGCCGCCTTCGGCCTTCGCTACCGGGCGACTCCACGCCCCCCGAACCCAGCCTGGTTTTTTTCGCTTCAATGTCCCGGTCCCCGAGACATCATGCTCACGATTGCGCAACACTTGTGCCAGTGGGCAGTAGTGGATCAGTGGCATCCTATGGCTGTGACCTATAAGACCTTGGGGACATGAAGCTAGTAGAAGTGAATGATGGGCATGGCCGCATGGGGCACGCTTGGTCAGAGTGTGTATATGGGAGAATCAAGAACGATAGTACAACGTAGGCATGCACATGCTCGTCCAAAACATATATGCATTCTGTGTTTCTTGTTCCCCGGTGACATGGGAGTGCATCCGTCCCGTAGGGGCCATATATTTAGTCGGACGATCGATAGATCCATGAATGTTAGGGGCCGTCCGTCCACTTTTTGTTTGCTGCACTTCAAACTCATTCGTCAATACGAGATGGAACGGTGGCGAGGGGATCCGCGACGGAAGGTTGCTGTGGCATGCAGTATCGCGGTGCAAGGGTGGAGCCCGCGCGATCACCTCCACGCGTCCGATTGTGCATACACACATACATACACGATCACTACTACAGAAAACCATATTACAGACGGTTCAGAAACGTCATCACAGACAGTTTTCTGAACCATCTGAATTTATGGATCAGTGATAATCGAAGGTTATCACAGACGGTTGTCGAACCGTCTGTGATATATCAATATCACAAACGGTTTTTAACTAAAAACCGTCTGTGATACTGATATATCACAGACAGTTTTTAGTTAAAAACCATCTGTGATACTGATATATCACAGACGGTTTTTACTTACAAACCGTCTTTGATTATCACCTATCACAGACGGTTTGTAACTAAAAACCGTCTGTGATATTCTTTACTACCTCTAAATCTATTTCTGTTTATTATCTAGCCTCAGGAAATGCTAGCCATGCCCTCTGAAACAAACAGATAAAGATGTACATGTATACATACAATTCACATCTCAATTCATTTCAGAAACATAAAATATCGAATTCACATCTCAATTCATTTCACAAACATAAAACATCCAATTCACATCGCACTTCATTTCACAAACATAAAGCATCCATTTCACAAATCAATTAATTGAAATGAAATAAAATATCCATTAACAAATACACAATTACAAAAAATCTACACTGCATTTGCACTTAGATGGTAACATTGTATTTTTTATTGCTCTATCACTCCGGAATCGAGGTCTCGCGAAAGGAATAGATACGTAATCAACGAACTTTGTCAGGCTGCACAAGCAATACTTGGATGGCAATCCATCCAAATATTGCTTGTGCAGCCTGACAAAGTTCGTTGATTACGCACTATTCCTTTCGCGGGACCTCGATTCCAGAGTGATAAGACCAATAAAAAATCATGGTGCACAGTGGAACTCTCCATCTGGTCTTATGACTTTAGACCACAAAAACCAAGCGAACTCTCCTCGAATTAGTGCAAAGTCCGACTGTTTCAATGCAGTTGTAGGGATGGGCGCAGCCTGTCGATAGGAATATCAATGCACGTGTGTATATAAGCTAACAAGTATGAAATAAATGTGGGAAGATTGACAAACCTTAGCATTGGTGATCTTCGAGGAATCGAGGAGTAGTCTCATATGGTGGCACACGTAGAATCCACACGTGTTGCCCGGGTGCTGCTGGTGGCACTGCAAAAAATAGAATGTGTGAAATCAAGAGGCATTACTACTAAGTGTTGTATAGGATTAATTAATGTGTAGCTAGCGAATACCCGAAAATTGCGAACATGTTTCAAGGGCTTGGCCCCCGTTGTTGAGCCACATGTTTGTGCAACGTATGCGGCGAACGACCTTTGTTATTCAAAAAAGTTAGATTAGTCATTCGGAAGGAAAGAAAGAGTACAATGTACAATGTACTTACCTATCGAGTATTTGGGCGATAGCTGTGTACTTGGATTTGTTCTTACTTAGAGAATCAAGGTATATAGCCTTGTTCCATTTTGGTACAATTACAATTAAAATCCAATGGAAGTGCTCATTGTATGGTATAAGAACAAATTCCTTATTGCGGTGAGCCATCAGTGTTTCTGTAATATAGCTCTCGACGAAGGATACATCCTCGTTGATGGTATCAATGGCGACCAAGCGTGGGTTCAGGAAACCAATTGGGGATTTCGATGATCTAGCTTCGATCAGCATGAATATATATATATACACAGAAAAGCAACAAATTGTGACATATATCAGTATTACATGAATAGAGACTGTGATTGTACGGACTTACAGCGTCCAGCATCGAACGAGTGAGACGTCGAGAGCGTTGAGCGTGAAAAGATCAAATATATCGTCAAAGGTCACCGCGAAGACACATTCCTGAAATTCGTGCTGGAAATGTTCCCGCCTGAATTTGACAGTGATTTCTGAGCGCCGTTCTGCCTCTGGCTTATTGGACTGTTCCATATACCAATTGTGTAATGTTTGGCAATAAAGTCTTAGGGTTAAGAGGTGCTCTTCTGGGATTATTATCGGCTCGTCTAACACGAATTTGCGGGCCAATGGCAGGTACGGGATATCATCATCATCCTTCGTCTTTGATTTGCCCTGGCAACTGCCTCGACTGTAGGTCGACTTTATGGTAGTCGACTATAATGGTAGCACCGGTGCAAGTTGCTTTGGCGAGAATAGCACCCGTGGAGATAGCATCGGTGCAAGTAGCTCTAGTTCGCACTGCCCTTGTGGAGATAGCACCAATGCATTTAGTTCTGGTTCGCGCTGCCCTTGTGGAGATAGCACCAATGTATTTAGCTCTGGTTCGCGCTGCCCTTCTGGTCCGGCCACCGGTGAAGCCTCCAGTGAGATGTCGCTTTTGGGCCACTGGATGAATGTTCCAATGGCCTGCCCTAGAGTCACGATCTCGTCGTTGGGGGGCTTCGGTAGCGGGACGACCTCAAAATTGACATGCACACCATCCACATTAACTTTTGCGAAGCCTGGCACTAAAGCTTGACCGTGCACCATGGCTCCGATACCAGACTAATATGCCTGGCCCCAAGCAGCGTACAAGGGAACGGAGGCATATCTCACTTGGAGCCTGCACTTCGTAGGCTCTTACCAGGCGCTGGGACACTTGCTGGTCTGCAGGGTTTCGAAAGGAGATGTCCCCCGATGTCGTTGTAGATGACCTTGCTCTAATCCAATTTCGAGCGCGGTCATCCGGGATATTGGAAAATGGCGGGGCGATGTCCTGTTGGGCTGCCAGTTCATCCTCCCTCCTCCACTGCAGGATTTTACCCGCATAACCAGTTGTGCCAAGTCTGTGGGGTGTGTGTTTTTTGCCTGGAGGGCCTTGTGCGACGCACTTGTACTTTTGAAATCTTCGGTCGTCTTCATCGCCTTGAACTCTTCCCATTGTGATTGCAGGAATGGGTATTTATGAAAAGGCGTTTCGTCTGTCTCCACGTATTTCTTGACAAGCGTGCTCTTGAAGTTCTTCCATGCTTTGCACGCCCCTAGCAAGGCTTGTCATTGCACGGCGTCTTGGTGTTCTTCTGGGATCTCGAACGATGCCAAAATTTCTGTCAGCAGCTCACGTTTCTGAGTCTCAAGCACGCTCTTCCACGAATTGAATGTGATTTCAATTCATTCTCGTGCAACTATTCCGATCATTCTTTTCCATGCGCTTACTGCTTTGTAAGAAAGAAGAGGGACCCCAGATCCATCGACCGTTGTGATGGTAAATCGGCTTTCAGGCTTCTTCGATAGCCCTCTTCCTTGGCATCTTGATGTTGGAGCGGACGCCTCCGGCGATGATGTTGAAGAATGCGCGGGTGACATGTTGCTCATTTTGTAGGTCTATTAGGATAAGATAAGACATGACATGACATGCGCGGATCTATTTCGCTCAATATAGGCGATTACAATACATATATATGTGTATATACATACATACATATACATATATATACATACATATATACATATATAATGGTAGCAATATGAAGCAACAAGCATCAATAATAGAATCAATAACAGTCTAAACATGAATATGTATGACAATGTAAAAGGCATGTATCAATTAAGACTAGCAACAAGCTCAAGTTTTAATTGATTAATTTGTGCTCTCAAATTGTAGGGTTGCACAAGATTAATCTTGGCCGTCCCGCTACTAAATCATACACTCTTCCTTGATTGGTTATGCCAAATAATGAATTCAATCTTTTGAGCTCTAGATACAAACTCTACAATCTCAAGATCAAGATATATTCAGCATGCATATATTCAGACAGCAGTATTCATACAGATCAAGACCATACAACATGCTAACAGATCAATTCAGTCTTTTAACTTGTCAAGATTAAATCCTAACAGATCAATTTGATAACATGCTATAATCTGAAAACTGCGTGAACCGACAGGAACAAGAACAATATATCAATGTATAGAGATTGTCTCCTGGGGTTTAAAGTTAATTATGACAACAGAGTTGGCAGCTATTAGAGCTCAAAGACCGAATGAACCAATCTCAGTATATGAATTTATCATCATCGAGCAACTGTAAATCCCATAGGCAATCTCGGCTGCTCATGCTACTGAAAGGATTCATTCCATCTGTACTCAGTCTAAACCTTATATTCCTTGGTTTTGCACCGAAGTCTGCAATACTCCTATCGATGTTTCTCCACTGCGCGGAATCAGCAAGGTGTCTTAGCATTCCATCCTTCTTGCGCTCCTCCGAGTGCCAACGCAGCTGTTTTGCCTCCTTTGAATTTACAAAAAACCTTTTCAAACGGGGAATTATAGGAAAATACCATGCCACCTTAGCAGGAGGTCCTTTTTTCACCTCTGTTCCTTCGCCGTCATCTGATTGATTATTACGTTTGTATCGAGATGCGTTGCACACCGGACATACATGCATGTTTGTATACACTTTACGGTAGAGGATACAGTTGTTCGGACATGTATGTATTCTTTCTACTTCCATTCCCAACGGACAAAGAACCTTCTTGGCTTTATACGTGGTTTTAGGCAACTCATTTCCCTCCGGAAGCATGTCCGCTAAAAGACCTAGCAGCGCCGTGAAACTCTTGTCGGACCAACCGTTGCTTGCCTTCAATTTCAACAGTTCAAGCACGGCCGACAACCTCGTGTACTTGCAGCACGTGAACAAAGGTTTCTCCGAGTCCTCCATCAAGCCCCAGAATTTAACATACTCTCTCTCATCATAATTCTCTTTTACATCACAAAGCATCTGATCCAGATTATCATCGTGCAACCTATCCGAATCTGAACCACAATCGACAACATCCGGCGGCATATCATTCACTTCACCGGCGATGTCATTCGGCGGCATATCATTCACTTCACCGGCGATGTCATCCGGCGGCATATGATCATTCACTTCACCGTGATTGGTCCAACACGTATAACCCTTTTTGAAACCCCTCCGAATCAAGTGCGCTTCAATTTGCCCTCGGTTCTTAAACATCTTTAAATTCTCGCAGTCAGTGCATGGACAGTACATATATTCCACCCCCTTATTCAACATATCCTCCTCGGTGGCTCTTGTAAAAGCAGACACGCCATTAATGTACTCTTCACTCACACGGCTCGCGCCATACATTCAGCTTCGGTCCTACGTTACATACATATATAACAATTTAGTATTAAAAATTAGATTAACTAATTATTACTACATATATACTAACCACATTTATTATATTGAGGCTTAATTTGCTAGCTCAATTCATATTATAAACACAACAGCTATTATATAACCAACAATTTTGCAAATTAACCATCTTCAATAACACTCATGAATTACTTAGATCTAAATTGTAATGCAATTAAAGAAAAAATAAATTTCATTACTAACCATATCTAGAGCAACCAGGAATCTATGAATCTTCAAAGCTCAATCTTTGCCTCTTCCCACCAAATTAACTGGCCTGATATCGCCTAGCTTGCCTCCTGAGTGAAAAAGTGCGCAGCAGTGGCTAGATCTGGATCGAAATGAAGACAGATGCGGTCTGAGCAGCGCAATAAATGCCTAGTGCCATTATCACAGACGGTTTTTAATACAGACCGTCTGTGATACTCCTTTTCTCAGACTCCGCCAACACAGACGGTGTCCAAATTCAAACCGTCTGTGTTAGTGTCGGTCACAGACGGTTTGACAAAACCGTCTGTGATTGGCCGTCTACTATTAGGCTTTCTGTAGTAGTGAATAGTGCTATTTTACGTCTGCGCGCAGTTTTGCATCCCAACAAGTTATCACTGGTTGTGCGAAAAGTTATTTTCAGAGGAGAACTCAGGCACGCGTTAGTTTGAATTCGGGATAAGAGAGCCTTGGAGCTAAAATGGCCAGGGCAGCAAGTAGATGAGAGGGGATCATCTAAGAGGGATAAGAGTAGTAATACTACTTATATTTTGCAATTAGATTTTGGAGAAATAACTCTAGTCATAGAACTAACGGCCATGCTAACTAAGGTTACGACCTACAGTCGATATGCTCTGATACCAGCTCTGTCGGACCTCGGGTTAGCAAACCCAGATCCTCTGTGATTCCACCGCACTATTCCCTGGATCAGTAGATAGTGCTCACAGATACATTACTGTATATCAAAAACATACCATGCGGAAGCGTAAATAATACAGTAATACTTACTCATGGGCCGATTAGGTCGAAAACGATAAATTGCAGCAGCGGGAACTTCACACAGGTGGGACCCGCAGGACTTGCCCGAGTGCCAGGGGGAGAGAGGTGAGGTGCACCTGAGCACGAGTGGAGTACGAGTAGCTCACCTAAGTGGCCGGTGGGACCGGAAGGAGCCCGAGGTGGGCAGGTGACGGAGATTAGGGGCGGCGGCGGGTGGCTCGCGCGGAGAGGTCACACCGCCGGGGAAGAGCACCGGCCGACCATGGGGGAAGCACCGGGGCACCAAGTAGAAGCTCACGGCGCGAGGAATCGGCCTGGGGTCGACCGAGGGGGAGGCGGCGGCGAAAACGGCGGCGGCCGGCGTGAGCTCAGAGAAAGGCAGAAGAAAGGGGAGCAAGGAATGGGGAGGAGGCAAGCTCGGCTACTTATAGGGGAGGAAGGGTAGCAGTTGTTTCATTGGAGCGCACGCTCGGGGGAGTCCTGCCGGCATGGGTAGCGGCATGGGCGGAGTACCCCGGGCATGGCGGTGCGTATGACGGCATGGGGCAGCGGGGAAACCAGGGGCGGGGATGGCGAATCCGGGGGCGGAGTTGGGTGATACCGGGGGCGGAGCAAGCGGCGCGGTTAGGCGGCCTGGTTCGGAGAGAGCGGCGCGGCGGGGTGCCGATGCGAGCGGCGTGCCGGAAGCACAGGGAGGGAGGAAGAAGAAACCGAGGGGAGAGGCGTCGGCTTCGGCTGGGCCGAAGGCCAGAAAAAGAAGGAAGAGGGCCGAACAGCCCGGTAAGGAAGAGAGGAAAGAAAAAGGAAGAAGGGCTGGAAAAAGGAGATGGGCCGAGCCTAAGAAATTTTCTTTTGAGAATTTTAGATATTTTCCGAATTTGCATTTGGGAGTAGATTTTGGATTTGAAATCTTATTCAAATTTTTGGGCTTGGCAATTTAATTTTAAGATTAACGAGTTTCGGAGAAATAATTCTTTTAATTTTCAGAATTTGGGTTTTCAGATACGAAAATTGGATGGAAGGGTTTTATATTAATTTTCTAATTCTATTTTTGGCCTTGAATACCCGGAGTTCAATTTAAATTTGAGATTCATACTTCCAAAGGGGATTTTGGATTTTCTAAATTTTAAACTTTAATTTCTGGTCCTTGAGTCCAGGGTTTGGATTTTTATTAACTGGGCTTTTGGCGAGAGACCCAACTAAGAAATTTTTAAAATACGCCAAAAACTTTTGAGAAATACAAGAGAAACAATTAAAAGATTTTATAATTTTCATAATTACACTAGTTCCCTATTTGGGATGTCACAGACGAACGCCTCTCGAAGGAGCAACTCCTATGGTCGAAGATTCAGGTGCTGCTCGGTTGGTTTGAAATAAGCTGGGTTATAACCGAATTGCACTATATTTGGTTAAAATCACACTGTTTGATGACTTATTTAACATAACTAAATTTTTAAAAAATAGGAAAAACAGGTTAACATATTACGGACAATGTAAATAAATACAGACAAAAAGAACCATAAAAAGCTAAAAAGTTAGAAAAAAATAAAATTTAAAAATAATAAAAAATAAATAAAAAATCAGAAACTTAGATCAAAATGAGCGGATCTCATTCCGTTGCAGCCTCCTCGCCTATACGTGCCAAGGTCGTCCGCACAGCACGGGGCGATACGGAGGAGTTGGAAAGGACGATACGTACTCCTAGATTTTAAAACATCATTTTAATAATATATACATGTGAGTCCTATATGCCATACTAACATATTTTAACAGTAACCGTATTTGGTAGGAGCACACATGTCCTACACGGACAGCAAACCGCCACTAGGCAGCCGGTTGGGTAACGGTGCGTATGTACCTGTGTCCTCCGTCAACATTAAGTGAGCCGGTCCTTGGGACAGCAAACCTGGCCCAGGCTAATAGGTTTGGGTAACAGTACTTGGGCCAGAGGGGTCCTTGTCTAACATTCCATGGTGACCCACGAATCCCCAAGCCAGGTCCAGCCCAATCCTTTTCTACGCGCTACATCTCACGCAATGAACGCGGCATAATTCAATCCCCAACTATAAGCACGAGTCACATCATGGACTGGTTCCATCACACGCAATGTGAACCTGTGTAATTTAGCACTATTAGTACGCAATGTGAACGGCGGTCAATCCCCCACATACTACGTTTGAGTGATACTAAGATAGTGTAGTATATATATATCTATCAGTCTATTAACTTGCTATTTAAATATTTATGGTACTAGAGTTAGAAATACATGATGAAGAGAACCAAGATATTGACATCTTATTTTTCATCGCAATCTAATTCCAATCAAACTACAGAAACAATAGAAACTGAAGGTAGGGACACCCCACAAAACAATCCCGGTGTTGTGCTTAATCCGGATGACATTGTTGCCGATCCTGAGCTTCGAAAAGCAATTGATGAGTTAGATGTGGATATTAGGGATACCGCTAGAAGGGAGTATTTGCTACTGGGACCATGCCGACTATTTGGCCATAAATTTCCACGAAAAATGATAGGCGGCATTATTGTTGATGAAGATATGATAGGTTCAGATGAACCAAATTTTTGTTAATTAAGCAAAAATTACCTCATGCTAGTGGTATGTTACATTCTTCTTTTATTGGTATGTTTTATCTATTTGTCGTATCGTTCAACATAGAATTCAAATTTTATTTCGATTATGTATTTGTGTTGTACTTTTGTTATATCTCAGTGCTGATAGTATTTATTATTAGTTAGAGACTTATATCCTCTTTAGTTTTAGACCCGAGACTCTAGAAAACTCTGGCTCCGCCACTACCCACATCACGCAAAAAAAAAAAAACTAATTGTGACGCAAAGTGTATACGGGAGAATCAAGAATGATAGTACAACGTAGGCACATGCTCGTCCAAAACATATATGCATTCTGTGTTTCTTGTTCCCCGGCGACATGGGAGTGCATCCGTCCGGTAGGGGCCATATATTTAGTCGGACGATCGATAGATCCATGAATGTTAGGGGACGTCCGTCCACTTTTTGTTTGCTGCACTTCAAACTCATTCGTCAATACGAGATGGATCGGTGGCGAGGGGATCCGCGACGGAAGGCTGCTGTGGCATGCAGTATCGCAGTGCGAGGGTGGAGCCCGCGCGATCACCTCCACGTGTCCGATTCTGCATACACACACATACATACACGGTAGCGCTATTTTGCGTCTGCGCGTAGTTTTGTGCCCTAACATTATCACCAGTTGTACGAAAAGTTATCTTCGGATGTGTACTGTGAGCATCGGCAGTAACTTCACTCGCTACCGATGGTAACTTTTCGGCACTATAAAGATTTGACAATAATTTCATTCAAAACTGATAGTAACTTTATTTAGAAATGACAGTAATTTTCCCATATATTTTACTCTGCACGCTGGTTAGTGATTATATATATATGTATGTATATATACATATGTATATGTATGTATACATATACATATGTACACATACATATATATATATGTATATATACATATATATATACATATACATACATACATATATACGTGTTGTGTGTGTGTGTGACATACACTATCATCCACAGTGGCAAAAAACTCAAATAGTATCAAATAAGCCCACAGTCAGAGCTTATAAGCTCTAATGAGCACTATCAAATAAGCCCACAGTCAGAGCTTATAAGCTCTAATGAGCACCCTAAAATGCTGCAATCTGTGTGTTCTCCAGCACCCAACTCCATGAGGCGGCCTCTCCTCATGCCACATCACCATCGGCACGTCATTTTAACCACCGTGGGGATCTCGGTATTAGGGACCAGTGATGGAGACAAGATTTCTCAGAGCCTCGGGCCCAAAACTAAGAAGGATATAAGTCTATAACTAATATCAAATACTATCAGTACTGAGATATAACAAAAGTACAATACAAATACATAATTGAAATAAAATTTGAATTCCATGTTGAATGATACGACAAAATAGATAAAACATAGCGAAAAAGAATGTAACATACCACTAGCACGAGGTAATTTTTGCTTAATTAACAAAGATTTGGTTCATTTGAGCCTATCATATCTTCATCAATAATAGTATGAGAACCTAAACCTGCAAATATAAAATTTCATATGTAAATCAAGGAAACAAGACCACATGTACTAATAAGTAATAACACTATCACAGACTTCACAGTATCACAGTATTACTCAAAGTCTCAAATAGTCATACTGACAACAATCACAGTGTCACTCATGAGCAGGTGAGCAGCTAAATAGAAGCTCATCGGGAGCCAGCATCGGCGGTAGGCGGACGGCGGTGAGTAGTGGGGCCGGCGTTGCGGCGGATTGGCGGAGAGGAGGCAGGTGGCGATGCCGCGCCGCCCCGGGCCTAGGCAGAGAGGAGGCGTCGAGGCGGGGGCGGCGTCACGGGCTCATGGCAAATAGGCGAAGAGGACACGTTGGGGTAGCGTCGCGGCGGAAATCCGTTGAGGAGGCGACGGGCGAGTTGGGGTGACGTCGCGGCGGCCGGCGGGCTCGGCAGAGAGGAGGCGGGGGCGGTGCCACGGTGGAGATCGGCGGAGAGGAGGCGCCGAGGCGAGGGGCGGTGCTGCGCCGCCGCGGGCCGAGGCAGAGGGGAGGTGTCGAGGCAGGGGCTTCATGGGCTCATAGCGGTGGGGGGCTTGGGGCGGCAGAGTTGCGCATCGCAGAGAGGCGACTGGAGCCTGGAGGCGACTCGCGAGACGCCGAGACGGGAGGGGCGCCTCCACGGCTTAGGGAGTTAGGGTAGGCCGGCCGCTTGCTGCCTCGTTGCCGCTTCGCTCATTGGGCCGCGGGGGGGGGGGGGGGGGGGGGTGGAATGAGCCTTGCTTTGCTGGGCTGGTTGTTGGCTAGGAATAGTATCGGACCGGCTGGAAATAGTCTCGGGCCGGCCAATAAGCCTCAGGCTTGTTTACTGTGTAATATTGTTTGAATATACTTACTAAAATTTTCACTACTATTTTCTCTGGGCCTCGGGCCGTTACTGTCGGGACCCCGGATTTCCGAACCCGGACCCTCTGTGTATTACCGCACTAGTCCCAGATCACAGCTAGTGCACACAGTTAAACAGAAATAATTCATGACCAACAACGCATTTATTACAATAATTAAGAGTACTGACCACAAGGTCTCATTATTACATAGGAGGTTTCCAGACCTCGCACAAACCAAACACAGCGGAAGCAAAGAAAACTCAAAGTAGACCCATCAATATGCCACAGGCAGTTGACTGGGGAAGCGCGACCTAGTCCTCCGGGAAGAATCCATCGCAGCCACAAGCGAAGCAGTAGTCGTAGTCACCTTCTTGAGCTTCAACTTCCTCTGAGATTTTATTTTTAAGTGTAGCATGTGAGTACATAAAGTACTCCGCAAGTCTTGGGAAAAATGCATAGATGCAAGGCTTGACAAAGGAAGGCTATATGTTTCTTTTGCACAAAGCAATATTTGAAATCTCGATTACTACTAGTTATTTTCGAAGGCATTATTTAATGAAGTAAATGTTTTAACAGAATTAACTTTCTAGTGAAGGTTCCAACTACCAACACTAGCTAACCAATTACCATTGGTCAAGTTTTAAACTGCGGGTTCCATCCACCCTCTCTGGCTCCATCCGCCAGGATTCCCTTCCGAGAGTTCCCTCCACCCTCGGAATACAAACTTTTGACTTTAAAACAAAACCAGAAATCTACCATGTGAATGCATTCCTTGCCCGCCCTTGACCGTGGGCACGGCTATTCGAATAGTTTTACACTCTGCAGAGGTTGTACAACTTTACCCACAAGAGATAAATTATCCTAAAAGTCAACACGCTTCCTTGGCATGAGACCCAGATAAAATACCACAAAGCCTTTACCTTACTCTAATCTAGCTAGATACCACCCGCTGAGGTTTCACCGCAGAAGGGTTAAATCCGCCCAATCTGAAGTCCCCTCTTGCGCCATATGAGTACAGTAAATCCCTGTCCCTCACTGTGAATAACCAGTCCATCCCTGGCACCCACTTTCCACTGGTGGCACCTAACTAGACTATCATAAGTTAGTCAGCTAGGTCGTACCCATATAGACTTGTGGTTGTACGGTTAATGCTCAGTTTGGACAAACACAAGCGTCGGTCCTTAATTGACTAGGGTGGAACATACACTTAACAAGTTCTCGTGCTTACTGCACCAACCCAAACAACCATCCACCCTAATCTAAACCAACTTTCACAATTTTATTTTATTTTAAAATCACAGTGACAACTCCAATTGCCACTTCACTTTCAAACACAAGGGTTCAATAATAAATCATAATTTCCCATTTTCAAGATTTTCCAAAGTTATTAGATAGCAAGACTAAGCATTAAGCTACCCATCTACTATTCACAAGGTTAATAGTAATCTCATTATTGAGACAAAGGAAGTTCTAGGGTGACAAGGTACATGGCAATCAATGTCAAATGAGGGCATAACAAAGTTGGAATAACTAATTCCTAAAGACTTGAACTAGTGACTTTATGTAAATAGCAATGCACATAATTTAAAATATTTTAAAAACATTTCAAAAGCATAGGCTCAAAATGATCAAAGGAGACTTGCCTTCTTGCAGGGTTTCTGGGTCTTCTTGCTGCTGTGAAGAGGGATCGTCGACAACGTTGGAATCTACGCGAGGAAAGACGAAGCAACAAAACAAATAAATACAAACGAAAATTCAAATAAAATCCAAAAATTCAACAGAGGCCATAGTTGGATAGATTATGATTTTAGATGAATTTAGAAATTTGAATGGCTGGAATTGGAGTTAAAATGAGAAAGTTATGCTCATTTGAAAATCTCAGATTTGAATAAATCGAGAAATTCGGAAATTTCTGACAGGTGGGACCCACTGGAGAATTAAATTTTAATTTCTATTTTTATTTTGAGAGACTGACAGGTGGGGCCCACTGAACAGTAACCACTGGCGGTCACTGACATGTGGGACCCACTGGACAGTGAGCCCACGGCTCAGCCTCTGACACATGGGACCCACTGGACTCCGGGCCCACTTGTCAGAGATAGCACAGAGAGGTGGGGCCCAGGCGGCAGTGGCCAGCGCAGACCGGCGGCCGCTGACGGGTGGGACCCACTTGTCAGCCCGGAAAATAAACGAAAAACTCAACCTCCGCGCGCGGAGCCGGAGGCTCGAACGCGCGCCGAGGGAGTTACGAGCGAGCGCTGCTAGCCAAGTGAGCGGGGAGGCGTTGCCTACCCAATAAGGGTAGGTAACCCTCTTGAGGGGTACCTTCGGGTGGTCCGGCAGCCGTGGACGGAGGCAAGGTCGTCGGCGGCGAGGGGAGGCCGGAGAGGTTCTGGCGGTGCGTGATATGTAATCCTGGTGCGGAGGGGGTCCGGTTGGAGGGGTCAACGAAGTGCGGCGACGAGCGGAGAAGGCCGGCGACGAGGAGGTGGCGGAGCTGGCTCGGGTCTTCCGGCGCGACGGCGCTCCGGCGGCGGGGAGAGGCAGCCGAGGTGACGGGGAGGTTCGCCTGGGCGTGAGGAAGCTCGGGGTGGCGGCGGCGGGCTCTGGAAGGGTCCGAGGCGGCGGGGAAGGCTCGCCGGAGTTGGGCGGAGCTCTGAGGGGAAGGTGGCACGGTGGCAGGGCTCTACGGGGCTCGGGGAAGGAGGCGGAGAGCGCTGCGAGCTGGTGTGGGGAGAGATGAGGGCGATGGGGGTATTTATAGGGGCAGTGGAGGGAGCACGGGCACTTAATTCCTCGCCGGAGATCTCGGTGGCCGGTGGGGAAAGTTTGGGGGAAAAAGGAAATAGGGGGCCGGAGAGGGAAGGGAGGCGCGGGCGTTCGGGATTTGGTCGCGCGGGGAGCTCGGGGATTCCAAAACCGAAGAGAAACGGGGAAGGAAAGGCCGGGTCCGCCGAGGATTCGGTCGGCCGGCGAGAAAGGAAAGAGGGGGAAGGAAAAGGAAGGCGCCGGCTCCGCGGGGACGACGGATCCGACAGGTGGGCCCCGCGTGCAGTGAGAGAGAGGAGGGAGCGGCCGGGCGGTGCGGATGGCTGCCACGCGGCTCGGGGAAAAGATCGGGCGGTGGATTGAGGCCGGGCGCGAAGACGCGGCTGACGGGCGGGGCCCGCGGGTCAGTGGAGTGAGGGCGGGCGGCTGGATGGCCCGTGCGGGGACTCGGCTCATCCGAGCCGTCCACGCGTCGGGCGCGGAGGAGGGGAAGGCGGGGCCGCCGGCTGACGGGCCGGGCCCGCTGGACAGCGAGGGAGAGGGAAGTGCGGCCGGGATCGGCCGAGCGGCGACGTAGGCGGATCTGGGCCGTCCACGCGTCGGCCGGAGGAAAAAGGAGGGATTTTATTTTCAGAATTTGATTTAGATTTTCAGAAAAGGCTAGAAAATTATTTAGGCCTCAGAAAAATATGAAAATACCTCCAAAAATTCCAGAAAAATTCACAGAAGTTCCTGGACATATTTTGGGCTAAATAAAATTATTTCCAACTACTGTTGATATTTTAATTTTCATATTTTGAATTACTTTTTTTTAAGCTCTAAAAATAGTTTTTAAATTCCAGAAAATCCAGAAAGGCAAATAAAAGCCAAGTAAAATCCAATTACCTTAAAATAATTTATTTGAATTTAAATTTTTCAAAAAGCCAAATTTTTGGGATGTGACAGTTGCCCAACCGGCCCGAGGCCCATCTCCGCCCCTGTCAGGGACGGACGCCTCTCGAAGGAGCAACTCCTGTGGCCGGAGATTCAGGTGCCGCTCGATTAGGCTGAAATAAGGTGGCTTATGGCCAAAATTGCACTGTAGCTGGCTGAAATTATACTGTAACTAATGGTCACTTATTTGGTGTAGCTAAATTTAAAAAAATTAAAAATATAAAAAAACAGGTTAGCCCATCAAGAACAACACAAATGAATACGTGAAAAAAGAACCAGCAAAAAAGCTAAAAAGTTAGAAAAAGATAGAATTTAAGTATAGTAAAAAAATAAGTCAGAAACCATAAGTTCAAGGGCCTGTTTGGAACAGAGGAATTTCACAGGAATTTTACAGGAATTTTGCAGGAAACAGTTCAATTCCTGCAGGAATCGGGAAAAATTCCCGCATTCCAAACAGGGCCCAAACCCCAGTGAGTGAGACGTCAGTCCGTTGCATCCTCCTTGCCAGTGCATGCCAAGGTCATCCACACAGCACGAGGCGATACGGAGGAGTTGGAAAGGATGATACGTACTCCTAGATTTTAAAACATCATTTTAATAATATATATGTGTGAGTCCTACATGCCATACTAACATATTTTAATGGTAACCGTATTTGGTACGTGCACACATGTCCTACACGGATAGCAAACTGCCACTAGGCAGGTGGTTGGGTAATGGTGCGTAGCCTTGCCTCGACAGCGGTGAATTCGCCTCGGCTTTTGCGGCCTCCAGCTCGGCCTATGCCTAAGTAGAAAGACTAGATGGCTCTCGCTGCTATAGTTCAAGCCATGTCGGAGGTTTTTGTGATGGCCATATCTAAGAAGGAGACGACAAAGGAGGTTTGAGATGCTCTTAAGGATATTTACATCGGTGAAGATCGTGTTAAGGAGGCGCGTGTACAAACTCTCAAGAGAGAGTTTGAGCCTATGTACATGGGGGACTCAGTGACAATCAGTGAGCTTGCCTTAAAACTCACCACTACGGTCAATGAGATACGTGCTCTCGGTACCAAGGTGGAAGAGAGTGCTGTCATGGAGAAGATCCTATGCTCTGTCCCCGACAGATTCCTACACATCAACAACACTATAGAGCAATGGGGCGATGTATCAGTGATGTCGGTGACGGAGGCCATCGGATGCTTGAGAGTGTACAAGGAGAGCTCAAAAGGGCAGTGTGGCATGACAAGGAAGAAGGAGAGCACCTGCTGCTCACACATGCCGAGTGGAAGGCCAAAGCTGCCGAAGAAAAGAAGAGCGCAGGGTTCTGGGATTCAAAAGGCTAAAAATTTCGGTGGCCACCGAATTTGACGAATTTCGGAAATTTCGGAAATTTCGGACCGGTTTTCAGCTACGTTGACCAGTCAAACATTTCGTATTTGACCGAATTTTGACCGAATTTTGCCCGAATTTTGACAAATTTAGTCCGAAATTTTGAAAAAAAAAGAACAGCAGAGAAATAAATTAAAAACGATCAAACAATATACCATACTTCGATCAAGGCTTAAGAACAATAAATACTTCAATAGTTTTCAAACAACACACATTAGACTGCAGCCAGCACAAATTTAATTGCACACATGTGCCCACAAGGCCACAACATAATTAGGGGCAATATTTAGACAGTCCAGTCCAAAGGGGTTTGTTCATCACTCCACCATAAATAGTTCAGAGTCCAAATTAAGTACACAACATAGTCCAAATCCAAGGCCCCTTGAAGTCTAGTTCATCACTCCACAAATAGTCCAAAGGAGTTGAACATAGTTACAGTCCAACCAGCCACATGTACACTAAGAGAATTAAGTTGCCCAAAAGTGAGTCACCCAAAAGAAACTGTGAGTTAGCATATTGTCAATTGCCACTGGCACCATTTGTGTTTCATGGCATCGGCCAACCATCACCATATACACACCAAAAAATTGCTCCAGAACTGCTGGACTGTACCTATACAACATGCATGAAACAACAATTTGTAAGTTAACTTCAATTAACCAGCAAGCCACTTCATCACTGCATGATTTTTGGATGATTCTATTGGTGAAATATATTGCAGTCCTATTAGTAAAAATGTATTGCAGAGAATTTACTATTTGTAAGTTAACTTCAAATGGAAAAGAGAACTATAAAACAACTATGTATTTTCGGATGGTATTTTCGTCCAACCATCACCAGATACACACCAAAAAATTGCTCCAGAACTGCTGCTGGACTGTACCTGTACAACATGTATGAAACAACAATTTGTAAGTTAACTTCAATTAACCAGCAAGCCACTTCATCACTACATGATTTTTGGATGGTTCTATTGGTAAAATATATTGCAGTTCTATTAGTAAAATGTATTGCAGAGAATTGACTATTTGTAAGTTAACTTCAAATGGAAAAGAGAACTATAAAACAACTATGTATTTTCGGATGGTATTTTTGTCCAACCATCACCATATACACACCAAAAAATTGCTCCAGAACTGCTGGACTGTACCTATACAACATGCACGAAACAACAATTTGTAAGTTAACTTCAATTAACCAGCAAGCCACTTCATCACTACATGATTTTCGGATGGTTCTATTAGTGAAATATATTGCAGTTATATTAGTAAAATGTATTGCAGAGAATCGACTATTTGTAAGTTAACTTCCAATGGAAAAGAGAACTATAAAACAACTATGTATTGCTCTCCAGTCAATCATAAATTTATCATTTATGGAAATACACAACAATCAAATATAGATGCAGCAATTATATATACAGGTACCATAGTAGTGAACAGAGCATAGTACCTTGACAAAAGAGTCATGCTACTCTCGCTCGTAGAGACTAGAGAGGCTTTGAATCCTCATCCTTTTTTGCTGGAGTCTTCCAGATCTGCGGCTATTAGGATTACAATCTCCCTCACCTGAAGCTTCTATGTCTTCTTCAACTCTTGGTGCAGTTTCCACAGGCTCATCATCATCACAATTGTCTTCATCAGCACTATCATCATCATCACCTTCAGCTAAGGCATCCTCAAACTCATCCTCTTCATGTCCTTCATCACTTCCCTCCAACTCAAACTCAATCTCCTCGTCCACCCTAGCCCTCTTTGCACGAGATGAATTGTCCAGCTGGCTTCGACATAGGTCATCCAAACTAGGGCCTACATCATTCATAGATTTACCTAGCCAGTCCCATATTGGATTGTTCTCATCAAATATTGTAGCATCCAACATCATAGCACATGGATCAATTTCCTTGTCCTTCTGCTGGTATCCACTATCCTCTCGGATACGCTCCTTCAAGTTATAATGAACATACACAAGCTTGTGCAACTTGTCATAGCCTAACTTGTTCCTAATCTTTGTATGCACCAATGCAAAAGTGCTCCAATTTCTCTCACAGCCACTAGATGACACACATTGTGAAACGATACGTAATGCATACTTCTGTAAGGTAGGCACTTCTCCTCCAAACTGAAACCACCAATCAGCTGCCAAATGAGAATGGAAATTAGCCACAAGAAAAAGCACGGATTCTATTGCTATAGTGGGATGTGTAGGGAGAAATTTTCATCTCCATCCTTTCTTTTGAAGGGTATAAAATTTCTATAGTAAGGTACATGGGGTTATATGGTCTATCGTGCCATAACTCTACCAGTTCCAAATATCCTGAAATATGTACATTGTACAATGTTCAATGGTAAACATGGTGTATAGCATCAGGTGACCAAGAGAAATTTGGATGGAACAATTTGATGCTGATAGGCGCTAGCTGCTGATGCACATGGAGCAATTTGGAAGAATAAAAATATTCACATGGCATGCAAGACCGCAACCATTTAGAAAATTTACATTCTACTTTCATCAACAATTTTGTCACGCTAAACCATCAGTGGCAGTCATCACATTGTTAGCAAAAGCATTATGAAATTTCTCACATTCAGTATCAGGTCTTGTGAAAATGAACAGTATCAGGTTGCAAAAATGATTGATGAGTAGTATATATTTTTTTTGCTTGCTGGAGATCGTATCACTGGACAAGCGTTAAGGACTATTTTCCATTGCCAACTCACATTACAACTCAGAAAAACTTGCAGAATTTAAATGGATACGATGACAATGAAAAAAACTTGCAGAATTTAAATGGATCCCAAAAGAAAACATGTAGCCCATAACACCTTATACATACAACACTGAAGTATCTTCACTGGCAGAGTGTTTTTTTTCTGTCATGCAACAACTCTACCGATTCTTAATACCCTGAAGTGAAATACTATGTACAATATTCAATACTAAGCACAATTTAATCTTTTAATCTTTTTGGATAATGTCACATATTACCTTTTTCATACTACACTGAATTTTTTGCGTGTTTTTATCTTTGAAAATAAAGAGGTTTTCACATTGCTTCTTGGAGAAGAATTGGCTGATTTGACCTCACTCTAGTGGACCTTAAATTGAAGAAGATTCGTCCTAATGAACACATTCACAGGCTCATTGGCAAATATGTATGAATATAGTGCGCTGCAGCAGAACCATCTAGTAGTTGACCTTTCTCGGTAGAGTAGTGTCAACAAATCCACCCCAGAAACAGAGCTAAGCTCTGAAGGGCATTTGTTAAGGGGATATCATGATATAAGATACTATGTTGGAACCATTCTAAGTGTTTTGCGATGTAAAAACAGAAAGGATACATAAACTCAATGTGCTGAGGAAGTAGAACTCCTACCCTCCATGGAGAATATCGATATTGTTATTTGCGGAATTTGGCCACATGAGACTTACTTGGGGACATAGATGATGCTCCAGCACGTGCTGTGGGCCGATTGAACCTCCCGAGGCACTCCCGAAAGACTGATATTTCCTTGATTGCCTGAACAGCATCATCAGACGTTTGTGCCATCTTCTCTATTGCGTCTGTTAGTGCTAAAGAATATTCTGGTTTGTTGCAAAAGTTGTGCCTGTAGTGGGTCTCGGGATCAAGAACAGCAGCTACATGAGAAAGGTGGAAAAGAGTTAGAATTTATGGGAGCACTACACATGTAATAATGAAATTTAGTAGCTGTATCAATACCTGCAACCATTAATGTGTTTCTTTCCATATTTTCAACCCTCCTTGTCACCTTACTCAGAAACCGATTAAACTGTCTTGTTCCCACACCAAGCTGAGCTTCCATTGCATGTATGGCTGCCATCATCCTTGGCTTGAACCCAGAAAGTGTACATGACTTCTGTGTATCTGCATATCGCAGCACCAAATAGAGTGGTTTTACTGCATCTACTACCCACTTCAATGCCGACCACCATGTAGAACTTGTCAAGCATGCTTCAGTGTACTCATAGTACTCCTCATCCTTCCAGTCACTCTCCTTCCAATCTTGTGAAACCATCCAAGCTCGGAGATTTTCTTTCTTGTCAAGGAAACTCTGGAGGAACATAAATACAGTTCCAAAGCGAGTAGCATTGGGTCTTATCAATTCCCCACCAATCTTTTTCTTCATCTCATCATGTAGCCTGTTATGGTTGTACAGGAACCTACAAATATGCTTGGCACTTGCAACAACATTAGCAACCCTTCTGAACTTGCCAATATCCTTCAACATGAGGTTGATAGTGTGAGCAGCACATGGCTGCCAGAAAATATGCTTGTATTCCTCGATGAGCTTCTCACATGCTTTCTTGTAATTTGACCCATTGTCTGTGACAATTTGGACTGCCGATTCAGGGCCAATCTCAACAACCACCTTTCTAATCTGCCGATGTATAAAATCTGTATGGTACCAAAATATAGTAACTTTCAGTATTTCTTAGTAATAAATACAACTTTAAACACAAAGAGATTGCTGCTATGTGCAGTAGAAAATTAATTGCATCTACTAACAGTAGGTACTAACAGCTTAGCAGCAGAAATTAATTGCATATACTTAAAGGAGATGAAAGAAGATAAGTGACAATAACAGCTTACCAGCACTTTGCTTATGCCCAGATGCATCAATTGACTTATGGAAGAACATGCGTGCATTACAATACACCATGAAGTTGATGATGGCCATGCCGGTAGGTCCTGTCCATGAGTCACACATTATAGTCACACCATACTGCTTCCAACCTTGCTTGAATTGTTCAAGAGAGTTTTCGGCTTCCTCAAAGTTTGCTTGCAAGAATTCCCCATCAATTCCATGTGATGTAGGAATCTGTGCTATAGTGCCTAGCTGCTGAGTAAGCCTAATTGCACTCCGAAAGTACGGGCAATCAGCTTTCAACCCAGGAATGTCGTTCGCATGGAAAAACTTTGCCCATACTTGTCCAAGCTTCTCTATAGATCCCTCTTGAAGTGCAGTATCAATCCTAGGCTGCACAGATGCTTTGCTGCGTGCCAAATCCTTGTCAAAGAAGGTAGTGACACTCCTTTTACCAACAGAAACACGAACACCTTTGCCACTCCCACACCTTCTCTCTATTGCACGAGAAAGGTTCTTATCTCCCAATTGTTTCCTAATATCCAGACGGACTTGTTCTTCTTCATCACTTGCAAGATCAATCACTTCTTCACCTTGCAAACCTTGCATCAGATCTCGCTCCAACCTGAGCATGCGTTCCCTTTTTTCTCTTTTATTGTCCATTGATGCCTTCCGTAACTCCCTCATTGCATCCCGCACAGCTCTGGGCACATTGTTGCATGACTTCACTTCACCAACTATACAGCCAAGATGGTCCCTGAGCCTTGTTGCACCTCCACCTCTGTTTGTAACCCCACAGTACCCACATTTGAAACCTTGGCCAGCAAGCTTTGTGCCATGCATCCACACCTTATTAATGTTTCCATCATTAACCTCTACATTCCAGAAGCACACTATCAGCAATAAAAAACATGAAAATAACTTGAGAATTTAATTTAATTACTATTAAACTAATCATAGAGGAATAACAGCCATATAGTTATATTTGTATGATAATTATTTAATAAACTAATCAACAGATGGTATGTAAAGGGAGGATAACTGTTTAATAAAGTTGACAAAGCAAGCTACTTCCTCCAGAACATTTGCATTCTCTATTTATTAATGCAATAAATTAGAAATTTCGTCTAGAGCAATGCCAAGGATAGCACGCACTTCATGCTCTTGCAAAACTACATTACACCCATCCAATCCACAAACAATTTAAGGAAAAAACCTCAAGAACAGATTCACATACCATCAATAAATAGGCATTGTGCAAAATATGCATTCCAATCAGCTAGTTAGTCACTATAAAAAATAGTTTGCATTGTTAAATGATATGGAGACAATGTATCGGCCATACTAATTCCTTTATGTTGAACCTATAGCATTTCTATTGTTTTAGGGAGCGGACAATTGTACAACTAATGAAATATGATACATTATATTCAGAAGTTTCCAAGTGGAGTGAGCAAGCTGCTCGCTAAGTGATGTGAATGTTTAGTTTAGAGTATGAAATAATAAACAAAGTACTTAGTTACTCCCCACCTTCATAAGGGTGCATACAAGTCAAGTATGGGAGTAAGTAATTGTTCATAGCAATAAATTAAAGAAAAGCGACAAGAACAATTCAAGATGTCAACAGTGAAGATGTACTAAACTGATCCGCGGATGGACCAGCACAAATCAATACCATAAATCTGTTAGTCCTTGGACATGGCATTCCATGACAATGATATTGCAATCGATACATTACATTTGTTTCTTTCTAATTTTCCGAAACAAAACTACTGTAAACCTATTAAAGGGCAGTCAGTATTAAAATCAACTACAGTTGCAAAAGAACTGTTGTAAATCAGAATGCTTTGTTGCTCCCTCTTGGTTGCTTTTAAGTTCACACCACCACTCAAAGCTAATTCTGTTTCCGATATGATCGGGATTGGAATTTACGTTCGGATCGGCTCTAATTTCTGGGAACCAAACCGAGTGCTATTGAATTCTAATCGGATATCCTATTCAGACCCGTAGCAAGTCCGGAGGTACTAATCAAATCTATTACTGTGAATTACATTAGTAATTACATACACCATTTTCACTACCCCCACCACCAACCCCCCAAAACCATGCTCACACAAACACCGTAAGCACGCATGCATCAGAGCGCTGTCCACAAGAAAGGTACATACAAACTGGGAAAAACCGTCAACAAGATGGCTTCAGTTGCTCATGATGGCAGGTCTCAAACTTGATAATACAACATTAACAGAACCACCACACTCTAGCTATAGCTTCATGAACTGTATTGTACCAAAAATAAAGTAATCTATACAAATACTAGGCTTGCAGTTGTGATGTCAATCTCTACAAAACAGGATACTCTGTTTTACATATACCTTCAGAAGCTGTTGCTGGCCGTGGTGCTGCAGCTGGTGCCGGCCGTGGTGCTGCAGCCCTTGCATGCCCATCTGAAGCATCACCAACCCCAATGCTTGCACTACCCCTGTCCCTCATCTGGCTGATGTCGCTGCCACCCAACCCACGCCGTAGAAGACTGCTCTCCATGAGCAGGGCCTGTACCCAACCCACATGGATGAGACGATGCATAGCAGGAATCACACAAAGCATCCATCACGGCCGGACATACATAGTCATACCAGCAGCTCAGCAGCTCGGTGATTGGGTGTTGATGGCGCCAACGATTGAAGGACTGCAGCGGCAGTGTAGATCTGGAGGATTAGTGATTGGGGACGCGGCGCACCCTTCTGCAAAAATGGGTACCGAAAATCTAGTAAGCATCAATTACTTGTTAGCGGGCAGCACAAGCAAGATCAGGAAGAAGAAAGGTAAGCAGTCTCATCTTCGCATCATCGACTGGCTACTAAACCCACAATTAAACTCGACTTGATTCAACTCCTAATCCAATTACACAGGAATACATAGAGGAAAGATTTGCTGTTTTGGTTGTTGCAGAGCAAGAGGGAAAGCGGAGCGTCAGAGCATGGGGGTAGTACCTCTCTCGGAGGAAGGCGATGGAGGCCAGGAGGGCGAGCGCGACGAGGTCTCGGTAGACGCAGAAGACGATCTGGTTCATGCCGACGTTGAGGACGGACTTGGTGAGGACATGGTAGCCGCCGTAGGCGAGACGATATGGCTGTAGGGGAGGAGAGGAGTAGAAGGGGAGATGTTGGGTGGAGTGGAAGGGAGATCCGCCGCCGCTGGCCTGGGTGCGCCGTGCGCACGGCGCTAGGGCTAGGCCAGCCGCCGCCGTTGGGGACGATATGGCTGTAGGGGAGGAGAGGACTGGAAGGGGAGATGTTGGGTGGAGTGGAAGCCTGGAAGGGAGATCCGCCGCCGCTGGCCTGGGTGCGCCGTGCGCACGGCGCTAGGGCTAGGCCAACCGCCGCCGCTGGCCAGGTGAACAGGAGGAGGAAAAATGAAACCCTAGGGTTTTCAGAGTTGTGCTTGTGTTTTTATAGCTGTAGAAGGCATTCGTGGGCTGGGCTGGACCTTGGCTTGGGCTGAAAATTTAAATTGGGCCGAAATAATTTGTCCGGTTTGATTTTTTCTCGGGCCTGTCCGAGATGGACGAATCTCACCGAAATTCGCCTCATTCGGGTCGAATCCCAGAACCTTGGAAGAGCGGTGAGGGCTTCGGCAGCAACACAAAAAAGAATGGCGAGTGCGACGGTGGCTGTGGCTATGCCCAAGACAGCGATAAGAAGAAGCACCGCAGCAAGTTTGACAAGTCGAAGATCCAGTGCTTCAATTGTCAGGAGTTCGGACACTTCGCGTCTGAGTGTGATGAGTTGAAGAAAGAACAGGCGTATTTCACCAACGCCCAAGAGGATGACGCGCCGGCTCACCTAATGGCTGTGGCATGCGACTATGTAGTGAACGTCGTCATGTTGAAGGAGGAGAATAGTGGGAGGGCGCTGGACGATATATCTGTCGCACTCTCGGATGTGCCCATGGAGGCAAAGCAGGTCAATTTTTGGCCTTCCAAGGCACAGGCCGAGCTAGAGGCCGCAAAAGCCAAGGCTGAGCAGCTGCGCAGGGAATTGGCTGCTACCGAGGCTGTCCGACAAGAATGACCAGTGCAGGCTGGACATTGAGAAGTCGGTGCGTTGAGAGAACACCAAGCTGTTGGAGTCGCAGTGTGTGATCTGCGATGAGGGCATCAAGGAGTTACTAGAAATTTCTAATTCCTGACTTAACAACGTCCGTTGAGAAGGACGGCGTGCTGCAGAACCTTCGGCAGGAGTACAACTCAAGCGAGGTGCTCACAGTGCTCAATGAACCAGTGCAAGTGGAAACGATGCACGGTGCAGCAACATCGGCAGTGACGCCAGCTGTGATGACACCGGTAGAGAAGTGCAAGGAGTAGGGTAACATCAAGCTTATGTTGGAAGTCAGGGAGACAAAGTCTTATCTGATGTTTATTACATACCTAAGTTAAGGAGTAATATAATTAGTTTGGGGCACCTCGATGAGCATGGCTACAAAACGGTGTTGGAAGAAGGCATTCTGAGCATTTATGATCAAAAGAGAAAGCTGCTGGCCAGGGCACATAAGTCATGGAATCGACTGTACTTGCTTCGCTTGGGCTGCCCCCAGCTGGGTTTTGTCCTGGCAAAATCTGGTGTGAAGGAAGGCAAGATGTGGAATACGGTGAAGAGCATGCAGAATGAGGCAAATGCAGATGCACTGCGCTCCAGAAAGCACCCATTTTAGAATAAGTGTTTGCAGATGAGCCAGCGAGCATTGGAGAGGAAATAAGATTAGGGGTGATTGTTGGAGCTAATCTTGTTTTTCTTCTGTTCTCCCTTCCTAGTCAGTTAATTTCAGTCTCGCTGCAGGCTTAGCAGTTAGTAATTTGTGTTGCTTCTGTCAATAGTTTCAGTCTCAGTCTGAGTTGAATAAGTGTTCAGAACATGTGTGTTCAGAACGTGGATTAGTAGTTTGGTCCATGATTCGTATTCTACGTGATATGGCTGAATCGTAGGGAGGTAGTTGCTAGAAAAGTGGATCGGCTGTTGCTAGTTAGCTTCTCTGTTCTTTTATAAACTATATCCCGTCCGATAAGGGAAAATGAGAAACAAAAAACGCAGAAAAGGTGTAGAGTGTCGAGCACCAAAAAATTGAGGTCTCTCCGTGTGCTTCTTCCTCTGGTGCATGTATTAGTGCTCGCGTGCGTTGTAAGTAGTCCCTGGGCCTTCAAGTACAACCCCCCATTAATCTCTCCTCCCTGCTCGCTCGCTCTCATCATTTTGCACCAAGCCTCTCTCTCCATCAAGCGACGGGTGAAGGATTGTAGCTAATCTTGTTTTTCTTCTGTTCTCCCTTCCTAGTCAGTTAATTCCGTGTGCTTCTTCCTCTGGTGCATGTATTAGTGCTCGCGTGCGTTGTAAGTAGTCCCTGGGCCTTCAAGTACAACCCCCCATTAATCTCTCCTCCCTGCTCGCTCGCTCTCATCATTTTGCACCAAGTGAACTGACGGACCCCGGGATCTCCTTCACCTCTAACAGACAAGTGGCGACTGGCAGCTTCATGGCGGGCAGGACTGCAGCGACGGATCTGAGGTCCCACACATGTCAAATCAGTTTTTAAACACTCCAAATAAAACAAATACATCAATTATAGATGCACTAATACAATACATAGCATACATCTCATGTCGGACGTAGGGTTTAATTCCGTATCCAATGTGTATACTGTGATAGTCCCATGATTAATAGTTACCACACATATAATACACCGTTACACCACATCCATACATGAACAGATGTAACATGAGAGTACATCTATTATAATATTAAAATAGAGGGAAAAGAAGCCGTATTGTGCTCTCTCAAGAGGTATAAATTACTACGTTAATTGGAGGGGGGGGGGGGAACAAAGATCTGTTTCCTATAATGTTTTAGTTGTTAACCCAATCAATACACATACAACAAAAATATATTGCTTAAAATATAGCTTCATGGAGGGAAACATGATCCTAGGGGAGATGGAGGCAAGTCTTTTGAAAGCGTTGGAGATCCGCCGGCGAACCCCTTGGGCACTGCTTCTGCCTTCCTACACGCACTGAAAGCCTGGAATTCTTAATCGGTCTCCATATGTAACTGCGGTTCAGTAGCTCATCGCGCTGAGTCAGTGGCCAAGTGGCGGCTGCACCCTCCAATTGCGGTTCTACTTGCACAATAGCCATCATTCTGCCGCATGACGGCATCTGCGGTCTCCTTCTCTCCGAGCACTTGGCATATATCAAAGGTTTGGCCTTCTTGTGCTTCGCCTCTCATGGAGCGTACATTTTCTAGCTCTTACTTGCAAGTTGCAAGTTGACTCCAGAACTCTTAGTTGTTATGATCTTGTTTCTTCCTTGGCGGTGAGCTCTTCAAAGGTGGATTGGTGGTGTGGTGCTTGCTGTTACCAGTGGTGTTGGATTGGTGGTGCGTCCATTGGCATGAGGATCGGATGCCTTGTGGATCAGAGCTGATAGCTATAGCGCGGATTTATTTTCGAACACACGCTTTTGGAGCCCTTCTTTTGCACGCTCTCTGGACTGGGCGTCGGCGTCGGCCATTTGGCAGCAGGACTAAGTACATGTTCTTTTTGGTTTTTAGTCAGTTTTTTATTTCGATTTTTTTAATAATTATTTTTTATTAGACTAATAAATTATAGTCGAAAGATATAAGCCACAGTTCAAAAGAATGTCCCCTAAGGGTGGATTAGTTAGCTTTTGGTTCCTAAAATCCAGGGTCCCCTCCAAATAGGATAGCTTCAAACCAGCTTTTAGAGAGAAACCAAACGCCAGCTTTTTGGAGAATGAACTAAGGTTATATGGGAGGAGCTGTAGATTTTTGTATTTTTGGCTGAAAAGATGCATTTTGGCTTTCTAGCTGAAAAGCAATTGTAGCTTTCCCACCAACTTTTAATGGTAATGTCCCAATTTCAACTCACCAAAAGCCAGGGATTACAATTTCGGCTGAAATTCGTGAATTTTGGAATTTTTGGCGGGACCCAAAATTTGGTGGAAGAGGTGTATTTTCGTTCGAAATGTCAGGCTTAAATAGATTTCATAACTAACATAAAAGAAAGACTTAGCTAGCTTAGTGTTAAGGTATGGTGGTGGATGAGCATAAGATTGTGAGTTCAAGCCCCAAAACAAACATTTTTTTTTCTATTTTTCATTTCCTCTGAAAAATTCGAATTTGAAATTAAAATTTTTGAACGAAAATTTCTAAAATTTCTGAATTTCGGAATTATCGGTGTGGGGTGAAATTATTTTTTTCCGAGAATGTTTTACCTTTTATCTAGCTTTTTAGCTTTTAGTTCATTGTCTCTAGAGCTGGCTTTTAGTTTATCTCATAAACTGCTTTGAAGTTAGGCTGTTTGGGGGAGCTTCCAGCTTTTTCAAAGCAGAAGCTAGCTTTATCTCATAAACTACTTTTTTGGAGTGGGTGAGGGAGAATTTATGACCGTTGGATCTCTAATCCAATGGTCACAAATCTGGATGATAGTTAGGAAGAAAACATCCGGATGATGATTATCAATACCCATAAAAAAAACCTAAAAACTGCGGATCCCCTAAACAGTGCCTGACACGAGGACGCTACTCGATCGGCCATTTGGCAGCGTGCATGAAATGGCAACGAAGTAACTTGTGTTCGCCTGTTTTCAGATTGCTGCTCTTCCGTCGCTGTACAATGAAATGGCAGCGCAGTAACCCATATATTTTTTTCTAGACCAAGAGCTCCACTTTCTATTGATTAGCAGGTGCTACCAGCAAACGTCCAGATACATGTAGCAAGGGACATGATATTTCGCATAGCAAATTGGGCGTCCAACGACGTCAATCAAGTTGGTCGCGATCAAAGATTGCAGCACCAGTCGCGAATGGCTGCTGCGACGGAGGTGTGGTGTAGGTTGAGTCCGACAACAGCAGCACTGTTGGTAATCTGAAAAGGATTTCTCACTACTGTGGTACCAGAGGTTGGAAATATCTCATGATTTCATTCTACTCTGATACCAAATGTTGGTTCAATCTCTCTCAATCGCATGCTTTGTTGGTGGATGGCTTGTCGGAGATAGAAACGATATAGTGGAGCTTAACAACTAAGCTGAACATTAGAACTGAGGTACGATATTGCGTTGCAAACTAACGCACCTTTTCTTGTGTTTTCTCTGGTATTCTATGGTTCTTCTTTCTCAAAAGATTTACATGATATATATAGATATAACCGGGCCTCACAGCAGGCCACTCACCCACTCCACACGACTCTGACAACGACTGCCTGCTCATACTGAGTAGTTCGCCTGTCCACGCCGTTCAGCCACCTGATGACTGCTACAGTGACTAGCTGCCTGCCCACACCGCGCAGTATGCTGACGACTGCTACAATGACTGCTACCGAGTATGACATCTATAGTACTCCTCCGAGTATGACGTCTACGGTACTCGGTGCAGCTACGACTACGACCATGGCCGCTACGACTACGACCCGACGGCTACAACTACGACCACGGCCGCTATGACCACGACTACGTCTGCCACGACTACGACCACGGCCGCTGCGACTACGAACACGGTCGCCACGACTACGACCACGATCGCTACGACTACACAGACAAGCGCCACGACCACGGCACTACGACCACGCACATAGGCGCCGCGACCATGGCGCTACGACCACGCACATAAGTGCCACGACCACGGCGCTATGACTACACAGACAGGCGCCACGACCATGGCACTACGACCACGGACACAGGCGCCATGACCACGGCGCTACGACCACACACACAGGCCTCGAGTCCTCCAAGCGCGGCACTTCGACCACACAGGTCGTCAGAGCACCGATCGCTGTACTTCGACTGCCACAGTACTCTTACGAGTATGATGCCCACAGTATTCCTCCGAGTATAACATTCATAGTACTCCTTCGAGTATGATGTCCACATTACTCCTTCGAGTATGACGTCCACAGTACTCCTCCGAGTAGGACGCCCACTGTACTCCTTTGAGTATAACGTCCATGGTACTCGAAGCCATGGTACTCGTAGTCTTCGAACCCAGTTCTCCGACTACGACCACGACTGCCACGGCTTCGACCACAGCTTCGACCCTAGCTTCTAATTTTTTCGTAAATTTCTTACATGTGAGTCCCACAGCCGTTAACAATGTCAAAATAGAAATTGCGCGTGTGGCTCGAACCAACTTGTAAACGCTCTTACCACTAAGCGAGCTGCATACATGTGCCAAGCTTTGCAGTGGCCCGTAGCTAATTTTTATGCTGACATATATTCCTGCAAGTGTGTGCCCCATGTCCCGAGGTTTATCTCACCGGAGGCTACGACTGTTTTTAGAAACAGGGATATCTAATAATCCGCAACAGCCTAGAAGCTCAGTTACAGATAGAAAAAGTATCTAACCTACTCATGAATAATTGAAAGAAGTATCTACTTCTAAGTTAATTCACCATCATATACATCAACCGAGAATAATATCATGATCAGTGTTGCAACCCAACAATCATTATTATTATTATCATCCACTGTGAACAATATCATTGATCAAGCTTAAAATCCAATTATTACATTCCCTACTTCTTCAAAATTCAGCTTATCCATCTATCTAGTTAATCCAATCCATCAAATTTCATCGATTTATCCATTCAGATTTTATGCCACATTTTTTTTCTCTAAAAATCAACATAATTCCACCAATACCTTTGGTTATTCCTCCCTCATAACTCAATCCCTTATGAGTTTATCTACTCTCTTCACTTATAGCTCCCATGGATGTGATTCAACTTATTCATTGCAACCAAGAATTCACATTTAATTTCTTCTGAGATTTAGAGTCTGATAGGTAAGGGAAGAACAAGAACAGAAGAATATAGGTGCAAATCGAGACGAAGTAGAGTAGAAGCAGAAAAGCTTTCAACATAAACTTTTTTGAAAATCAAAAATTAGTTTTTGCACAAATTGCTTATATAACAATCTGACAGGCTGATAGTGTAATTTTGCTATTAATACATTCAGAAAAACTTGTCTACTCAAATGGTTTTACCCGTTGCATCAAGAAAATCAAACGGGTATTATTTACTAACTACTCGAGCGGTGACCTTACAACTTTTCAAAAGGAAAAGTCTTGGTCATGGCATTCGTGCTATTCTTCTTAACACCATCCTTAGTATCACTTCTACTTAAATTAGTTTTCGTTTTATTTGGTCAGTACCTACAGCAAGAAATTAGTCTAAACAACTACACGTGTTTTTGAGATTTTAACAAATTCAAGAGGAAAGCTTTTAATGCATGTCTAAGAAAGATAAGATAGACATAGGAAAGATAACGTAGCAATATTACTTATGATTTTCGCAATTCTTTCATATTAGAAATTAAAATTTTGTAAAACCGTATTCCTATCGAGACCAAACCTATACTTAGGGTTACAATCTACAGTCAAGCCTGCTCTGATATCGCTTTGCATTGCCCCCATTTTTAGGAATAGGGACGTCGAACAATTCGCAACAGCCAGGAGTTCAGTTACGAACAGAAGGAGTATCTTATCTGCTCACGAATAATTGCATGCCCATAAGATTTTTTAACCCTCATAACTGAGATAAGAAAACAAGGTTGTTTCACTGCTCATCTCTTTATATAGGTTCTACCCAGTAGATCTCCAGCTTAGACCTGGGTATCCACCGACTCAGTCGAATATTTTCTGCCCATCCTGAGAGGAATGTACCGTTGTTCAGTATGGTTTTACCCCCTCCCATACTAACTCTCCCTTTACTCCTGTAGAGATTCAAATGATTTGAGCAGCTACTAGACCAGGTTTGATGAGTCAAAGCTTGTGGTTGAGCGATCGCTATGTTCTTGGCTCAGCATAAGGTCATCCTTACTTTCTTCAAGCTTTGCCCTCATTCTTCTCTAAAATATTTTCCATCTCTAAACCCAAATCACAATGCTCAGTGGCAGTATTACCCAACCAATTTGTGGTTTTCCCATGATAGCCATTTTCCTATAATCACTTTTGCAAATTTACCAGCAAGATGATATGCCAAACAGTAGTATAAAATAGTTGAGTTTCCTATACTATCATGGTTACTTAAGTAGTAGATTTAACATCACTATGTCTTGTCAAGGTGAATATAGCCATCAAAGTAAATAGGGCTTTTTCAGTGGTAGGATATATAACTAGATATCATGTCATTCTAAACATTTATTGTACATAAAATATCAATGCGTAAATAAAAGATAACGGAAATACTGATAAGTAAATAATTAACCGAATGTAGGTTCAACATGATCAAAGCATGTGACTTGCCTCCTTCCCGATGTTCTTGGTCTTCTCTATAGGCTTCATGCTTATTTCAATTGCTCCTGTGGCTCTTCTGTTGACCAACTCGCTTGGTCCGTTTACTAGCGTGGAAATGAAAACAAATAAGTTACTGCTTTGCAGAATACAAGCTGGGAGCAAAAGCAATTAAACAACAAGAAAAGGTATAAAAGGAAATGGGTTGGGTGATCAGAATTTAAACAATGCTTGGGTTGGCTGATAGGGTTAAGGAGTTGGGCCAGATAGGTCCGAGATGGTCAAAATGGTTATAAACGTGCTGGACGGATTTTGGAAGTGAAGGATTAATTTTAGAATAGTGTGAATTTGGATTTTTATCGAGGCTTGATTTGATAAAACGGAGATCAGAAATGGATTCACAGGGTCAAAACGGTCAAAACAAAGGTATTTTTGCAAATTAGGATTTCGGATGAACAGTAACGGGTTTGGTGCTGTTCACAATGGGTAGCTTAGGAACAATACCGGGTTACAACAGTTATGGGCCAGGTTTTGGGATGAACAATACTCAATAGTACTTGGCTCTGCCTGACGTTTCACAGCCAAATCAGCCCAACCAGGTGTGCATGTAAGGGCCGTCGATGGTGACACGTACGGACAAGATCGAGCCACGTCGCTATCCCCTACTCCTCCTACCTTCCAACACCATAGGACGGTTGGGTAGAGTAGCAGCGGCGGCGACCAATTGAGCACCGGGATAGCAACCGAAGATGTCTACAAGTGCCTTAGGGTCACAAAGTTCCATTTTCGAGGTTAGCCAGGCTTGAGGGGCAGCGGATTTGGCTGGTGGCGAGAGGAGGCTCTATGGGCCGGGGCATGGCACTATGCTGCTCCGGTGGAGTTCTGGCAAAATGGCCAGGGTTTTCACTATATACAAAGCTTCGCAAACCTAGTGGCACTACTAGTTTTGGCTGGGAAAGCTCAAGTTAGGCTGTCGATGGAAGCCCTCTGCACATGGTGGCGATGAATGGCGTCGCCGAGATGGAAGCTACAATTCGTCTCGACGAGCTTGGCTTTAGGTTTCTAGTGGCCTAAAGGTCATCTGGTCGCTAGGAATTGAAAAGGCATTAATTGAATCACAAGATTGGCTGAAGAAGCTTACCGGCGTAGGGTAGTTCGCGTCGGGGCTAAGGTGAGGGAGAGATCAAGGCGATGGTTTGGTTAGTCAATTGAGGATGGTGTGGGGTGGTATGTGCGGCCAAAAGAGCTTCAAAGCCCCTGAAAGGCAGTGGGAGCAGGAACTCGACTGGGGAAGGTGACGGTGCATGGAAGGAGGTGATGGCAAGGGTGTGGTCGGAGAGGCCAAGGAACAGGCGAGGTGGCAAATGGACTGATAAGGAAGTACCACAACACTGATGAAGCTAGCGTTGGCTGACAGAAGTAGATATGGCGGGTGCGTGCGTCGGCCTGGAGGCGCACTGAAATGCAGCGGCAAGAGCGCAGGTTAGCGTGGCATGCAAAGCGAGTTAGGTGAGGTCAGCCTGAGGTGGCAAAGGTTGAATGCGAGTGCCGCACTGGCAAAACTATGGGACTATGGGACTGGCAATGTGAACACCGGAGAAGGGCTGCGGCGGGGAAAGGCCAGCTCGGCATGGCTCAACTGGAGGAAGGCGGGGAGGGGAAGGCGTTGGCCAAAGAGGAAGGCGGATGGCCGAAAAGGGAAAGGCAGAATTTTAAGGAGAGTTGCTAAATTGGGAAAGAATACCGAATTTAAATGAAATTCAAGAAAGTTTAAGGTGGTGATCGGTTCGGTTGAAAAGCTCATGGCTTATGGCTGAAAACACTGTAGCTGGCTGAAAAAAGCACTGTAGCTGACAGAGGCTTATTTAGCATAATTAAATTTAAAAAATTTAAAAATATAAAAAAATTGTTAGCCCATTACGTATAATACAAACAAATACGGGAAAAAAAGAACCGGCAAAAAAGCTCAATAAAAAGCCAAAAGTTTAGAAAAAGACGAAACTTATAAATAGTGAAAAATAAGCCAGAAGTCGAAGCCGAGTTGATCAGAGCTTAAAATCTTTCAAAATTTTGGGTTGTTTGAGATCTATCGTTGAAAGTTGAGACTGCATTCAGGCAAGACCGGAGGAAATGAGATTCTCTGCAGTCGGATCCGGCGAATGTAGAGAGAAGTCGAATCTGAGCCGTCCGATCGAAAAAGAACGGACCAGATCGATTCTGCTACAGTAAAATTTACCGTAGCTACAGTAAAATTTTACTGTAGCTACAGTAAAATTTTACTATAGCAGAATCGATCTGGTCCGTTCTTTTTCGATCGGACGGCTCAGATTCGACTTCTCTCTACATTCGCCGTACGCGACTGTAGAGAATCCGATTCCAGACCGGAGCGAGTACAAGTCTACAACTCTGATGCTAAACACGATGTGGACCTTGAGGGCGGCCTGGTGTGTCAAGCTTGGCCTTTCGATATAGATTCAGTTGAATCGGGGGTTCTAGATGGCTGTTTTGCCTGTTTGACGATGCTGCCTGGATGGAACCATTCCACCTGTTTGGAAAATTAGGACTCTAGCTAGGAACTTAGGAACGTGCCGTATTGCAATTCGCTTGGAGCAAGCAAATTATCATTTATCAGACACTTGTGTCAGCTAAAGTGCTTGTGATGTCGTTCAAAGACATCTTTTACCGTCCAACTGAGTGCACCAGCACTTTTCTATTTCAGTGCCAACTGTTCCGTATATAGTTACCGTGCCAACTAAACACAGACCTGAGCTCCACCACGAGCTGGTCTTGATTCTCACGGTTAATTATAGATGACTCTAAGCGATCCGACACATCTAAAAACAAATAAATTATTTTTGATTTTAAGTTCTTCACAATTTAATGCACGTTAACTGTAACATAGTTCATGCAATATAACAACAATGAGAAAAATGACTAAAATCTATTTACGATTCAAATATCACAAAACAAAAATCTCATCGAAATTTTTCTGTTCTGACTGATCTGACCACTTGGATTCAGCGGTCAGAGCGCTCCCACTATGCATTCAACCTGTACACCCATCCGGTCTAACTGGAGTGTTGCAAACAGCAGCACTCGGCGCATCAGTTGGCATCATTTAATTACTGAACACAAGTCAGATCAAGACAACCGACACACCAATACCGACACGTCCATCCATTGCATGTAGCTTCGATTAATTAATATCTTTTCTTAATAGTGCATGCATGCAAACAACTCACTATCTCAGCTCAATCCAAATAATAAACATGGCTGAATAGATGACTCTCTTTCCTGCATGCAAACACCACAGCAAGCATACAGGGAGTGTTTGGTTGCCAGCCACAGTTTACCACACCTAAGATTAGGCAAGTTTGACCAACTTTGGGAGCTGTTTGGTTGCAGTCACAGTTGTGGCAAGATTCCCTTCCAGCAAACTAGGTTCCACGTGTCAATGACTCAAAAAAGTGTGGTAAGATTCCCTTAGACTTGCTAAGGTGTGGCAAAGAATTTGAGCACCTCAACTTAGACAAGTGTGGCAATTTTTGTTGGCAAAGTGTGGCTAACAACCAAACAGCCCCACAGCCTCACCCCTTTCCATGCAAAACTGCATGCAGCATGCAGCAAAGTCAACAACTCAACAGGAAAAACCCAATAAAATTGCATGGCTCACTCAACCATACCAGAAAATCACAATAATGTCCAGAACCGCGGCTCACATCTCCGCTATGTGCATGCATGGATTAATTCCTACAAAAAAAAGAAAACTAAAATTTTCAATTCTCCAAAAATTACAATAATTTGTTACAACAAATTCCAAGATCCTCTCAGATAATCCTTCAATCTCTCCCTTAATGAACTTATTGGCAATTTTATAAAAAATACAATTTAGAGGTGGTTTTAACAATTAGTACAGACGATGGCTATTCGGGGTTGGCATGCCACAGCTGAATTATACTGAGGTGGGCATTGAGCCATACCGTGGCGGCACGGGTCGGACCCCACTGTACTTCGGGCCGTATCGTGCTGTGCCATGCCGTGTCGCACCGCCTCACCTCTAGCTAGGTCCAGGCATGGCCCAAAGCCCACCGTGCTAGCATTCGTACCGTGCTAGCCCAAACCCAGCCCAAAGTAACTATAGATGACGAAGGCGGCGGCGACGATGGTGGCGACAGCCGTCATCTTCATTTCTCTCATACCCACCTCGTAAAAAAATAGTTAAAATTGAATTAGTTGCATAAAAATATAGGAACTTAATAATGTAAATATTTCAAGAAAAAAGTGAAATTTCCTTGATATTTTAAAGATATAATGTTGCTACCTTGTTAAAAACCTTACGTCCCAGAGTGAGGTTCTCTGAGTAAGGAAAAGAGTCATTCCCGTGACTCGGATTGTCGCCTGCAATTAAATACGTCGGCTATGACTTAATTTACCAAAATATAATAAAATGTGAGGTGTCGATGTGTTTGTGCTCCTAGGTTGAGGCTTCGCTCAATATAACCCGGTCGCAGTGATCCTTTCTAGCTCGTATTCTATACTCGTTGCTTGACGTTATTTTCCTACCATGATGCTTTTCTTTTTCTTTGCTCTCCTGCTGCACATCCTCTTGCTACTCATGCCCCGGCCCCTTGCTGCTGCTGCTCTCTCTCTCTCCAATGATTTTCGCTATTTTCCTTGCTCTTACCGAATGCCTCTCCAGGTCCCTTATTTCCTTCCTCTTCCTTGCCTTATCTCCCGCTACTCATTCCCCTTCTCTACTTTTCCCCAAATCCTCCATGCTCCGACCAGTCCTTGCCCTAGACCCGATCGGCGCCGCCATCCCACACACCTCTGGCCACCCCGCCGCACCTACGACTCTAGCCGCTTGCCTCCGGCCTCCTACACACCTCCTGATTTCCTTGCTGCCCGGCTACTGCCTCCCCTAGCGCTAGCCAATCCCCCCTGTTTTTATGGCTTGGCTCCTCCCTCACCATGAGTGCTGGCGGGCGAGAGATGAAGCGGTGGTGCAAGATGCCAGAGGCACAGAGCTAGAGGGCCACGAGGCTGAGGCGTCCGTTAGCGTCGGCGTGCCCTCCGTGCCGCCCGTGCTGCCTGCACTCGCCGTGCTCGCCATGCAGGTCGGCCTGGTTGCCGTGCTGCACGATGAGCTTGCTTTCTAGGCCTAGCCCAGCCTACCGTTCGTACCGTACCAGCACGGCCCGCCACATGTTAGGTCGGGCCGTGCTTGGACCGTGCCAGGCCGACCGTGCCTCGGGTTGGCCCTGAAAAGCATGACCCGTCTCCCACCTGTAATTAGTCAAATTAATAGTTATTAATATATATCAGTCATGAATCACATAAAAAATCATACAACAATACATCATAATATCAGAAAGATAAAATATAGAAGCTTTGGTGTTAAAAGATTGCTAGTGGTTTAAACCTAAGTTTACAATATGATCATCCTCTATCCCTATTAATAATTTAAGCAGGAATTCTAAACATTAATAACTAAGTATCACTTGTGGAAGTTAATCGGGAAAAAAGTATAACTTGTGGAAGTTGTAAGCTATGGCTTTCACTGTCACACCAGTGCTTTTTTATGCACACATAAAGTGTGACGTTGTATCAGCATGTGATTATGTCCTCATGAGGTATATATCGTTAGTTTCTCGTATAATAATGGGAGAAGATAATAAGCGGGAAGGCATGCACCAGTCATGTTCATCGCATAGTGAAGGTGGTTTGTCCGTAGAGGTCCTTATTCCTGGTAAGAGGAAAAACGACGGCCATCTTCCCGCGACGAAGGGTCGACGGAGATTGGTTTTCACTGTGGCCCACACAAGCCAAGTAGTAGGGTAAAAATGTCTATCTGGTCGCTAAGATAAAAATATCTTGTAAGTTGCACATGATTCGATCAACATTGTCGCGTTTAAGGTCGCGCATGGACCGTTTGCTGCCCATGAGCGGCAGATTGTTCCATTATATTGGACGTGCATGGTAACGCACAAAATATTATGCCACATGTAAGGATGGACCCGAAGCCTATGCTGCCAAAAGCACTTATAGTCTTGGCTTCTCGTATGGACCTATGCCTACCTAAAAAAGTTCTATGCACTGGCTTTGCTGCAATCAAAGTCACTTTTGGCACATTTTCACATCGTATTTACACGTGTGCACATCTTATTAACAAAAATATCATTTATGTTGTCTGGTACGCGGGCGACAGCATGGAGCAGATGACGCGTGGCACCTGTCGCCCTGTGAGCAGACAACAGGCACCTGCCGCCCGCCCACCAGACGGCAGGAGCCTGCTGCCCACCCACGGGACTGCAGATGATTAAGCTAACTAATTAGCTGGCTTAATTACCTGCCTAATTTGTAATTTATACTTTTTAAATTTGTAAATATACCAAATGAGCTCAAAAAATTATGAAATTTTTGTGGAGCTTCATGACGCATCGTGTATGTTGTGTAATTGTTTTGTGCAATGTTTTGAGGTCATTTGTTACCGCTAAAAATTCTTGGAACGACGCATAATTAACCAGGTGATTAAGTAGTTATGCGCCGCTCTAAGAATTTTTATAGGTAGCAAATGATTATGAAAAATTACGAAATTTTTTGTAGAGCTTTCGTATATAGTGTGCTATCTGTGTAATTTTTATGTTATTTTTTGCATGACTTTACTATATATAAAAATTATTTGAGTAGCGCATAATTAAATAAGATGATTAATCACTAATAGCCGAGCCTAATGACATGCTGTCTGGCTAGTGGGAGGCACCAGGCCTGCCGTACAGTGGCCAGTGGCAGGTCATTAGCTCTGGCCATTAGTTCTTAATTACCTATTTAATTATGCGCTATTTAAATAATTTTTAGAGATAGCAAAGTGGTGCAAAAAAATTACGTAAAAATTACACAACATAGCACACTATATACAAAAGCTCCACAAAACATTTTGTAATTTTTCAAGATCATTTTCTACCTCTAAAAATTCTTAGAATGGTGTGTAATTGCTTAATTGCCTGGTTAATTATGCGTGTTTCCAAGAATTTTTAGAGGAAGCAAATAACCTGAAAAAAATTGCAAAACAATTATACAACGTACCACGATACCTCAGAAAGCTCCACAAAAAATATTACAATTTTTTAAGCTCATTTGCTATATCTACAAATTTAAAAAATTATAAATTACGAATTAGGCAGGTAATTAAGCCACCTGCCGTCCCGTTGGCGGGCGGCAGGCACCTGCCATCTGCTCACAGGGCGGCAGGTGCCACACATCATCTGCTCTGTGCTGCCGTCTGTCCATTGGATGATATAAATGATATTTTTGTTAATGCGGTGTGTAAATGATTATTTTTGTAAATACGATGTGAAAACTTGCCAAAAGTGGCTGCTTTGCTGCTCTGTCCTGCGACGGTACGTGCAAGTGTGCAACCATTGAAGTGATTGATCAACACGGAGATCATCGGCATCTACTTTCTACTGTCATATTTGCTGTCGATAATCAAGATACGGTTGCAAGATATAAAGTCGATGACGATGTAAATAAATAAGTTCAACATATTCATCAAAGGACGTGATGGTAACATGATCTTCAATATAAAAGTTACTTATGTACTTTATTCATTTGAGTTATTAATATAAGTGGAACAGAGTAAAAGGAAGCTCATTTGCTTTCTTGGGTTTTCTCCGTTGCAAATGGGGTCTAACAATTTGGCCTCGCCGAATTGCCGGCAGGCTGGATATCGAGTTGGCTCGGCTCGGCTCGGTCTGGCTCGGTAGGATAACGAGCTGGCTCGAGCTGGCTCGTTATAACTAACGAGCTAAAAAGCTGGTTCGGCTCGGCTCGATAAAAAGCTCGAGTTAGCTCGTTTGGCTCGTGAGCCAGGGTCAAAAAATATCTCCATCATATATTCATCCATGGAAGCATGACTCGTTGGCTCGTTTGGGTACAATAGAGTACAAATTAACACATGCATGGCTCGTTTGGGTACAATAGAGTACAAATTTACACATTAACACATGCAATAGAGTACAAATTAGGTCCATGGAAGCAGCATATGCATATCTAAATTTCTGGAAGCATGGCTCGTTTGGCTCGTGAGCGGCTCGCGAGCTGGCTCGAGTTGGCTCGTTATAGCTAACGAGCTAAAATCTTGGCTCGGCTCGGCTCGTTATCCTAACGAGCCAAGCCGAGCCAGCCACGAGCCGAGCGAGCTAACGAGCTTCGAGTTTTTCGTCCAGCCCTAATTGCCGCCCTTCGCGGCTCGCACCGGCCGTACGCACAGGGGCGCTGCATGGGCAACCCTTCCGCGCTTAAGAGCAAGTATTATAAGGGGCTGTAAGCTGGCTGTATGCTAAGGTGGAGGAGAGAGAGGAGGAGAGAGAAGAGAGGTGGGCTGTAAGCTTACAGTCAGCTGAAGCACAAGAACTAAGAAACTTTGTGAGAGGAAGGGGTAGGTCATACAGCCTTCAGCTGGCTGTAACTACTATATGAGTAGGCTGAAAAGTGAGCTGTAAGTATTCATACAGCTAGCTGAAGGCTGTATTATAAGACTTGCTCTAAGGGCATGTTTGGATCCACCTAGATTTTAAGAATCTGGCTTTTGGAAACTGGGTGGGATCCAAACAGACCAGTTTTTGGGGCAGTTTTTAAAATCTACCTACCCAGATTCTTAAAAACCAAGAAGCTGTTGATACCCAGCTTTTGCCAGTTTTTTTGCACAAATACCCATTTACCCTCATTAAAGACCACGCGCATGCCGGTTCAAGAGCAATAAATGTAGGGTACAATAGTCTATTAGCACCAATCATAAATGAAATCAGCTTTTAAAAACTAAGAGATCCAAACACCCTATCAGTTTTTGCTTAGAAATCAGCTTTTAAAAACTAGAAGTAATAGCTGATTTTTAAGGATCTGAAACTGATCCAAACAGGGCCTAATTTCTGCAGCCAGCTGCCGCGCGCGGCGGCTACTTTAAGCGACCAAGATGCACAACGGTACAAGCACATGTACAGGACCAAGGCGCACCACCAGGTAACTGCGCAGACAGCGGTACATCATCGCCGCCGACGGCGGTCTGGTCGGCGTGATCTGGGGCAGCACTATGAGGTCCAAGGAACCGGCAGCCGAAGGTCTCGTCGGGCTCTTCGTCTCCTTGCCCATCTTTTTCGCCCTATATATACCTCATGCTCATCACGACGTTGCGCCCTCCGGTGCTGACACGCCACGCGGACCTCTTCCACTACATCATGGGCCCCCTGCTAGTCGCGAGCCCGCTCTTCTCCACCGCAGAGTTTGTCGGCTGGGCGCTTGCCGTGGTAGTCCTCGCCGTCGGCCCTGCCGGCGCACCATTCTCCTACTGGCTTGCGATGATCCGCGGCCCCGTCTCTGCTGAGGAAGACTGACGCGAGCTGTAAGCCTGTAACATCCCAAATGTGAGACATGTTGGAAAATGAAAAAATTTAAAACTTTTTACTTCTTTTGGTGTTATCCAATTTATTTCTGAACTTCTGATTTGATTTGTGCCAGACAATTCAAATGACCAAAAAAGTCTTGAATCAAGAGCCAAATATTTTTTGAATTTCAAATTGAAATTGATACCCAAATCTAAATTTAATCAAAAGCATATCAAAATCCGCATCCGAATAAATCAAGCCAAGGTTTCAAATTCAAATTTGAATCAAATGAAATCTCAAAATTTGATTTGCATCTCTTTGCTCTCCCTGACATTTTGGCCTCCACCGAATTCCTTCTTCTCTCCTCCCTCCCTCTCTTCTCCCGGTCTAAGCTCGACTGACGCCGCTGCTCTCACGCGCGATTCTCGCCGCTGGAGCCTTGCATGCTTGAAACCACCGCGAATGCCACCGTGCCAACCTGCCCCCACCTCTTCCATGAGCGAATCCCGCCCTCTGCACTCCCGCCGCGCTGCACGCCGGCTGCGCGCTGCGCCCTGTGAATCCCGTCACTTCTGGGCAGCGCCACCACGTCCTCTTCGGCAATAAGAAACCCGGCTCACCCCTCTTTCTCCCCCAGCAATGCTCTCCTCCTTCCCCAAAGTCGAGCTCGGCCGAATCGCTGCTCCTCCCGCTATTCTGGCCGCCCTGGAGAGTCTCGGCCAAAGCCCTTCGCTTCCAATCGCGTTCTCGAGCTTCTTCTTCACTTCCCCTGTGCTAATTTTAGCTTCCTACCACAGCATTGCGCCGGCACCGCAAACACCTTCGGCTCTGGCCAACTTCACCGCCGACGGCGCCATCCCCACTCCAGCATACCAACGTTCGGTTCCCCGCACTGGAAGCACCGCCGGGACCCCTTGAAGCTGCCCCGGTGCCGCCCTTCTCTCTCTGCCCCTCCAGCGAGCCACAACCACGGGCTTCCTGCGCCGCCCTCGGTTCCCCGTCGCCGACCCGCTCAAGCTCCTCCCCGGCCGCAACATCACTCCCGGTAAGTCCCCTGCTCATCCCTCGTGCCCATGCCCCTCTCCTTCTCCTTTGTCATGCGGGCCCATTCTTTTGAGAAGCTAAAATGAGACAACTCATCTAATTGATGTGTCAATTATATTGAAGTTCATACTAAATAGCCTACGATGTCCTGAAAGCCCTTTTCCAATAATGTTTAAGATAAATAAATTAAGCATGTTTTTAATTGAGGGATCAATAATTTTAGATGGCCTGAAAAATATAACTAGGACCCAACTAGAGTTATAATGTGCTCAATACCATCGGCTTACGACTTTGAAGAGTTAAAATACTCATAAAATATATAATCAGTATAAATGGCAGAACAAAGTTTGCTATGAAACTAGAATGAAAGTCTATGCCAATTTAGCCATGTAAGATTAATCGAACTATTTCTCTGAAAATCTTGAAGACCTCTAAAATAGTAACTAAATAGTTGAGGTAAATGAAATCGAATAGTAAGTCAATAATGTTTTAACCATAAGTATGGAGATTTAAATTAATGTTTACATTGCTCATGAATCAGATGGCTCCTAGGAATAATTTGTATGCCACAATATTTCATCTTGTGTCCAGACATTGCTAAATGGCACATAAAATAACAACATTTCATGTGATGAGCACCTCTACTCTGCAAAGTTATGTTAAAGCACAATCTTGTCGGTGACAGTTAAAAATACCCTGTGTCCCGGATAATCTCTCACATATATTTGTATATCTACCCTAACTCTTCAAACTTTCTTAATAAATATAAAATAACCTGTAAAATTAAAGATCGAGCTGTGGTACTGTTCGATCAGCTTTTCCCAGCCATCTTTAAATCTGAAACAGAATATTCCCATGAATATTCCTTCACCATTGATTTGTTCTTGATTCCCTTCCCTACAGAATACCTCCGCCATTTCCTTCTTCGCTCAAGCTCCATTTCACTTCGTCAAACGTCCCCCACTTGCCAAACCCTATCCCATATTACTAATTCAACCCTAATAAAATATAATTAAGAATCTCTTTGGGTTTATTTGGATCTTTTGAGTTCAATGGATTTATTTGGTTTTCAATTATTTATTGTGTAACTAGAAGTTGGAGTCCGAAAGAGCAACAATTCTGATGGGATCAAGATTGGATAAAGACGAAGACCCAGAATCTCAAAAACATTGACTACGAAGGTTTTGAGTAAGATCAAGACCGTAGTAAATTAAGCTAGGCGAGTCATCATTTTGATCTACAAAGTATTTCATTTTAAATTATTAAAATGCAAGCTTTACTTTTGTTACACAATTTACGTTTGCATTAGTTCATAGCTAATCCCTTATGTATGATTGATTATTCCACTCCTTGCTTTTGGACTTAATATCGTACCTTGTCACTCTAGGATTAATAACTAACCATTGGTAATAAAATCCCTACCTAAAATGATATGTTTAGTCAGGCTTAGATACTCGAGGGCATTAACTTGCCCTAGCATCATTTGATACAATGAAAATTTTGGTTTGGGTAGTTGCTATTGGAAAATGATTGGTATGTTGAACCTTATTATTTTATTCTCCCAAAAATATCAACTTGCTTTAAAATCTAGGCGGATGGTAAGAGGAGCTGGTACAATGGATGCACAAGTGTGTTTGAGTGTGGTAGAACTGCCCAGATAATTTTAAGAATTGAATCCTCTGATGATATCTCATTGTAAAACAAGTTCAACCACAAGTCGACAAAATATTGACTAGGCTGAATAATTTACTAGACCCTCAAAGTCATCTCACAGGTAGAGGAAAGAAGGGGATGTGCAGGAGGAAAAAAACCAGCCTAAATGGGACACCCATAAAGGTGATGTTTGCCAGCTGCGCTAGTCGTTAGGGTGGAACTTCCTGCACAACTTATGTGACCTTCTTCGTGAGGGATAAGTCTATATGGGTGAGCTGATGAGGGGGTAAGGTATTGTAAAGGTCTTGAGATGATCTCTCGATCTGCATGACTAAGGAATCATGTGGGCACAACGAGTTGATTGTCTCTTGTGGGTGAAGTTTACAACATCTGCAGAGTAAAAACTATTCGAATTGCCATGCCCACGGTCATGGGCAAACAATAGAACTTACTTGAGTTAGTGTCTATTTCTAAAAAAACAACTTTGTGGGTGGTATGAAAAGTAACGGGTAGTAAAAGCCCTAAATGGTGTTGTTATGGGTGTCATCCCAGTGGTGATAAGTTGATGTAATACTGAAATTTAGCATATGGTAATGGTGAATGGAATCTGTACTGCTACTAATATTGAAATCTTTCAAACAACTGTAGAAAACCTGATTTGGTTAAAATTGCTAAGTCTCAAGGAATTTCCTATTTATCGTAACTTTCAAAATGATGCCTTTAGCAAATAAAAGAACCTCAAGCCTCTATTTGACAGCCTTGTATCTATTATTTTATTGCATTCTATGTGGTGGCTTGCTTAGTACCTTTGTACTCACTGTTGCTCAATTACTATCATCCTATAAAAAAGGAGAAAGTCAAGTACTGCGAACATCTAAGGGTGTCAACAAGACTGGAGAACGATGAGGCTAAAAACTAGGTCACAAATTCCAGTTGGTTGTCTGTAGGCGTGTCCTAGCTGTCTGACCTGTACGAAGTTCCCTTTTCGCTGCTGTATATTAATGATTTCAATCCAATTGGACCTGAGTAAGTTATTACTGTATTATCTACGCTTCCACATGGTATGTACTTGGTATACAGTATTGTATTTATCAGTACGATCTATTGATCTAGTAAATGGTATAATAAAATCATAGAGGATCTTGGATTAGTAAAATCCAGCATCGATACATCGACACCAACCTGACTAGGAGCCATCAGCTGATGTCCGCTAACTACACGGCGATAATGTTCGGGTTGGTGATACACCACCACTCGCAGAACACACCGACCGCCGGGGAGTTCGGCCACGGCATTGGGCTTCTGGATAAGGCGTATGTTGTTCTACTTCCATGCATTCACGTGGAGCTTCAGCCGGATGCTCGTGCCGCTCGTGGAGGTGGCAGGTGGAGCGGTCTGGCTTAGGGTTTGTTGTTCTGCTTTCATGTTCGCCAGGGAATCGGCTGTTGGAAGTGGTCTGCAGAACGGGGATCTATATAGTCAAGTTTCTTTAAGTTTTTGACATGATAAATTTGAACTTTTGAGTATCGAAAGGCCAGGAAGTTTACGTATGAGGGGAATATTCATTGATAGATATGTAAGTTTTGAAAACTGTTAATTAGTTCCAACGTTTTGCTAGATTGAGATGTATACTGCCTTGTTTAGACTGTTTATTCATTGTAATATTTCAACATTTGTACTTGATACGTATACCTTTTTGAATAGATTTTCCTTGCTCAATAGAATTCATGGTAAAGCACTCATCTGAAAATTAAGCTAATAGTGGGTCTTACCCAGGCCCGTCGCTGGGGCTAGGCGGCAGGGGCGCTGGCCAAGGGCCCAAGCAAGAGGGGGGCCTATGAGCAAATATAAGATGGATGTATATGTATTCCTCCCATAGCTCCAGAGTCCAGCCCATTGATTGAAGAAATACGAAAAGTCACAGGAGACGGACTACGTCGTGCACTCGTGCTGCGGAAGACCGAAGACGAATCGCGAATTCACGATCCCCGCGTAGACGCGTAGTGCGGCGACTATCAGGCATTCAGGCGGCAGGCGCCGACGCCCTTCAGCCCTTGGAGTCACGCCGATCGCAGGCTCGCGGCCATCGCGCTGCCGATCGACGCCGGCCTGTCCGTCTTCCGAGTTCCGCGGCTCCGCGCAGCCGGCAGGTCCGCTCCGACGGCTCCGCAGCTCCTGCTCCGCGCACGGCGCATCGTGATTCGTGAGTTCGTGTTTGTGAATCGTGACATCGCTCGAGTTCGTGAGTTCGTGTGTTGTTTGGCCATGTATTTACTAATTTACGTACTTAATTTCCTTCATATTTTAGGTGTTACAACTTACAATGTTGCCTAAGAAGCATTTGTCTGGTTCTGAGAAAAGAAAAAAAAGAAAACGAGAGGATGAGTTTATTGAATCTCAAAAGGGTGCTTTACATAGATTCTTTCCGGCGCCAAGTAATGTTAATGTTAATGAAGATGAAGAGCAGGAACCTCATCACGGACAGGAACATGACCATAATTTAACTGCAGAAGTTCAGGTCAATGAGGACAATATGGCGGAGGAAAATTTGCAGCAGGGCAATATGGCGAAGGAAAACTTGCAGCCTTCATCTGAAAATCCAAATGGTAATGAACAACAAGATTCTCTTTTATCTATCTATGATCCCCGGACATGGGAAAATCTTAACAATAGCAAAAGGGATATCTTAATTGAAAAGGGGCCTATGAGAGAATTGAATCTGGAGTTCCCTTTGGATGCCATTGGTAGACATTTTTCATATGCTTATTATTCCAGAAAGTTAACTAATGGTGAGGTCGTTGATAGAAAGTGGTTGGTTTATTCTAAACATGTGGACAAAGTTTATTGTTTTTGCTGCAAGTTGTTCAAATCAAATCAGAGCAAGTCTTTGTTAGCATCTGAGGGATTGAATGACTGGAAGCGTCTTAGTGGGAGACTGAAAGTTTAATGATTTTGCATCAAGAAATGCCCGAAGGAGTTTTTTTAAGAAGCATTGAAGCATTATGGTCTTAAATTGAGGTAACCATAATAGTTATTTTGTTGTTCCTTAGTTTTTCTTCTATTGTTATATTGACATTGTCTTTTATGAACCAAATACATGCTGCAAGTTAATTTTACTAGTACTATAATACATGTTTTATCAATTATTATGTTAGCCTATAGGGCCTATAGTATTGCGCTCGCCCAAGGGTCTCTGTAACTATAGAGACGGGCCTGGTCTTACCCTTAGGGTACGGCCCCTCCACATAACTTAGACGAGTCAGAATTTGTTGAACTACGGCCCCTCCACATATCTTTTAGACGAGTCAGAATTTGTTGAACCAGTTAATCCGTGCGGATGCACGGATCACATATTTTAAATAATGATTTTATCGTCAACAATTTATAAAATTTGGGATAGTAGAATTTAGTTTCATATTTTACAAATTTTAATTTATGTAATGACATGTGAACTCTAGATTCCAATTTACGCATGTATGCATAGTGAGGGTCCATATCCACGCACAAGTTAGAATTGGATACACCATGCACTAACATAGAAAAAATCGTTGACGAAGAATGGCAATCCAGTCAAGCAGGCAAGAACATGGCAATTCTTGTAGCAGTTTTCGTTGACCACGTGAAAAAGTTTCAGCGAAAACGCGGAATTCAATTTGATTTTTAAAACTTATTTAATTATTTTTAAAAAATAATAATATAATAATACAATATGTTAAAGACAATACTTTTTTGACCTTAAAATAATATGTAAACAAAAAAACAAAGCAAATTAAATTAAATTAGTTTAACTTAAATTAGCAATAGATAATATTAAATTTTATATGCTAATTAGTTTGCTGTCGGGATTATGATCCTACCCAATTCTAAGCAGTTCCTACCCGATACTACATGATTCTACCTTTAGAATCATAATTCTATGAAATTCCGATTCATACATCACTTCATATCATGTTGGCTCCGTGAGATCGTAGGCTCGCACGATCCCACGATCCGTATCACGATCTTAATAACCTTGCTGAGAACAGGTTTTTGATGCTAGCTCACCTTTGCGAGATCACGACCCTTTGTCCCGTCCCGTCCATTGTAGCATATGTATCATCCAAGTCATAAAGGGCATGCTAACTTTCCCTCATCGTCTCCTTCTACCGGCTTAACATTGGCAATCGGCACAGGGTCGTGCACAACCACCATCGGCGCGCCTTTTCAACCACCGTGGGGATCTCGGAGGAGGAAAGGATGGTAGGGATAATTTTTTGCTCTTCTAGGCATCGCATGTTCTCCTCACCATCAAATTCGGCTGGCCTGTGGCGCGCACGCATGATCGGGAGGGTGGCTTTGCCGGCGACGGCCATGGACCCATCGGGATTGGTGGCTCAGCTCACGATCATCTGCCTGTCGAGCATGACGTTGGGGATGGCGACCATGACCTCGATGCCGGAGCCGGCAAGAGCGCTCAGGGTGGCCTGGTCGGCGTCGAACAGCTTCACCTTCTTGATGCCGTTGTCCTTGAGCAGCTGCGCCACAATCTGGGGCGGCAACGGGTGCGAAGCCTGCGTGCCCCAGTTCATCCCCAACGCCTCCACCGCCGGGACGCCGTGCCAGCATTGCCACCAGCACGCCGAGCAACGGACGGAGCACGGCAAGATTCGCCATTTGGCTCCTCGGGCGAGCTGATCGGGACCCAGAAAAGATCTCCAAGACCGGACTAATCGGAGCACGATAAATAAGGCCTCCTGGATGCGATGGTTTGGAAATCCAGGAAAAGGAATCGGGCCAGAAAAAAGCTTGGAGATTTCTGATCCAAACAGAGGCAAGATCGATCAGAATCGACCAATGACGCCCTGTGAATTCTATAAACAGGAGCCCAGACAGATAGCAAAAAACGCAGAGTTCCAAGAAACGGCAATGGAAGCGCGCAGACCACACACGAAACACGGCTGCTTCTCACTCGAAGCAAGTTCCGGTCAAGGGTACGTACTATCCCTCTGGTCATTTTCATTCTGTCAATGAGCACGGAGAGGCAGAGTTGCGGTCGTCGGTTCCCATCATTTACCCCACCTACCAAAACTTGATTTCCCTATGTTTGATGGTGAGAACCTGAATGCTTGGCAGTTAAGATGTGAGGCTTACTTCAAAGTGTGCTCGGTGGATCCTGATCTTTGGGTCAACATTGCCACTATGTATTTTGGGATCTTTGGTCAAAAATAGACTTCTGTAACACGTAAATACCAAATCTAGCCTCTGGAACACCGTAATTCCATTTCTAGCCTCCTCTCGACCGTACGTTTAATTTAGCGATGATATGTAGCAGGCGTGCGATCGATCACCACATGACTATACTGTTCATATGAGTCGTGCGGTTGGCGGCCGCACGACTCAATGCCTGCTCACGCGCGGGAATTTTGGCCTTCACTGCATTTGCTCTCAAGTTGTTTCATGGTTTGTATGGACGTCCTGCATGTGGAACAGTAGCACTCGATGAGCATATGAGTGCATGAGAACACGTTACGGCCCTTTTGCTCTGATCACGAATGTCATGGTTTGTATGGACGTCCTGCTTCTTCATTTGCCTGTTGCTCTATTCCTCCGTTTGCTCGTTTTGCATGAGCTCGCTTCTTCACGACGCCGACCGCACGGCTCGTATGAGCAGTTGCAGTCGTTAGGTCCACATGTCGTCGTTAAATTAAACGTACGGTCGGGAGAGGACTAGAAACAGAATTACGGTGCTCCGGAAGCTAGATTTGATATTTACGTGCTACAGAATCTATTTTTGACCAACTTTCGTATTTTGGGTATAGTGCTGTAGGGTGGTTGCAATCTTCCCAGGTGCATACAAAGTTCACTAGTTGGGAGGATTTTGCCGCAAGGTCTGTGCAAAGTTTGGTCACGAGGAATTCTAGAATCAATTTCGATAGTTTCACCGTTTGTGGCGAATCAATTCCGTGGCAGAATATGCCGATCGATTCACGGAATTGATGCATAACCTTATTGCTCACCATCCTTCTTGGAACCCCATTTTCTTCGTAACCCAATATGTGGATGGCCTTCGTAATGATATTCGTGCAACAGTTGTTTTACATAGACCCTAGGATTTGGATACTGCGAATGCTTGGGCATGTTTGCAGGAAGAGGTGGTGGACACACCTTCAGTGCAGCACATGCTGGTAGAATTTGCTTACCTCTTCAAAGAGCTCAAGGGTTTGCTTTCACATAGATCTTTTACCATGCGATTCCACTTTTGCTGGGGTGAAACCAATCAACTTGCGCCCATATCGTTATAGCCAAGCTCAAAAGGACGAGATTGAGAAACAGGTGACTGAAATGCTGACTCAAGGGATTATCTAAACCAATTCGAGCCCCTTTGCTTCACCAATCCTGTTGGTTCAAAAGAAGGATGGGACTTGGCGTTTTTGCATTGATTACCACCATCTCAACGCATTAACCGTCAAGAACCATTACCCTTTACCGATCATTGATGAGTTATTGGATGAGTTAGACGGAGCACGCTGGTTCACAAGCTTGGACCTCCAAGCGGGGTACCATCAAATTCAGATGAAGCCGGAGGATGAGTACAAGATGGCTTTTAAGACACACCATGGTCATTTCAAGTTCAAGGTTATGTCTTATGGACTCACTGGGGCCTAGCCACTTTTCAAGGGCGATGAACACCATTTTGGCACCATTGTTATGGAAGGGAGTGTTGGTCTTTATTGATGATATTCATGTGTACAATAATACCTTGGAAGAGCATGTGGTCACATTGCGAAGAGTATTTCAGATTTTAGCGCAGCACCAACTAAAGATTAAGAAGTACAAATGCACATTCGTGCAACAACAACTGACTTATTGGGACATGTCATTAGTACACAGGGTGTGTCTATAGACGATAAGAACATTGCAGCCGTGAAAAGTTGGACATCTCCTTCTAACATCGAGGAAGTACGTGGATTTCTAGGGTTGGCCGACTACTACCGCGAGTTTGTGCGCAACTTCAGTCTGTTGAACCATTGACTGGTTTGCTGAAGAAGCATGTGCACTTTGTGTGGACACCGGAGAAGGAGGCTGCGTTTCAGGCGTTCAAAACATGCGTTGATCACAGCCTCGGTATTGGCACTATCAGATTTTCAAAATGTGTTTGAAGTGGAAACAGACGCTTCGGAGAAGGGCATTGGGGCAGGAATTCTGGACACTGTTGGACCCCTAAACAATTAAATTTCCCGTTTTGGCCCCCTTTTGAAAAAAATTCCAAAAGTGGACCTCTCCCGACCGCGCGTCTCCGTGCTGCCGCCACCTGTCCCGGTCGTGCGGTCTGGTACCGCACGACCGGGGTCGTGCGGTATCAGACCGCGCGACCCTGCTGCCTCGTCGCCCGACCGCGCCTCTGCTGCCCCCGAGCGCACGATCGTCCCGCCGAGCGCACGACCGCCATCGCCGACCGCACGATCGAACGGGGCGAGCGCAGGACTGCTTCGCCGACCGCGCGTCTGCAAATTCCGACCGCACGCTCCCGAGCGCACGACCGAGTGTTGCCGACCGAGTTTAATAAAATGGTTAGTGGAAGTAATGAAAATCGACGTGGCCACAGGTCTCCCTCTCCCTGTACAACACCGCCGGCGGATCATTGGTAGACACACTATCTTTGTCACTTTGTGCCAAACACAGTGCGCCCTTTTCTATGCAAGTCCAATGATTATATACTCATGTAATACATGCAAGAAAGATGCCATTTTCCCCTGGTTTGTATGGTAAGAAAGTACTTATTCATGTATTCACCGTGCGTTCCAAATTGATGTACGCAAGGTAAACCGTACCTAGAACTGAAGTATATATGCGGCAGGGTATCATGCGGTCGGCAACACTCGGTCGTGCGCTCGGGAGCTAGAACGTGTGGTCGGAATTTGCAGACGCGCGGTCGGCATTTTCAATCGTGCGGTCGAGCGGGCAACAGGGCGATCGTGCGGTCTGGTACCGCACGATCCAGCTACAGTGCAGACACGCGGCAGCTCCAGGGGATTGCGCGCTCGGGCAAGAGCAAAAGACGGAAATTTTTTGCGCTCAGGCAACACGTGACTGCTTCGCCGACTGATTCAAGTGACCGCAGGTTTTTTAAGTCACGCGGTCGGCGAAGCAGTCGTGCGCTCGCCCGTTCGATCGTGCAGTTGGCGATGGCGGTCGTGCGCTCGGCGGGACGATCATGCGCTCGGGGCAGCAGAGGCGCGGTCGGGCGACGAGGCAGCAGGGTCGCGCGGTCTGGTACCGCACGACCCCGGTCGTGCGGTACCAGACCGCGCGACCGGGACAGGTGGCGGCAACACGGAGATGCGCGGTCGGGAGAGGTCCACTTTTGGAATTTTTTTCAAAAGGGGACCAAAACAGAAAATTTAATTGTTTAAGGGTCCAACAGTGTCCAGAATTCTTGGGGCGAATTCTGGACGATCGTGGCTCCATTACCTGAGCAAAGTAATGTCTAGCCATTCTATTGGCGGTGGAGCATTGGTGGCCTTATCTGCAGCAAGTCCCTTGGGCCCTAAAACCAAGGTCTGTCCACATATGAAAAGAAATGTCTAGCCATTCTATTGGCGGTGGAGCATTGGTGGCCTTATCTGCAGCAAGCGGAGTTCATATTCAGGACCGACCAATGCAGTTTGGTGCATTTAGGGGACCAAAAGTTATCAACACCTTGGCAGCAAAAGGTTATGACCAATTTGTTAGGGCTGCAATACAGTTTGGACTATAAGAAGGGAACGGAGAATCACATAATGGATGCTCCGTCCAGGTGTTCCTTGCCGTTGGTGGAGGAGTTATCAGCCATATTTACGGTGGTTCCATCATGGCTCGAAGAGGTGGCGTGGGTGTCGGATCCCAAAGTGACAACTGCGAAATTCTCTGTGTAAATCGCACTAGTCTAAGATCAGCTAGTGCACACAGTTCAACAAAGAAATATATCAAGGACAAATGACCAACTTTATTAGATAAAGGATACACTACTACAGAAAAGGTCATCACAGACGGTTCCAAAATGTCATCACAGACGGTTTTGTGAACCGTCTGAATTTATGGGTCAGTGATAATACGAGGTCATCACAGACGGTTTTTGAACCGTCTGTGTTGCAAATATCACAGACGGTTTTTTTGTTAAAAACCGTCTGTGATATTCTTTTCTACCCCTAAATCTATTCCTATTTATTGGCTAGCCTCAGGAAATGCTAGCCATGCCCTCTGAGACAAGCAGATATACATACAATTTCTGACAAACATACAACATCCAATTCACATACAACATCCAATTCACATCGCACTTCATTTGACAAACATAAAACATCCATTTGACAAACATAAAACATCAATTTCGCAAATCAATTAATTGAAATGATCAAAATATCCATTAACAAATATACAATTACAAAAGATGTACGTTGCATTTCTACTTAGATGGTAACATTGCACAAAAAATCATGGTGCACAGTGGAAATCTCCAGCTGGGTTTATGACGTTAGCCACTAGAAAGTACGCCATCTCTCCTCGAATGTGTGAAAAGTCGGGCTGTTTCAATGCAGTTGACGGGATGAACACAGCCTGTCGATAGGAATATCAATGTGCGTATATATATAACGTGATAAGTATGAAATAATTATGGGAAGATTGACAAACCTTGGAATTGGTGATCCTCGAGGAGTTGAGGAGTAGTTACATATGGTGGCAAATGTAGAATCCACATGTGTTGCCCGGCGACTGCTTGTGGCACTGCAAAAAATGCAATGTGTTAATTCAAGAGGCATTAGTACCAACTGTTGCATAGGATTGATTAATGTGTAATAGCGAATACCTTAAAATCTCGAGCATGTGTCAGGCCTTTGGCCCCTTGCTTCAAGTCACCTCCCATTGCAATGTACATCGCAAACGCCCTACGTGATTCGAAAAGTTAACCTTAGTCATTCGAAAGGAAAGAAAAAGTACAATATAGGTATGTATGGAGAAAATGTACTTACCTATCGATTACTTGGCTGACAACTGTGAAGTCCATTTTATTCTTACTTAGGGAACCAAGGTAATATACCTTGTTCCATTTTGGTACAATTACTATTAAAATCCAATGATAGTTCTGAGGAAGGGCATAAGTACATATTCCTTATTGCGGCATTGCAGCAGTGCTGCTGCAATGTACCTCTTGACGACAGATGACTCCTGGTCGATGGTACTCCTGGCGACCAAGTGTGGGTCCAAGAAACCAACCAACGATGATTTGGTTTCTCTAGCTCTAGTCAGCATGTGTCTATACATATGCACACGAAAGCAACAAATTATATATGATATTTATCGGTATGACATGAATGGAGACTGTGATTTTACACACTTACAGTGTCCAGCATCGAATGAGTGAGACATTAAGAGCGTTGAGCGTGAAAAGATCGGATAAATCCTCAAAGACGACCACGAAGACACACTCTTGAAGATTGTGATGTAAATGATGCGGCGCGAATTTGACAGTGACACTTGAGATCCGTTCTCCCTCTGGCTTATTGGACTGCTGCATATACCACTTGTGCAATTGCAGGCAACTATATGATAGGGGTTGGAGGACCTTGGGCTCGACCAACGGTTGGCCAAGCACGAATTTGCGGGCCCATGGCAGGTACGGGATATCATCGTTGGTCTTCTTTGCTTTGCCCTTGCTTCCCTTGCTGCCTCGGCTATAGGTCGATTTAATGGCAGTCGACTGTAAAGGTAGCAGCGGTGCAAGTTGCTCTGGCGAGAGTAGCACCTTTGGAGATAGCACCGGTGCAGTTAGCGGTGGTGCAGACAAGTCTTGTAGTGGAGATGGCACCAGCGCATGTTGCTCTGGTTCGCACTGCCCTTCTGGTCCTGCCACCGGTGAAGAAGCCTCCAGGGGGATGTCGCTTTTGGGCCACTGGATGAATGTTCCAATAGCTTGTCCTAGAGTCACGATCTCGTCGTTGGGGGGCTTCGGTAGCGGGACGACCTCAAAATTGACATGCACACCATTCACATTAACTTTTGCGAAGCCTGGCGCTAAAGCTTGACCGTGCAGCATGGCCCCGATACCAGACGGATATGCCTGGCCCCAAGCAGCGTGCAAGGGAACGGAGGCATATCTCACTTGGAGCCTGCACTTCATAGGCTCCTACATAACGATACAGAATTAGCTAGTCGAATAGGCCTATCAATGGAGCAAGCATTCGAGAGATAATAATTATTACCAGGATGTCGTCCATAGGAAATTTGGCATCGGTTTGCGTCGGATTGGACGCGCAACTACTCGGACGGTTGTGCGGGCTAGCTAGCACAGGAGTGGTGGCGGCGGCCTGCTGACTTTCTGTATGTTTCCACACCTCATCTCTGACTACATCAGCCAGCTCACCCATTAGCTCCTCTCTAAGAGATGCCTTGATCTCTTCTCGTAGTCGTGCGTCACGCTTGGCTTTGGTTCTCTTCTTGCGCCGATACATTTCAGAGTCATCTTGGAAACCATGTTTCCAAGGAACGTAAAGGCCAAGGCCTCTCGTACGGCCCAGGTGCTCCTTGTTTCCTAGGGCCGTGGAGAGCATATCATTATCCCTTGTTCTCTAGAATGATCCCAAGGTAGTTTCAAAACTTAGCTCTTCCTACAAGAGCACAACATGTCATTTCACTTCGTACGAAGTTGTGGAGTAATTACAAGCGTCGTAGTTCGATCGATATCTTACTAGGCGCTGGGACACTTGCTCGTCTGCAGGGTTTCAAAAGGAGACGTCCCCCGATGTCGTTGTGGATGACCTTGCTCTAATCCAATTTCGAGCGCGCTCATCCGGGATATTGGAAAATGGCGGGGTGATGTCCTGCAGGGTTGCCTAGTTGTCCTCGCTCCTCCACTGTGGGATTTTACCCGCATACCCAGCTGTGCCAAGTCTGTGGGGGTGTGTGTTTTTTGCCTGGAGGGCCTTGTGCGCCACACTTGTACTTTTGAATTCTTCGGTCGTCTTCGAAGCCTTGAACTCTTCCCATTGTGGTTCCAGGAATGGGTATTTATGAAAGGGTGTTTCGTCTTTCTCCACGTAGTCCTTGACAAGCTTGCTCTTGAAGTTCTTCCATACTTTGCATGCCCCTAGCAAGGCTTGTCGTTGCACGGCGTCTTGGTGTTCTTCTGGGATCTCGAACGATGCCAAAATTTATGTCCACAGCTCTCTTTTCCGAGTCGCAGGCATGTCCTTCCACGAATTGAATGTGATCTCAATTCGTTCTCGTGCAACGATTCCAATCAAGCTCTTCCGTGCGCTTGCTGCTTTGCGAGGAAGGAGAGGGACCCCAGATACATCGACCTGTGTGATGGTAAATCGGCCCTCAGGCTTCTTCGATAGCCCTCTTCCTTGGCGTCTTGATTTTGAAGCGGACGCCTCCGGCGATGGTGTTGAAGAATGCGCGGATGATATTTTGCTCAATTTGTGGGTCTATTAGAATAAGATAAGAAAGTGCCATACCATAAGATAAGAAAGTGCAATATCTATCTATTTCGCTCAATATAGGCGATTACAATACATATATATATGTGTATATACATACATACATATACATATATATACCTACATATATACATATATAATGGTAGCGATATGAAACAACAAGCAACAAGCATCAATAATAGAATCAATAACATTCAATTAAGACAATGTAAAAGGCATGTATCAATTAAGACTACCAACAAGCTCAAGTTTAATTGATTAATTTGTGCTCTCAAATTGTAGGGTTGCACAAGATTAACCTTGGCCATCCCGCTACTAAATCATATACTCTTCCTTGATTGGTTATGCCAAATAATGAATTCAGTCATTTGAGCTCTACATACAAACTCTACAATCTCAAGATCAATATATC